>OY294069.1:52021819-52706928 GCA_958510875.1 Endomychus coccineus
AGATGCAATTATTTGTAGTGCCGAATATGAAATTGGATATTGTTATGGGAACTGATGAATTAGAAAAGCATGGAATTATTATAGATTACGAGGAAAAGGAAATAAAGTTGTTAGATGAAATTATAAAGATAGGGAAAGGGGAAAATGAAAATATTGACAGACCAAATGAAGGTTGCAATATAATAAATGCGGTCGAAAGAAAAGACTCAAGCAAAAATTTAAATGAAATAATCTCGCAGATGAAAATATCCGAGAAATATAGGGGAATAATATCAGAAATAATTTCACAACATAAAGGTTTAATAATTGATGAAACTCGTATAGCTAGTAATTATATTCATAAATTCCAAGTTAAAGAAATTGAAAATTTTAAATCCAAGAACTATCCAATCCCATACAAGTACATAGAAGATGTTAGGAAAAAAATCGGTGAAATGCTAGAACAAGACATAATAGAAAGAAGTAAAACAAAATATATAAACCCTATTGTTATAGCAAAAAAGTCAAATGGTGATATTAGGTTATGTTTAGATGCTCGAACATTGAATAGATTGTCAGTACCACAATATGAAGCTCCTAAAAATATAGAGTCAATTTTTGGTAGAATAATAAAGGCACAAATTTTTAGTAAAGTTGATTTAAGACATAGTTTCTGGTTGATTCCTTTACATGAAAGTTGTAGAGATTACACTGGTTTTATGATAGATGGAGAAGTGTATCGTTTTAAAGTTACGCCTTTTGGTATTCAAAGTGCATGCAGTGCGTTAGTTAGAAGTATGAATCAAATATTAAATAAATTTGAAATTTTTGTAGTTCATTATATCGATGACATATTAATATTTTCTAGAACAGTAGAAGAACATAAAGATCACATAAAATTAGTTTTGAACGAATTAGATATAGCAGGTTTAAAAATAAATATTGAGAAATGTGAATTCTATAAAACAGAAATTAAATTTTTGGGTTATAAATTAACGAGGGAAGGTTTAGAAATGGATGAAGATAGATTAGATGTAATTAAAAATTTCAAAAGACCCACTAATCTTAAAACTTTGAGGGGATTCTTAGGTCTAATAAATTATTTCAAAAGGCTCATTCCTGATTTAAGTCAGAAGGAGATTCCATTAGTAGAATTACTTAAGAAAGGGGTAAAATGGAAATGGGATAATGAAAGACACGAAGCTTTCCAAAATTTAAAAGATATTTTCATTAAAAAATTAAAAGTCTATCATGCACAATATGATAAACCTTTCATATTAAGAACAGATGCTTCTAAACAAAGATTCAGTGGTGTTTTATTACAAAAACAAAATAATGAAGAAGTGCCTATAAGTTTTGTGTCAAGAATGACAAAAGTTCATGAAAAAAATTACAGCGTTACTGAATTAGAATTAGCAAGTATAGTTTTTTGTGTAAAGAAATTAAGATTTTATTTGTTAGGGAATAAAGTAAGGGTAGAAACTGATCATAGTGCATTAACAAGTATATTTAAAAACAAGTTTGTAAACAGTAGGATTCAAAGATGGATTTTGTTATTGCAGGAATATGATTTTGAAATAAAACATATTCCAGGAAAATTAAATATAATAGCTGATACTTTAACAAGAGAAGAGGGGAATTTAAAAATTGATAAAAGGAAATATAAAGTAGGAGCAAATATTTTATTAGAAGTAAGGGGTTTATTTTCATTAGAGAGCATTAAAAACAATCAAAGTACTTTATCAGAGAAGGATAAAAAGAAATGTAAAATCAAAGAGGGAGTTTATTTACAAGATATAGGTAGGAAAGAATTATACAGAATAAATCAAGACCTAACTTTAAAAATTTTAAATCATTTACATAGTGAATTCAATCACATAGGAGCAAGGAAAATGTGGCTCATATTCAGAGAAAATTATATAGGTAAAGGAGATTACCAAATTGCAAAAGAAATCACAAAGAAATGTGACATATGTCAAAGAGCAAAGCCTAAAAATATAATTAATCACAATTTAGCAAAGAGTATTATAGTAAAGGAATGTTTAGAAATAGTAGCAATAGATTTTTTAAGTGAGTTAATAGTAACAGAAAAAGGAAATAGACATATTTTGGTTGTAGTAGATTTATTTTCTAAATATATAAAATTATATGCTTGCAAAACGACAAAAAGTAGAGAAGTAATGCATAAGTTAGAAAACTATTTTGAAGAAATTGGTAGGCCAAGAAAGTTAATTACAGATAACGCAACATATTTCAAAAACATACGTTTCAAGTATTTTTGCAAAAGGAATTTAATTTTTCATCAATTAACAAGCATCAGACATCCTCAATCCAATCCATCAGAGCGATATATACAGGAAGTAATAAAATATCTGAGAATATCTTGTGAGGATAAACATCGTCAATGGGATGAATCAATATCCAGAGTAGAAAAATGTTTAAATCATTGTCCAAATACTACAACAGAGAAAACACCTGTATTAATAATGAAAGGCGAAGAACCAGATAGAAAATGGTTAGATGAAAATTCAGTAGAGCGAAATGAAATTTTGAAAGATATCAGTAATAGGTTAGAAAGAAATGCAAGAAAATATATGAATAGGCAAATGAGAAAAAGAGGAAGGTTAATTAAATTTGAAATAGGTGAATTAGTAATAGTAAGAGCAATGAGAGTAACTAATAATAAAAAGAATATATGTGGAAAATTATGTTTTGCTTTTGAAGGTCCATATGTAGTTATGAATGAAAATGCTGAAAATAGTTATGAATTAATGAATCCTGAAAACGGAAAGATAAGGGGAATATTTAATATTGATCAAATATACAAGTATAATTATTAATAAATTTAGTTCATGAAAATAAAATCAAAAGATAAATAAATTTTAAATATTAATGTGATTAATATGTTAAAATTGATTTAGGGGAATTTGTTATGATTTCATTTCATAGACAATAAAAATTTAAAAATAATAACTTACCGAACTATGAAAATCAGAAAAGATCAAATAAAAAATATTTTATGGAATTAAAAACAATAATAAAAGCTAAATAATAGTTAGGATATTAATATTAACAATGTAAAACATAATAAACAACGATGTAATAGTATAAGATGTGATAAACAAGAACTTCAGTGAAAGTGAAGAAACGTTCAGTGTAACGAAATCATAAATCATAAGTAAAGTGATTACAAAACTATCATGAGATAGTACAAAACATTGAATAATGTTATAGATATAAGTTAGGATTAGTAAATTTGAGTTATGTAATGTTAAAAGAATGTTATTGATATAATATGGTATGTATTAGATTTAAGAATAAGTAACTGTCAAGAAAACCATAAATATGGGAATAATCATATTAATAATAACCCAATCATAGGTTATATTATACCAAAGTGTGGGGAAAAATGTAGGCAATATTAATTTAAAAAGAAGGAATCACTAACAATTAAAAATAAGTTGAAAATCTCAAATAATTCAAAAAGTAAAGAATACTAAATTCTGATTGGTCAATAGGAATTTCCAATGTCAATCTGGTAACAATGAAGACTTGTGTCAGTTTCACAACAATTAGCTTGGCATGCTTGATTTGAAAAGCAATCATCTCATAGGTTGTTTATGACATAAAGTAGCGTCGGTTTTGGAGGCCTATAAAAACGAATCTGAAAGTAAAGAAGTTGAGTTTGCCATTACATCTGTAGAGTGAAAGTACTACTGCAACTCACCAAAATTTTATAACCTATAAAAAACCAGTGAACGAAAGTGTTCCAAACTCCGATAGGTTCAAAGAAACCAAAGTTAATAAGTTTTATTAAAAGTCAACGATAATTCTAAGTATCTGAATCCAGTAAAAAGGCTGTAGTAACCTCCAATTAAGAAGAAATCTCCAACGATTGCAATTCATCAATAATTTCAATAAAGCATCGAAAAGTTTCATGTTTTATCTAAAAGGATAAAACAAAGTATTATCAACAGTTCCTGAGTCTCAAGAAGAAGTAATCCAAATTAGTTACCTGTGATTATTGTGAAAAAGCATAGTATTGTGTAAAAGTGAATCATCAACGAAATTATAAAAGAATTAAATTGAAAATTGCCAACATAGTTAAACACACTTTTGGATATAAACTAAAAGTAAGTTTGTTTATTATATTCCATTGTAGTGTTATTTGTAAATCTGAAAGAAAGATTGTCGTTTGTAATTTTGTAAACAACTATTAATATTGAATAGTTTTGAGGTTAAAGCTAGTTCTATGCTTAGAACATAAAATAAAATTGTAAATTAGAAACCCGAGATAAATAGAGTCATAGAGATTTAAATATAGAAATTTTTCAACATTCAAAGAATATTGTGTTTAATTCCATAAAATAATAATAAAAGAGAAAGTTCATTATTATTCATAATCAATAAATAAAAAGCTAGCCGGAAGAATTAATAATAATTCATAATTAAATAATAAAATCATAAAAGAGTTTAGTTAATAATTGTCACCACAACGTGGGGCAATATAAACCAAAAGACCTATTCAAAAGAGTTTAATCTTAATAATATATATATATATATATATATATATATATATATATATATATATATATATATATATATATATATATATATATATATATATATATATATATATATATATATGAATATGTTTGGGTAAGTCATTTACAAAAATATTAAATAAAATCGGTCCAAGGATGGATCCTTGTGGAACACCGATTGTCACTCTAACTTGACTCGATTTATAGTCGCATCCATCTTTCTTGATTGAAACATAGTTTAACCTATTTTCTAAGTATGAAACAAACCATTCACTAGCAATACCTCGAATACAATACGCTTTCATTTTATTTATTAATATTTTATGATTTACCATGTCAAATGCCTTTGACAGGTCACACACTAATACTACACTAACTCTTTTATTATAAGTGTTGTTATAAATATTGCTTAATAATTCATATGCAGCACTATTTGTAGATTTACCAGCATGAAAACCATGCTGATTATCAACAATAATTTTATTTTTTTCTAGATAGTCAACAACGCGATTTTTCATAGCATTCTCTAGAATTTTCCCCAGTATTGAATTTAAACTTATGGGTCGATAATTATTCATACATTCTCGATTCCCTTTTTTGAACACAGGTACCACCTTTGAGACTTTCAATTGAGAAGGTACGTATCCATCTTGAAAAGAAGAATTAACAATTTCCAATATAGGGGGATAAATATGTTCGATAGAATTTTTTATCAATACAACAGGCAATACCAGTAGAGTTGGTGTTTTTTAAATTATGGACTAAATTAAAAATTTCATTTTTTGTTACCGGAGAAAGGAACAGACTATTACAAGTTTGTTTGTTTCAGCGATGACCTCATCGTTGGAGTCAAATCTCTTCTTTAGGTTTAGGTAGATGACGAATTCGTAGCGCAATTCATACAATTTTGCCATTGCGACTGCGGACCTGTGCACCGGTGCGTTGTCCTGGTTGAAGAGCACTTTTTCTTTGCTAATTACGGCCGCTTTCGCTTCAAATCGGAGTCGAATCGATCCAACAGCTCTGCATAATATACGCCGGTGAACGTTTTGCCCTTTTCAAGGTAATCGATATGGACGATACCGTGAGCATCACGAAAAATTGTCGCCATGACTTTGTTGGACGATAACCCCACTTTGTCCTCTTTCGACATCGATTCCCCAGGAAGTCCACTGGTTCGACTGTTCTTCGGTCTCTGGTGTGTTGTGATGGATCCATGTTTCGTTCACGGTTACGAAACGTCGCAAAAAGTCCTTCTTATCACGCTTAAACATCGTCAAACACTACTTTGAAGTTGTCACACGGTCGCGCTTGTGTTCAACAGAGAGCAAATACGGCACTCATCTGACAGATAGCTTTCTCATATTCAAAAATGTTCTGTACCCGTTCGGTTGAGATGCCCATAGCCTCAGCAATCTCGTGCACTTTTTCTCGCAGATTGTCCAATATCGTCCCTATCCCTATGCCTATAACCCCCAAATCTTCAAGAAGAATACGAATGCCTATCTCGTCTCCCTACATTCCACTGCTGGCTCACACGATGTTAGTCGAACATTATAGGTTTACCTCTCGTGTAGTCAAAGTATTAAAAAAATCATACCATGGATTTTATCGACGATTTATGGCGTTGTAATCTCAATTGGACCACCAAAACGTTCGGCTTCCTTTGTGGTCATACTACCACAACCAAAATCAGTAAACCACTTGTGAATCGTTCCAATCGATAGTGAAGAGTCCCCATAATGTTTAACAAGCGATGCTTTGGTTTGCGGAATGTTTTTCCACGCAAGAAATAATGTTTAATCGAGACGCGAAATTCACTTTTTTCCATGTTTACAAAAATCTTCAATCTGCTTGTTTTCGATAGGTGTCAAAACAGAACTAGTTTGAGATGGTACGTTACAAATGTTACATGGGATTTTCGATTGTGGCGCCATCTGTTTTACTTTTGAGGAACTTTTCACCTTGCCCTCGTACAGTGCTGGATTATAGCATAAGCTTGACTAAGCTATAGCTTAGGGCCCCGACATTTTGGGGGCCCCGCGGAAATTGTAAAAATTAAAAATTAAAAAACAATTTTTCTGAGAAAAAATAACGAAGTATAGAAATTACTGGAATATGAAAGTTTGCGTATGCCTAACGACTGGTAATATCTAAAAGTAGTCAAGAATTAGTTGATTTTGTATTAAAGGCGAATAATTCAAATATTTTACCCGACGTTGAGTATAAAGACACACAAACACGTAAACCTTTGTTAAAAAAGCAAGTAAACGATGGTAGTGCGCCAGAAGTTGTATTAAGTGCTAGGGATAAGTTCCGCGTATCAACATTTTATGTTATAATCGACACTCTCGAAGCGCAAATGAAAAGAAGAGGTGCTGTGTACAGAGTGGTCCAAATTGGACACTTTTGATAGGAAACACCAATTTCTAGAGAAGATAGAGAAAAACTAGCCTACATCTTACGAGGTCGATTTTTGAGAGAAAATGAATGCCGAAAACCGCACTTTGATATCTTGACTTGTTCAAAAGATGCAAGGTGTTTTTCAATTTTGTGCATTTCTGACCCACCCCCGTAACTTGTTTATTTATGAATATTTCTGATTTCTGTGAAAACATTCTTGAGACACTTTTTTGAAAGAAATCTAATGGTGTTCCTTGTTTTTTATTGAAAAATATGGTTTTGAAGTTATGACATAAACTTGTATTTTTTCTTATGGACCAGCCTGTATATTTTTACATATTCGTGTTTGAAATAAAATTCTCTTTTCAAATATATATAATAGTTGCTACTTCTCTTTCAAAACATTGTTGTCGACTGTTTTCGACTTATTTTAGATGAATAATCAAAATCTGGGTTGCCATGCCTGAATACGAAACAAAATAGTTCTACATAACTGCTGTTGAAAACAATAATTAGTGCCTATTTTATAATAACTCATTAATTTAATCAAAAAGCAGAATAACAAGAACAAAAATATTACATTTTTAAACTACATATTTACAACATGTGTTCAAATTGAGCACCATTTAAATCGAAACATAATTGACTTCGCTTCCTAACATTATTGACAGCATTAATTAATTCTACCGCAGGTAAAAATCTGGAGGCGTAAGATCGGGGGATCTTGCCGCCCAATGAACAGGACCCCGTTTGCCAAGCCAATTATTGTCCCCAAATATTTCGTTCAAATACGTCGTTATAATGTGTGCGTTATGACACGGTGCCCCGTCTTGTTGGAAGTATACGTGTCCAATTTGTTGTAATGGCAAATCATCCATTATAGGTTCGACAAATTCCCGCAATATTTCCACATATCGGGCTGCTGTAAGGTTACCCTCATAGATATGGGGACCGATAAACCTTCCTCTAAAAAAAACGACCCAAACATTAAAACTGTATCGGCCTTGATTTTGTGTCTCCACTGCAATATATGGATTTTCCAAAGTCCAATTGTAGGTATTGTATCCATTAAAAATACCAGCGCTGCTAACGCATGCTTCATCAGTCCATATGATGTTCTGTCCAAAGTTTAAGTTTTCAGCACATTTTCCTAAATACCATTGGCAGAATTCGAGCCGGAATTGTAGGTCATTTGGTAGTAACTTGTGAACTTTTCTTACTCTATACGGTTTGAGTTTATTTTTTCTTAGAATTCGCATTGCTGTAGTCTTTGGAATACCTGTATTCAACTGCATTTTGCGTAGTGAAATATTGGGTTGATTTTGTATTTCCCCCAAAACTGTTATTTCTTCTAACTCTCTATCTCTATTCCTGGCTTCGTAAACTCTTGTCCTTGGTTTTGAAAAAGAACCGTAATTAACTAGGTTTTACTGCAATCTAGTGAACATATCCCGAAACGGTTGTCTCCTTTCAGGGTATCGGTCAAAGTAAATATTGCTGGCAGCCTGTGCATCTTCATGTGATTCCCAATAACACTTTAGCATATCATATTTTTCGTAATTTTCATACATTTTGAATTAACAGTAAGATAAAAATATTGTCGTAAGTTCAAAACTCAGTTCAAAGAAGCACACTAAACTTGTAAAGCAAACTGCAATTATTAATAATTGTTTGACAGTACGCATAGACTGTAGTTGCTAAGGTATTTTGTTTCGTATTCAGGCATGGCAACCCAGATTTTGATTATTCATCTAAAATAAGTCGAAAACAGCCACAAAATAAATGTTTTGAAAGAGAAGTAGCAACTATTATATATATTTGAAAAGAGAATTTTATTTCAAACACGAATATGTAAAAATATACAGACTGGTCCATAAGAAAAAATACCAGTTTATGTCATAACTTCAAAACCATATTTTTCAATAAAAAACAAGGAACACCATTAGATTCCTTCCAAAAAAGTGTCTCAAGAATGTTTTCACAGAAATCAGAAATATTCATAAATAAACAAGTTACGGGGGTGGGTCAGAAATGCACAAAATTGAAAAACACCTTGCATCTTTTGAACAAGTCAAGATATCAAAGTGCGGTTTTCGGCATTCATTTTCTCTCAAAAATCGACCTCGTAAGATGTAGGCTAGTTTTTCTCTATCTTCTCTAGAAATTGGTGTTTCCTATCAAAAGTGTCCAATTTGGACCACTCTGTACAAAGATGTAGCGACGAAATTCTCTTTTCTAATAGATGTCAACTTAGCAAAAGATGAATATCGTGTAAACGCGGAAATTCTTGTCTCGTCGTACCCGAACGACTTGAATATCAACCTTTGCGAAGAACTGAAACAATTTCATTGTTATATGCGACCAAAAATAAGCGAGAACGACAATGTTAAATTTAGTTACGCAGAATTTTATACTGTTCTCATCAATGACGAAATCCAATCTGTATTTCCGAACGTAGAGGTTGCGTTGCGAAGGTTCTTAACGCTCATGATCACTAATTGTTCTACCGAAAGGTCTTTCTCGCAGTTAAAACGCATTAAAAACCCTTTGAGGACAAATATGCGACAGGATAGGTTAGACTCGCTTGCACTTCTGTGCATGGAAGCTGATGTATTGCGTCGGATCAGCTTTGATGACCTGATAAAAGATTTTGCGGCTAGAAAGTGCAGGAAAGGATTGTTCTAAGTCAGTTAGATATAAGCGAATCATTCAGCGGATAAGTTTCCAAAAGTGCTTAATGTAGTTACGCATTATGTATTATTATTATGTCAAATTAAGAAGACGTACTAATAGTGTAAATATTCACTTGTGTACTTATTTTCCTGGCAATAACCTTCTCCACGATTTAGAGCATTATATTACTCTACAAAATATTTTATTCTATGAATAAAGAGTAATTAAAAAAAAAGGGGGGTGGGGCCCCCAAAATCTGTTGTGCTTAGGGCCCCTCATAGTGTTAATCCGGCCCTGCCCTCGTATTGCCTGTTTTGACTAATTCCGAGAGAAATTCGTTACATCTTGCCTTAATATGATATGTCTTCATTTTCATATCTTAACAAACAAAATCAGCAAGATTGCATTAAAATAAACGGTCATACATAAACCAAGAAAACATGTTTTAATGCAATGCATAAATTAGTAAATTGAAAAAATCTATGGAATGTCACAATTTACTTACATGACATAAAACTAATGTCGCCTGCATTAAATTGAATGGGAAAAACTCTCAGTGTTTCAGATTTCGGTGGCGTTATAACTTACCACGTGTTAGAACCGGCCCCGGTCTCCCGTATTTGGAATTATGGAATATTCCCATAATTATTAATTTGAATTATTCAAGTAGCCTTAATAAATGTCCTACATTTAGTTTTTCTTTGTCCCTGACGGTGTATGGCTCAATACTTGATCAGGGACATTCCTACCCACACAATTTAATTATTATTACAATTTGGTAATCAGTGAGTATGTCAAGAATATTGAAAATTTCCATTATCTTTTTTTTCCTTTATGTGACATATTCCACGCCAACTCAGCAGTCGATCCCACATCACCCTCTTAGAACTGGCTCAAAATTGGTACATCGATTAGTACTATCGAAAAAAGGATATTCCCAAATTTTCAGTCTCTAAGACTGCTTCCTGTCGTCAGGGGCCCATAATGAAGTTTTGGACCATCATTTCACCTCCAGGGATCTGAAATCGGTTTTTCGTGTACTGACGCGGCATTTTAGTCTGAAAAAATGATCAAAAATACATAGGAGATGGCAAATTTCCCGTAGAATACGATGCCACCATCCGTTTTCCGATATCTAGCAAGGGGGGCCCGGAAAACGCCAAAAACCGCGCTTTGATAAAAAATCCGATATCTCAAATACAGTCGCTTCAAACTGGCTGAAAATTTACCAAAAGGCTCTTCCATTATTGCTCTTTCGAATGTTCATACGCGTGCGCTGATCATTACATGTAAAAAAAAAGTTACATGCGTTTTACTGGTTTTATATGGGATTTTCTGTAATTTTTTCATTATAACCGCTCCACTGGCCCTATCCAGTTGGGTAATAATTGGATTTTTTTCTCTCACCAAGCGTCTCTTTTGTCCCCCTGTCTTTACAAACACAGAAATTTCTCTCTCCAGCCAGTATTAGAGAAAACATTATTTATTCAATGATTTATTTCACAATTTTTTGATTTTTGAGCAAATTTATATTTTCTGCAGCTTAGTTCCATTAATAATAAAGAGACTATTGCATTATTTAGTATTTAAAAAACTAGAGCATTTTGAACCCAGTACCATTCGGAAATCGAAAATCTCGCTGAAACTTGTCGGTAATATAGGTTCCTATGCGCTCTCCGCACAGATGACGCCAAGTGACGGGTCTTGTTTACAAGCATTCGTTCACCGCCGCACTGTGCAATAAACAAAAGATTTGTAACAAAAGAAGGGAAAGAATTATCATTATTTGAAGCTACAAACTACTCACGTTTTCAAGATGAGTGATGAATCTCAAGGTAAGCTGAATAAAAAACAATTAGTGCAAGTTTTTTCCGGTCATTTTCTAGAAAAAAAATTGTGATTTGTGTTTCATCGTACTGACGCTAATGTGTATTCTAACCTCGAAAATCACGGAAAATTTGTGTTCAGAATCCAAGAGTCATTTGTGAATGTTCATGGGCCAAAGTCGAAAAGTTCTGGAAATTCGGGTTGTGTGAGAATTTTGAATACGTGAGTAGTTTGTAGCTTCCAATAATGATAATTCTTTCCCTTCTTTTGTCACAAATCTTTTGTTTATTGCACAGTGCGGCGGTGAACGAATAATTGTAAACAAGGCCCGTCACTTGGCGTCATCTGTGCGGAGGGCGCATAGGAACCTATATTACCGACAAGTTTCAGCGCGATTTTCTATTTCCGAATGGTACTGGGTTCAAATAGCTCTCGTTTTTTTAATAATAAACAATGGAACTCTTTATTATTAATGGAACTAAGATGCAGAAAATGTAAATTTGCTCAAAAATCAAAAAATTGACGAAAAATTGTGAAATAAATCATTGAATAAATAATGTTTTCTCTAATACTGGCTGGAGAGAGAAATTTCTGTGTTTGTAAAGACAGGGGAACAAAAGAGACAGTTGGTGAGAGAAAAAAATCCAATTATTACCCAACTGGATAGGGCCAGTGGAGCGGTTATAATGAAAAAATTACAAAAAATCCCATATAAAACCCGTAAAACGCGTGTAACTTTTTTTTTACATATAATGATCACCGCGCGCGTGAGAACATTCGAAAGAGCAATAATCGAGGAGCCTTTTGGTCGAAAATGATCACTATGATGGTCGAAAACTTCACTATGGGCCCCTGATGACAGGAAGCGGTCTTAGGGGCTGAAAATTTGGGAATATTCTTTTTTCGATAGTACTAATCGATGTACCAATTTTGAGCCAGATCTGAGAGGATGATGTGGGATCGACTGCTGAGTTGGCGTGGAATGCCGCATATTACTCAATTTTATTTGATATTGTTCTCACCTTCACTTTCTATTTTCCAACAAATTTGCTCAATTTCCTTGAATTCATCCATGAGTGGTCTCTCAGGAAACAATTCACATAGGGCAAACAACTTAGTCTTACAATCAACTACTTTCCATGTTTTATCGGAATCTAATATAACACAATCTTCATATCCATGCCGCGACCTGGGCTGACCCGGGCCCCATGCCCGGAATTTTGTACAAGTTATGGACATCCCAGTTGCAAGTTGGAAGGTTCCTTCATTTTCGATATCATTCAATCCAATATATGCTGCTTTATACCACTCTGAAACTGAAGAGTTGACCAAGGCTGCCAATTGATTTGTTCTAGATTCACTCAAGATGTTTGCCAAATCTGCCCCAAGAGATTGACAGTGGACAGTCGATTCAGTATAGTTCCCTTTATGTTGTGTAAGTGAAAATACCCCAATAGATTTGAAACAAGTAGCATTTTCAGTGGCTGCAACAAGGATACATATTTAACATGAACTCAACAATATTCGAAACGTTTTCATTAAATCCAATAGTTCTTACTTTTCTAAGACTACTTATAATTATATTTGAGATATTTGTAACTATAACCTTGGATAGAGTCCCAAGAACCCACACCCACCCTTATTTAAGGATTTTAAAGGCCAAATTAGGGAAAAAAGTATAAAATTTTGGAAACGAGGAATAATTTGACATACAGGAATTTTTTCGGTCGCTGATCACGATATTTGGATTCCGTGCTCGAGAACCTTTGGACCTATCATTATCCTGTAAAGGAGCGCATGCGCAATCAAATTTGAACTCATTTTAAAATTAAAACTAAATTATTCAAGGATATTCCAGCGCACGATGCGTTCTTTTATAAGAATGTAATATTTCAATTACATATCTAATTTGACAAATTAAAATTCCATGCCTGCCAGCTGACAATCATTCGCTGTTGCAAAAATGCCTATTTTCCAAGATATAACCAATAATAGAAAATGTTTTCGGAAATAAAAAAGGATAAAATATTCGTATTTAAAAATGAGAAAATATTGCAATGGCTATATCGTAGAAATTTCAGTATCGTTGCGTAATTCAATTCTATCCAAGCAATGTATTTTCCTAGTTTCGGTGAAAAAACCTTCAAAATGGAAACATTTGGATAGATATGCGTTGAGTATGAATAAATGTTCGATATTCTAATTTAGTGAGTTATAAATGTAACGTCTTGGTGGCCAAACTGAAACTGTAACAAGTGTAGATATCTATTTTTCTGAATTTACAAAACACTTACTTGCGTAGCGTGTAAGGAAGAAAAAACAAACTCATAATAGGAATATTATATTCTTATACAAGAACGCATCATGCACTGGAATATACGTACAGTAATTAAGCTTGAATTTCAAAATGATTTCCAACATGTGCTCCTTCACAGGATTGAGTTCCGAAAGTTCGCAGGCACGGAATAAAATTTCACTCACATATTCGACCCATCTGTGAGAATTCAAATCAAACTATGACAAATTAATCTTCTTTTCCAAAACTTTATACTTTTCTCCAAAATCTGGCCCTTAAAAGCCCAAATTAACATCGGTAGTTATTAAAAAGACAAGCTTCACGGAAAGTGGGTTTTTGGTACCTACTCTTAGACTCTTACCGATGTATATGCCAACAGGTTTTATTTTTTATCAACATTTTTCATATTGAAATAAATATACTTTAAAAGGAAAAATGACAAATGTTGCCCTTTTGGGCCAAAAAAGCCCCTATACCAGTTTGCGACAATAAAAAAGCCCCGTCAGTTATGGTCTTCATATATCCCTACGAACACATTTCTCTACATTTACGAAGTCAACAAGTCAGCCAATGTTTGGCCAAATTTAGGACCTCCGCATAGGGACTAGCGCAATTGAAGAAATAATATTGAGTTATGTTGTCCATACACACCAAAGAAAAATGTTTCCCACTTTCACGTTGTCAAATTCCGTATTTTTTGGGCTGCCCTTGGAGACGGGCGCCCATTTCAGGGCTCGTGACTATCATATTCGTGATGGTGGGGGTGTTTATTCCAGGTTCAAGGAGCTGTTAATCGACAGTTGACCCACTTACAACATTGCGACTCTTAAACTACTTGAATGATGAAATGTGATCAATTGATCACGTGACCCTCACTTTTGTTAGCAAAGTAGCTTTCGTACACTCCTGCGGATCAAATGTATATGATTGTAGGAACAGAAAATATGAGTATCGGAAAAATTGAATTCAAAAAACAACCTTTCATTTTAAAGTGTACTAAAAAGAAATGAAAATCCTGATCTCTGACCCCAAAAACCCCATATACAAATTTTTATTTTCAATAGAATCGGACCATAATCACAAAACTCATCTTAGCCGCCATCTTGATTTTTTTAACTTTGAATAAAATCGGACCGTAATCACAAAACTCGTCCTTATAGCCGCCATCTTGTTTATTTCTCTTCTAAATATGCATAATGCATTGTCACCCGAATGATGAACACCTGCCACATTTCAAGTTAATCGGTCGCGAAGAAGTGGGTCAAAATTCACTTACAAGATCGAACGTAGATAGATCAATAGAGGCAAGTTGAATAAAAGTTTGTAATAATTTCAAAACAGCTAATGAAACACGTTATATTATAATCTATGTCACATTGAAATTATAATGTATTTCACAACTCTATTATTTTATACTAACATCCAGTGGCGGCTCGTGAACTTTTTTAAGAGAGGAGGCTGGACATAAAACGTTTTTGTAAAAATATACTCTATTCAGCCAATTAATGTCTTGAATCTACCATTTTTAATGAGAGGAGGTTTAAGAAATATAAAATGAGATCTCACTAGAAATCGAACCCAAGTGGCCTTGTTACCAACGCCAATCGACATTGACATTTGTTGAGGCAATGCCGATTGGCGTTGGTAATAAACCGTCTGACTAAGGTACTCCAAATTGCAGTAGCGAAGTTCGAAACTAGACGGTAATCTTGGGTATTGCAGCGTAACATCTGCGGTCAAGCTGAATTTCGAAATATAACCTTGATTTATTGTAAAATTTGTCACAAAGTAAAGACATAACAACAAAAGTGACGTCATATAGCTGACGTCACTTCAATATTAAAATGAGAATTTCGGATACTTCTGCGAGTTAAATATGAGTGGATATATATTTATAAACAGAAAAACACGGTTGGCCTTATGGTTCAATAAAATACCACAAGAAACGGGGCTACCGCGCCCAAAAACAATACAGTTCCTATTTTCACCACTTTAAAGCGATCTGCAAAATTTCAAATCTCTGTTGTATTTGCAAATTAACTATGCCTAGGCTCAAATTGTATTTAATAAAATTAGCGAAATGTGAACCTTGTTTACGTAGTTTATAACTTCACATGCATCCGTAGATCCCTCTTAAGCATCGCATCTTGTTTGGCGAAGTTAAAGAAGGATGATTAAAAAAAAACTATTGTTCTCAATGTTTATTCACAATTATCTTCTGAACGATAAAAGAGCACATGCTAGTTCCATAATTGTTCAGTTATATATACTTACTATCATAATTTCCAAAAGCACTATAGTAATCAAACATTTCATCCACTTTTAGAGTTGATTTATTCCCTAACTCTGGACATCCCAGAATCTGACAGTTTCTAAAATATCCTTCAGCAGTGTTTTTGAATTCCGGAGGACTGAAATTGAAAGCTAAGCCCTTTTTCTCTCTAGCAAACTTTTTGCAATTGATCAGATCAGGAACATTTTTTATTCCAACCAGAGGCAATACAGATTTGTGACAACTTTTAATTTTATAATACTGAACAAAACTGGTTTCTTCTGTACAAATCCCCACGGCTTGACAATTACCACAGAAGAATAAATTTAGCAGATAATAAGAAATCAACATTTTACAATAGTTCAGCTGATATTAAACGAAATTGTAAATTTAAATAATTATGTCGGGATTAAAGACAAGCACTTATTGTACAATGTTGTAGTAATTGCGGATGTAGTTCCCTGAACTGTGAATATCATTCAAAACAATTTCATTGATTTTAGACAGATCTAGCTGCTCTAACAAGCTTTCACTCCAAATTGATAGGTCTACTGTTAGAGGAGACTCACGGTCAGCAAACAAACAGAAGGACGATATATTCATAGGTATTTCTAAATTTCCAGCATATTATTAGTAAACGAGAGGTCAGGCTTTATGTGTACAGGGTGAACCAAATTGGGTGTCCTTATATGGGAAAGTCTGTCTTAAATCAGCATAACTTTTATTTATTATTATTATTAATAAGTTATCTCTTGAGGGCCTGATAGGTCCGGAATCACCATATACGTTACCTGACTATTTTGTTTTCTACTTCATTTTATCAAGTGTAAGTGTTTTCACTGGAATTCTTGTATGAATGTGTTTACTATATCAAGTTGATTCATTTCAGCGCAGATGTATTCAGGATTTATTGTGAAAAGGAGCAAGCAAGACTCCAGCGTTTGCTAGAAAGATATCTTCCTGACGACGAAGTTATATTGCGGATGCTTCAGATCATGAAGAAGACATAATTGAGACGAGGGAGAAGAACAGTGACACCGAACAAAATGGAGAAGAAGTGGGAGAAGAATCACTTACTGTCACGCTCAGAAGAGAACTAAATTTTATTGGGAAGACGGTGTAACTGTTTGGAAGAAACACATCTCAATAAAGACCGTACGCACTCGCTCAGAGAATGAAGTGCTTCTTCTTCCAGGACCTAGAGCTAAGTTAGCTAAAACTCCTATCCAATGTTGGAAACTCTTCTTCTCTGACACCATAATCAGACATTGTGGAGGAAACTAATAAATTTATTTAAAATGTAGTCACAAACTTCGCTAGAGAAATATCGGTCCGTCCTACAGATGAAACAGAAATAATAGGCTTTCTTGGACTGTTATATATTGCAGGATGTTTGAAAAGTAGTCGCCTTAAATATGAAGATTCATGGGACACGAAAGAATGCGCAGTAGATATATGTTGGCTCACTATTATATCCTAGCAAAGGTTCTTGTTACTGTTAATACGAGTTGATGATTTAGAAACTCGAAATTTTCGAATGACGTCAGACCAGTTAGCCCCGATAAAGTCGTTATTTGAACTTTTCGTGAATAATAACTACACCATAAGTGAATACGCACCCATTGACGAAATCCTGTTGGATTTTACGAACAGGTGTAGATTCAAACAGTATATCCCAAGCAAGCCATACATATACGGCATAGAGATGTTTTCATTGGTGGATACGAAAATATTCTACACACAGAATTTATAAATTTACATTGTGCAGGTCTGCAGCATCATTCCAATTCAAGTGAAAAACACCCAAGTATACTTCAAAAGTTAATTGTATCCATATCAGGAACAGGACGCAATCTAACTTGTGACAATAGGTTCATCAGTTGAATGATTATTTATCACATATAATTGCAAATTGACATTCGTTGGCACTGTACGAAAGAACAAGAGGGAAGTACCGTCTGAGTTCCTGTATATAAAAGGCGGACCAGTTGCATCAAATATGTTTGGATATGAAGCAAGTAGCAGTTTGATGGCAAAAATGTCCTAGTCTCCATCCTCCATCGTGATGACAATATCTACGTAAGATCGGGAGGTAGGAATAAACCAGAGATCATAACGTTTTATAACTAAACTAAGAATGGAGTAGACACAGTAGACCTTTTATCATCATGATGTCGTTCTTAAAAAAGACGTTATTGGCCTATGGTCATATTTTATGACATAATAAAATAATGAATGTGGCTGAGATTGATGCGCATGTAATATACCGTCAGCGCATTATTCTAGGTGTCGTAATCTTCAGCTCTGTGCTGTTACAATCGCGCACCAACACACAGATATGATTTGGAATGGCAAGAACAGCGCGCGCATATATACGTTAACAAGAACAGTCATGACACGGCACAGATATGGCAATGGACAGGAAGGCGTGTTGCATAAAATATTGCATTGTGTTGTATACTGCTATGCATCGACTTCTTGATACTTATTCATATACATACTTAAAACATCAATGTGTTACAATTTCGATTACTCGTGTTTCTGTTCGTTTCGGCGTCGTGGGCATTTTTAATTGAAATTAATGCGATAAGGACGCTTTGTGAGTGATACAATTAATTTTAAGAAATCCCGTTATAGACATTAATACGTCTTCTGATGATGGTCGTGAGACCGAAACGTACTTAAAGACGAAAATAATAAGCATAGTGTTGGTGTGAACTATTTCAGGAGAATTTTTTCTTTATTTGATATTCCCCAATACAAAATTTAAGACTATCGATAGTTCTCCACCTCTAACTAAAATGATGTTCTCGTGTGATGTACCTTTGGCTGTATTTAATTTAAAGAAACGCGCGCGGTTTAGCGGTAAAAGTAGTGCTCCGTCTACAAACATCAGATACTAGACCATTTGTACCGACATCTACATACCTAAAGTTATAATTGGCATCAATCAGAGCAAGAAGTACAATGCTGTAGTGCTCCAATTGTATTTGTATTCCAACGATTTTCAAAATCTTGAGAAATATTAAGCCAATCAGCAGCAGAGGATGGTACCTAAAAAAGGATCATCAGAAAAATCTATACATTTTCAACATCTAAACCATATCTTTAAGTAATCTTCTCGTGATGTATCATATATTGCTTTGCAAACCTTTGGCATAAACAAAGATATCGTGGACTCAGACACTCTCAATGGATATATTAAGCTTCGATAAGTTTCTCCCATTGCCAAAAATCTTAGTTATCAATAACTTATCTTTGGGGGATATTGCTCGTCGCATGAATGTATCCTGTTTTGTAATTATTTGAATTAAATGATCTAATAAAATATTAAAATATATCAAAACCTACATTTAAAAAGAAATTATCGAATGCAAGGGCTATTTCAGCTTTCGACTTGACGATTTGATTCTCATGTAGCATTTATTTAATATGTGTATCAGAATTAACTAGTCTATGGCTTTATTTGCTATTTTCAAAATCATTTTGGGGTTATTTGTTATGTGAATTTTCTTAGTTAAAGTAATTTTGTTAGCTTATTCTCGTTAATTGTAAATTGAAGGGATGTTTCACCAATATCTTAATACATTTAATTTTTTTCATTTATAGAAGTAATTAGTCCATATGTAATCTAGGGGTTTTCCTATCCAACTTTGACAAGGGTTTAGTAGAAGATTGTACTGATTTTTCTAAAGGACCAATGAAAATATTTGATGAAGATTCAATGTCAGTAAAATTTATGTGATCATGCCAATTAATTTGGGGAACGGTATGTCTTGTTATACTCATTAAAGTTGCTACATGTTCCTTTTAATTTTTGGATGAATTACCTTTTTTCAATTGAATGTTTAACAATACAAGAGTGATTGGATATTTTGTCTTTGATTATTGCTGTCTTGAAATTATTGATACTTTCGGTTTGAGAATAAGATCTAGAAACCATTTACTGTTATCTTCCACTCTAGTATAAGTGTTGAAAAACAAGTGAAGTTAATATTTAAGTATTCAGAAACGTAATTTGGCAATGGTACAGGATGCAGTATATCGATATTAGTATATCCAATGATAATCCCACTGTGCAAAATGCATGTTTCTGCCATATAAGAGGATATAAATGCATTAAAAACATTATGGTCATAATTTCTATGAATATGTTATATCAATGAGTGCTGAATCTTTAAGTCATATCCTCGTTTGTTTGAATTATGTGAACTTCTTTTTAAAATTTTTCAAGATTCTATTGTTTAACAAGACAATTCTATTAAACATCAAAAATGTGTAGCCATAAATACTTTTACTTAAATAATTTACTAAAACCATCTTGACTTTTAAGTTCTAATTGCAAAGTTATTGAAGATTAATTTCATCATAAAATGGTTTTGTTTGTTCAAAATGAATTCTGTCAACAGATAAGAGTATTGGTTGATCCTGATACTTTTGGCAAACTAGAACAAGAGATAGTAAATCTTCTCATTATCCTTCCAAAGAGATATTCCCCACTGATTAAACATTTTCTAACCTTTGGGACCACTGGAAAATTGATCAGATGAATCTGAAATGTCTTCAATTGTCAAAGATCTGTTTGAATAATTCCTGATTCGGAAGAACACTGGATATCTTGTGAATTGTCAGACAAAACATGAAAACTACTGTGAATTCTGAAAAAATAAAAATGAAAAAGAATTGACTATTTTTTAAGTTAGGCACATATACAAACTTCTTAACATTTCCTGAAAATTTTTTGTATGTTTCTTTCAAAGTTGTGGTTCAGTTATAAAGTTATTTGGAAACAACCATCAAGCAGTCTAAAACACATTTGGAACAATTTAAAATGTGTATAGATGTTAACCTACAACATTTACAATTGGGAAGTAATTCAACCAACAACTTCAATAAAAATGGTCCCAAGCTACATCAGCAAAACTGTAATATACCAGTCATCAAAGTGAAAATGTGTGTGATGTTTGTGTTCTGCGAATACATTGCACATTCATTTCCCATTGTTTTCACGAAATATTACGAAAAAAGTACATCATAGAATAAAAGATTTAAAAATTTGAAAACAGTAACAATTTTAATAAACTATTTATCTAAACTGGAATTTTAATAACATATGTCAAATAATTAACGTTTTCTTCAATGTTGCTCTGTGGAGAACATATTTTTTCATAGACATCTTACACATTCACAGTGGACTGGAGTTGATATTAGTATGATAGGCCTTGTCAAATACTTTCGAGCCAATCATTCCCAGACTGAAAATATCAGCTTTGGTGTCATATCTTTGACCGGTTAATGTCTTAAGGGCAATATAGCCTGGGGTATCAATAGATTTTATGAGAAAGTAACACTGGTATTCTATAAACTTGGATAATCCAAAGTTCGCTAATTTACAGATTCTCTTTTCAGACATTTTGTTCAAAATATTTACAGGTTTAAGGTCTCTAATGGATGAATAGAGGAGACATTGAATGTAAGTAATTGACAGCTTTTGTTATTTGATGGAATTATTATGAGTATTTGAAAATATTTCCTGATTGAATAAATGATTAAAATTTTAACAAGATAATTCTACTAAACTGTTTAAATATTTAGCATTTTTAGTTGTAAAAATTTCTAACTTACAATTTATTTAAATTATCTTGAGGTTTTCAAGTTCTAACTGCAATTATTAAAAATTAATTTTATCAAATGACAAAAAATTGTTTTCTGTTTGTTTGAAATGAAATCTATCAACAGGTAGGTTTCACAATTGATCCTGACACTTGACAATTTATCAAATTAGAGCAAGATATAGTACATCCGTAGACTTCACAATCTATAAGGGTACTGTTAACCATAGTCGATGAGGTGACTAAACATCCTTTTATTGTCCTTCCAGAGAAAGTTTCCCCATTGACTACACATCTATCACTGGATATCTCGTGAATTGCCAGACAAAACATCAAAACTACTATCGATTCTGAAAAAATTAAAATAAAGAATTGATTATTTTTTAAGTTAAAAGGTACATATACTTACTTTTAAACATTTTCTGAAAATTATTTCAAAGTTGTTGTTCAGTTATAAAGTTATTTGGAAACAATTATCGAATCTTATATTCCACTATGTATATATAACTCGGCAAACACCAATAAAAATGATCCACGTCGAAGGTCAAACCAAAGTCCCATATTATATCTAATCTATGGTCCAGAGTCCAAAACCATATATAGAGTACGGTGGGGAAGAGAAAAATCCGATCAGACAGGCGTAATTTGAGGAGGTACTATTATGCAAAAGTCGTGCCTCCCACCCATGTAGTTAATATATGTCCCTAGCGGCGAGCGAATTAATTGTTTATATACCAAATTCAATATTCTACCTGTATCGGTAGTTCTGGCCGGGGTGGTTTCAAACCCGTCGGTGCATCTTGTTTCCTTATTTCCGAACTCCAGGCGACAAGGTCAGTTTTTTAAATATTTATATACTTTTTGTAATACTAGATTAGTAGGTTATTTAAAATATGATTGATTGATTGATGTTCGTTCCTTGTACATATTTGATTTTTCTTGCCTTTGAATACATGTATTAAGTATTAAAGTACATGTACACTCAGGTAGGAGGTACGACTTTTGCTTTTATACGCGTTCGTCGAAATTTGTTCGTCTGCAATTTTGATGTGGTAGTTAGGTTGGCATGAATATAAATCTGCAAATTACTAGCATTTGCTCTCGCCCTAGACTGACAGGACCGCACTCAGAGTAAGAAGATTTTCCGATATACAATTTCATTTTGAATCATTTTTATTAATAACCAAACAAATAATATATTATATAAATAATCATTTATAAACTGACTATGTTCTGAATAACTTAATATTGTTACACTTTTACTAGTTTAACCTTCTTTTTATTGATTCCAATTAAATTATTACAATACACCAGTATCCAATATTTTCCAAAAACCTCTTTTTAATTCTTAACGTCAATCAACTAACTTTTTCATCCCCATCACTGAACATAGGTTACAGAATTCTATGTTCAGTGCTCCGGATACTTTCTTCTTCTTTTTCTTTATCGACGTAACATTGCTCCCTCCTCTCTAGTTATTCGTCCCGAATAAATTGACTGCTGGGATCCAGCTGAAGCCAAGAGGGTAGATCGGGTCCACGGTAAGGAGCTAACCTCTCAATATGGACCACCTTGGGCTTACTCCTTGCTGACAATTGGATGCGGTAGATTAGGTCGTTGATTTTCTTGAGAACGGTGTAGGGGCCTTCCCAGTTTCGTTGTAGTTTCTACGTTTGGGATTGAATAGCCATACGGGATCATCTCTCGAGAAGTTTATGTTTGTAGCATGCACGTCGAGTCAAGCCTTTACTTTATCGCTGTTGAGTTTCAAACGTTCACGAGCAAAATGGTGAACTTTTTCTGATTTTTCTTTCAAGCCTTCTATGTATATCGGATGTGTGCGTTCTTCTGCTTCTTCACCAGGAGGCAGACTTCCAAAAAGAAGATCGTGTGGAAGCTTCATTTCTCTACCAGTGACCATAATAGATGGAGTATAGCCGGTCGATTCGTGTTCGGAACTTCTATAGGCTAGCAGAAATAGAGGGATTAAAGTGTCCCAATCCTTTTGGTTTTCTGAGACGAACATTGAAAGATATTGGCAAATAGTTCTATGATGTCTTTCTACCATTCCGTCGGACTGTGGGTGGAGAGGCGTAGTGCGTGTTTTCTTTATGCCTAATGTTTTCATCAACTCCTGCCATAATTCAGATTCAAAATTTCGTCCTTGGTCAGAATGTAATTCCAGAGAAACTCCGTGCCTCGCAATAACGTTAGTTACGAAAGCTTCTGCTACTGTCGTCGCTTCCTGATTAGGAAGAGGTGCTATTTCGGACCATTTGGAAAAATAATTCATTACAACCATCAGGTATTTGTTTCCTCTATCTGTCAAAGGAAGTGGACCGAGAATATCAATTGCAAGTCGTTCAAAGGGTTCTCCGGAAAGATACTGTGCCATTTTACCTCGGTTTCTTGTCCTAGGACCTTTTCTACTATTACACAGGTCACATTTCTTGCACCAATCTTCTACGTCCCGTCGACAGTTGACCCAATAATATCTTTCTCGAACTCGTGCCAGTGTTCTTTTAGTACCAAAATGTCCTCCTGAGTAGCTACACTGAAGCTCTTCCAACACACTTTTGATGTGTGATCTTGGCACTACCAATGTACCATATGTACTGTATCGGGGCTCTCCCATCTTCGATACAATAGGCCATCGTGAAAATACAGGGAATCCCATTGAGCCCAGTACCCTTTTATGCTTCCACCACATTTGGCTACCTCTTGCCAAGTAGGTCTGACTCCATTTTTAAGCCATTCTCGTATAACTTTCAAGTCATTGTCTTTCTATTGACTTTTTCCAAGTATTTCAAGGGAATTCTGATTGTCATCACTTTCTGGCTTGATTGTGGTTAACTGGAGACTAACTTCTTCGGCTGGATTCTCCTTTTCTTCAAGCCTTTTACAGTACTGGCATTGACGTTCTAAGCGGGGTCGTCTAGAAAGTATATCTGCATTGTTATGGAGACGTCCTTTTCGGTATACTATTACACAGTTGTATTGCTGTAGTCTCTCTATCCATCTAGCGACTTGTCCTTCAGGCTTTTTAAAATTCATTAACCACTGTAAAGCGCTATGGTCACTTCTAATGATAAAATTTCTATTATAAAGAAAAGAATGAAAATGTTCAAGGGCTATGATAATAGCCAAAAGTTCTTTTCTAGTGACGCAATAATTTTTCTCTGCCTTTGCCATGGTTTTACTAAAATACGCAATCACTTTTTCCTCTCCTTCTTGCTCTTGTGAATGCATCATAATCCAAAATGAATCTTCCCTCCTCCTGTGGGTAGGCTAAAATAGGTGCTGCAGTTAATCGCTTTTTCAACTCTACAAAGGCATTTTGACAATCCGGTATCCAGTCAAATTCAATGTTGTTTTCAGTTAATCGATGAAGGGGTTTAGCAATTCGACCAATTCGCTACCAGAAGAAAAAGCTGTTTTGTTTCGGTCATCAGGGTGTACTTCTACTTGCCAGTATCCACTCTTCAAGTCTAGGGTAGAAAATCATTTCGCACCTGATAGAGTATTCAGCGTATCGTCTATTCTTGGCAGTGGATAGCTATCTTTTTGTGTAACCTCATTTAATCTTCGATAGTCTACACAGAAGCGAGTGGATCCATCCTTCTTAGTCACGGGTGAACACCTGGGAACAGAAGCTTCTTCAATAATATTCGAATCCGTCATGTCTTGTATCATACTTTCTACATCTTTCTGTTTGGCAAATGGTAGTCTTCTTGGCATTTGACGAATTGGTGTTGCATCCCCTGTATAAATTCGATGCTGTACTAGACCGGTACGTCCTGTAGATTTTCCTGTCTCAAAAATGTCGCAGTTGTCATTGATAAAGTCGTTAATTTTTCCTAATTCTTCAGATGTTAAGTGGTCATGATTTTTAACTAATTGTTTCATGAGTCTGTTGTCAACTGTATTGCTTGTGGCAGTTTTCTCTTTTAAACTATTTTCGCACTTGATTATGCTTTTCACCGGTGTGCAAAGCCCTATATTTTGTTCTTTCTTCAATTTAAAAGGTTTCTTCGATAAATTAGCTACTCTAACTGGAATTAGTTGATCTACATTGACGAGACATCGAGCTACCAGAATTCCTTCATCCACCAGTTCCTGACTTTCCACAATACCCAAATGTAGCCCTTTTGGTTTTTGACCTTGCGAAGACGATTCCTTCAGAATTTTCAGGAACCTCTGTATCTTTATTCACTATAACTTTTAGTTGAGAAGTCTCTTCTTCCAGATTTAGGATTAGTTCTTCATTTCCAATTACTAAAATTTTATTTTGGAGGTCTATGATAAATTTATTCTGCATAATGTCCATACCGAGGATACATTGATCTTTAATATCAGCTACCAGAAATAAGTGTTTTATTAGAGTATTACCAATCTGTATGGCTGTTATTTCTCCTCGAACATGAACAGTGTGTCCTGTAGCTGTTTCAAGAACTAAGCTTCTTCCAGTAGGTTGTAGTTTTTGCTTCAGAGTCCCTATTCGTATGAAAGACTTGGTGGCACCGGTATCAATGACGAAATTGCATTTTTGGTTGTCAACATGCCCTCTGACTAATAAGTTCTGTTCATTTCTATTTAAAATGTAAGTACGGATTTTGGGGCTCCCAGTAGATGCAGTTGACGCCCGCCCCGTAGTGTCAACTTTTATTCGTTTCCCTGATTGTTGCTTGAATGTCGGCTAGGTGTGGGGGACCGACTTCTCAATGATGAATATCTACCATGGGTATTTCGTGTTGGACTCTGTGAAGGGCTTCGGGATGTCGATCTAGGCGACCTTCAGACTTTATTTCTCGACTCCGTATTCATCGAACGGGTTCTGCTTTTGCAAGTCCTTTGAAGGTGTCCGATTCTTCCGCAGTTGAAACATCGTCTACTTTCATTTTGGGGATTTGGTCGCTCAGTTTGGAGTATATTCAAGATTTGTGAGAGCATAGATTGTGGGTTGCTAGTGGAAATTGCCTCTTCGTTTTCTTGATATCTTATTTCTCTCAATCTTGGGCGGAAAGATTTTGATACACTTTTTGCTGCTTCAAATTCCTGAGCTGCAATCAGAGTTTCATTCAACGTTTTGTGGTGCTTCAGCCGGAGAGCTTGCTGCATTTCCACATCCTGTAGTCCATCAACAAATGCCTGTGTGCCGATTTGTTCTAGGAAATCTTTGGGTGTCTGGGGATACGCTAGATACAACAATCTTTTTATATCGGCCTCAAATTCCTGTAGGTTCTCATTAGATTTTTGACTGCGAACATTTAGCTGACTCTGGAATACCTGTTTTAAGTGTTGTTGTCCGTACCTTGCCTCTAAAGCTTGTACGAGAGACGCATAATTGGGTGCGTCCTGCGGAAGAAACTGCAAAACGGTTGCTGCCTGCCCGCGAAGCGACACTATTAATGAAGCCGCCATCTGTGTCTCGGTCCAGCCATTGGCTCTGGCCGCAGCTTCAAATTGGATTCGATATGTTTCCCATGCCATTTGGCAGTCAAACGTGGGTGGCTTTAAAGTCTTATTAGTTTGGCTTTGAGAAACTGTACTTTGAATGGGGCCTGGTTCGGTTATATAAGTAGACGAGGTCGTACCCTCAACTTCAATATTAGTTACTGAAGCTTGGGTTTGGATTTTTCTTTCTAAATTGACTATTTCAGCTCTAATTTGTTTTTCTAAATCTACAACCTTTTGTACAAAATTAGTTTTTAAATTTTCTTGTTGTTGCTCTAAGTGATCTACTCTAATATTAAGTTGTCCTACCTCTAGCTTGAATGTTTCCTGAATTTGTGTTAGACCATTCATAATTTCTACATCTGCTTGCCTACGCTTCTCCTCCCTACGTCGTTCCTTCTCCTCTTCTTCTTCCTTCCTACATCGTTCCTTCTCCTCTTCTTCCTCCTTCCTACGTCGTTCCTTCTCCTCTTCTTCTTCCTTCCCACATCGTTCCTTCTCCTCTTCTTCCTCCTTCCTACGTCGTTCCTTCTCCTCTTCTTCTTCCTTCCTACATCGTTCTTTCACCTCTCCTTCCTCCTTCCTACGTCGTTCATCCTCCTGTCGGCGTCTTTCCTTCTCCTCTTCCATCCTCAAAAACCATGCTGGGGGTAGAGAAGTATCCATGTCTGTGTCATATACGGTGGATCTGGTATTTACCATAAACTGATCAGAACAAATACTTTAAGTATCCCACCGCTGTCACCAATGTTACACTTTTACTAGTTTAACCTTCTTTTTATTGATTCCAATTAAATTATTACAATACACCAGTATCCAATATTTTCCAAAAACCTCTTTTTAATTATTAACGTCAATCAACTAACTTTTTCATCCCATCACTGAACATAGGTTACAGAATTCTATGTTCAGTGCTCCGGATACTTTCTTCTTCTTTTTCTTTATCGACGTAACAATATGATGAGATTTTGGTAATACATGATATAGCTGAGAAAACGTCTTAAGTAAATTCAAAATAAGATTTCAATTATTAAACTTTGATTCATTCACCTAAACAAACCTACGAATACTATTTATTTGATGAAAAAATAAAAAAATGTCAACGATATTTGATGAAGTTAGCTTCGACTTAATCTAAATCCATTATCACTTGGAAGGTTTTAAGAAATATATATACTTAACATGTTTCGTTGCACAGCAATATCGTCTGAAGAATTTTTAACACTGCGTTAGAGTTACTTCTGACCATGTTGCTGGGCAACGAAACATGTTGGCTAAATATATCAAAGTTCAATAAGTGTACACTCACAGAAGAATAAATTTAGTAGACAATTAAAATTCAACATTGTAACTACAATAATTCATCTGATATTAAACGAAGTTGTAAATTTAAATAATTATGTCAGGATTAAAGACAAGCACTTATTGTACTATGTTGTAGTGATTGCGGATGTAATTCTCTGAATTGTGAATATTATCATTCAAAAATATTTCATTGTTTTAGACAGATCTAGCTGCTCTAACAAGCTTGCACTCCAAATTGATTGGTGTACTGTTAAGGCTCGGCTACTCAAAAAGCGGTCTGTGGCGGCCATCTGCGATATGGGGACACGATACCTTGTGTGAGCGGTCCAGTATGGCCGCCATAGATAACTCTACTACCGTAGAATGAAATGTCTTATGGGAGGGACCAAAACCGTCAAGTATTTACGCTTCCAAAACACGGGAGGGCGCGTCAAGCGTCCGAAATTAATATAAATTATAATGCGCATGCGTTTGTTATTGTTCAATAGTAACCATGTTTAATTCATTTGTGGATTTTGCTTGCTATTATACACGCTATTTCTACAATATTTTATTATTTTTGCATAATATTTATTATGGGAAAACACGGCTATATACCCTGGCTTTAGCCCAGCTGTATTTCATGGATTAAAAGAAACTGCGAAGAATATGAAACCTAGTGAGAAACGTGTTCTTATTTTTGATGAAATGAGTCTTACACCATACCTGCAGTATAATGAAAATACGGACGAAGTCGATGGTTTCGAAGATTTTGGAAGTTACAAAACCTCTAACATAGCTAATCATGTACAGGTAAACTATATGTGAATGAAAATAATTGAATTTCTCTCATTGACACTCTTTTAGGTTTTGATGCTGCAAGGTATTGAGGGAAAATGGAAACAACCAATTATGGATCAATTTATTAAAGGAGCAGCAAAGGCTGGAACCATTAAATGTTCAATTCAAAACATTGTACGATCTTGCGGGGAAATTGGTTTCAATGTGGTGGCCACAATTTGCGATCAAGGTACAAATAATGTCAGTACGATAAACAAATTAGTGAAGATAACGAAAGAGGAGTATGCAAGAGGAGGGAAAGAATTATATGACTTCATATTTGAAGTTGACGGACAAAAAATTATCCCATTGTATGATCCACCACATTTATTGAAAGGTGTGAGAAACAACCTCCTAACAAAAACCGTTTATTACACGCTATGTGTTTTTGTTTTAATTAGTCTCGGTATTTAATTGTATTTATATGTATATTTTTTGTATTTTTGTTTTAACCCATTGTAATTAGTCTCGATATTTAATTGTATTTATATGTATATTTTTTGTATTTTTGCTTTAACCCATTGTAATTAGTCTCGATATTTAATTGTATTTATATGTATATTTTTTGTATTTTTGTTTTAACCCATTGTAATTAGTCTCGATATTTAATTGTATTTATATGTATATTTTTTGTATTTTTGCTTTAACCCATTGGAATTAGTCTCGATATTTAATTGTATTTATATGTATATTTTTTGTATTTTTGTTTTAACCCATTGTAATTAGTCTCGATATTTAATTGTATTTATATGTATATTTTATATATTTCTGTTCTAACTCTGTTGTTGAATAAAAACTATAGGTAAAAACTATCGACTTTCATTTCCTACTTGAATTGTAGAAAACAAAATTTGCATTTATGTGCTGTGTAACTTCAAATTTCCCTCCAAACCATCATTTAGTACGCTTCCAATCCTCACGCAGCGCTCTTGTCGCGGTTTCGGTACCTAACATGGAACATTTCATTCTACGGTAGTAGAGTTATCTATGATGGCCGCGTCTTTCTAGAGAATAGTAGTGCGTTTTCATAATAATTTTTGTACCATATTGTTATTGAGTATGAACGAAGAACAACTTCTTATTTCATTAGCAAGCAGAAAGAAGAAAAAACGATGCTGGCTGGATTAAGAAAAGAAAACAATTGGGAGAATACCACCGATTATGTATCGAACTGGAGTCACATGAGGATAGATTTTTCAAGTATTTTCGCATGTCGCGAGAACGTTTTGAGGAATAGGGATGACGACAGTATCAAAAAATCGTCGATATAATGGTTTTAGGGGAAAATTCATATTAAAAAAATTTAAAACACTGCTTTAGTTTTATTTAAAAAATTCAGATTATTAAGATTTTCAATAAAATAAAACATTAAAATACTGCAATCGGCCATTTTGACCACCAATCACAGCGCATGACGTCACGCTTAGGTAAACTCCGCTGTCAGTCAATACAGAAAACACTCATTCTCTGTGTTTTCTTGTGAATACTACTGATTACGCATTTGGATAGATCTTTTATTATTTTACGTGTGATTTATCGTCTCCACTCTACTATAACAATGGAACCAAGCTTTGTTAAGGCAAATAGCTCACATTTGCCCAGGATTGATGTAATGATGTTGGGCGATTTCCTCGCAACAAATCGAGAATTTTGCTCGTCTGAGTTTAGAAACGTGAAAACTTCCTTGTAAGTAAATTTTGTATTTATCTTTACCCTAGATACAACCAACTTAGATATAATCAAACTCGTTTTGAACTGATGCGAGTTTATTTAACTCGGTTAGCTTTACTTCTGAATCTTTTCGATATGTGTGCTTGAATTAATTTATCCAAAACTCTTGGTGTTAATTGGGGAACTTCTACATTCTGCTGAACTGTAAAACAAATATTTTGTTATTTAAGTGCAATGTTATAAGTATGAACACAAATAGGAGATTACTAGGTCACAGAAAAATCTATGAAGTTTTGAGTGTACCAACAATGTAGCTATGTAATAAGACTGAGAATAAAATTAACTTTTTCAATGCTATATACGCCTGGTCTCTCACGCCCGACGCGCCCTCATGCGGCCAAAGCTGTAAGTTGTTGACTGGGAGTCACGTTGACAGGCGCAAGCGGTTCGCATGCCGCACAGCTGTGAAAGGCGTGTTTTTGTTATTAATAATCGACGAAATGAGCAGGAAATCGGAGGGAAAAGTGTGTTGCGTGCCCGGCTGTCCCAACGCGCAGTTGAAAAATGTCGGTTTGACATTTTATGCGTTCCCGAACCGTGATTATGAAGTACAGCGGAAGAAGTTGTGGATCGCGCGTGTACGACGAGAAGGGTAAGTAATAATGTCAACATTCCTATTCCACCTGAATAGAACTATTTAATCAATCCGCAATATTAAAATGAAAACAAACCTCATGTTGCCAGCAGCATTCCTAACCTGTAAAAGTAACAGTGATAATGCTTCGAGAAAAATAACTTGAATGCAACAATGCGAATAAAAAGTCATCTTTTAATTGAAGCGTCCTTATTTCAGAGACGAAAATGGACCCTGGGTGCCAACGAAGCACACAAGAATTTGCGCTGAACACTTTGTTGGCGGTGTGAAATCAAATAATCCCACAGAGGAAAATTTTAACCCGACATTCTTCCCATGGAAACCGGCAAAGGAATCCTGTGAAACTCGCAGACAGCGACTTGCCCTTCGCAACGAGAAGAAAAGCATGAACTCGGCCCGTAATTCTGAAGGTACAACTTTAATTGAATGTGTTAATCAATAATTATTGCATAACCTTGCATTTAGTATTACTGTTTAATTTCTTTGAACAATATAAGTAACAAATTACATTTATATTTACATTTACATTTGTTTATTGAACTAGCCGAATCATCTGACTTATTGGAAGCTGGCGATCCACTCCCGGCATTGCCAGAACAACGGGGTACTTGTGAGATATCGGTGCAGACTGACGAGAGCTTATTTGGAGAGTCTGATCAGAACGAGACAATTTTGTACTGCTGGCAGAATTCAGCTACAAACGATGCTGCGACACAAACTTGTATGCCAATAAGTAATCGTGTAAAGACGAAAATTATTGCAGTTCCGGCAACGAAAGAAGTGAAAAAAAGAACGATTGCTGTTGGTCCTGATAATGAAATGCGGAATGGATTCCAGGGATTCGCAGACGTTGATAACGACCATGTTATGAAGCGATTGGGTGGAATAGATTTAGGTCTATTTTTTATATTGCTCGAATTCATAAAGCCAAACGTTGAGGGACAACCAAAGTACTATAAAGTATTGGGCAACAAAGATCGACTTCTTTTGTTTTTAATTAAAATGAAATTGGGAATACCATTCACGGCACTGGCATGTATATTCAGAATCAGCAAAACAACCGCACGGAAAATCTTCTTTGAAGTTCTTTCAACTTTGTACCAAGCGACTAAAACGTGGGTTTTTTGGATGTCGAAAGAAGCTGTACAACCTACGTTACCATCTTCATTTAGTTCGTACCCCAATTGTCGTGCCATAATTGATTGCACTGAATTGCGTTGTGAAACTCCACCTACGGTCGAACAGAGAGCTTTGATGTACTCAAGTTATAAATCCCACTTTACAGTCAAATATTTAGTTGCGATTGCTCCGTGTGGCTTCATAACTTTCATTTCAAAAGGATATGGAGGTAGAGCCACTGACAGTTACATTGTAAACGACTCAGGATTTGTGCAGTTAATTGAACCAGGTGACGAAATTATGGCCGACAAGGGGTTTCCGCAAATACGAGCAGAGCTTCTAAAACACAACACCGTTCTGATTATGCCCCCTTTTGCTACGAATCCACAATGAGGTTTTGGAAGGTTATAAAATAGCATCGGTCAGAATCCACGTTGAAAGATGCATACAACGAATTAAATTATTCAAGGTGTTAGATTTTATTCCTGTAACATCATTACCGTACGTCGACAAAATAATGCATATTGCATGTGTACTCGCGAATAATAAGGAGCCTCTTATTCAGGAACATGAGCCATCTGTAACTCCGTAGATTTATTCTATAATCACAATACAAGTTTTATGCATAAAAATTACATGCATAAAAATTACAAATTTGCTTTCGATCTAGTGCTTTGAGCACCAGGAGTTTCCCGCAAAACAACTCCCACGATGTCATTGAAATCATCATTTAGGATTTCTTTGACGTCGCTGACGTGGAAGCTATGTAGCAATTTTCGCCCTTTATTTAAGCTTTTCTCGCGAAATATCGATAAATCGATAGCTCGAAATCCGCACTGCACAATAGTCGGCATGGTGTGCCGTCAAAACTGTATGTAACGTTGAAAAACCACGATCTGCCGTAACAGGTTTAATCACGACATTTAAACTGCCCCAGTCGCGCCGCTCGAGTCGCGCGGCGAGGAAGAGACCAGGCTTATTCTAATCAATAAGTTAATAATATATACATGAACTACCGGATGCAGTTTCTTCAAAACATGATTGTTCTGTAACTATAAAATTTTCTTCGAATTCCTTTTTACACTCTTCAAGAATCATCATTTTTCGTTTCTTAGCTATATAGGGTCGCTCTGTTGTGTCAGATGTTCGTGGTTTCCTGTCTGGTTGGCATATTATTTATGGGGCATACATCCTGGTTTCATATGTACTTGTGATACTGACCCCATCACATGATACTCCATATAATTTTCCATATCATTTGGCAACTGCAAAAAGAAAAGTAAACGATTAAAATTGATAATAAGAATGATAGACAAGTCCAAAACTAACATAACCTCAATAAATTAGTTATTCCATAGCCTCAATATTTCAACTATTTCACCTCAAACAAACGTTTTAAGTTTGAGAAATATAAATATATGATAACATACTCACATCAAAGTGGTCTTCACAGAAATAAAGTGGCGAATTCGTGACTACGTCGTTCGGGTTTCGCCTTGTCAGCTTCATCCACTTATCTCTTATTATTTTATTGTTTGGAACATGTACAAACACTTTGTTGGGTGTTCTTATTGATGTGTTTTTACACTGCGGTACTGCACACCACTTATAAACTTTGGAATTCATTTTTATCACACGAATTAATTTAATGTTTTGTTTACTTTCTTCGCTACGCATAGACACAATGACATGTATACCTAGGCGTGACGTCAGAGCCGACGCCATGACACCTGCGAGCTGTTTTCGCGCACTATTGAAAAAATATTAGTAAAATGGCTTCAAACTTCGTTAAACTTAAGTTTATTACCGAAATAAAGGTTTTTTCGTAAATAGTGATTGTGTACCCACATTACAGAAGAGTATTTCAAAATCTTTCGTCACGCCTATTGCATGATTTGATAAAATTGAGGATTTAAAAGTGCACAACGAACTGGAGAAAGCCAATTGGAACTAGACAAAGACTAACCATTTGTCTAAGGTAAGTAACAAAACATATTTACAATAATAAATAATTTGGTGCAAAAATGTTTATTATGAAAAAAAGCAATGGGTAAAGAAAATTACAAATAATCAAGTTGTAATTCAATAAAATCATTATTAATTAATAGTATCAACATTTTGAAATACATCACGCGCAGAAATAAATGTATTGTTACTAGTCAAAGATGGCCCCCTGCTGCTATAATCCTCTGGTATGTCAGCGTAGATGAAAGTCGTCAAGCCCCCTGTCTCATATCAACTTGAAGTTGAAGATGCTGGCGACGTTGTTCGTGATACCTCCCGTTCTAGAATCTCATTCAGTTCTGTTTCCGAGAAGTGCGTAGTAAGTTTCTGTTTTGACATTGCTGGAGTTTTTTGATGGAATGTTTTAAAAGTTGCAGCGTAACTCAGAAACAAGTGATCTACCCCATCAATCTGTTTTTCCTCTGATTTTTTGCTGCGTAAATAGTTAATTACATTGTCAACCTTCGAGCCTGAAGAAATTTTTGAGTTCAATTTCTTCTTCGGTGGAGGTGGAGCGAGCATTTCAAGTGGTGAATGAGGCTGATTCAATTGATCAGTGCTGTTCGCCAGAGGCGACGGAAGCTTTGATGATAGTCTTTCATCCTAATTTCTAGTGAACTTTCTGTTACATTACTACTCTGGGGTCGATAATGAAGTGCCGCATCTAGAATAGACATTTGTCTACTCCGTGGCTACTTGCAATATTTTCTGGCCTTCCGTTTTACCTTTCACGCCCTTCTTGAACCCCATAAAGGAATCACGTAAATTTTTCCATTTTGTTTTCGCTGCTTCATCTGAAACAAATTATATTTTTTTTCTTATTCGAAGTATTGTAATAAAATTTTAATTTATAAAACATTTTTTTCAGATATTTGGCTACAGGTGACACCCATCACACGATTGCTTCCTTTTCGGTTGGGACGTACTACCGTCGCCAATATTGCGAATGAAGGGTGCCGAGAAATTTCGAATTTTCTACAACAAACATATTTACCAAAATCTACTTCAGATATATATATATAAAATTTAATTCTATATCTCTTAAGTTACATACACGATAGTGGCCAATTAGGCAAAGAAACTTTAAACTTGTTTATATATATATATATATATATATATATATAAACAAGTTTAAAGTTTCTTTGCCTAATTGGCCACTATCGTGTATGTAACTTAAGAGATATAGAATTAAATTTTCTGAATTATGAATATAACTTAGATAAATTAACATAGGATTATAAAGATGAATAAACGTAAAAGATTGAACCATAGGCGGGATTCGAACCCACATTTCTGGATTTCTAGTCCAGGGTGTTTACCAATTACACCACTTCGGTCCTGTTAGATTTTCATATTTTTGTAAATATAAACCTCTGAAAGGATAGTAGATCATTGATGAACACAATGCGATTCGATGCCCTACCATAGATCAACTATTCACGCACATTCATCTGAAGTTCAGTCGTTTTTTGAAGTAAGGATTGTAGGTTAGTACTGCTATGGTTGGCAGTTACTTGACAGTTCTTATTCAAATGACAGCATCCCGGTTCTTATATATTTCAATAGAACTGACTGAGAATTGTTCTGGTTAATTATAAACAAGTTTAAAGTTTCTTTGCCTAATTGGCCACTATCGTGTATGTAACTTAAGAGATATAGAATTAAATTTTCTGAATTATGAATATAACTTAGATAATTTAACATAGGATTATAAAGATGAATAAACGTAAAAGATTGAACCATAGGCGGGATTCGAATCCACATTTCTGGATTTCTAGTCCAGGGTGTTTACCAATTACACCACTTCGGTCCTGTTAGATTTTCATATTTTTGTAAATACAATAACCTACAATCCTTACTTCAAAAAACGACTGAACTTCAGATGAATGTGCGTGAATAGTTGATCTATGGTAGGGCATCGAATCGCATTGTGTTCATCAATGATCTACTATCCTTTCAGAGGTTTATATTTACAAAAATATGAAAATCTAACAGGACCGAAGTGGTGTAATTGGTAAACACCCTGGACTAGAAATCCAGAAATGTGGGTTCGAATCCCGCCTATGGTTCAATCTTTTACGTTTATTCATCTTTATAATCCTATGTTAAATTATCTAAGTTATATTCATAATTCAGAAAATTTAATTCTATATCTCTTAAGTTACATACACGATAGTGGCCAATTAGGCAAAGAAACTTTAAACTTGTTTATAATTAACCAGAACAATTCTCAGTCAGTTCTATTGAAATATATAAGAACCGGGATGCTGTCATTTGAATAAGAACTGTCAAGTAACTGCCAACCATAGCAGTACTAACCTACAATCCTTACTTCAAAAAACGACTGAACTTCAGATGAATGTGCGTGAATAGTTGATCTATGGTAGGGCATCGAATCGCATTGTGTTCATCAATGATCTACTATCCTTTCAGAGGTTTATATTTACAAAAATATGAAAATCTAACAGGACCGAAGTGGTGTAATTGGTAAACACCCTGGACTAGAAATCCAGAAATGTGGGTTCGAATCCCGCCTATGGTTCAATCTTTTACGTTTATTCATCTTTATAATCCTATGTTAAATTATCTAAGTTATATTCATAATTCAGAAAATTTAATTCTATATCTCTTAAGTTACATACACGATAGTGGCCAATTAGGCAAAGAAACTTTAAACTTGTTTATAATTAACCAGAACAATTCTCAGTCAGTTCTATTGAAATATATAAGAACCGGGATGCTGTCATTTGAATAAGAACTGTCAAGTAACTGCCAACCATAGCAGTACTAACCTACAATCCTTACTTCAAAAAACGACTGAACTTCAGATGAATGTGCGTGAATAGTTGATCTATGGTAGGGCATCGAATCGCATTGTGTTCATCAATGATCTACTATCCTTTCAGAGGTTTATATTTACAAAAATATGAAAATCTAACAGGACCGAAGTGGTGTAATTGGTAAACACCCTGGACTAGAAATCCAGAAATGTGGGTTCGAATCCCGCCTATGGTTCAATCTTTTACGTTTATTCATCTTTATAATCCTATGTTAAATTATCTAAGTTATATTCATAATTCAGAAAATTTAATTCTATATCTCTTAAGTTATATATATATATATATATATATATATATATATATATATATATATATATATGCAGGGTTGAGCAGATCTCGGTTTGCTCACTGGTGAGTAGCGCCACCACATATCCGAGCGTAGAGGGGACAACCTCGATAAAAAGTCGGGGTTAAATCGGCTCGGTAACCTCACTCAATACCGATGCCGTTCCGATGCTGGGCTAACAACCCAGCAGAGGGTACATCTTTTGTTACGGGCAGCAGAAGATTGGCCTCCCACATCAGCTCCTCGTCGGATGAGGAGCAGGGACAGGTGGGTGGGGCCCAAGAGGACGGTCCCGACGTTGACGACCACCGCAATGTACATGGACGCTCTGAGTGGACTAATGAACTTCGGGATGACTTGCTGGACAGCTTCGAGCGCAGCAAGCCGGCCCGTAGGGGATACATGTCACGGCTGCATGCACTTTGGTGCATCATGCATCCTCTATGCCGTGACTTTTCCGCACAAACCTTGCGGAATCAAGTATTCTACCTGCGGAGAACCGGCTATATAAGAACGAATCTCCGGCAGGCTGCAGCACCAGAACCGGATCTAGCCGTACCACCTGTGGTGCGCCGCAACAGATCTGGTAGAGCAAGCCTGCTCCAGAACACCGAAGTTGATCTTAGAACTAGGAGAACCCGAATCAACATCAGGGTCTCCGTACGACCACACGAGCTGGTAGAATTGGACACGTTGATTAACGACGAGCTTCCGGAATTCGCCGACCTCTGGGAAATCAACGAGGCCGTGTATGGTGCCGCAAAGCGACTCGTTCCGGAAGTGCGGAGTGAGAGACCGCACGACCAGATCGAGAAAACCGAACGGCGCCTACACAAAGTCGAGGCCAAAATTCAGTCGGCGAGGCAGCAAGCGTCTCGGATCCAGTGTGTGATGGATTTTATTTCTAGCGGCAGGGCTTTCACGCCAAAAATTAGGCGTATAGCCGCTCAACTGCGCCGCCACCATCACACACTAAAACGTACAGTGTTGCAGACCATCAAGCAACATTGTGCGGATAGGATTCGAGTCCTGGGCGTGGTAAGGAGAAATCTGGCCAGACGGGTTAGACGCATCAGGGAGAATTCCTTGTTTCGCGATAGCCCGTCTCGGCTTTTTGAATCTCCACCGCCCACAATTGTTGCTCCACCGACTGTGGAGGAGGTTGAGCAGTTCTGGAAAGGAGTGTATGAGTCACCGCGTCCAATTCACCTAGACACTCCAGCCCTAGCACACTTCCAAATGTTTTGCGCTGAACGTCAACTTCCGCAAACAGAAGTGTGCGAGGCAGTCAGCGAGGATGAGGTCCGACAAGCTCTTGTCGGTACCAAAAACTATGCTGCTCCCGGCCCTGACGGCATTAACATATGGTGGTGGAAGAAATTTCCTTCCACTCACCGCCGTCTGGCCAGAGTCTTTGACTCGTGGGTCAAAGAGGAGCGGCATATTCCAAGCTGGGCTGTCGAGGGGTACACTGTGCTACTTCCAAAGAGTGGAGACTTGTCTGATCCCAAGAACTACCGACCGATCACTTGTCTCAACACCTGCTACAAGTTATTTACACGTATCTTGTATGCTAGGTTGTTGAAATCGATCGGTCCGGTAGTTAATAACATCAGCGAGCAGCGTGGGGCAAAGAAAGGGATGGAGGGTTGCCGGGAGAACCTGGTGATAGATAGATCTATCACTCAGGACTCTATACTCTACAAGCGCAACCTTTCCTTGGCCTGGATTGACTACCGCAAGGCTTTTGATTTAACATCACATGAGCTATTATTATACTTGCTCCAATGCCTTGCGGTACCTACCCCACTAGTGAGATGCATAGAACATCTGTTGCCACTCTGGAAGACCCGTTTTGCCATCACATCAGGCACACGACGAGTCTTGACAGAGTTGGTAACATTCAAGAGGGGAGTTTTCCAAGGAGACTCCTTGACTCCCCTCTTGTTCAATATCTCACTGCTGCCACTCTCCATTGCTTTAAGACGGACTCGTGGATATTACTCTGGACCACCGAACGACCGGAGGCATCAGATCACCCATTTATTTTACGTGGATGATTTGAAACTGTATGCCTCTGGGGAGAATAACCTCCATCAATCTCTCAATGTGGTTCAGGAATATACACGAGCCGTAGGCATGGAGTTGGGATTGGACAAATGCGCAGTGTTTCATTTGAGGAGAGGACGATCTCCGGAAGTGTACGAGAATATGCAGCTTGCCGACGGAAGCATCTTTAAACACCTCGATGCTGGAGAGACCTATCGATACCTGGGAATTGAACAGCGTCCTAATTATGACGCTTCCCAGGTAAAGGTGGCTCTCCGCGGCAAATACAGAAACCTTGTTCGAAAGATTTGGTCTTCCGAACTTTCGAGTGGGAACAAGGTGTCTGCAACAAATATGCTTGCCGTTCCAGTCCTGCTCCACTCTTTTGGAGTGGTGAAATGGACGGTCGATGAGCTGCATAGACTCGATAAAGACACCCGGAAAATGATGCATATCCATCACAGTTTGCATCCTAGATCGTCCGTTTCCCGCATTTATCTCCCACGTCATCGGGGAGGTAGGGGACTCCTCAGTCTGGAGGGTCTGCATCGAAGTGTGGTTCTGAGTATAGCTTGTAAAGTTCTTAGGAGCTCGGACCCCCTCCTGTGCCTTGTTAAAAGTCACGAATTGGCCGGACTGGGGGCATTTATCGTTAAGGCAGCACAAAAAGCTGCGGAAGAACTTGGTCTCGAATTTAAGATCAGTCGAGAAGGCCGACTAGAGGGCAACCTCGAGCTCCTACCTTCTCGCCTGAAAGCCCAGATAAATGCCGCGGAGCAAGATCTTACGCTCAGGCGGCATGTTGACAAGCCGATACACGGTGTTTTCTATCGAAACATCGAAACGCTCGGCTTGTCAACTAGGCTGACCTTCGGTTACCTAAGGTCAGCCGGGCTTACATCCGAGACTGAGGGATTTACCGCAGCTTGCCAAGATGGCGTAATTAACACCTTGGTCTATCGCCCCAATGTGATGGGTGTGCAGGTCCCTGATGTCAGCTGCAGGGCCTGTCGAAAGGCGCCTGAGACGCTTTTCCACCTTCTGTCGGCATGTCCGGCAAAAGCGGCCTCGGCGTACACCCATCGCCATAATGCGGCCCTACGGGTGCTGTATTACCATCTAAGGCACTCGTACGGAATAGACCAAGAGCCGGTGCTGCCTTACATGCCAGGAGATATTGAGTCCGTTGTCGGAAACGAAAAATGCCAGATCTTCTGGAATTATCCGTTTCCGACCGTCAGGTCCATACAAGCAAATAGGCCCGACGTCCTCCTCGATAAACTAATCAAGACTATGTATGTCATCGAATTCTCCGCTCCGGCAGAGAAGAACATAGTCTTGAAAGAGGAGGAAAAATGGACAAAATATCAAGATCTCCTGTTCGAGCTCCGCACGCTATACCCAGGCCACAAGGTCGTATTAGTGGTTCTGATCATCGGTGTTTTGGGCGGAATTCGGTCTTCGCTGCGTTCAAACTTGAAGATCATTCCGGCCTGTAGGAACTCGGCGCAGATCTTGATAGACCGGATGCAAAAGGCAGTCATTCTGGGTTCAATTAGAATACTTAGGGCACACGATTTAGGAACCTGAAGCTACTTACAGACCGGTGGGGAGGAGTAGCTTCGGTTAACCGCCTTTTAGGTTTTTTCTGGCGCGACTGCTGCGATGTCGTCGGAGCTCGCAGCAGCCCCGACCAGGTTTGAATGTAAAAAAAAAAAAGTATATATATATATATATATATTATATATATATATATATATATATATATATATATATATATATATATATATATATATATATATATATATATATATATATATATATATATATATATAGAAGAGAACTGAGGAAGGATTCTCTGAACTTTGGGATTTCCGAATTGCTTTGGAAACATTGACGGAAAACATGTAAACTGAAATGCCCACATAACACTGGATCTAGCAGTAGCTGATCCATACTACAAGTTCATTGTAGTTGATATAGGAAGTTACGGACGTCATAGTTACAGCGGTATTTTAGAAAAATTTTTCTGAGAGTACATTGATCTGATTTCATGCTTCAGCCTTCTTTAGAACATTCTTATCATGTTCGTGAGAACAGTCAAATAAATACGTGTATTTACGTACACTTTCAATGAATACTTCTGTTCTGTTTGCTAGGATATCTTCCTGGCGACGAAGTTATATTGCAGATGAGTCAGATCATTAAGAAGACATAATTGGGACGAGGGAGAACAGCGACACCGAACAAAGTGGAGAAGAAGTGGAAGAAAAATAAAGTACTGTCAGGCTTAGAGGAGATAACCAAATTTTATTGGAAAGACGGTGTATCTGTTTGGAACAAACACATGTCAATAAAGACCGTACGCACTCGCTCAGAGAGTGACCAGGACCTAGAGCTAAGTTAGCTAAGACTCCTATCCAATGTTGGGAATTCTTCTTCTCTGACACCATATTAGACATTGTGGAGGAAACTAATAAATTTATTCAAAATGTAGCCACTAACTTCGCTAAGGAAATATCGGTCCGTCCTACAGATGAAACAGAAATTAGAGGCTTTCTTGGACTATTATATGTGGCAGGATGTTTGAAAAGTAGGTCGCCTTAAATATGAAGATTCATGGGACATGGAAAGGATGCGCAGTAGAAATATTTTGGCTCACTATTATGTCCTAGCATCCTAGCAAAGGTTCTCGTTTCCGTTGATACGCTTTGACGATTTAGAAATCGAGATCTTCGAATAACGTCAGACCAATTAGCAGTTAGCACCGATAAAGTCGTTATTTAAACTTTTCGTGCAAAATTGCAAAAATAACTACACCAGAAGTAAATACGCACCCACCAATTGACGAAATGCTGTTCGATTTTAGGGGCAGGTGTGGATTCAAACAGTATATCCCCAGCAAGCTATACACATAGGGCAGAGATGTTTTCATTGGTGGATCCGAAAATATTCTACACCCAAAATTTATAAATTTACCTTGCAGGTATGCAGGATCATTCCAATTCAAGTGAAAAACGACCAAGAATACTTCAAAAGTTAGTTGTACCCATATCAGGAACAGGACCCAATCTCACTTGTGACAATAGGTTCATCAGTTGATTGATTAATTATCACTTATAATTGCAAATTGACATTCGTAGACACTGTACGAAAGAACAAGATGGAAGTACCATCTGAGATCCTCTATATAAAAGGCGGACCAGTCGCATCTAGTACGTTTGGATATGAAGGAAGTAGCAGTTTGGTGGCAAAAATGTCCTTCTAGTCTCCATCCTCCAACTTGATGACAATATCTACGTAAGGTCGGGAGGTAGAAATAAACCAGAGATCATAACGTTTTATAACTCAACCAAGGATGGAGTAGACAGAGTAGACCTTTTATCATCAAATTATCAGATCTTTCGTAAAAAAGACGTTATTGGCCTATGATCATATTTTATGACCTCATAATAAAATAATGAATGTGGCTGAGGTTGATGCGCATATAATATACTGAGCGCATTATTCTATGTGTCGTAATCTTCAGCTTTGTGCTGTCACAATCGCGGACCAACAGAGATATGATTTGGAATGACAAGAGCAGCGCATATATACGTTAACAAGAACAGCCATGGCACAGCACAGATCTGGCAATGGACAGGAAGACGTGTTGCATAAAATATTGCATTGTTGTATAGTGCAATACATCGACTTCTTGATACATATTCATGTATGTACATACTTAAAACATTAATGTGTTACAATTTCGTTTACTCGTGTTTTTGTTCGTTTCGGCGTCGTGGGCATTTTTAATTGAAATTAATGCGGTAAGGACACTTTGTGCTTGATACAATTATTTTTAAGAAATCGCGGTAGATATTAATACGCCCTCTGATGTTGGTTGCGAGACCAAAACGTATGTAAGGGCGAAAATAATAAGCATAGGTGTTAGTGTGAATTATTTCCCGAGAATTTATAAATGTTTCTTTCTAAATGTTTCCTTTATTCGGTATTCCCCAATACAAAATTAAAAACTATCGATAGTTTCAGAATCAACTATCGGCAGTTCACCAACTCTAACTAAAAGGTATGTTCTCGTGTGATGTACTTTTGGCTGTATTTGATTTAAAGAAACACTCGCGGTTTGGCGATAAAAGTAAAAGTGCTCCGTCTACACACATCAAACACTCGACCATTTGTACAGACATCTACATACCTAAAGTTATAATTAACATCAATCAGAGCAAGAAGTACAATGCTGTGGGTGTTTTATCGTTAAAATAAACTGAGCCAGCTGATTTGGGAACATTGAACACAATATGTTTACCATCTAGTATGCTCCAATTGTATTTGGAATATTCCAACGATTTTCAAAATCTCGAGAAATATTAAGCCAATCAGCAGCAGAGGATGGTACCTAAAAACGGATCATCAGAAAAATTTATACATTTTTAACATCTAAACCATACCATTAAGTAATCTTCTTGTAATGTATCGTAATTGCTTTGCAAACCTTTGGCACAAACAAAGATATCATGGACTCAGACACTCTCAAAGAATACATTAAGCTTCTTAAAAGTTCCTCCCATTGCCAAAACCAAAGTTATCAATAACTCATATTTGGGGGATATTGCTTGTCACATGAATGTATCTTGTTTTGTAATTATTTGACTTTAATGATCTAATAAAATATTAAAATATATCAAAACCTACATTTATAAAGAAATTATTGAATGCAAGGGCTATTTCAGCTTTCGACTTGACGATTTGATTCTCAGGCAGAATTTATTTAATGTGTATTACAATTAACCGCTCTATTTATAGCTTCATTTGCTATTTTCAAAATCATTTTGGGGTTATTTGTTATTTGAATTTCTTTTCAAAATCATTTTGGGGTTATTTGTTATTTGAATTTCTTTTAAAGTAATTTTGTTTATTTATTTTTGTTAATTGTAAATTAAAGAGATGTTTTTCACCAATATCTTAATACATTTTATCTTTTTTATTCATAGAAGTAATAAATCCATATGTAATATAGGGTTTTTCTTACCCAACTTTGACAAGTGTATAGTAGAAGATTATACCAAGGACCAATGAAAATATTTCATGAAGATTCAAAATGTCAGTAAAATTTATGTGATCATGCCAATTAATTTGGGAAACAGTATGTCTTAGTTATAGCCATAAAAGTTGTTACATGTTCCTTTCCATTTTCAGATGAATTACCTTTTTCAATTGAATGTTTAACAATATAGGACTGTGATTGGATATTTTGTCTTTAATTATTGCTGTCTTGAAATTATTGGTACTTTTGGTTTGATAATGATTTACTGTTACCTTCCACTCTGGTATAGGTATTGAAAAACGAGTGAAGCCATGTTCAGGAATAATTTTTAAGTATTCAGAAAGGTAATTTGGCAATGGTACAGGATGCAGTATATCGATATTAGTATATCCAATAATAATCGCAGGGTCTAAAACGCATGTTTCTGCCATATAAGAGGATATAAATTCATTAAAATCATCAACATTATGGTCATAAGTTCTATAAATATCATATCAATGAGTGCTGACTCTAAAAGATATCCTCTTTTTGAATTAATATTTTTCAAGTTTCTATTGTTTAACAAGATATTTCTATTAAACATCGAAAATTTATAGTTTTTAAGTCATAAAAATCTGTTACTTAAATAATTTGCTAAAACTATCTTGTGGCTTTTAAGTTCTAATTGCAAAGTTGTTAAAAATTAATTTTATCATCAAATGGTTTTCTGTTTGTTCAAAATGAACTCTGTCAACACATAAGAGTATTGGTTGATCTTGACACTCTTGTCAAACTAGAACAAGAGATGGTACATCTTCTTATTATCCTTCCACAGAGATATTCCCCACTGATTAAACATTTTCTAACCTTTGGGACTCGAACCACTGGAAAATTGATCTGATGAATCTGAAATATCTTCAATTGTCAAAGATCTCTGTTTGAATAATTCCTGGATATCTCGTGAATTGTCAGACAAAACATCAAAACAACTACTGTGGATTCTGAAAAAATAAAAATGAAGAATTGATTATTTTTTAAGTTAGGCACATATACGAACTTTTTAACATTTCCTTGTATTTTTCTTTCAAAGTTGTGGTTCAGTTATAAAGTTATTTGGAAGCAACCATGGAGTCTCAAACACATTTGGAACAATCTAAAATGTGTATAGATGTTAACCTACAACATTTACAATCGGGAAGTAATTCAACCAACAACTTCAATAAAAATGGTCCCGAGCTACATCAGCAAAACTAATATACCAGTCATCAAAGTGAAAATGTGTGTGATGTTTGTGTTCTGCAAATACATTGCATAGATATTTTCCATTGTTTTTCACGAAATATTACAAATAAATTACATCACAGAATAAAAGATTTCAAAATTTGAAAACGATAACAATTTTAATAAACTATTTATCTAAACTGGAATTTTAATTACATATGTCAAATAATAAACGTTTTCTTCAAAGTTGTTCTGTGGAAAACATATTACACATAAACATAGGAATGGAAATAGTGTTGATATTACTACGATGAGGCTTGTCAAATAAATTCGAGCCAATCATTCCCAGACTGTAAATATCAGCTTTATAGTAATATCTTTGACTGGTTAATGTCTCAAGGGCAATATAGCCTGGGGTACCAATAAATTTTATGAGAGTAACACTACTATTGTATAAACTTGGATAATCCAAAGTCCGCTAATTTACATATTCTCTTGTCAGAGATTTTGTTGAAAATATTTGCAGGTTCAAGGGCTTTAAAGGATGAATAGAGGAAACATTGAATATAACTAATTGACAGCTTCTGTTATTTGAAGGATGAATAGAGGAAACATTGAATGTAACTAATTGACAGCTTCTGTTATTTGAAGGAATTATTATGAGTATTTGAAAATATTTCCTGATTGAATGAATGATTAAAATTTTTTAACAAGATAATTCTACTGAACTATTTAAATATTTAGAATTTTTGGTTGTAAAAATTTCTGACTTATATTTTATTAAAGTTATCTTGAAGCTGCAGTTATTAAAAATCAATTTTATCATCAAATGGTTTTCTGTAGGTTTGAAATGAAATCTATCAACAGGTAGGAGTCACACTTGATCCCGACACTTCACAATTTATCAACTTAGAGCAAACGACAGAACATCCTCTAATATCACAATTTATAAGGGTACAATTAATCAAAGATGATCCGGTGATTAAACATCCTTCTATTGTCTTTCCATTCAAAGATACCCCACTGACTAAACATCTATCCTTTCGGTCGCCACCACTGGAAAATTGATCTGATGAACCTGTATCTCCAGCTGTCAAAGATCTATTTTTCAATAATTCCTGACTCGGAAAAACACTGGATATCTCGTGAATTGCCAGACAAAACATCAAAACCACTGTTGATTCTGAAAAAATAAAAATAAAGAATTGGTTATTTTTTAAGTTAAAAGGTACATACAAAAAAAAAATTGCTACTTACTTTTAAACATTTTCTGAAAATTATTTCAAAGTTATTGTTCAGTTATAAAGTTATTTGGGAACAATTATCGAGTCTTATATTCCACTATATATATATAACTCGGCAAACACTTCAATAAAAATGATCCACGTCGAAGGTCCACTCGTCCAACCCAAGTCCGGACTCCAAAGTCCAGAGCCAATACATATTAAAAAGGGTACACTGGGCTACTAGGCAGAGAAAGTGAGACGTCCGATCCGACCGCACGGAGCTTGTTGAGAAACTATTAAGCAAAAGTCGTACCTTCTACCTTCCACCCATAGTTAATATATGTCCCTAGCGGCGAGCGAATTAACTGTTTATATACCAAATTCAATATTCTACCTGGATCGATAGTTCTGACCGGAGTGGTTTCAAACCCTGCGGTGCAGTTTGTTCCCTTATTTCCTTACTCCAAGCGGCAAGGTGAATTTTTTTAAATATTTATATATTTTTGGTAATACTAGGTTAGTGGGATATTTAAAATATGATTGATTAATTATTCCTTCTTTGTACACATTTGATTTTTCTTGTCCTTGAATACATGTATTAGTTATTGAAGTACATGTACATTTAAGTAGGAGGTTCGACTTTTGCTTTTATACGCGCTCGTCGGAATTTGTTGGTCTGCGATTTTGATGTAGTACTTAGGTTGGCATGAATATAAATCTGAAAGTTACTAGCATTTGCTCTCGCCCAAGACGAACAGGACCGCACTCAGAGTAAGAAGATTTTCCGACATACAATTTCGTTTTGAATTATTTTTATTAGTAACCAAACAAATAATATATTATATAAATAATCATGAATAAACTGACTACGTTCTGTATACCTCAATATGATGAGATTTTGGTAAAAAATCATGTCACTGAGAAAACGTTTTAAGTAAATTTAAAATAAGATTACAATTATTAAACTTTCATTCATTCTCCTAAACAAGCCTACAGATATACATGCTATTTATTTGATGAAAAAACGAGAAACTTCAACGATATTTGATGAAATTGGCTTAATGTAAATCCATTATCACTTGAAAGGTCTTACTTAAAGCGGTCTGTCGCGGCGGAAAGCGATGTAGTGGTCGCCGCGGCGATGTGCGATATGGGGACGTACACAGGACGCGATACCTTGTATGAGCGGTCCAATATGGCCGAGTCCTTCTAGAGAAAATTAGTGCATTTTCATAATAATTTTTGTTCCATATTGCTATTATGAGCTCAGACGAAGAACAACTTCTTATGTTATAAGCTTTGCAAAACAGAAAGAAGAAAAGATGTTGGTTGCATGAAATCAATAAGAAAAGAAAACAATTGGGTGAATACCACCGATTATGTATCAAACTGGAATCACATGAGGATATGCATGATTTGATAAAATTGAGGATTGAAAAGTGCACAACGAACAGGAGAAAACCAATTGGAACTAGACAAAGACTAGCCGTTTATCTAAAATATAATTTAGGTAGAATGTCAAAAGTATATTCCAGAGGCCAGACCTTCTTTTATTGCCTAATAAATCATGACATCTGGTTCGAAAGTTAATACTTGAACTCGTTTCGTTTGTTAGTCGTTCATAGACTTTGATGACATTTGTGCGTATTTTTTTAGAATTCTACTAAACAGTGGATTCTTAATATATTATATTTATAACATTGTTGTTACAATTTCGATTTCGTGTTTCTGTTCGTTTCGGCGACGTTTGCATTTTAAATGAAATTGGTGCGATAAGGACGCTTAGTGTTAATACAATTAGTTTCAAGTAATCAGGTTATTGAAATAACGAGTCTTCTGATGATGGTCGTGAGACCGAAAAGTACGTAGAGACGAAAATATAAAGCATAAGTGTTAATGTAACCTATTTCCCGAGAATATATATAATTCATACCTGGGTCAAGAACCTTTATTTTAATTAGTACTATCAACATTTTAAAATACATCACGCGCAGAAATAAATGTATTGTTACTAGTCAAAGATGGCCCTCTGCAGCTATAATCATCTGGTATGTCAGCGTAGTTGAAAGTCGTCAAGCCCTTTGTCTCATATCCACTTAAACTTGAAGATGCTGGCGACGTTGTTCGTGATACCTCCCGTTCTAGAATCTCATTCAGTTCGGCTTCCGAGAAGTGCGAAATAACTTTCTGTTTTAACATTGCTGGAGTTTTTGGACGGAATGTTTTAAAAGTTGCAGCGTAACTCAGAAACAAGTGATCTACCCCGTCAATCTGTTTTTTTTTTTGCTGCGTAAATAGTTAATTACCTTGTCAACCTTCGAGCCTGAAGGAATTTTTGAGTTCAATTTCCTCTTCGGTGGAGGTGGAGGGAGCATTTCAAGTGGTGAATGGGGCTGATTCAATTGATTTGTGCTGTACGCCAGAGGCGACGGAAGCTTTGATTCATCCTCAATTTCTAGTGAACTTTCTATTACATTACTACTCTGGAGTCGATATTGAAGTGCCGCATCTAGAATTGACATTTGTCTACTCCGTGGCTACTTGCAATATTTGCTGGCCTGCCCTGTTTCCCCTTTTACGCCCTTCTTGAACCCCATAAAGGAATCACTTAAATTTTTCCCTTCATCTGAAACAAATTTTTTTTTTTTATTCGCAGTATTGTAATAAAATTTTAATTTATACAACACTTTTTTCATATATTTGGCTACAGGCGACAACCATCACACGATTGCTTTCTCTTTTCGGTTGGGACGTTCTACCGTCGCCAATATTGCGAATGAAGGGTACCGAGAAATTTGGAATTTTCTACAACAAACATATTTACCCAAACCTACTACTACCAGGTATTTATATATAGAGAGAGAGAGAAAGCTGAAGAAGAATTCTCTGAATTTTGGGATTTTCGAATTGCTTTGGAAGCATTGACGGAAAATATGTAAACTGAAATGCCCAGATAACAGTGGGTCGCAGTTTTTCTGTTGTCTTGTTCTTCTAGCGGTAGTTGATCCATACTACAAGTTCATTGTAGTTGATATAGGAAGTTACGGACGTAACAGCGACAGCGGTATTTTTGAAAATTGAGTTTTTTTCCGAGAGTACATTGATCTGATTTCATGCTTCAGCCTTCTTTAGAACATTCTTATAATGTTAAATAAATACGTGTATTTACGTACAATTTCTGTTTGCTAGGATATCTTCCTGGCGACGAAGTTATATTGCAGATGAGTCAGATCATTAAGAAGACATAATTGAGACGAGGAAGAACAGCGACACCGAACAAAGTGGAGAAGAAGTGGAAGAAGAATAAATTACTGTCAGGCTTAGGAGATAACCAAATTTTATTGGAAAGACGATGTAACTGTTTGGAACAAACACGTGTCAATAAAGACTGTACGCACTCGCTCAGAGAATGACCAGGACCTAGAGCTAAGTTAGCCAAAACTCCTATCCCATGTTGAGAACTCTTCTTCTCTGACACCATATTAGACATTGTGGAGGAAACTAATGAATTTATTCAATATGTAGCCACCTACTTCGCTAGTGAAATATCGGTCCGTCCTACAGATGAAACAGAAATGAGAGGTTTTCTTGAACGATTACATGTGACAGCATGTTTGAATAGTAGTCGCCTTGATTATGAAGATTCATGGGACATGGAAAGGATGTGCAGTAGAAATATTTTGGCTCACTATTATATCCTAGCAAAGGTTATTGTTTCTGTTAATACGCTTTGATGATTTAGAAATCAAGATCTTCGAATGACGTCAAACCAATTAGTCCCGATAAAGGCGTTATTTAAACTTTTCATGAAGAATTGCAAGAATAACTACACCATGAGTGAATAGGCACCCAGTGACAAAATTTGTTCTGTTCGATTTTTTCATTGGTTGATCCGAAAATATTCTACACCCAGAATTTATAAATGTACATAGGGCAGGCCTGAAGGATCATTCCAATTAAAGTGAAAAACGACAAAGTATACTTCAAAAGTTGTACCCACATCAGGAACCGGACGCTATCTCGCTTGTGACAATTGGTTCATCAGTTGATTGATTATTTATCACATATAATTGCAAATTGACATTTGTTGGCACTGTACGAAAGAACAAGAGGGGAGTACCGTCTGAGTTCCTGTATATAAATGTCGGACCAGTTGCATCAAATATGTTTGGATATGAAGCAAGTAGCAGTTTGATGGCAAAAAGTCCTTCTAGTCACCATCCTCCATCGTGATGACAATATCTACGTAAGATCGGGAGGTAGAAATAAACCAGAGATCATAACATTTTATAACTAAACTAAGAATGGAGTAGACCTTTTATCATCAAATAATGATGTCGTTCGTAAAACAAGACGTTATTGGCCTATGGTCAAATTTTATGGCCTAATAATAAAATAATATTGAATGTGGCTGAGAATGATGCGCATGTAATATACTGCCAGCGCATTATTCTTCTTCAGCTCTGTGCTGTCACAATCGCGCACCGACACACAGCGGTACGATTTGGAATGGCAAGAACAGCGCGCGCATATAATATACGTTAACAAGAACAGCCACGGCACAGCAGACAGCACAGATATGGCAATGGACAGGAAGACGTGTTGCATACAATATTGCATTGTTGTAAATAGGGCTATGCATCGACTTCTTGATACATATTCATATATGTACATTAATGTGTTACAATTTCGATTACTCGTGTTTCTGTTCGTTTCGGCGTCGTGGGCATTTTTAATTGAAATTAATGCGATAAGGACGCTTTTTGCTTGATACAATTAGTTTTAAGAAATCCCGGTAGACACTAATACTCTCTCTGATGATAGTTGTGAGACCGAAACGTTCGTAAGGGCGAAAATAATAAGCATAGGTGTTAGTGTAAACTATTTCCCGAGAATTTATATATGTTTATTTCTGAATTTTTCCTTTATTCGGTATTCCCCAATACAAAATTAAAAACTATCGATAATTTCAGAATTAACTATCGGCAGTTAACCAACTCTAACTAAAATGTATGTTCTCGTGTGATGTACTTTTGGCTCTATTTAATTTAAAGAAACGCGCGCGGTTTGGCGGTAAAAGTAAAAGTGCTCCGTCTACACACATCAGACACTCGACCATTTGTACCGACATCTACATACCTAAAGTTATAATTGGCATCAATCAGAGCAAGAAGTATAATGCTGTGGGTGCTTTTATAGTTAAAATAAACTGAGCCAGCTGATTTGGGAGCATTGAACACAATATGTTTACCATCTGGTATGCTCCAATTGTATTTGGAATATTCCAACGATTTTAAAAACCTTGAGAAATATTAAGCCAATCAGCAGCAGAGGATGGTACCTAAAAACGAATCGTCAGAAAAATGTATACATTTTTAACATCTAAACCATACCATTAAGTAATCTTCTTGTAATGTATCGTATATTGCTTTGCAAGCCTTTGGCACAAACAAAGATATCATGGACTCAGACACTCCCAATGAATACATTAAGCTTCTTAAAAGTTTCTCCCATTGCCAAAACCAAAGTTATCAATAACTCATATTTGGGAGATATTGCTTGTCACATGAATGTATCTTGTTTTGTAATTATTTGACTTTAATGATCTAATAAAATATCAATATATCAAAAACCTTCATTTATAAAGAAATTATTGAATGCAAGGGCTATTTCAGCTTTCGACTTGACGATTTGATTCTCAGGCAGAATTTATTTAACGTGTATTACAATTAACCGCTCTATTTATAGCTTCATTTGCTATTTTCAAAATCATTTTGGAGTTATTTGTTATTTGAATTTTTTTTAAAGTAATTTTGTTCACTTTTATTTTTGTTAATTGTAAATTAGAGGGATGTTTCACCAATATCTTAATACATTTTGAATGTTTAACAATATAGGACTATGATTGGATATTTTGTCTTTAATTATTGGTCTTGAAATTATTGGTACTTTTGGTTTGATAATGATTTAGTGTTACTTTCCACTCTGGTATACGTTTTTAAGTTCTAATTGCAAAGTTGCTAAAAATTAATTTTATCATCAAATGGTTTTCTGTTTGTTCAAAATGAACTCTGTCAACAGATAAGAGTATTGGTTGATCCTGACACTTTCGTCAAACTAGAACAAGAGATAGTACATCCTCTTATTATCCTTCCAGAGAGATATTCCCCACTGATTAAACATTTTCTAACCTTTGGGACTCAAACCACTGGAAAATTGATCTGATGGATCTGAAATGTCTTAATTGTCAAAGATCTGTTTAAATAATTTCTGATTCAGAAAAACACTGGATATGTCGTGATTTGTCAGACAAAACAACAAAACAATTACTGTGGATTCTGACAAAATAAAAATGAAGGAATCGATTATTTTTTAAGTTAGGTACGTAACTTTTTAACATTTCCTGAAAATTACTCGTTTTTTTTTCTTTGAAAGTTGTGGTTCAGTTATAAAGTGATTTGGAAACAATCAGTCTTATGTACCACTAAATACAAATAAATTTGGAACAATACAAAATGTGCATAGATGTTAACCTACAACATTTACTACAATCGGGAAGTAATTCAACAAACAACTTCAATAAAAATGGTCCCGAGCTACATCAGCAGAACTGTAATATACCAGTCATCAAAGTGAAAATGTGTGTGATGTTTGTGTTCTGCGAATACATTACATAGTTATTTCCCATTGTTTTTCACGAAATTTTACATCACAGAATAAAAGATTTCGAAATTTGAAAAAAAAATTTAATAAACTATTTATCTAAACTGAAATTTTAATTACATATGTCAAATAAATTATGTTTTCTTCAATGTTGTTCTGTGGAAAACATATTTTTTCATAGACATCTTACACATTTACCCCGGAATGGATATAGTGTTGATATTACTAAGATGAGGCTTGTCAAATACTTTCGAGCCAATCATTCCCAGACTGTAAATATCAGCTTCAGTGTTCTGTCTGACAGAACTGATGGAACGTTGCGAATTCAACCATACCGCCTGACCGCCTCGGTCGGATATCGCTTCCCGACGCGACAGTCCGCTTTCTGTGTGGTCAAGCCTTTAGAGAAGACTTACGGTCAGCAAACATAGGTACAGTATATTCATGGTTATTTCTAAATTTTCAACATAGTATTATTAAACGAGAAGTCAGACTTTATCAGTACAGGTTGAACCAAATTGGGTGTCCTTATATGGGAAAGTCTGTTAACTTTGCATCTGGCGCCTCGTCTGACAGACACGAACGCTTTTGCTCAGGGGATTATTCGGAATTTACTACTACTATTTCCCTAACTTCTCCACCTCTGGTGTACTAACGTGTTATTAGTAGTTTAGCATCACTTTTATTTATTATTATCATGAAAAAGTTATCTCCTAAAAGAGTATGATAGGTCTGGAATCACCATGTATGTTACATGACTATACTTACACAAGTGTAAGTATTTTCAATGAAATTCATGTATGAATGTAATTACTAATTACTATATCAAGTTGATTCTATTAAACGCAAATGTATTCTAGATTTATTGTGAAAAGGAGCTAGCAAGACTCCAGCGTTTGCTAGAATGATATCTTCCTGGCGACGAAGTTATATTGCAGATTAGTTAGATTATGAAGACATAATTGAGACGAGGAAGAACAGTGACACCGAACAAAGTGGAGAAAAAATGGAAGAAGAATCAATTAATGTCAGGCTCAGTAGAGGATAAAATTTTATTGGAAAGACGGTGTAACTGTTTGGAAGAAACACATCTCAATAAAGACCGTACGCACTCGCTCAGATAATGAAGTGCTTCTTCTTCCAGGACCTAGAGCTAAGTTAGCTAAAACTTCTATCCAATGTTGGGAACTCTTCTTCTCTGACACCATCATATTAGACATTGTGGAGGAATCTAATAAATTTATTCAAAATGTAGCCACCCACTTCGCTAGGGAAATATCTGTACGTACTAGATGAAACAGAAATGAGAGGTTTTCTTATACTGCTATATATGTTAGGATGTTTGAAAAGTAGTCGCCTTAATTATGAAGATTCATGGGACACGAAAGGATGCGCAGTAGAAATATTTTGGCTCACTATTATGTCCCAGCAAAGGTTCTTGTTTCTGCTGATACGATCTGATGATTTAGAAACTCGAGATCTTCGAATGAAATCAGACCAATTAGCCCCGATAAAATCGTTATTTAAACTTTTCATGAAGAATTGCAAGAATGACTACACCATAAGTGAATAAGCACCCATTGACGAAATCCTGTTGGATTGTAGGGACAGGTGTAGATTCAAACAGTATATCCCAAGCAAGCCGTACATAAACGGCAAAGAGATGTTTTCATTGGTGGATCCGAAAATATTCTACACCCAGAATTTATAAATTTACATTGGGCAGGTCTGCAGGATCATTTCAATTCAAGTGAAAAACGACCAAGTATACTTCAAAAGTTAATTAATTGTACCCATATCAGGAACAGAACGCAATCTCACTTGTGCCAATAGGTTCATCAGTTGGTTGATTATTTATTACATATACTTGCAAATTGACATTCGTTGACACTGTACGAAAGAACAATATGGAAGTACCGTCTGAGATCCTCTATATAAAAGGCGGACCAGTCGCATTTAGTACGTTTGGATATGAAGCAAGTAGCAGTTTGGTGGCAAAAATGTTCTTCTAGTCTCCATCCTCCATCTTGATGACAATATCTACGCAAGGTCGGGAGGTAGAAATAAACCAGAGATCATAATGTTTCATAGCTCAACCAAGGATGGAGTAGACAGAGTAGACCATTTATCATCAAATTATGATGTTGTTCGTAAAAAGACGTTATTGTCCTATGGTCATATTTTATGACATAATAAAATAATGAATGTGGCTGAGATTGATGCGCATTATTCTATGTGTCGTAATCTTCAGCTCTGTGCTGTCACAATCGCGGACCAACACAGATATGATTTGGAATGACATTAGCAGCGCGCGCATATATACGTTAACAAGAACAGCCATGGCACAGCACAGATCTGGCAATGGACAGGAAGACGTGTTGCATAAAATATTGCATTGTTGTATAATGCAATACATCGACTTCTTGATACATATTCATATATGTACATACTTAAAACATTAATGTGTAACAATTTCGTTTACTCGTGTTTTTGTTCGTTTCGGCGTCGTGAGCAGTTTTAATTGAAATTAATGCGGTAAGGACACTTTGTGCTTGATACAATTATTTTTAAGAAATCCCGGTAGACATTAATACGCTTTCTGATGTTGGTTGTGAGACCGAAACGTATGTAAGGGCGAAAATAATAAGCATAGGTGTTAGTGTGAATTATTTGCCGAGAATTTATGTTTATTTCTAAATTTTTCCTTTATTCGGTATTCCCCAATACAAAATTTAAACTATCGATAGGATCGATAGTTTCAGAATTAACTATCGATAGTTTACCAACTCTAACTAAAAAGTATATTCTCGTGTGATGTACTTTTGGCTGTATTTGATTTAAAGAAACACGCGCGGTTTGGCGGTAAAAGTAAAAGTGCTCCGTCTACACACATCAAATACTCGACCATTTGTACAGACATCTACATACCTAAAGTTATAATTAACATCAATCAGAGCAAGAAGTACAATGCTGTGGGTGTTTTATCGTTAAAATAAACTGAGCCGGCTGATTTGGGAACATTGAACACAATATGTTTACCATCTAGTATGCTCCAATTATATTTGGAATATTCCAACGATTTTCAAAATCTTGAGAAATATTAAGCCAATCAGCAGCAGAGGATGGTACCTAAAAACGGATCATCAGAAAAATTTATACATTTTCAACATCTAAACCATACCATTAAGTAATCTTCTTGTAATGTATCGTAATTGCTTTGCAAACCTTTGGCACAAACAAAGATATGGACTCAGACACTCTCAATGAATACATTAACCTTCTTAAAGTTGCTCCCATTGCCAAAACCAAAGTTATCAATAACTCATATTTGGGGGATATTGCTCGTCACATGAATGTATTGTTTTGTAATTATTTGACTTTAATGATCTAATAAAATATTAAAATATATCAAAACCTACATTTATAAGGAAATTATTGAATGCAAGGGCTATTTCAGCTTTCGACTTGACGATTTGATTCTCAGGCAGAATTTATTTAATGTGTATTACAATTAACCGCTCTATTTATAGCTTCATTTGCTATTTTCAAAATCATTTTGGGGTTATTTGTTATTTGAATTTCTTTTAAAGTAATTTTGTTTACTTATTTTTGTTAATTGTAAATTAAAGAGATGTTTCACCAATATCTTAATACATTTTATTTTTTTTATTCATAGAAGTAATAAGTCCATATGTAATATAGGGTTTTTCTTACCCAACTTTGACAAGTGTATAGTAGAAGATTATACCAAGGACCAATGAAAATATTTCATGAAGATTCAAAATGTCAGTAAAATGTATGTGATCATGCCAATTAATTTGGGAAACAGTATGTCTTAGTTATAGCCATAAAAGTTGTTACATGTGCCTTTTCATTTTCAGATGAATTACCTTTTTCAATTGAATGTTTAACAATATAGGACTATGATTGGATATTTTGTCTTTAATTATTGCTGTCTTGAAATTATTGGTACTTTTGGTTTGATAATGATTTACTGTTACCTTCCACTCTGCTATAGGTATTGAAAAACGAGTGAAGCCATGTTCAGGAATAATTTTTAAATATTCAGCAACGTATTTTGGCAATGGTACAGGATGCAGTATATCGATATTAGTATATCCAATAATAATCGCAGGGTCTAAAACGCATGTTTCTGCCATATATATATATATAGAGGATATAAATTTATTAAAATCATCAACATTATGGTCATAAGTTCTATAAATGTCATATCAATGAGTGCTGACTCTAAAAGATATCCTCTTTTTGATATTTTTCAAGTTTCTATTGTTTAACAAGATATTTACAGTTTTTAAGTCATAAAAATCTGTTACTTAAATAATTTGCTAAAACTATCTTGTGGCTTTTAAGTTCTAATTGCAAAGTTGTTAAAAATTAATTTTATCATCAAATGGTTTTCTGTTTGTTCAAAATGAACTCTGTCAACACATAAGAGTATTGGTTGATCTTGACACTCTTGTCAAACTAGAACAAGAGATGGTACATCTTCTTATTATCCTTCCACAGAGATATTCCCCACTGATTAAACATTTTCTAACCTTTGGGACTCGAACCACTGGAAAATTGATCTGATGAATCTGAAATATCTTCAATTGTCAAAGATCTCGGTTTGAATAATTCCTGGATATCTCGTGAATTGTCAGACAAAACATCAAAACAACTACTGTGGATTCTGAAAAAATAAAAATGAAGAATTGATTATTTTTTAAGTTAGGCACATATACGAACTTTTTAACATTCCCTTGTATTTTTCTTTCTAAGTTGTGGTTCAGTTATAAAGTTATTTGGAAACAACCATGGAGTCTTAAACACATTTGGAACAATCTAAAATGTGTATAGATGTTAACCTACAACATTTACAATCGGGAAGTAATTCAACAAACAACTTCAATAAAAATGGTCCCGAGCTACAGCAACAAAACTGTAATATACCAGTCATCAAAGTGAAAATGTGTGTGATGTTTGTGTTCTGCGAATACATTGCATAGATATTTCCCATTGTTTTTCACGAAATATTACGAATAAATTACATCACAGAATAAAAGATTTCAAAATTTTAAAACGATAACAATTTTAATAAACTATTTATCTGAACTGGAATTTTAATTACATATGTCAAATAATTAACGTTTTCTTCAAATAAATGTCAAATAAATTCGAGCCAATCATTCCCAGACTGTAAATATCAGCTTTATAGTAATATCTTTGTCTCAAGGGCAATATAGCCTGGGGTACCAATAAATTTTATGAGAGTAACACTACTATTGTATAATCTTGGATAATCCAAAGTCCGCTAATTTACATATCCTCTTGTCAGAGATTTTGTTGAAAATATTTGCAGGTTCAAGGGCTTTAAAGGATGAATAGAGGAAACATTGAATGTAACTAATTGACAGCTTCTGTTATTTGAAGGAATTATTATGAGTATTTGAAAATATCTCCTGATTGAATGAATGATTAAAATTTTTTAACAAGATAATTCTACTAAACTATTAAAATATTTAGAATTTTTGGTTGTAAAAATTTCTGACTTATATTTTATTAAAGTTATCTTGAAGCTGCAGTTATTAAAATCAATTTTATCATCAAATGGTTTTCTGTAGGTTTGAAATGAAATCTATCAACAGGTAGGAGTCACACTTGATCCCGACACTTCACAATTTATCAACTTAGAGCAAACGACAGAACATCCTCTAATATCACAATTTATAAGGGTACAATTAATCAAAGATGATCCGGTGACTAAACATCCTTCTATTGTCTTTCCATTCAAAGATACCCCACTGACTAAACATCTACCCTTTCGGTCGCCACCACTGGAAAATTGATCTGACGAACCTGTATCTCCAGCTGTCAAAGACCTATTTTTCAATAATTCCTGACTCGGAAAAACACTGGATATCTCGTGAATTGCCAGACAAAACATCAAAACTACTGTTGATTCTGAAAAAATAAAAATAAAGAATTGATTATTTTAAGTTAAAAGGTACATATAGGTACTTACTTTTAAACATTTTCTGAAAATTATTTCAAAGTTATTGTTCAGTTATAAAGTTATTTGGGAACAATTATTGAGTCTTATATTCCACTATATATATATATATATATATAACTCGGCAAACACTTCAATAAAAATGATCCACGTCGCAGGTCCAACCCAAGTCCGGACTCCAAAGTCCAGAGCCAATACATATTAAAAAGGGTACACTGGGCTACTAGGCAAGAGAAAGGGAGACGTCCGATCCGACCGCACGGAGCTTGTTGAGAAACTATTAAGCAAAAGTCGTACCTTCTCCCTTCCACCCATAGTTAATATATGTCCCTAGCGGCGAGCGAATTAACTGTTTATATACCAAATTCAATATTCTACCTGGATCGATAGTTCTGACCGGAGTGGTTTCAAACCCTGCGGTGCAGTTTGTTTCCTTATTTCCTTACTCCAAGCGGCAAGGTGAATTTTTTTAAATATCTATATATTTTTGGTAATACTAGGTTAGTGGGATATTTAAAATATGATTGATTAATTATTCCTTCTTTGTACACATTTGATTTTTCTTGTCCTTGAATACATGTATTAGTTATTGAAGTACATGTACATTTAAGTAGGAGGTTCGACTTTTGCTTTTATACGCGCTCGTCGGAATTTGTTGGTCTGCGATTTTGATGTAGTAGTTAGGTTGGCATGAATATAAATCTGAAAGTTACTAGCATTTGCTCTCGCCCAAGACGAACAGGACCGCACTCAGAGTAAGAAGATTTTCCGACATACAATTTCGTTTTGAATTATTTTTATTAGTAACCAAACAAATAATACATTATATAAATAATCATAAATAAACTGACTACGTTCTGTATACCTCAATATGATGAGATTTTGGTAAATAATCATGTCACTGAGAAAACGTTTTAAGTAAATTTAAAATAAGATTACAATTATTAAACTTTCATTCATTCTCCTAAACAAGCCTACAGATATACATGCTATTTATTTGATGAAAAAACGAGAAATTTCAACGATATTTGATGAAATTGGCTTAATGTAAATCCATTATCACTTGAAAGGTCTTAAAAATATATTCACTTTACATGTTTCGCTGCACAGCAACATCGTCTGAAGAATTTTTAACACAGTGTTAGAGGTACTTCTGACGATATCGCTGGGCAACTAAACATGTTGATTGAATATATTAAAGTTCAATAAGTGTACACTCACAGAAGAATAAATTTAGCAGATAATAAAAAATCAACATTTCACAATAATTCATCTGATATTACTGTACTGTATTGTAGTAATTGCGGATGTAGTTCCCTGAACTGTGAACATCATCGTTCAAAACTATTCCATTGATTTTAGACAGATCTAGCTGGTCTAACAAGCTTTCACTTCAAATTGATAGGTCTACTGTTAAGGGTCGGCCACACTTAAAGCGGTCTGTCGCGGCGGAAAGCGATGTAGTGGTCGCCGCGGCGATCTGCGACGTACACAGGACGCGATACCTTGTGTGAGCGGTCCAATATGGCCGCGTCCTTCTAGAGAAAATTAGTGCATTTTCATAATTTTTGTTCCATATTGCTATTATGAGCTCAGACGAAGAACAACTTCTTATGTTATAAGCTTTGCAAAACAGAAAGAAGAAAAGATGTTGGTTGCATGAAATCAATAAGAAAAGAAAACAATTGGGTGATTACCACCGATTATGTATCGAACTGGAGTCACATGAGGATATGCATGATTTGATAAAATTGAGGATTGAAAAGTGCACAACGAACAGGAGAAAACCAATTGGAACTAGACAAAGACTAGCCGTTTATCTAAAATATAATTTAGGTAGAATGTCAAAAGTATATTCCAGAGGCCAGACCTTCTTTTATTGCCTAATAAATCATGACATCTGGTTCGAAAGTTAATACTTGAACTCGTTTCGTTTGTTAGTCGTTCATAGACTTTGATGACATTTGTGCTTATTTTTTTAGAATTCTACTAAACAGTGGATTCTTGATATATTATACTTATAACATTGTTGTGTTACCATTTCGATTTCGTGTTTCTGTTCGTTTCGGCGACGTTTGCATTTTAAATGAAATTGGTGCGATAAGGACGCTTAGTGTTAATACAATTAGTTTTAAGTAATCAGGTTATTGAAATAACGAGTCTTCTAATGATGGTCGTGAGACCGAAAAGTACGTAGAGACGAAAATATAAAGCATAAGTGTTAATGTAACCTATTTCCCGAGAATATATATAATTCATACCTGGGTCAAGAATCTTTATTTTAATTAAGTAGTATCAACATTTTAAAATACATCACGCGCAGAAATAAATGTATTGTTACTAGTCAAAGATGGCCCTCTGCAGCTATAATCATCTGGTATGTCAGCGTAGTTGAAAGTCGTCAAGCCCTTTGTCTCATATCCACTTGAACTTGAAGATGCTGGCGACGTTGTTCGCGATACCTCCCGTTCTAGAATCTCATTCAGTTCGACTTCCGAGAAGTGCGTAATAACTTTCTGTTTTAACATTGCTGGAGTTTTTGGACGGAATGTTTTAAAAGTTGCAGCGTAACTCAGAAACAAGTGATCTACCCCGTCAATCCTTTTTTTTTTGCTGCGTAAATAGTTAATTACCTTGTCAACCTTCGAGCCTGAAGGAATTTTTGAGTTCAATTTCTTCTTCGGTGGAGGTGGAGGGAGCATTTCAAGTGGTGAATGGGGCTGATTCAATTGATTTGTGCTGTTCGCCAGAGGCGACGGAAGCTTAGATTCATCCTCAATTTCTAGTGAACTTTCTGTTACATTACTACTCTGGAGTCGATATTGAAGTGCCGCATCTAGAATTGACATTTGTCTACTCCGTGGCTACTTGCAATATTTGCTGGCCTGCCCTGTTTCCCCTTTTACGCCCTTCTTGAACCCCTTAAAGGAATCACTTAAATTTTTCCCTTCATCTGAAACAAATTTAATTTTTTTTCTAATTCGCAGTATTGTAATAAAATTTTAATTTATACAACACTTTTTTCATATATTTGGCTACAAGCGACAACTATCACACGATTGCTTTCTCTTTTCGGTTGGGACGTTCTACCGTCGCCAATATTGCGAATGAAGGGTACCGAGAAATTTGGAATTTTCTACAACAAACATATTTAACCAAACCTACTACTACCAGGTATATATATAGAGAGAGAGAAAGCTGAAGAAGAATTCTCTGAATTTTGGGATTTTCGAACTGCTTTGGAAGCATTGACGGAAAATATGTAAACTGAAATGCCCAGATAACAGTGGGTCGCAGTTTTTCTGTTGTCTCGTTCTTCTAGCGGTAGTTGATCCATACTACAAGTTCATTGTAGTTGATATAGGAAGTTACGGACGTAACAGCGACAGCGGTATTTTTGAAAATTGAGCTTTTTTCCGAGAGTACATTGCTCTGATTTCATGCTTCAGCCTTCTTTAGAACATTCTTATAATGTTAAATAAATACGTGTATTTACGTATAATTTCTGTTTGCTAGGATATCTTCCTGGCGACGAAGTTATATTGCAGATGAGTCAGATCATTAAGAAGACATAATTGAGACGAGGAAGAACAGCGACAACGAACAAAGTGGAGAATAAGTGGAAGAAGAATAAATTACTGTCAGGCTTAGGAGATAACCAAATTTTATTGGAAAGACCATGTAACTGTTTGGAACAAACACATGTCAATAAAGACCGTACGCACTCGCTCAGAGAATGACCAGGACCTAGAGCTAAGTTAGCCAAAACTCCTATCCCATGTTGAGAACTCTTCTTCTCTGACACCATATTAGACATTGTGGAGGAAACTAATGAATTTATTCAATATGTAGCCACCTACTTCGCTAGGGAAATATCGGTCCGTCCTACAGATGAAACAGAAATGAGAGGTTTTCTTGAACGATTACATGTGACAGGATGTTTGAATAGTAGTCGCCTTGATTATGAAGATTCATGGGACATGGAAAGGATGTGCAGTAGAAATATTTTGGCTCACTATTATATCCTAGCAAAGGTTATTGTTTCTGTTAATACGCTTTGATGATTTAGAAATCAAGATCTTCGAATGACGTCAAACCAATTGCAAGAATAACTACACCATGAGTGAATACGCACCCAGTGACAAAATTTGTTCTGTTCGATTTTTTCATTGGTGGATCCGAATATATTCTACACCCAGAATTTATAAATGTACATAGGGCAGGCCTGAAGGATCATTCCAATTCAAGTGAAAAACGACCAAGTATACTACAAAAGTTGTACCCATATCAGGAACCGGACGCTATCTCGCTTGTGACAATAGGTTCATCAGTTGATTGATTATTTATCACATATAATTGCAAATTGACATTTGTTGGCACTGTACGAAAGAACAAGAGGGAAGTACCGTCTGAGTTCCTGTATATAAATGTCGGACCAGTTGCATCAAATATGTTTGGATATGAAGCAAGTAGCAGTTTGATGGCAAAAAGTCCTTCTAGTCTCCATCCTCCATCGTGATGACAATATCTACGTAAGATCGGGAGGTAGAAATAAATCAGAGATCATAACATTTTATAACTAAACTAAGAATGGAGTACACAGTAGACCTTTTATCATCAAATAATGATGTCGTTCGTAAAACAAGACGTTATTGGCCTATGGTCATATTTTATGGCCTAATAATAAAATAATATTGAATGTGGCTGAGAATGATGCGCATGTAATATACTGCCAGCGCATTATTTTTCTTCAGCTCTGTGCTGTCACAATCGCGCACCGACACACAGCGGTACGATTTGGAATGGCAAGAACAGCGCGCGCATATAATATACGTTAACAAGAACAGCCACGGCACAGCAGACAGCACAGATATGACAATGGACAGGTAGACGTGTTGCATAAAATATTGCATTGTGTTATATAGGGCTATGCATCGACTTCTTGATACATATTCATATATGTACTATTATGATTTCATTTCCTAAAAAATAAAATGATAAAATTAGAACTTACCGAACATTGAAAATCAGAAAAGATTAATAAAAAGATATTATATGCAATTAAAATACAATGTTAAAAGTTAAATAATAGTTAGTATAACATAATGAACAATGTAAAACATAATAAACAACAATGTAATTAGAATTGCCTACATTTTAAAACATATTCTTGGATATAAACTAAACGTAAGTTTATTTATTATTTCTCCATTGTATTATTATCTGTTTGTAAATCTGAAAGAAAGATTGTAGATTATAACTTTGTAAACAAATATTAATAGTAAATAATTTTGAGGTTAGATCATAGATCTATTTGAACATAAAATTGTTAAAATTGATACTCGAGATAAAAAATAGAGTCATAGAAATTTAAATATAAAAGTTTTTAACATTCAAAGAACATTGTGTTTAATTCCATAGATATAAAATAAAAAGGTAAAAGTTCATTATTCAAATCAAAACAAACATAAGATTTAAAAATACAAATAAAAGCTAGCCGGTAGAATTCAAAACATTGAAATATTCAAAACAATATTCAAATTAATTCAAATCATAATTAAAGAATAAAACTCAGTAAAGAGTTTTTATATCAATTGTCACCACAACGTGGGGCAATATAAATCATAAGAGTTTTTATAACAGTACATTAATGTGTTACAATTTCGATTACTCGTGTTTCTGTTCGTTTCGGCGTCGTGGGCATTTTTAATTGAAATTAATGCGATAAGGACGCTTTTTGCTTGATACAATCAGTTTTAAGAAATCCCGGTAGACATTAATACTCTCTCTGATGATAGTTGTGAGACCGGAACGTTCGTAAGGGCGAAAATAATAAGCATAGGTGTTAGTGTAAACTATTTCCCGAGAATTTATATATGTTTATTTCTGAATTTTTCCTTTATTCGGTATTCCCCAATACAAAATTAAAAACTATCGATAGTTTCAGAATTAACTATCGGCAGTTCACCAACTCTAACTAAAAGGTATGTTCTCGTGTGATGTACTTTTGGCTCTATTTAATTTAAAGAACCCGCGCGGTTTGGCGTTAAAAGTAAAAGTGCTACACACATCAGACACTCGACCATTTGTACCGACATCTACATACCTAAAGTTATAATTGGCACAATTAGAGCAAGAAGTATAATGCTGTGGGTGCTTTTATAGTTAAAATAAACTGAGCCAGCTGATTTGGGAGCATTGAACACAATAGGTATGTTTACCACCTGGTATGCTCCAATTGTATTTGGAATATTCCAACGATTTTCAAAATCTTGAGAAATATTAAGCCAATCAGCAGCAGAGGATGGTACCTAAAAACGGATCATCAGAAAAATTTATACATTTTTAACATCTAAACCATACCATTAAGTAATCTTCTTGTAATGTATCGTATATTGCTTTGCAAGCCTTTGGCACAAACAAAGATATCATGGACTCAGACACTCCCAATGAATACATTAAGCTTCTTAAAAGTTTCTCCCATTGCCAAAACCAAAGTTATCAATAACTCATATTTGGGAGATATTGCTTGTCACATGAATGTATCTTGTTTTGTAATTATTTGACTTTAATGATCTAATAAAATATCAATATATCAAAACCTTCATTAATAAAGAAATTATTGAATGCAAGGGCTATTTCAGCTTTCGACTTGACGATTTGATTCTCAGGCAGAATTTATTTAATGTGTATTACAATTAACCGCTCCATTTGCTATTTTCAAAATCATTTTGGGTTTATTTGTTATTTGAATTTTTTTTTAAGTAATTTTGTTTCCTTATTTTTGTGAATTGTGAATTAAAGGGATGTTTTACCAATATCTTAATACATTTTATTTTTTTTATTTATAGAAGTAATAAGTCCATATGTAGTATAGGGTTTTTCTTACTCAACTTTGACAAGTGTATGGTAGAAGATTGTACCAAGGACCAATGGAAATATTTCATGAAGATTCAATGTCAGTAAAATTTATGTGATCATGCCAATTAATTTGGGAAACAGTATGTCTTAGTGATAGCCATAAAAGTTGTCACATGTTCCTTTTCATTTTCAGATGCATTACCTTTTTTCAATTGAATGTTTAACAATATAGGACTGTGATTGGATATTTTGTCTTTAATTATTGCTGTCTTGAAATTATTGGTACTTTTTGTTTGAGAATGATTCACCTTCCACTCTAGTATAGGTATTGAAAAACGAGTGATGCCATGTACAGGAATAATTTTTAAGTATTCAGAAACGTAATTTAGCAATGGTACAGGATGCAGTATATCGATATTAGTATATCCAATAATAATCACAGGGTCTAAAATGCATGTTTCTGCCATATAAGAGGATATAAATGCATTAAAATCATTAACATTATGGTCATAAGTTCTATAAATATGTTATATCAATGAGTACTGACTCTCTAAGAGATATCCTCTTTTTGAATTATGTGAACTTCTTTTTAACATTTTTCAAGTTTCTATTGTTTAACAAGATAATTCTATTAAACATCAAAAATTTATAGTTTTTTAGTCATAAAAATCTGTTACTTAAATAATTTGCTAAAACTATCTTGTGGCTTCTAAGTTCTAATTGCAAAGTTGTTAAAAATTAATTTAACCATTTTTACCATTCATTTTCTGTTTGTTCAAAATGAACTCTGTCAACAGATAAGAGTATTGGTTGATCCTGACACTTTTGTCAAACTAGAACAAGAGATTGTACATCTTATTATCCTTCCAGAGAGATATTCCCCACTGATAAAACATTTTCTAACCATTGGCACTTGAACCACTGGAAAATTCATCTGATGATTCTGAAATATCTTTAATTGTCAAAGATCTCTGTTTGGATAATTCTTTGATAACTCGTGAATTGTCAGACAAAACATCAAAACAACTACGGTGGATTCTGAAAAAATAAAAACTAAGAAGAATTGTATTTTTCTTTCAAAGTTGTGGTTCAGTTATAAAGTTATTTGGAAACAACCATCGAGTCTTAAACACATTTGGCACAATTTAAAATGTGTATAGATGTTAACCTACAACATTTACAATTGGGAAGTAATTCAACAAACAACTTCAATGAAAATGGTCCCGAGCTACATCAGCAAACCTGTAATATACCAGTCATCAAAGTGAAAATGTGTGTGATGTTTGTGTTCTGCGAATACATTGCATAGTTATTCCCCATTGTTTTACTTGAAATATTACGAAAAAATTACATCACAGAATAAAAGATTTCGAAATTTGAAAACAGTAACAATTTTAATAAACTAATTATCTAAACTGGAATTTTAATTACATATGTCAAATAATTAACGTTTTCTTCAATGTTGCTTTGCGGAAAACATGTTTTTTTATGGACATCTTACACATTCACAGTGGATTGGATATAGTGTTGATATAACTATGATGGGCCTTGTCAAATACTTTCGAGCCAATCATTCCCAGACTGTAAATATCAGCTTTAGTGTCATATCTTTGACCGGTTAATCTCTCAAGGGCAATATAACCTGGGGTAACAATAAATGTTATGAGAGTAACACTACTATTGTATAAACTTGGATAATCCAAAGTCTGCTAATTTCCATACTCTCTTGTCAGATTTTGTTCAAAATATTTGCAGGTTCAATATCTCTAATTGATGAATAGATAGGAGACATTGAATGTAATTGACAGCTTGTTATTTGACGGAATTATTATGAGTATTTGAAAATATTTCCTGAATGAATAAAAGATACAAAATTTTTAACAAGATAATTCTACTAAACCATTTAAATATTTAGAATTTTTGGTTGTATAAATTTCCGACTTATAATTTATTAAAATTATCTTGAGGTTTTCAAATTCTAGCTGCAGTTATTAAAAATCAATTTTATCAGCAAATGGTTTTCTGTTTGTTTGAAATGAAATCTATCAACAGGTAGGAGTCACACTTGATCCTGACACTTGACAATTTATCAACTTAGTGCAAATGATAGAACATCCTCTGACTTCACAATCTATAAGGGTACTATTAATCACAGATGATGAGGTGACTAAACATCCTTTTATTGTCCTTCCAATGAGAGTTTCCCCATTGACTACACATCTATCCTTTTCCTTTGGTTCGCCACCATTGGAAAATTGATCTGATGAACTTGTATCTCCAACTGTCAAAGAACTATTTTTCAATAATTCCTGATTCGGATAACACTAGATATCTCGTGAATTGCCAGACAAAACATCAAAAGTACTGTTGATTCTGAAAAAATAAAAATAAAGAGTTGATTATTTTTTAAGTTAAAAGGTACATATACTTACTTTTAAACATTTTCTGACAATTATTTCAAAGTTGTTGTTCAGTTATAAAGTTATTTGGAAATAATTATTGAGTCTTATATTCCACTATATATATATATATATAACTCGGCAAACACTTCAATAAAAATGATCCACGTCGAAGGTCGAACCAAAGTCCGGACTCCAGAGTTTAGCGCCATATACATATTATAAAGGGTACACTGGGCTACTAGGCAAGAGGAAGAGAGACGTCCGATCCGACCACACGTAGCTTGTTGAGGAACTATTAAGCAAAAGTCGTACCTTCCACCCACAGTTGATATATGTCCTTAGCGGCGAGCAAATTAACTGTTTATATACCAAATTTAATATTCTACCTGGATCGATAGTTCTGGCCGGGGTGGTTTCAAACCCTGCGGTGCAGTTTGTTTCCTTATTTCCTTACTCCAAGCGGCAAGGTGTGTTAGTTATTAAAGTACATGTATATTCAGGTAGGAGGTACGACTTTTGCTTTTATACGCGCTCGTCGAAATTTATTGGTGAGATTTTGATATAGTTAGGTTGGCATGAATATAAATCTGAAAGTTACTAGCATTTGCTCTCGCCCAAGACGAACAGGACCGCACTCAGAGTAAAAAGATTTTCCGACATACAATTTCATTTTGAATTATTTTTTATTAATAACCAAAGAAATAATATATTATATAAATAATCATTTATAAACTGACTATGTTCTGAATACCTTAATATGATGAGATTTCGGTAAAAAATTATATCACTGAGAAAACGTTTTAGGTAAATTTGAAATAAGATTACAATTATTAAACTTTCATTCATTCTCCTAAACAAGCCTACAGATATACATGCTATTTATTCGATGAAAAAACAAAAAATTTCAACTATATTTGATGAAATTGGCTTAATATAAATCCATTATCAGTTGAAAGGTCTTAAAAATATATTTACTTAACATGTTTCGTTGCACAGCAACATTGTCTGAAGAATTTTTAACACTGTGTTAGAGGTACTTCTGACGAAGTTGCTGGGCAACTAAACATGTTGATTGAATATATTTAAAGTTCAATAAGTGTACACTCATAGAAGAATGAATTTAGCAGATAATAAAAAATCAACATTTCACAATAATTCATCTGATATTACTGTACTGTGTTGTAGTAATTGCGAATGTAGTTCCCTGAACTGTGAACATCATCATTCAAAACTATTCCATTGATTTTAGACAGATCTAGCGGCTCTAACAAGCTTTCACTCCAAATTGATAGGTCTACTCTTAAGGCTCGGCCACACTGAAAGCGGTCTGCCGCGGCGGGAAGCCATATAGCGGTCGTCGCGGTGATCTGCGATATGGGGACGTACACAGGACGCGATACCTTGTGTGAGCGGTTCAATATGGCCACGTCCTTCTATAGAAAAGTAGTGCATTTTCGTAATAATTTTTGGTCCATATTGCTATTATGAGCTCAGACGAAGAACAACTTCTTATGTTATAAGCTTTGCAAAACAAAGAAGAAAAGATGCTGGGTGCATGAAATCAATAAGAAAAGAAAACAGTTGGGTAAATACCACCGATTATGTATCGAACTGGAGTCACATGAGGATATGCATGATTTGATAAAATTGAGGATTGAAAAGTGCACAACGAACAGGAGAAAACCAATTGGATCTACACAAGAGTGGACAGTCGCAGAAACTCAGGAAGTACGGCCTATACGCGAATTTCTGGGAACTGCATTAACAAATCGAAGGTCCCCCAATGCTGCAATTGAAGTTCGCGAACGTTTTGCTGATTATTTTGAAAGAAGAAACAACGCAAAATGAAATAGCACATAATTATCTAAAATATGTAATGTTTTATGTAAAAATAACGTGTACACACACAAACATAATGTGATTCTGTAATTATGTAATAAATGTGTGTTAATGTAATTATTGTGATAATGTAATTTTAATTTAATAAATTAATTACAATAAAATGTACTTTACTTGTCATATTTAGTTTTTCAGCAATCTGGTGGGTGGTCACCAGAAAAATTTGTAATTTTCCGCTACCAGACCGCTTGTCGCGGCGACAGCGACTGTCAGAATTCGGTAGACCACGTTCTGTCTGACAGAACTGATGAAACGTTGCGTATTCAACCAGACCGCCTGACGGCCTGACCGCCTCGGTCATATATCGCTTCCCGCCGCGACAGTCCGCTTTCTGTGTGGTCAAGCCTTTAGAAGAGACTCACGGTCAGCAAACATAGGTACAGTATATTCATGGTTTTTTCTAAATTTTCAACATAGTATTATTAAACGAGAAGTCAGACTTTATGTGTACAGGTTGAACTAAATTGGGTGTCCTTATATGGGAGTCTGTTAACGTGAGGAGACTCACGGTCAGCAAACATAGGGACATTATATTCATGGTTATTTCTGAATTTTGAACATAGTATTATTAAACGAGAAGTCAGACTTTATGTGTACAGGTTGAACCAAATTGGGTGTCCTTATATGGGAAAGTGTGTTAACCTTGCATCTGGCGCCTCGTCTGACAGACACGAACGCTTTTGCTTAGGGGAGTATTCGGAAACTACTACTGCGACAACAATGTATTTCCCTAACTTCTTCACCTCTGGTGTACTAACGTGTTATTAGTAGTTTAGCATAACTTTTTCTACTATTATGGAAAAGTTATCTCCTAAAAGGGTATGATAGGTCTGGAATCACTATGTATGTTACATGACTATTTTGTGGAAAAATTGATTTTCCTGCATATTTTTCTACTTCATTTTATCAGCCTGTATATAAAAGGCGGACCACTCGCATCTAGTATGTTTGGATATGAAGCGAGTAGCATTTTGGTGGCAAAAATGTCCTTCTAGTCTCCATCCTCCATCGTAATGACAATATCTACTCAAGATCGGGAGGTAGAAATAAACCAGAGATCATAACGTTTTATAACTCGAGCAAGGATAATAATGAATGTGGCTGAGATTGATGCGCATTTAATATACTGCCAGCGCATTATTCTATGTGTCGTAATCTACAGCTCTGTGCTGTCACAATCGTTAACAAGAACAGCCATGGCATAGCACAGATCTGGCAATGAACAGGAGGACGTGTTCCATAAAATATTGCATTGTTGTATAAAGTGATATGCAGTGGCTTCTTGATACATATTCATATACATACATAAAACATTAAAATGTTACAATTTCGATTACCTATGTTTCTGTTCGTTTCGGAGTCGTGGGCATTTTTAATTGAAATTAATGCGATAAGGAGGCTTTGTGCTTGATACAGTTAGTTTTAAGAAATCCCGTTCTAGACATTAATACGTCTTCTGATGATTGTCGTGAGACCGAAACGTAATTAAAGACGAAAATAACAAGCAAAGTGTTAGGGTGAACTATTTCGCGAGAATTTATATGTTTATTTCTAAATTATTTCTTTATTTGGCATTCCCCAATACAAAATTTAAGACTAACGATAGAATCGATAGGTCTCCACCTCTGACTAAAATGTATCTTCTCATGTGATGTACCTTTGGCTGTACTCAATTTAAAGAAACGCGCGCGGTTTGGTGATAAAAGTAAAAGTGCTCAGTCTACAAACATCAGACACTCGACCATTTGTACCGACGCGACATCTAGATACCTAAAGTTATAATTAGCATCAATCCATAGATAACTCTACTACCGACTACCGGTAGTAGAGTTATATATGCATCAATCAGAGCAAGGAGTACAATGACAATGTAGTGGGTGCTTTTATAGTTAAAATAAACTGAGCCAGCTGATTTGGGAGCATTGAACACAATATGTTTACCATCTAGAATGCTCCAATTGTATTTGGAATATTCCAACGATTTTCAAAATCTTGAGAAAAATTAAGCCAATCAGCAGCAGAGGATGGTACCTAAAAACGGATCATCAGAAAAATGTATACATTTTTAACATCTAAACCGTACCATTAAGTAATCTTCTTGTAATGTATCATATATTGCTTTGCTAACCTTTGGCACAAACAAAGATATAGACTCAGGCGCTCTCAATGAATATATTAAGCTTCGATAAGTTTCTCCCATCGCCAAAATCAACGTTATCAATAACTCATATTTCGGGAATATAGCTTATTGTCGCATGAATGTATCCTGTTTTGTAATTATTTAACTTGAATGATCTAATAAAATATTAAAATATATCAAAACCTACATTTATAAAGAAATTATTAAATGCAAGGGCTATTTCAGCTTTCGACTAGACGATTTGATTCTCACGCAGAATTTATTTAATGTGTATTAGAATTAACCGCTCTATTTAAAGCTTCATTTGCTATTTTCAAAATCATTTTGGGGTTATTTGTTATTTGAATTTTTTTTAAAGTAATTTTGTTTACTTATTTTTGTTAATTGTAAATTAAAGGGATGTTTCACCAATATCTTAATACATTTTATTTTTTTTATTTATAGAAGTAATAAGTCCATATGTAATCTAGGGTTTCTCTTACCCAACTTTGACAAATATATAGTAGAAGATTGTACCAAGAACCAATGGAAATATTTGATGAAGATTCAATGTCAGTAAAATTTATGTGATCATGCCAATTAATTTGGGAAACAGTATGTCTTAGTTATAGCCATAAAAGTTGTCACATGTTCCTTTTCATTTTCAGATGCATTACCTTTTTTCAATTGAATGTTTAACAATAAAGAACTGTGATTGTTTTTTTTTGTCTTTAATTATTGCTGTCTTGAAATTATTGGTACTTTTTGTTTAAGAATGATTCACTGTTACCTTCTACTCTAGTATAGGTATTGAAAAACGAGTGATGTCATGTTCAGGAATAATTTTCAAGTATTCGGAAACGTAATTTGGTAATGGTACAGGATGCAGTATATCGATATTAGTATATCCAATAATAATTGCAGTGTCCAAAATGCATGTTTCTGCGATATAAATGCATTAAAATCATTACCATTATGGTCATATGTTCTATAAATATGTTATATCAATGAGTGCTGGCTCTCTAACAGATATCCTCTTTTTGAATTATGTGAACTTCTTTTTAACATTTTTCAAGTTTCTATTGTTTAACAAGATAATTCTATTAAACATCAAAAATTCAGTTTTTTAGTCATAAAAATCTGTTACTTAAATAATTTGCTAAAACTATCTTGTGGCTTTTAAGTTCTAATTCCAAAGTTGTTAAAAATTAATTCTATCATCAAATGATTTTCTATTTGTTCAAAATGAACTCTGTCAACAGATAAGAGTATTGGTTGATCTTGACACTTTTGTCAAACTAGAACAGGAGATAGTACATTTTCTTATTATCCTTCCAGAGAGATATCCCCCACTGATGATACATTTTCTAACCGTTGGGACTTGAACCACTGGAAAATTCATCTGATGAATCTGAAATATCTTCAATTGTCAAAGATCTCTGTTTGAATAATTCCTGATTCGGAAAAACACTGGATATCTCGTGAATTGTCAGATAAAGCATCAAAACAACTACAGTGGATTCTGAAAGAATAAAACTGAAGAAGAATTGATTATTTATCAAGTTAGGCACATATACTAGCTTTTTAACATTTCCTGAAAATTACTTGTATTTTTCTTTCAAAGTTGTGGTTCAGTTATAAAGTTATTTAGAAACCACCATCGAGTCTAGAACACATTTGGAACAATTTAAAATGTGTATAGATGTTAACCTACAACATTTACAATTGGGAAGTAATTCAACAAACAACTTCAATAAAAATGGTCCCGAGCTACATCAGCAGAACTGTAATATACCAGTCATCAAAGTGAAAATGTGTGTGATGTTTGTGTTCTGCGAATACATTGCATAGTTGTTCCCCATTGTTTTACTTGAAATATTACGAAAAAATTACATCACAGAATAAAAGATTTCAAAAATTTGAAAACAGTAACAATTTTAATAAACTATTTATCTAAACTGGAATTTTAATTACATATGTCAAATAATTAACGTTTCCTTCAATGTTGCTCTGTGGAAAACATATTTTTTTATGGACATCTTACACATTCACAGTGGATTGGATATAGTGTTGATATTACTATGATGGGCCTTGTCATAGTAATATCAGACTGTGAATATCAGCTTTAGTGCCATCTTTGACCGGTTAATGTCTCAAGGGCAATATAGCCTGGGGTACCAATAAATTTTATGAGAGTAACACTACTATTGTATAAGCTTGGGTATCCAAAGTTCGGTAATTTACATATTCACTTGTCAGAGATTTTGTTCAAAATATTTGCAGGTTCAAGATCTCTAATGGATGAATAGAGGAGATTGAATGTAAGTAATTGACTTATTTGAAGGAATTATTATGAGTATTTGAAAATATTTCCTGATTAAATAAATGATTAAAATTTTGTAAGATAATTCTCCTAAAGTATTTGAATATTTAGCATTTTTGGTTATGAAAATTTCAGACTTATAATTTATTAAAATGATCTTGAGGTTTTCAAGTTCTAACTGCAGTTATTAAAAATCAATTTTATCATGAAATGGTTTTCTGTAGGTTTGAAATGAAATCTATCAACAGGCAGGATTCACAACTGATTCTGTCACTTGACATCTTATCAACTTAGAGCAAACGATAGTACATCCTCTGACTTCACAATCTATAAGGGTACTGTTAATCAAAGTTGATGAGGTAACTAAACATCCTTTTATTCTCCTTCCAATGGAAGTTTCCCCATTGACTACACATCTATCCTTTGCCTTTGGGTCGCCACCACTGGAAAATTGATCTGATGAACTTGTATCTCCAACTGTCAAAGAACTATTTTTCAATAATTCCTGATTTGGAAAAACACTAGATATCTCGTGAATTGCCAGACAAAACATCAAAAGTACTGTTGATTCTGAAGAAATAAAAATAAAGAATTGATTATTTTTTAAGTTAAAAGGAACATATACTTACTTTTAAACATTTTCTGAAAATTATTTGAAAGTTGTTGTTCAGTTATAAAGTTATTTGGGAACAATTATTAAGTCTTAAATTCCACTATATATATATAACTCGGCAAACACTTCAGTAAAAAAAGATCCACGTCGAAGGTTCAACCAAAGTCCAGAGTCCAGCGCCATACATATTAAAAAAGGTACAATGGGCAAGAAGAGAGACGTCCGATCCGACCACATGGAGCTTGTTGAGGAACTATTAAGCAAAAGTCGTACCTTCCACCCTTAATTAATATATGTCCCTAGCGGCGAGCGATAGTTTTGGCCGGAGTGGTTTCAAACCCTGCGGTGCAATTTGTTTCCTTATTTCCTTACTCCTAGCGGCAAGGTGAGTTTTTTCAAATATTTATATATTTTTGGTAATACTAGGTTAGTGGGTTATTTAAAATGTGATTGATTAATTCTTCCTTCTTTGTACACATTTGATTTTTCTTGTCCTTGAATACATGTATTAGTTATTAAAGTACATGTACATTCAGGTAGGAGGTACGACTTTTGCTTTTATACGCGCTCGTCGGAATTTGTTGGTCTGCGATTTTGATGTAGTAGTTAGGTTGGCATGAATATAAATTTGAAAGTTACTAGCATTTGCTCTCGCCCAAGACGAACAGGACCGCACTCAGAGTAAGAAGATTTTCCGACATACAATTTCATTTTGAATTATTTTTATTAATAACCAAACATATATTATATAAATAATCATGTATAAACTGACTATGTTCTGAATACCTTAATATGATGAGATTTTGGTAAAAACTCATGTCACTGAGAAAACGTTTTAAGTAAATTTAAAATAAGATTTCAATTATTAAACTTTGATTCATTCTCCTAAACAAACCTACATACATGCTATTTATTTAATGAAAAAACGAGAAATTTCAACGATATTTGATGAAGTTGGCTTAATCTAAACCCATTATCCCTTGAAAGGTCTTAAAAATATATTCACTTAACATGTTTCGTTGCACAGCAACATCGTCTGAAAAATGTTTAACAATGTGTTAGAGGTACTTCTGACGATGTTGCTCGGCAATTAAACATGTTGATTGAATCATCGACATATACAAATGGACTGCGCGTGGCAATGATAAGCGCGGGTAGTGCCGGCGTGAGAGAGGGGAAAACGAAGAGGACTAATACTGTCTTTATCTATCGGCTCGGGACGTAAACATACTAGCTACAGTCATGTTGCATTTCCATGGCAACGCAGCGGCCAATAGAAACGCGATAGATAAAGTAGATAAAGACAGTATTAGTCCTCTTCGTTTTCCCCTCTCTCACGCCGGCACTACCCGCGCTTATCATTGCCACGCGCAGTCCATATGTATATGTCGATGGATTGAATACATTGAAGTTTACGAAGTGTACACTCACAGAAGAATAAATTTAACAGATAATTAGAAAAACAACATTTTACTGTACTGTGTTAGTGTGTTGTAGTAATTGCGGAAGTAGTTCCCTGAACTGTGAACATCATCATTCAATACTATTCCATTGATTTTAGACAGATCTAGCTGCTCTTACAAGCTTCCACTCCAAATTGATAGGTCTACTGTTAAGGCTCGGCCACCCAGAAAGTGGTCTGTCGCGGCGGGAAGCGATATAGCGGTGGTCGCGGCGACCTGCGATATGGGAACGTACACAGGACGCGATACCTTGTGTGAGCGGTCCAATATGGCCGCGTCCTTCTGGAGAAAAGTGGTGCATTTTCATAATAATCTTTGTTCCATATTGCTATTATGAGCTCAGACGAAGAACAACTTATGTTATTAGTTTTGCAAAACAGAAAGAAGAAAAGATGATGCTGGGTGCATGAAAAGAAAACAATTGGGTGAATACCACCGATTATGTATCGAACTGGAGTCACATGAAGATATATATATATATATATATATATATATATATGTAGAACTGGATTCTCGGGTATTGATCCGCGTTGTGTGGTTTCGGTCCTCAAAAGGACCAATTTCACGACGTTTCGGCAAAGTCGCATTTGCCATCTTCAGGTGATTCGACCGTAGAGTCTGGAAAATCTAGGCGAACTGACGCTTACTTGGAGGGACAGGTATTTATATCCCCCGTTATGCTTGACCTTTGGACTTTCGAACTATTTCACGCTTGGTTGATTTCTACGTGTTTGGCTCCGAGTGACACGTTTGGATGACGTCATTGCGACGCTGGAATCAGCCGGAAAGTTTCCGTGACCTGTTGCACGTGCACTGGATACCACGTTCTCTCTTGTTTTTGGTTGTATCTTCCGACTTTCTAAAGCGGGTTTCCATGTTGCTGGTAATCTTAGTCCGTCATCTCGTTTGTTAAGACTATGTGGACGTTTCTCGATCTCTATTACCTCCCTGGTTATTCTGGTGTAGAAGTGTTCAATGTTGGCTAGAGTCTTTGTGCCGCTAAAGTTGATCATATGGCCCGTACTTCTTACATGTTCAGCTAGTGAAGATGTGGTTTCGTTTTTCGACACAGCGTTTGCATGTTCAGTCTTTCGCACATCAATGCGTCTGTTGGTCTGTCCGATGTATACTGAGCCGTCATGATATTAAAACAACCTTCACAACAGATAGGAAAATCAAAAATGTTTCGGAATCCAAAAGACAGAATTCCTCTAGAATGCCAAGGAGTGTACGAGGTGCCATGTGGTAATTGTGAAAAGACATACATCGGACAGACCAACAGACGCATTGATGTGCGAAAGACTGAACATGCAAACGCTGTGTCGAAAAACGTGTACACACACAAACATAATGTGATTATGTAATTAATGTGATAATGTAATTTTAATTTAATAAATCAATTACAATAAAATGATACCTTACTTGTCATATTTAGTTCTTCAGCAATCTGGTGGATGGTCACCAGAAAAATTTGTAATTTTCCGCTACGAGATCGCTTGTCGCCGCGACAGAGAATTCGGTATACCGCGTTCTGTCTGACATAACTGATGGAACGTTGCGTATTCAAACAGACCACCTGACCGCCTCGGTCAGATATCGCTTCCCGCCGCGACAGTCCGCTTTCTGTGTGGTCAAGCCTTTAGAGGAGACTCACGGTCAGCAAACATAGGGACATTATATTCATGGTTATTTCTGAATTTTGAACATAGTATTATTAAACGAGAAGTCAGACTTTATGTGTACAGGTTGAACCAAATTGGGTGTCCTTATATGGGAAAGTGTGTTAACCTTGCATCTGGCGCCTCGTCTGACAGACACGAGCGCTTTTATTTAGGGGATTATTCGTAAACTAGTTGTGCGACAACATTTCCCCAACTTCTTTACCTCTGGTGTACTAACGTGTAGTTTAGCATAACTTTTATTTATTATTATTATGAAAAAGTTATATCACCATGTATGTTACATGACTATTTTGTGGAAAAATTGATTTTCTTGTATATTTTTCTACTTCATTTTATCAACTGTAAGTATTTTCACTGGAATTCATGTATGAATGTAATTACTATATCAAGTTGATTCATTTCAGCGCAAATGTATTCTAGATGTATTGTGAAATGGCGACGAAGTTATATTGCAGATAAGTGAGATCATGAAGAAGACATATAGAGACGAGGGAGAAGAACAGTGACAACAACAAAGTGGAGAAGAAGTGGAAGAAGTCAGTCTCAGGAGAGAATCAAATTTTATTGAAAAAACGGTGTAACTGTTTGGAAGAAACACATCTCAATAAAGACCGTACGCACTCGCTCAGATAATGAAGTGCTTCTTCTTCCAGGACCTAGAGATAAGTTAGCTAAGACTTTTATCCAATGTTGGGAACTCTTCTTCTCTAACACCATATTAGACATTGTGGAGGAATCTAATAGATGTATTCAAAATGTAGCAACTTGGCTAGGGAAATATCTGTCAGAAATGAGAGGTTTTCTTGGATTATTATATATATTAGGATGTTTGACAAGTGGTCGTCTTAATTATGAAGATTCATGGGACATGGAAAGGATGGGCTGTAGAAATCTTTTGGCTCACCATTATGTCCTAGCAAAGGTTCCTGTTTCTGTGATACGATTTGATGATTTAGAAACTCGAGATCTTCGAATGACGTCGGACCAATTAGCCCCGAGAAATTCGTTATTTAAACTTTTCGTGAAGAATTGCAAAAATAATTACATCATAAGTGAATACGCACCCATTGACGAAATGCTGTTGGATATTAGGGGCAGGTATGGATTCAAACAGTATATCCCTAGAAAGCCGTACAAATATATGGCATACAGATGTTTTCATTGGTGGATCCGAAAATATTCTACACCCGGAATTTATAAATTTACATTGGGCAGGTCTCAAGGATCATTCCAATTCAAGTGAAAAACGACCAAGTATACTTCAAAAGTTAATTGTACCCATATCAGGAACAGAACGCAATCTCACTTGTGCCAATAGGTTCATCAGTTGATTGATTATTTATCACATATAATTGCAAATTGACATTCGTTGACACTGTACGAAAGAACAATATGGAAGTACCGTCTGAGATCCTCTATATAAAAGGCGGACCAGTCGCATTTAGTACGTTTGGGTATGAAGCAAGTAGCAGTTTGGTGGCAAAAATGTTCTTCTAGTCTCCATCCTCCATCTTGATGACAATATCTACGCAAGGTCGGGAGGTAGAAATAAACCAGAGATCATAATGTTTCATAACTCAACCAAGGATGGAATAGACAGAGTAGACCATTTATCATCAAATTATGTCGTTCGTAAAAAAGACGTTATTGGCCTATGGTCATATGTTATGGCCTCAATAAAATAATGAATGTGGCTGAGATTGATGCGCATGTAATATACTGCCAGCGCATTATTGGCCTATGGTCATATTTTATTTCCTAATAATAAAATAATAATGAATGTGACTGAGATTGATGAGCATGTAATATACTGCCAGCGCATTATTCTATGTGTCGTAATCTTCAGCTCTGGGCAGTCACAATCGCGCACCAACACCCAGCGGTACGATTTGGAATGACAAGAGCAGTGCGCATATATACGTCAAGTTAACAAGAACAGCAACGGCACAGCATAGATCTGGCAATGGACAGGAAGACGTGTTGCATAAAATATTGCATTGTGTTGTATAAAGTGCTATGCAGTGGCTTCTTGATACATATTCATATACATACTTGAAACATTAATCTGTTACAATTTCGATTATTCGTGTTTCGGTTCGTTTCGGCGTCGTGGGCATTTTAAATTGAAATTGATGCGATAAGGACGCTTTGTGCTTGATACAATTAGTTTTAAGAAATCCCATTATAGACATTCAATCAAAGAGGGGGCGGACAAGTCCGGAGCACTTAGCCCGCTTGATTGGGTCCATTGTGCGGCCCTTGATACAAGAATTAGGCCTAAGGCAATGCCCATTACGTGTAGATGTTCATTCAGATGATATTTTCCAGCTCAGTTTACCGTCGAGGATAACTCCAAGGTACTTCATTGAGCCTTTCATGTGCAGGGACCTTCCTAATAGACGAATATCTGGTAGGGGTTCCAAATTCCGTTTCCCCTGAGTCCCTCGGCCTGGCACCAGCGGGCCACGATGGCAAGTGCAGCGTAGCTGCGTGTCTTCCGAGGGTCACAGCTGCCAAATCGTGTTCTTAGACTTGTGCGTAGAACCCAGCCTCATTCAGTTTAACCAACAAACTGTCTACCACCAGGCACCACAGGAGCCTCCTCCCTGAGGGCACCCTCAGGTGACGTGTGTACATGCGTCGCTGCTATTATAGTGCACTGTTGTCTCTGCGAGAGCATGGTCTTGATCCACCTGACCAAGGTGTGATCGATTCCGGTCTCTTCGCAGCATGACACATGGACTCGAAGGAGGTATTGTCGAACGCCCCTTCGATATCCAGGAAATCACCTATGGCACACTGTCCGAGACTAATAGCCCCTTCGATATTGGTAACCAGTTGATGAAGGGCCGCCTCGGTTGATTTGCCTGCCTGATAGGCGTACGGTCGATGGTGAAGCGGAAAATTCTTTAATGCGCCGTCTTTGATATATCTATCGATCAGCCTCTCCAGCGCTTTCAGGAGAAAGGATGTCATGCTGATAAAGCGGAAAGATTTGGCCTGAGTGAAGTCAGTTCTTCCCGCCTTAGGTATAAAAACGACTTTGACCGATCTCCAAAGCCTTGGTATAAAGCCAGAGGCGATATGAAATCGGAATATCCAGAGCACCGGGATGGTGCCTTCTTGTGAGAGAGCTGGAAGATCCCATCCTCACCCGTTGATTTGTAGGGCGCAAAGCTCGAGATGGTCCAGCGCACTCTTTCATAGCTCTCGCGTTGACGCGGAAGTTCTTGGGTGGTGTGACTATGAGGTTGTCATCAGACCCGAGGAAATGCACCGACATTAGATGTCGTAGTGTCGCATCCGGCGATGACGTGTTCGGCAGAATCACTGATCCTATGCCAATCAAGGAGATAGTCTTGCATAGCCTCGCTGCTGCAGGCATCTTATTGATGCCCTCACAGTAGCAACCTTAAAGGTCTACCAATATGAACTACACGAGGTTCTCTTCGCTCTGTTTTCTCACCCGTTTCCGATGTTCCTCCACTTTGGAAGTTCACCAGGGGGTGTTATTGCCGTTAAACGTAGGAGGGCCTACGTTCAAGAGGGTAGGCTTCTCTATCGCAGAGGGCCCTAGTTGCTCTATGAAAGGCTGGAAGTCCATCGTCCCAAAGCGGTCAATGAACTCCTGAACCAGCCAATCAGTCTTAGCCCGTTGGGCTCTTCCTTGCTCTCGAATATGCCCCAAGAGGTGACTCTGAGCCCCGGGTTTTGTTTTCCCAGGGCACCTAAGGTGTCCTGGTTTGTCGGGTGCCTTTTCCCAGGCAGCCACAACATCGCCCGCCTTCTTCTGGGAGAGCTGATGGCTCTACCGCTAGGAGGTTGACATTGTGCCAAGGCTTGATGGTGGCTATCACAGAAGCGCAGCCCGCCGCTGTGACCAGCAGACAACGCTTCCACAGCCTTCTTGGGTGGAAGCGGGGGGCAGGGCCTCCTCCATCAGTGCAGTGACCGCGTCCTTTACTGCGTCTGTGAACTCCAGACTGCAGGATTCCTTCTCCTCCGGTGAGAGCCTCTACATAGCTGCCCGCCGCAGGCCCTCGAGGTCTACGACGTTTGGCCACGCGGGTGCTCTCAGGGGTGGACGCCGGAGTTCAGACGCGTTTGATGACCCCAGAGCTTGGCGTCTTACTTAACAAATTCCCTGGTCTTCCGCATAATCCGACGACGGTTCCTCTGGGCCCCACAAATGTTGGACCGTTTCACTAGACCAGGTATTTATCTCTTCGAGGTCCACTTTCGAGATCCCCGGGGGGTGTTCAGTGGATTGGGTGTCGCTGGTAGGCACCGAGGAGGAGTCTACCTGCGAAAAGGAGCATTCCGAGGGTTGGGAGAGGGAAGGCGCCAGAGAGGAGCCTTCTGAGGGTTGGGAGAAGGCTCCTCAGGGGTGCCTTCTTCCAGGAAGGAAGGACGTAGAAGTGGAGGCACCGGTAAGGAGCCTCCTTGGGTTTGTGGTTTGTTTGGTTCCCACGACATTCGACCCGGTTTCTCAAAGGAACCGTTCGCGACACTGTAGCCCAGTGCCATTCAGCCCTCGGCAGGGTAAACTCCCACCTTGGCTTGGATTTTTGGGGCATCTGGTCCGGGACCCCTTATTCAGTATATTCGGGCCTATCCAGGTACAGACAAGTCTGTTCCTGGACGTTCGGCTATCCGCCAACTGCCGACCCGCCTGGTAGCTGACACCCCGAAGCCTCAGGTAGACATTAATACCCTTTCTGATGATGGTCATGAGACCGAAACTTACATAAAGACGAAATAATAAGCATATAGTGTGAACAGTTTCCCGAGAATTTATATATGTTTAATTCTGAGTTTTTTCTTTATTTGGTACACCCCAATACAAAATTTAAAACTATCGATAGGTTCGATAATTTCAGAATTAACTATCGATAGTTCTCCAGCTCTAACTAAAATGTTTGCTCTCGTGTGATGTACCTTTTTACTTAATTTGAAGAAACGCGAGCGGTTTGGGTGTAAAATTAGTACTGCGCCTACAAACGTCACACTCGACATTTGTACCGACATCTACATACCTAAACTTATAATTAGCATCAATCAAAGCAAGAAGTACAATGCTATGGGTGCTTTTATCGTTCAAATAAACTGAGCCGGCTGATTTGGGAGCAGTGAACACAATTATGTTTACCCTCTAGTGCTCCAATTGTATTTGGAATATTCCAACGATTTTCAAAATCTTGAGAAATATTAAGCCAATCAGCAGCAGAGGATGGTACCTAAAAAAGGATCATCAGAAAAATCTATACATTTTCAACATCTAAACTATACCTTTAAGTAATCTTCTTGTAATGTATCGTAAATTGCTTTGCAAACCTATCGTACAAATATACAATGAATACATTAAGCTTTTATAAGTTTCTTCCATTGCCAAAAATCTTAAAGTTATCAATAACTTATCTTTGGGAGATATTGCTTGTCGCATGAATGCATCCTGTTTTGTAATTATTTGACTTAAATGATCTAATAAAATATTAAAGTATATCAAAACCTTCATTAATAAAGAAATTATTGAAAGCAAGGGCTATTTCAGCTTTCGACTTGACAATTTGATTCTCATGCAGGATTTATTTAATATGTGTTTCAGAATTAACCGGTCTGTTTATAGCTTCATTTGCTATTTTCAAAATCATTTTGGGGTTATTTGTTATTTGAATTTTTTTTTAAGTAATTTTGTTTATTTATTTTCGTTAATTGTAAATTAAATGGACGTTTCACCGATATCTTAATACATTCTATTTTTGTTATTTATAGAAGTAATAAGTCCATATGTAGTCTAGGGTTCTTCTTACCAGACTTTAACAAGTGTTTAGTAGAAGAATTTTACAGAATTTTCCAAAGGACTAATGAAAATATTTGATGAAGATTTAATGTCAGGAAAATATATGTGATCATGCCAATTAATTTGGCAAACGGTATGTATTAGTTAGATATAAAAGTTGTTACACGTTCCTTTTTATTTTCAGATGAATTACCTTTTTTCAACTGAATTTTAACAATATAGGACTGTGATTGGATATTTTGTCTTGAAATTATTGGTACTTTAGGTTTGAGACAGTGGTGTAGATAACGCCCCCGCAACCCCTGCGGAGTGGCGGGCACACGTCTGTAAGGGCGCACGAGAAAATACAAATATTAATTTCGAATGTTGCAAAAATACTTAATGGTATATAATATATTATATAAAATTTTTTTACTTAGATAATTTGCTAAAACTGTCTTGAGGCTTTGATGTTCTAATTTCAAAGTTGTTAAAAATTAATTTTATCATCAAATGGTTTTCTGTTTGTTCAAAATGAACTCTGTCAAGAGATAATAGTATTAGTTGATCCTGACACTTTTGTCAAACTAGAACAAGAGATTGTACATCTTATCATCCTTCCAGAGAGATATTCCCCACTGATTAAACATTTTCTAACATTTGGGAGTTGAACCACTGGAAAATTGATCTGATGGATCTGAAATGTCTTCAATTGTCAAAGATCTCTGTTTGAATAATTTCTGATTTGGAAAAACACTGGATATCTCATGAATAGTCAGACAAAACATCAAAACAACTACTGTTGATTCTGAAAAAAATAAAATAAAGAACGATGATACTAACTTTTAAACATTTCCTGAAAATTACTCGTATTTTTCTTTCAAAGTAGTGGTTCAGTTATGAAGTGATTTGGAAACAACCAGTCTTATGTACCACTAAATATAAACACATTTGGAGCAATTTAAAATGTGTATAGATGTTAACCTACAACATTTACAATTGGGAAGTAATTCAAGAAACAACTTCAATAAAAATGGTCCCGAGCTACATCAACAAAACTGTAATATACATCAAAGCGAAAATGTGTTTGATATTTGTGTTCTGCGAATACATTGCACATTTAAAAAATTACATCACAGAATAAAAGATTTCGAAATTTGAAAACAATAACAATTTTAATGAACTATTTATCTAAACTGGAATTTTAATTACATACGTCAAATAATTAACGTTTTCTTCAATGTTGCTCTGTGGAAACTAATTTTTTCATAGACGTCTTAGACAGTCACAGTGGAATGGATAGTGTTGATATTACTATGATGAGCCTTGTCTAATACTTTCGAGCCAATCATTCCCAGACTGTAAATATCAGCTTTAGTGTCATATCTTTGACCGGTTAATGTCTTAAGGGCAATATAGCCTGGGATAACAATAAATTTTACGAGAGTAACACTGTTATATAAACTTGGATAATCCAAAGTCCACTAATTTTCAATTTACTCTTGTCAGACATTTTGTTCAAAATATTTGCAGGTTCAAGGCCTCTAATGGATGAATAGAGGAGACATTGAATGTAAGCAATTGACAGCTTCTGTTATTTGAAAATATTTCCTGATTAAATAAATGATTAAAATTTTTAACAAGATAATTCTATTAAATTATTGAAATATTAATAGTTTTAGTTGTAAAAATCTCTAACTTATAATTTATTAAAATTATCTTGAGGTTTTCAAGTTCTAACTGCAGTTATTAAGAATTAATTTTACCATCAAATGGTTTTCTGTTTGTTTGAAATGAAATCTATCAACAGGTAGGTTTCACGATTGATCCTGACACTTGACAATTTATTAAATTAGAGCAAGAGATAGTACATCCGTAGACTTCACAATCTATAAGGGTACTGTTAACCATAGTCGATGAGGTGACTAAACATCCTGTTATTGTCCTTCCAGAGAATGTTTCCCCATTGACTACACATCTATCCTTTAGGTCTCTACCACTGGAAAATTGATCTGATGAACCTGTATCTCCAACTGTCAAAGATTTATTTTTCAATAATTCCTGATTTGGAAAAACACTGGATATCTCGTGAATTGTCAGACAAAACATCAAAAGTACTGTTGATTCTGAAAAAATAAAAATAAAAAAGAATTGATTATTTTTCAAGTTAGGTGCTTACTTTTAAACATTTTCTGAAAATTATTCGTATTTTGCTTTCAAAATTTTTGTTCAGTTATAAAGTTATTTGGAAACAATTGTAGTCTTAAATGCCACTAAATAAAAACACGTACGCAACAATTTAAAATTTAATGTGTAGATGTTGACGTACAACATTTACAATTGTACAGTAACTCGACAAACACATCAATAATCCACGTCGCAATAAAAATGATCCAAGTCGAAAGTCCAAGCCAAGCCAAGTTCAGAGTCCAGAGTACTCCAGAGCCATTTACATATTAAAAAGAGGAAAATAGCACACTGGGTCACTGGGCAAAAGAACGAGAGACGTCCGATCCGAGGAGGTACTATTAAGCAAAAGTCGCACCTCCTACCCATATAGTCGATACATGTCCCTAGCGGCGAGAGAATTAACTATTGATATACCGGGATATCAAAAATTACCTTGGTCAAGGGTGGTTGTAGAATCTAAAACGTGTGTCTTTACTTGTGTCAAATTAATTAATTTGAAATTTCTAAAAGTGCGAAATTTCGCAATTTTATACGTATGTTATAACACTCAGAAGTCTCTAGCCCTTCAGACTCCGGGATTTTCACTTGGCCTATCGAAATTAGAAGGTTCGCCAGACGTCCTATGTAATTAGCTACGAACGAAATCATTTTGACATATGCCTCGAGGAGCTCGCTACGCGTCAGTTGAGACCTGAGAGTACCTGCTTCTATTTTAATTAAATTTTCCTATTTAATCGACATTTTGGGGCCCGAGACTATGCTGTTTAGTTGGCCCCGTTCATAAACTAACGACATGGAGCGAAAACCGCATGCGAAAAGTCCTCGTAAAGAAGTTCTATGTTCCTAACTTTTGCACTTTTCCAACTCGCGAGCTACGGGCTTCTCACGTGAACGTCATTCCATTTATCGAAAATTAACTATTTTAAAACCGTCTTCGACCCGGTTTGTGGCTATCCCGACCTTTTAAAAGGTTCAAACTTAAAATTTCGACACTTTTTATTACTATATTAATTTGTATTCATTATTGTTTTACAACTGAAATAAATAGGTATGAAATTTGTAGGTTATTGATGATGTCAGTGTGACAAGTGACAGTGACATAATTATTTCAAATGTAAAGTAAGACACAAGTTTTAGATTCCACAACCACCCGGTACCAAATTCAATATTCTACTAGCATCGGTAGTTCTGACCGGAGTGGTTTCAAACCCGGCGGTATATTTTGTTTCCTTATTTCCAAACTCCAAGCGGCAAGGTCAGCTTTTTTAACATTTATATATTTTTGGTAATACTAGGTTAGGAGGTTATTTGAAACGTGATTGATTGATTGATGTTCCTTCTTTGTACACATTTGATTTTTCTTGTCCTTGAATATATACATGTATTAGGTATTAAAATACATGTACACTCAGGTAGGAGGAACGACTTTTGCTTTTATACGCGCTCGTCGGAATTTGTTGATCTGCGATTTTGATGTAGTAGTTAGGTTGGCATGAATATGAATCTGCTCCACAGAGATCTCTGTGATCTGCTCTCGCCCAAGACGAACAGGACCGCACTCAGGGTAAGAAGATATTTCGACATACAATTTAATTTTGAATTATTTTTATTAATAACAAAACAAATAATATCTTATATAAATAACCATTTATAAACTGACTATGTTTTGAATAATTTGATATATGAGGTTTTGGTAAAAAATGATGTCACTGAGAAAACGTTTTAAGTAAATTTAAAATAAGATTAAATTATTAAACTTTGATTTATTCAGCTAAACAAACCAACAGATATATATGCTATTTATTTGATGAAAAAGCAAGAAATTTCAATGATATTTGATGAAGTTGGCTTCTACTTAATCTAAATCCATCATCACTTGAAAGGTTTTAAAAAATATATTTTCACTCAACATGTTTTGTTGTAAGCAACATCGTCTGAAGAATTTTTAACACTGTGTTAGAGAAACTTCTGACGATGTTGCTGGGCGACGAAACACGTTGACTGAATATATCAAAGTTGAATAAGTGTACACTCGTTTTTAATTTTTTTTTAATATCTTTCCTCAGTACATGCTTCTTATACTAATTATAAACTGTGAACAAATCAGAAATATACTTCAAAACCGTTTTAAAAGATGCGAGTAGTATGAGTCCGCTATTTCGTTGATGGTTAAAGTTGGGGATGTGCGCGCTGCTATCCCTATTGTGGACCCTATTTGGGAAAAGAAAAAAGAAAGACAGAGAGGTCGGGAGAATTATTATCTTATGTACTGTACCTCTCGTGGCCCCTATTTGGGAGAAGAGTGACAGAAGTAACTGGAGAATTATTATCTTCTGTACTGACTTTCAGAGTGATTCAAATCGCTACCACCGATAAAACGGTTTCATAGGTGGTAAAGTTCAAATCCGCTCACGTGTCGCTTACTCGATTGATATATCTACATGGTTTTACGCAGGCTCTCTTCGCACACATGGGATCATAGCTGTTACAAATTTAAGTGAGCACAGAGTATGCTTATTGAAATATGTCAGTGGTCATTGTTCATATAACCTAGTAATTAGAAAGTAAACAAATAACAAATTGAACATGGTAAGACTAAAAAGTGCTCCACCGTTTAGATTGAGAAATGCAACACCTCAACTTCGTAAAGATCAACGTAAAGACACTAAACGAAGTTCAACTACAAAACAACAACAAAGGTATGTACATTTTATAATTATGAACTTGCAATGAAAATATACATCTTGCTTTTAGCGATTTCAACAGACTTGAATCAAATTCTGTGAATACCAGCTCATTCCCGTATATAAGTGGTGAAACAGCTTTTAAAGCTCTATTGTCTGCCAGGTTTTGTGCCGCTATTTGGTCACATATAACTGACTGTGATGAAACATTTAATTATTGGGAACCTATGCATTACTTGAGTAAGTTGAATAAAACACATAATATATATTTTTCTAACAAAACAATTGTGTTATCTGGTTTCTTTTCAACGTTACTCACATACAGATGCCTATTCTGACAAGTGATAGGGGACTTATTTTTTCATAACTATTCTTCAAAAAATTGACTTTCATATCTTGATTATGATAAGAACATTACAACTTTTGTTGATCAGTAGGTACTTATTATTAGCTGATACTTCGGTTTCAGTTTATGGGAATGGCTTGCAAACTTGGGAGTATAGTCCAGAGTTCGCACTGCGATCATATATGTACATAATGTTTTATGCAGTACCTGCATACATATACCAAAGAATTTTACAACCAAATCCATTATTGATTTTTTATGGCACAAGATGTATCTTAGCTATTATATCTTCTTATGCTGAAGTTCAATTCTATAAGTAAGTGTATTATGATAAAAATTTTTTTTTGTGAATAAGGAAACTTTTAATCTACTTTTTTTCTTCTTACTGTTATTAGGGCAGTGTGCAAGGAATTCGGGGTACATATAGGAAGAACATACTTAATTTTTCAGTTGTTTGCGGCAGGAATGTTTATTGCCACCACAGCATTTCTACCCTCAACTTTCGCAATGTATACTTTCTTTGGTGCATGTGCTGCATGGTGGAGACAGCAGTTTTCATTAGCAGTGTTTTTCATAGCACTAGGATCCTTATTAGGTGTGTATAACTCCATTTTATTTGATTCTAAACCTGCAAACGATGGTATATTGCAAGCTTTCTTTAGGCATCTCCTGGCTTTGGTGTTATCATTTTAGTGTGAAACTGGTCAGCATACAACCATTTCCTGCTTTCCTGTCATACTAAGCTAATTTTTCATGACATATGACATCAAACCATTGAAGTAAGTAGCACGATGGTATAAGGTAAACTGACCAATAATTGAGACCTTTAGATCCAGAAATTCAGTTATGTTTCTATGACAGTATAAAAAATAGTAGGTTTCTTTTGCTCGTACCAGATAAAGTTTCAACTTGTCATTTTCTGATGTACTTATGAATGTTTGTTGTTTTTTGTACCAGTTATTGGCAACGGAAGGTTCAAGGTTACCTATTAATTATTGACACCCAGTGTTTGGCATCATAAATTAGTTTATTATAGAACCACGGTCATATATAGAAGTTTGGGAACTCGAGGCTGTTTCCTATGTGAGAAGTGAGTCCGCTAAGCGTCATCTGTTGCGTAGTACCAAAAGGGTGGCGCATGAGTCGAGGGATGTTCTCTGGCAACTGTCATTGTTGACTTGTAAACACAAGGAATACCGGCGTTTCTACAAAAAAATGAGGAAACCGTGCATTGTGCCGAAATGCAAAACGGGGTACAAAAGTAAAGCAAAAAACTTCTGTTTTTAAAGTGCCGAAAGATGCGGAAATGCGAAAAAAGTGGATGCCTACGATTCCGGAAAGAAATCGTTTTAACGAGGTCTTTTATGTGTGCGAGCATCACTTCGAAAAAAAATTCTTAAGAAAACAATGCGTCATGTATAACGAAAAAGGGGAAGTTATTTTTAAGGTGAGTAATACATTTTGACAAGAGTAACAGTTCTATTCCTCTCTCAAATCAGAATGGTAAATATTGCGTTACAAGAAAAATTATTTTACTTAATAATGTGATTGTTGCCATACTTCGATCCATGCGCCAGCGAGGGACTACGAGTTTGGCGAAATGTAAGAGACTCATGTCAAACATAGAGCTACCAGACCTGTATATACGACCGTGTATAGAACTAATTTCATTAGGCATGATTTTAGCGCAGGCGTTCAATAAGTTTGGGAAACGACCGCGCTGTGGGAGTGCGCTAAACGAGTGAGCTAAAGTTACTAATGAAATGAGTTTTTTATACTATTTTTTCTATTCTGCGTTTATTAAATGCATTTTCAATAAATCTTAGTGAATCGTCAGTTTGTGGTTTTTTCTATGATTGAGAACAAATACTTTACATTTGAAGTATCCATTTGAAACTTGTATTAATTTGTCAGATAACAAATTTCGTTTCGCTTCCTTTGAAATTATTTTAATTTTGATCACATTTTTGAATAAAATGAATGATGTTTCGATGGGTACTCCTCCCAAATTGAGGAATATAGTTGCAACTTCTATCGGTAACTTGATACCACCAAAATCCCGAACCCCGTACATTCATTAATTTACATAAGTTAATGATGATAGATGATATTAGTGACTTTTTGTATATACCAACTTTAAACAGGAACCTTGACTAGTGTAAAAATAAACAATTGATTAAGTACATACAAGAATAAAATAAACAAATAAGGGAGTATTGAATCAGAGAATATTCAGATTAAAAAAAATTGCTAGGCATTCTCAAACCGAAGACGTCAACGTGTTGTAGAAACACTTTGTCACAAGGATTTCCGGTGTTGACAATTTTCCTATGACCGCCAACATTTCCACCTGTGATCCATCACTTTCATTTATGATGAATACATTTTTTTTAGGATTCGATTCTTTCATTAACATAACTTGAGTTTTATTTTCTTCATGAAATATATTCTTGACAACACTAATATAACGATATTGAGTTGTGTTCCTTTTACCGCCAAAGAATTTCACTAAAAGATAGTCTCCAGCAGACACATCCTTCTTTCCATCAAACCCGCGATATTCTATTTCTTCAGATAGAGTAACACCATCCAAACTGTCATCACTCTCATTCCAATCTTCTTCCTTCGAACTTTCTGAGACACTTTTAGCCTTTTCTTTTCCAGCTTTCTTCTCTGCTTTCCGTTCTTTTCCCTCTTGATTTTTTCTTTCCTAGAAGGCATTTTTTGTATCTTGTCTTGGTAGATACTACCAGTTCAGGTAAAAATAATGCTCTTTTAAAAGGGGACGGAACATCCAAGGGTAGAGACGATTGAGTCACTACTGTACAAGTACTCTGGACCTGTCATGGTTCATTTGTGATAATTTGGAGAGGTTTCAAGACAGCTTTGGTCCAAACGATTTGAACAAAGTGGACATCTATATTTTCACACTGGTCACCTTGATTTCCTTCATCATTTGCCCTTTGGTCAGCATCTTTTCTTTCCTTAGCATTTTAATTCTGTTGTTCTGCTCTATTCATTATTTCGCGGATATTTTGTTGTTAGATCTTCCCATTTATAAAGAAATGTTGCTCCTGGCACATTGAACTCTTTAGCTGCAGTAGAAACATTCCCCTCCCGAGAGCTCTCTAAGTGCAGCATCATTTGCTCCGGTATATAATTTGTTTTGTCTTGGCTAATTATTGACATGTTCTTTTGACACTGGTGTCTATAACTGGACATTGTAGGTTTCAGGAAGAGTATGTTTATCTACACCCGTGAGATAAGGAGTTTGTTCCCCACGCGTTTTTCTTATGTCACTGCGTTTCAATCAAGTTAGTTCAATGAAGCGCCACAATTTTTAAAACCGTCATCTCAATAATTAGCATTACTTTCAATGTTCTGTTTTTCCCAATAAATCATGACAAAATTTAAATTATAATTACCTTTTTAGGGGCATAGATAAAATGTGTACAAAATACGTGTGAATTTCACATGCGTGCTAAACACGCACAAAGCTCATATCCCACTTATATCATAATAGATATTTACGATATAAGTGTCGTAAAGATTCATATTACGAAATGAGATGGCCTAACGGCCTCGTTTGATAACCCATTGAATATCGTAATATGAATTTACGATACGAATATAGTACATTATTTTACCTACTACCAATACTGTTAATTATTTACTCAAAATTAGTCAATATTCCTGAAATTAATGATATTAGAATCATGTAACAAGCAAGCGTTGCGCTCATTGTTGATTTATTTTGCGAACTGTCAATTTTGACGCGTTCACATCAGTTTGGTATAATTGTATCGACATGAGTTCCGACTATGAAAGTGTGGATTCTGATATAGAACTTGCTGCAAATAACGCAATACAAACCCTAGTACCCGGTAAATCCCGCAATAGATACGAAAAAGAATATAAGCGATTCGAAGATTGGTGCAGTTCAAAAAAAGTCCGTGATATATCGGAGAAAATTAACTTTAACACGTTCATTCCAATTAATTTTACTTTACCGCACTAGTGCGGTAAAGTACCTCATTACGAAACTCATATCAGTGTCGTAATGTTTGACATTACATATTGGTAGTAGGTAAATAACTATTACAGCACCGCCTTTTGACGGAGATCTACAAGCAACTAATAACTTGAAAAACGTGGTTACTGCAGTGTTTGACACATAGGTCCTATGTAATTGACACTAATATTTTCTGAGTAAAAATATTGGTTATGTTAGGCTTGATATATCTTACCATCAGAGTATATTGATTGGGTAGATCAGGTATAGATCATACGAAATAAAGGTTGTACAGAATATTTTTAAGATCCTTACCTTAAAAATATCTCACACAATGGGCAAACTTATCTAGAAATTATACGTGTTGTGATGGAATGGCGACTAATAATGGCGCTGAATTTGGTTTATAGTTGCCACATATATCAAGGAATATAATTATTTACAGAACAAATTCTGTGGCTTGGAAGTTTTCATATTTCAGTAGCATGATATTGAAAGTGTCAATGACTGGACAGTTGTCAAAGACTGGGTGGTTATCCTTACTATGACTTTCTGGTTCGAATAATATTCCCTTATAACCGAATACAATCAACCATCATTACATTTACTCTCATAAAATCAGTTTTAATGTAAAAAAAGGTTCATTATATAATATTATACAGATATACATCTAACTTTCACTTTCAGGGTTTTTTTTAATGGACCATCTAAGGTTCCAAGTACCATTATCTGATTTTCATGAAAACATTCACTAGTTTATTTTCACAATTCCTTTTTTTTCATGAAGCAGCAGCTCAGTCATTTGTCTCTTACACCAAACATGCCGCAGCTACGCCCGCAGAAACAGCTAATACTCTTAGTTAAGGTATCATCTTCGCCGCCGCGATGAAGTTCTCCAAGTTTTAAGACCTAATGCATATTTCAAATGAGTAGAAACAGCCGAAGGCATAGAAAGACATAAAGTTATACTCTATGTCATGTGAAAGTTTATTTAAATTCTAAGGGATGTCGATGTTATGGAATAGTCTGTCATGGACATTATGTAGCAGTACTGTCAAAGTATCAGCTGGCTGTCATGTAAACATTACTGGATGATGATCCATTAATCTATGGAACTGTCCTGTCATATAAATTGTACGTGATTATATTATTATATACATCTAATCCCTTTTACCCCGGTGAGGATTGAGTTGGAAAAATCCGAACTTAGCGGGTGTACGTAAACATTTTCTATTATTGAGTTTCGTCGTTCATCAAATATTTGCCTATTTCAAATGAATATCATTTGTAAACTACCTCACTGGCCAGAATCAGTCTCAGTCCATTAGAACATCATATAATTTGTCCAATATTTTCATATTAAATGTAATGCTGCAATTCCCACATATTTTGTTATATAAGTAAAAGAAATTTATTTTCAGGTTGGCCATTTGCAGCTTTATTGGGTGCACCCTTGGCCTATGATATGATTTTTAGAAATAAATTATATAAAGATTTTATTGTATGGTCCTTGATTTCGGCAGCGGTAATACTAATACCTATGATAGCAATAGATTCAATGCATTATGGACGTTTAGTTATTGCACCTTTCAACATAGTAAAATATAATGTATTTGGAGGGGCAGGACCAGAGTTGTATGGAACAGAACCATTATCATATTACATTATAAATGGATTTGTCAATTTTAATTTGATTTGGGTGAGTATAGGAATAGTTTGTGGTTTGAACTAACATTTTTTGTTCTAGGTTCTTGCACTTTTAAGCCCTACTCTTATAATATTGGCTTATTATTTGGTACCTACGAAGCATAAAACTACTAGTTACTTGCCATACTGGTTATCTATGAGTCCATTATTTTTGTGGCTGCTTGTGTTTTTTCTACAACCTCATAAAGAAGAAAGGTATACTCAATTAGTGTATACCATAGAGATTAGTCAAATCTAATTAAATCTAAATTTAATTTTTTTCCATGTGTTTTAGAAATAATTCTCACATTTGCTTAAGATTATTTTATAACCTGTAATCTAATCATATACTCAGCATCTTTATTCATAAAAGAAACCAGAATGGATGACAATTTTGATATGATTAAAATTGTGTAAAAGCAAAATAAACTAACCTGCTAAAACTTATTTTTAAATTTGTAACATGATTTAAGGCGAAATATATGAACAGAAAGCTACAAATTGAAAACTTGTTTTTAAAAGGCATTGTAATGAAATATGTTCAGGTACAATAGGAAAATAAAAATGCAATCAATTGATGTAAATAATTTTGCAAAACACTTTTCAAAGTGTTCCAATAATTAGCCTTTTGGCTTAATGGTTTTGGTATTACTTAAAACATGCAGTCAAATTAGTGAATCGTCGAATCAGAATCATTTTTCATTAAATTGGTCTAAAATGTTTGCATCTATGGTTTTGGGGGGTCCATATCTATCATAATTTAACTTGATAAGAGCCCTATAATGGACGCTAATGACACTATATATTTGAAGAGGCGATATTTAGCAAGATTCATACCCCCACCGTGCTCTTTAATAATACAGTTCAAGGGCAAGGAAAATCAAATGTGTACAAAGAAGGAACATCAGTCAATCAAGAATACCTACTAACCTAGTGTTGTACCATATTACCAAAAAATGGAAAAACTGCAATGACCTTGCCGCTTGAAGTTTTGAAGTCGGATATCAACCGGTATATGAACAGTAAATTCGCTCGTCGCCAGGAGCATACTATGTATGGGTGGGAGGCATGAAACTTGCTTAATAGTCGCTCCGTATATTAGTCAAGATAACCGCAGGTTTAACCTTTTAACGTAATTGTCTACCAGCTGATTTGGAGCGTAGGAAAACCAAATCGGCTGATTTTCAAAGCTGACATCGGACCCAAAATTCACAACATCTGATGTTTTATCTGAATTTTTAGAAAATGTATCAACAAATAAAGTTTAGTATGTTTTGTCCTAATTCCACAGTATATGTTCCAATTCACCATGTTATAAGTGATAGTATTTCATATACCTATCATATATGTACATGTAACATATTTCTATAGACCTTTGAAAATGTTGTGTTGCAGGTTCCTCTTTCCAATATATCCTATGATATCTCTATGTGGTGCAGTTTCGCTGGATATTGTGCAGAAGTTATTCTTCAGGCTGTGGAGTGCACTGCGACCCATGCCACATGGTACACATTATTTGGATAAAACTATGTCCATAGTTATTTTCACACTTATTGTGACAAGTTTGATGGGTTAGTATTCTTTGTAATACAATATGCATTGGTGTAATAACCGTATCTTATTCCTCTTATGATTTTACAAAAATAGTTTCTTATAAACAAGGATCGAAAATGCTTCCCAAGGGAGCTACAGCTCTCTAAAGGATGAACCCTGAAAATCGATTTTTGTAAATATCTTAGAAACGGTTCAAGATTAAATTGTGAAATTCAAAATGGTATGAAGTATACGATTCCTCAACTATGTCAAGATAATCTTGTTTTGTTTCGATTGGAAGCACCGTTTTCGAGTAAAATCGATTAGAAAATTATTACTTTAAACTAAGGATGGTGATAAAATAGATTTAATTTTTTTTTACAGAACTCGATAATTTTTTGATATGTAACTGCTCTCTTTTGCAGTATTGACTAAATTAAATGTTCATTATAGGCGTGCCTAACAGGACATTTTTTGTTTCGTCGTACCTTTTGTTGACTAACATTTTTTTTATTAACTTGATTCCGTAAATATACACCAGCAAGGTAGGGCTTGTGATTTGGCGCAGATCTCGCCGTATACGGTATAAAGAGATCTGAAAGATTTCGTCAAATTATCTTTCAGAACTCTTTTTACCGCGTACGCTTATTATATACTGTTAAGAAACATTGTGTTATTTGTACACATTGCCTATAGTTTGGTTACATCTAGCTGTAACAGCAAACCTGTTCGAAACTATCAGTTCCCTTCGACCTGACTACCTTAGTTTTGATATCGGATATAATGGCACTACTAATGCGCATATTCTTTGGGAAATGAATAATAAATATTATAATTGGTCCTCCTTGATAACTAATAGTTTTCTTACAAGAAATATTCCCGAAACACCTCATATTACAGATTTTGCGTTTGCACTTCCCTGCATATAAATGTACTAGGGGTACCCCGGCTGACACCTGCCTATCTACTACAAGCTATCAAAAAATACGTCGCGGCTGACTACAAAGTAGACACTGATAAAGTGACCCCTTTCATCAAGAAATATCTCAAATGTACCATCGCTTCAGGATCTCTAGTACAAACGAAAGGTAAAGGTACTCCCGGTTCTTTCAAACTCGCTAACGCCACATCGGCCGTGTCGACTGAAAAGGAAGCTGGGGCGAAATCGAAGAAAGTGTCTTTGAAAAATACGACAACTGCGGCCAAATCGGCCAAGAAAGCCATCGTTTCGAAAACTGCCAAGACTGGCCGAAAAGAAAGCGCCACCCCCGGTACAGGCAAATAAGCCGGCTGCGGAAAAGAAAGCGGCTAAAGCGAAGACTCCTTCGAAAGTTAAGAAATCGAACAAGTCACCGACGAAGAAGCCCAAAGAACACAAACCGAAGACTGCCAAAGCTGTCACGTCTTCTACGAAAGCCAAGAAAGTCGCTTCACCGAAAAGGAAAAAGTGAACAACCGGTATCGTAGTACTTGGTGAAAGCTACAACATGAGTACCATCAAACGTACAATGACCCTTTTCAGGGCCACAACTACCATAAAACAGAAAATTGCCGACAGTTATCTTACGGCGACCTGACGGCCAATCACCCACCATACATTTCAGTTGACAGTTGCACGCTTTTCCCTAAAACGACATGACCTTTTTTTAATTGTTTTGAGTTTTTGGCACACATACAGTCTCTTTGAAAACCAACCACCACCCTACCCTCTGTACTTTTCTCTATCGAACTCGTCCTACGCTATTAATATATAGATTTTCTTTTGATAGCCGCCGTCGGCCACTCTACGGAGAACCCTCAAAACGCACGGTCGTTTTGATTGATGAAAATAGGCTAAACAATAAATAAACGTCGCATCTCGCCTCACAATGTAAGTAGAGGCAGGTGCACTTGGTTCAGGCGATAACATAATATAAATTTGACTAATATTAGGTATTGATGTAAATTCCAAAAACCTATAGTGTCCCTCATCAACATTGCCAGAAAAAGTAAATGTGGAGTAATATGTCCAGTGCCATAGTCAATATTTTCGTTGTTATCTGTATGCACCCTAAATAAATCATTAGGACATTATTGACTAATGCAATGCAATTCAACATGACTAGCGAGCTCACCATCTAAAGATAACAAATTTTTATATTGAATTAAATTATTAATCACGGATCGCCAACAATATGACGATTATGCATCCCATTCAGTAACAATTTTTCCAACAACTCGTAAACCGAATTTCGCGATGGCATTCTTCCTTAATATACAGGCTGTTTCAGTTTTTTCGATAGAGAACTTCTAAAAATAATAGGGGTCTTTCATATAAACAACGGCGATAACAATGGATCATTTTGAGCATTTATTATCAATTATTTTTTAACGTTACCAATAAATAGGTATTTAATTATTTTGTCACTTTTTAAATAGCCTTTCAAAAGAAATTCCATAAGATAACCCTGATTAGAAAAATCAAAATAGCTCGAACAGGAGGAAGCTTCTTAGTGAAATTTAGCAAGAATAGTTTTTTTATAGAAAATAAATCAAAGTTTTTAAATTTTTATAGAATAATAATTTTCGACCATTGGCGTAGTTTAAATGCGTACAAAACCTCATAATTATGCTACTTTATTTGTCTCAAGGACATTTTGTCACCAATAAAATTTCTATATATCTATGGTTTCGGCGTTTACGTAGTGTAAATTCATAATACTTCGGAAGTTGGAGAATAAAACTCAAATTTTACACAAAACTTTTAACGTTTAATTTAAAAATGCGTTCTCAAAGCAAGGAGTTATCAACTGATTGATAACTCCTTTGCTTTGAAAATGCCGTTGATGTCTCTAACGACTCTGAATAAGTGGGCTTTTCATCAGCTCGTTAATCAATTATCGCCAATAACATCGTCACAATTCAATCAAAACATGTAATCAATTAACAATGGCCTGATTGATTGATTTTTTGTGTACCTTATGAACAATTTAACTTTATTTTTCTTTTCGAATAATATACTTTTTCAATGTTTCGAAAGTAGTCCCCTAAGATATTTTTGAGATGTTTTTTAGAACCCAGATTTATTTTGCATTCCTCAATTTCAGGGACCCGGACCCAAATGAAACGAGGGTTCCGGGTCCAAGGGAAATTGAAAATATCGGTTCCGGTTCCAAAAAAAATTGGTTCCGGTTCCAAGCGAACTTTAGAATATCGTTTCCGTTCTGGTTCCAATTTTACCATTTCGGCTCGGTCGAGAACACTTTACCGTTATTAATTATAGGGGTTCCAGTTCTACACCTGAAATTACTTTGAAACAATTAATTTGGGTTCACTTTCGGTTCCTGTCCGGCAAAAAATATCGTTTCCGATCCGGTGAAAACCGCCCGGCCCGGGTCCCTGCTCAATTTTATCAAAACAACTCCCTTTCAACACTAAATTCAATCTGGGGAACATGAAAGTCAACTTAAGCTAAGTCGGATGAGTGGGGAGGGAATGAGTAAATATTTAAGTTTTCTGTTGGAATTTCATAGAACATATGTCCCAGTTGAAATGTTTCCGCGGTGTCCTTTGTCAGCAGCCGATTTGTCTGAACGCATTATGAAAAAGTTTTAATTTTGCAAATTATGATTTTGGTCGTAATTCTATTAAAACCCACAGCGATAATGATTTATATTATGTTTCAGGTGTTTCAAGAATAGTTGCATTATACAAAAATTATCACGCACCTCTCGATTTACTTGTGGAACTCCATCATTATTCTCAAAATGGTAAAACAAGTGAAAAACCAATCCATGTTTGTCTAGGTAAAGACTGGTATAGATATCCCAATTCATTTTTTTTGCCTAGTGCAAACTGGAATGTACGTTTTGTTAAATCTGAATTCGATGGAATGCTTCCTGCTCCTTATTCATCTGGTGAAAATGGAACTAGGATTGTCCATTCACATTTTAATAACTTGAATAAAGAAGAAATGAGTTTGTATCATGATCTCAATAAATGTCATTTTTTGTTAGATCTAGATTTAGGGAAAGAAACAGAATTAGAACCTATATATTCAAATAACAAGGATAGATGGAAAATGATGTCTAGTTTTCCATTTTTAAACGCAGACAAGTCTAGTAGCGTATTTAGAGCATTCTATGTTCCTTTTGTAAGTTACCAATTTATTTCATTTGGGAATTTTAGCTTGTTGCAATCTAAGTACAAAATAAAATAATGCTACTTACCTCTTTCGTTTCATTCCTAGTGCATTTTCACAACACTTCTACGTTACATTGACATGGTACTATGAGGAAAATGAACATTGACAGGTATAACTGTTTATGGGTAGACCACTATCTTCGTAATGGCAAAACTAGAGGAACAAAATACTTATAATTATGATTTTTAAATAACTAGATTTGATATGAAATAAGAATTTAAGTCAGATTAATATTATTGCCGAATGAATAGATATGTAAACAATGGCAAAAAGCTGTGATCAATTCAAGACCTGACTCCTCTCACTAAAAATGATTAGAAATAGACAAAGACGTAGAAAGACGATAAATTATACATTACATCGAAAGTGTATTCGAATTGACAATATATGTGTTTAACAAGAGTCAATACTATTTATTACCTTTATTATATTACTAGCTGAAATTATCTGCTTTAAATTGAGATGAGAATTTTTTTCGAAATCTCATGTAGACAGTGACTTTTCTCTTTTTTCGAAGGTCGAACCTGCGAAATTTCAATCAATATCAGTAATTATTTGTTTTATCGGTTTGCAAGATATAGTTAGTCCAAGCAATAGACGACGGCCTATGGATGGATGGATGGATTTTGATGTGAAGGGTGTATAATTATACTGGCACTTAGGCCTCTGAACCTGGGCCCATTGTGCCACCCCTTCAAGGCGAAGGCCCCTGTCCCTCCTCAGCCATCGAGCCAACCAATCGCGTTGATCAGCCCGAGGACCGCACCGGGTGGAGCGTCGCCAATGTTGACCAGATTTGGCCAGGGGTTACCCAAAATGGCATCTCTTGCCGATGAGAGCGCCGGGCAGTGACAAATCACATGTTCCGCTGTCTCATCCTCTTCGTAGCATCCTCGACATATGGGGTCGACAACGACTCCCATCGTGTGAAGATGTTTATTTAGTCGGCAGTGTCCTGTCCATATTCCTACGAGTCTTCTAAGATTATATCTTGTCAGTCGTAGGCAGAACTTTGCAATTTTTAGGCACGGTGCTTTTATAGCAGTATGTGTCTGTCTACAGCTATCATTCGATATCCATCGTTCGGCATGCCGTTTTAGGGTATCTTCTTTTATCAAAGTAGTCAGAGTGCTTGAGGTTAGCGGCAAGAAGGGCTCCGGCCCGAATAGTGTTTGTCCGGAGCCTTTTCGCGCCAGCCTGTCCGCCTCTTCATTTCCTTGATCTCCGCTATGTCCTTTCACCCAGGTGAGTTGAACATCATTATACTGTGACAGATTTTCGAGGGTTCTGTGGCACTCCCAAACTAAACCTGAGTTAACCTTTTGGCTACTAAGGGCTTGTAGTGCTGTTTTGCTGTCTGTCATGATCCGTATTCGTTTGCCGGCGGTATTTTTGTCCGCCGCTATTCTAGCTCCTTGGGTCACTGCTACTAGCTCCGTTTGGAACACTGTAGCATGAGATCCTAGAGGTATGTATTCGCGTAGGTCAAGTTCTTCGGAGAATATTCCAGAACCTGATCCCGGCTATTTTTGGAGCCGTCCGTAAACATGTTTATGTCGGGCTTTGTTTCGTCGTTTTTGTCTAAATCGATGTGATAATGTTTGGTGAAAGTAAACTTCGCCGGTATGCGGTCCGCTTGCGCTCCAAGTAAAGGTATCCTCACGGACGCCTCCTCGAGAATGAAAGCATGACCACCTCCTCTTTTCACATTCCACAAATTTCCATTCCGCAGTCTTAGAGCCGCTCCCAGCGCCATCTCCCGTACAAAGAGGTCCAGGGGAGGCAAACTGAGAATAGTCTCCATGGCTGCAGTTGGTGTAGTTCTCATAGCCCCAGTCACTGCCAAGCACACAAGTCTTTGCACCCGACTGATATGAGCTATTTCATTTGCTTGTCGGATTCTGGGCCACCAGACAAGTGCTCCGTAGCAGAGCATGAGTCTAATGACAGCCGTATATAGCCACATGGTAATCTTAGGGGACAAGCCCCATGAGCGCCCCATCGCCCTACGACATTGCCAAAAAGCCGCACATGCTTTGCTGACTTTTACCTCAAGGTGTCGATGTCAGTTTAGCTTGCTGTCAAGCACGATACCTAGGTACTTGACCTCATATGCCAACCTGAGCTGGGTACCTTTAAGCTTTGGTAGGACCATCTGGTCCAGCTTTCGTTTCTTTGTGAACAGAACTAGCTCTGTCTTTGTGGGGTTCACTGACAGAGAGCATTCTATGCACCAGTCTTCAATTATCTTGAGAACGCTCTGCATTAGTTCACAGAGTACTCCATGATAAAGTCCTGTAAGCAGGATTGTAAGATCATCTGCGTATCCAATGGCGACGACGGCCTAATGTTAAATTTGCAGAAATTAATACCTGGACAAAAAAATGAGCTTATAGGAAATTGAATTTAAAGTTGAGTTTCTGTTTCACGCAAATCGATCCGAAATGGCGAACATAACTTAAAAAATTGGCAAAGTTGCAAAAAGCGGTTTTTCTTAAATAAGTAAAAAACTTTAGCACGGATCGAAAAAAGTTGTAGGTATCAAATAGATCTATCGATTTGCTTCCATCATAATTATCGATATCTTTCATACTTTTCGAGTAATATTGAAAAAACCGTTAAAAATCGAGGTATCGAGAAATCGTTAACAATTACGTTTCCATACTTATTTGCCGTACGTATAGTTCATGGCAAGTTTAAAGAGTGATTTTTTTTATTGAAAATATTAATAATTGTTTGAGATATATCGATTTTTCGAAAAAAAGGTGCTCATAAATTGGCTAGATCTTCTCAGCGGATGGTTCTAGAGTAACGATTCTGGGCATATTTTCTTCTTGAAGAGTTGTGCTATAATGTTATTGAAGAAATATAGCGATGTTTCAAATTTTAAGTGTAAACATTTTTTGAAAAATTGCACTTTTTTTGAACATGTTTCCTTCAGATAAGTTTTACAATTTTATTTTAGGGAAATGTCTTTAACGAAAATCGATTCCTTACAATTTTTCACGAATTACCAAAAACATTTTTCATCTACGACCCTCTGGACCAGAGATAATTTTTTTATTTCAATAAAATCTGTAAGACGCAATAAACATCTTAGAGAAGAAGTCTACGTTATGGATGTTAATGTTAAATACCTACATTTTAAATAAAAAAATACTAGGTTATGTTTTATTGATTTATAGTATTAGGAATTGAGTAACAAAGTGAAGCGTACGCGGCTGCCGGAGGGTGCGGCGGAGTGGGGGAAACTGATTTCGTGCGTTCAAAGTGGCTCGTGCTTGCAAAATCTTCAATATGTCGGCTTTTGGATCACGACCTACATTTTCAATAAAAAAATACTAAGATATGTTTTATTGATTTATAGTATTAGAAATTGAGTAACAAAGTGAAGCGTACGCGGCTGCCGGAGGGTGCGGCGGAGTGAGGGAAACTGATTTCGTGCGTTTAAAGTGGCTTGTGCTTGCAAAATCTTCAATATCTCGGCTTTTGGATCACATACCGCTCTTAAAATAATTCTTACAATATTAAATTATAAAAACACTAATTCACAAATTGTTACTATGTTTACTATGTAACACTGTAGTTTCCTAGGATCTACCTTTGGAATTTCCGTTGATACCTTAATCTCAACCCTACTCTATTCCATTTATACTCGAACTGTTTCATTGATTTCTTCATAATTTTCTAATTGTTTGATAATGGCACTTCGGTGTTGAAACTAGTTATTATTATTAGTTTCACGTGATTATTAATAAAAGGGTATAAAAACAAAGTAGTTATTCTTTCATATATCAAAATGATAAATTACCATAAAGTAACGACTTCCACCATTGATTTTTTTTTTAAATGTTATCAATCTTCCAATTTGGTTTTACGGAGTCTAGATCCATCATTGCCTTCTTCACAGATTAAGTTTACAAATCACTAGATGCCAGTGAGCCGGCACTGTGTCTTTGTGGGCCTTGCCAATGCCTTTCGACACATAAAAAAACTTTTAACACATTAATTTCGATTACTCGTATTTCTGTTCGTTTCGGCGACGTGGGCACTTTTAATTGAAATTAGTGCTATAAGGACGCTTTGTGCTTGATACAATTAGTTTATGCCCTTGTGGAATCTCAGTTACGATATGGTATTATTGCTTGGGGGTGCATACAATACACACCTCACGAATCTTCAAAAATGGATATTATTAATTATTTATGAAAAACCAATAACTTATCCAATGAATGCATTATTAAGAAGAAACAATGATCTTTGACACACGCATATTATTTTGCTTGACAGTAATTCTGAATTAGAAAAGAAATTTGAATGAATCTGAAAAAATTCAACATAATCAAAATACAAGATATAGTGAATATTCCTTAATACTAAAGCAGTCAAAACTCTTGGTTTTTATTGCCCCAGAAAAATAATAAAGAATACTAATGAGGTTCAGCATAACTTAAAAACACTATTAACAATCATATGAATTTAATAACAATAATTATATTATAAATGTTGATTCAAATGGTCAGCATGGTATTTAATGTGTTCTCCTATGAAGGAAGCAATATAAAAATAACTGTGATTATAACCTTCTCGCTTGTTCAAAATGGCTGGCACATTTCCATTCTTGCACGCGTTTATTAGATTATCAGGTAGCAGCTGCTTTTCTGATAAAAATTTGTCATCTAATCCCTAAAAATATGAAATTTTACATTATTTCATTTTATATACCATAAAAAGCAAATTCACCATAATATCAAATTGGAACAAGAAAAAGTCTGTTGTATTTTATGATTGTGAATGAAGTCCTTATTATGTTATCTTACAAAAATATTCTAAAAAGTTACCTGATCAATGAATAATTCTATAGGAGGTCCATTATAATTTTTCACTAATTCAGTAGCATCCCATTCCATCCAGTCTGATACTTCATTAGGACCCAGATAACCTGTAAATGCCTTTACACCCCAGGGGCAATTCGATGGATTACAAATAGGCGCGAAAGCTGATACTGATTTGTAAAGACCTGGGTTCTTCAAAGCACATATGAGAGCTCCATGCCCACCCATGCTGAAATATTGAAATTACAGTATGAAATGATTTTCCATTCCAAAAATGTCTATGGGAACACTAAAGTATTGCCATTGCATATGTATAAAAAATGGCTTGATAGGAATTGTTCCTAAACATTCCATACAGAAATATAAGGTGATCATAAGATGAAACACCTTTTCTTCATGTTAGTATAAAAGAAATACATATATATGACATCCCCATCTATTCCCACTGTAGTCCAGGCTATGAACCGGAAAATAAAAACGGACAGATTTACTTGCGATTCATCGTCGGGGTGGTAAAATCGACAAAATTGGCCAATTTTGCACCCCTAATATGTTATTTTGCAATTTACGTATTTTAGGCATTTTGAATGCACCAAGGAGGTTTTTTGGGTCGCTGAATACGATTCCGAAGCCAGATTTACTCGAATATCATCGTAGGGGTGGGAAATTTACAAAAATGGCTAATCTAACACGCTTCTAAATTTTTATAATTTTTGCATTTTAAAATTACTTCGGAGTAAATCTATCTGACTTCGGAATCGTATTCAGCGACCCAAAAAACCCCATTGGTGCATTCGAAATGCCAAAAACACGTAAATTGCAAAATAACATATAGGGGTGCAAGATTGGCCAATTTCGTCGATTTTACCACCCCTACGATGGATTGCAAGTGAATCTGGCTACAGATTCGTGTTCAGCGACCCAAAAAAACCCCTAGGTGCACTCGAAATACCAAAATACCTTTTTTTGTAGAAAATACAATTCAAGACTTGGAGATTTCGGGCCATTTTCGCCCCAATGGGTGAGGTTGGGGTTCCCAAAAGGTTTTAAGAATGATCCTGAGAACCTCCTGAAGCTAATGCTAATGATTCAAATTTACATGTTTTTTTTTATTATAGCTAAAATCCCGGTTCACAGCCTGGACTACTGGAATATCCTTTCAATCTAGTTACATAATTATATTAGTAGACCATAGTATGTAGAGGAACAAAACAAAATGAAAAGAATAGTTTGATGGATATCATTAATTTTAAAATGAAAATAACTGCTCTATGTAAATTGACTATTTCATACATAGTTGTAGTTAGCATGAAGCATTTATGCTCCAGGTGAGAAAAATAACTATAAGTCAGATGAAGATTTTAGTTAGGATCACATAAAATGAACAGCTTACCTGTGGCCCATGATTGATTGAACGCCTTCAAGAACATTGAAATGTTTGTTTACAAGATCTACTAGTTCAAATGTGACATAACTGTACATGCGGTAATTATTTTTCCAGGGATGCTCTGTGGCATCTAAATAAAATCCTGCACCTTCTCCAAAATCCCAACTGTCTGAATCACCTGGCAACTTCAAACCTCTAGGAGATGTATCTGGATTTACTATTATCACACCATGTTCAGCAGCATACCTGGGGAGAATCCAATGAATGCGATATTAGAAATTAGAACTTAATGGAATGAACAATATTTTTCTTTCGACCTATACTACATTACATATTCTGTTAGCAATACCTTTGGGCTCCTGCTTTTTCTATGAAATTGGATTCATTGCAAGTTAATCCAGAAAGCCAGTAGATAACAGGTACTTTTGAATGTTCTGCTTGTGGTGGCATATATATCCCGAATTTCATTGTACATCCTAACACTTTTGAATCATGAGAAATAATTTTTTGGTGTCCCCCAAATATTTTATTACTTGAAACTTCTGACAAAGCCATCTGGAAAAATATTGATATAATCCCAACCTAATTAGAAATTAATTTAAAACTATGATGATGACTGCTAAGTTTGGTAAGGTGAAAGATCAAATTGATAAGTCATTATTAAATTAATCACTCAATATAGATAAACTTGTAAGACGTCTTTCATCTCTAATCACATTAAAATTGATATTAGTTGCACATACTTACCGCTACCAAATTACTCAAACGCCTGAGTTTCTGGTTAGAATGAATCTTCCAAAAATTGATTTGATCTTAACTTAAATCAGTCAACCAATTTCGAATTATTAAAAAAGTCCTCTTTAGCCCTATTTCATATATGTATTTACATCAGTCATTTCACGAAATATACGTAATCATAATTTCGTACAATGGCCCACCAATTTAAATGGTTTCTACTTTCGATAAAATTTTAGAATCTGAACTTCAGTTATTTGAATATTACAGGTTAGAATAGAATTAGAAAATTGTGTTATGATTATAAGAGGGGAAGGAGTCGTTATCGTTGAACCAGAGACCAAATATATTAGCTTCACGCACAGAATATCCTATAATATGTTTGGAACAAGAGAGGTACTATCTATATTTTTATATATAAATTTGAAAGATAAGGTCAAGTAATGTATTATACAGATATTCCTTAATGATATGCGAATATTTTAAGGGGTGATTCCTGGGTCAATTTTAAGTAAAAAGGTTCCTAGAACCCGATGTTTTCGATATACATGACGGCAAAGTTTTATTTTTCTTAGGTTTTTTCAAAAATCTAGAAAATGGTTTGAGATATTGAGCTGAAATTTTGTTGAGGCAGCTCGGGGTAACTGTTTAATTATAAACTCTTTCAAATCAAAAGGTATTCCCTTCAGACCTAAAAATCTTAGAAACTCTCAGGAAAACTAAGATTATTTTATATGAGGCCTTAGTTTTGTCGCTACTTAATTTTTCAGTTTGTTTATATGAACTCTGTCTTAATATTTGGTATATGAAAAAAATATGAAACAATCTCTACTTTAAGTGACTCTACTTGGCTCGAAAAATAGACGATTAGTGCACTCAGGTTGTCTTTTTCACCTAATTATTACAAATAAATGTCCTAGCTATCTATATAATAAAATCAGATTTCGAACAGTTACCCATACTGTGAATTCTAGATTCAAAGGTTTCCTGACACCCCGTTTCATCGAACCGATAGGTATCTTGTAAATTCAATTTAAAATTTATTTAGAACGTCTTTCAGTTACCAATAATAGGTAATGCCTATAATACAATACATCATGATCTCAAGCTGCTTCAGATTAGTAGTTTCAAAGTAAAATTTGAAAAATTCTTGTATGTACGCCAAGGTATCAATATTTAATTTTTGTTGATTTTAATAGGCAAATCTTCTTCTTTTTTAGGCTACGTTTTCTTGGAAGAATAGATTTAAATTAGTTTTTTTCTTACTTTTCAAGGTTTATTGTAAAAGCAAGTAGTGCTCTAGTAATTGGTTATTAAACAGTATTCTGAACTTCGCCTTGCGATTTTTCCTTCATTATTCATCTTGCTGTAGAATTGTGTAGATATTAGAATATAGTTACAGTGAAACAAGTACCTACTGATTTCTGTTTAATCTTAAATTTGTTTTGGTACATTCTCTACGATGTTATTATAGTATGATAAGGATTAATAAAGATAATTATTATTAATTGTATACTCAAGTGCAAAAACCAAAGGTTGAACTCTAAAAAACTTATACTTATCTGTTATTATAATTATTGAACCTACCTATATTCTGTATGTAATTTATAGTATTAATATTAAACTTTTATTATTAAGCTATCTACTAGTTCGAAGTGCACGATTTTTTGTATAATTACGTTTTCCATTTGCTAGCAGCTTATCGTTTAATCTCTCAATGATAGGTTAAACCCAATTATTATTTGTTATTTCAATAACAATCTATCCTAAGATTATCATTGAAGTTATATATTAAGTAACTCTTTTGTAGCAAGTTGGTACTTTTTTAAAATTTGTTTGAAGATATATTTACATTTATATATTAAACTAGTGCGAAAATCGACCTTTCACTAGTTATTTTATTTAGGTAAAAATAACGCTATGAAGAAACAGTTACTTTAATTTTTTACGCTGTTGTTCGAAATTGAGATTTCCGTATAAGCAGGTTTGAGTCCATCAAAACGTATTTTGAAGTGTTATTTATTGAAAGTTTAAAAATGTTGCAGGTTCTGTTCAAAACTTCAAAAAGGACCATCACAGTGCCTTTTAAATTTTGTAGACCCTAATGAAAACCAATTTACAAGAATTTAAATTATTAGGGAAATTATAGACTATATTATGTTTGAAGGAAGATTATTTTAACTATTAAAGGAGGACATTTTTTCAATAGACTAGTATAGGTACTCGTTTTCTATTGAAATAATTTTAGGGGTTGGTGATTCAGTTAAACTAACTGAATATATTAACTTTTTGTTTTTGACCGTTAGATTAAATTTTGACAAGAAATCTGCACCGATGATTGGTTTGTCAGCAGAAGCTATGATAAATGGAAAAGTGAAACCCCTTATCAAAGTAATTAAAAGCCCCTACGAGTGTATCTATTAAATATAAGTGATAAAAAAATTAATTGAAAACATTTTATTATACAATATAATATTTAATTGGAAGATAATGTTTGATACATTCCGTTGCAAACGGCTATTATTAATTAATTTTTTCAGATAAATTTACTTAAGCTATTTTACTTTGCGTTATATCCTATGGATATTTGTAATATTTGGCTGCATTCATGAATATCATCCGTTGGCTATTAGTTAGAGAAGTCATTAGTATATTTACGCTTTGGAAATAGAGGAAGTGAATCTTGCGGAGAAACTACCTGCCCCATTTATTTGTAGCTTCTCTCAAGTACTTGTGAGAAATAACAATTATTTTCATTGCGAATAATCTTTGCGATTTCGAAATAATGTTGACAAAGTGGACAATCACATTATTTTATTATCTTTGTAGACATCACAATAATTAATGAAATAAATGTAATATAATAACAACAGATTTCATTCTGACCGAATCTATAGATATTTCCAAACATGGTTACCCGTTGTCATGAAATATGGGTCGCACTTTTGTTAGCTTTCCGTAGGTTATCTAGAAATAAAAATTGGTAAGCTATGTAAATAAAATAGAATCAGCCATTATGTGATGGAAAAATCTATTCCAAACTTGAATAAAATAACTATTAGAAGTTCGATATTCACTAATTTAATAAATAAATGTGACTATAGTTACAAAGTACATTAGTAAAACTTGTAATAGTTATTTTATTTAAGTCTATGTCAATTTGACATAGTTTCTTCAGCCTACCATCAATAACAGGGTACCTACTTGTTATCTAGTCTATAATACTTACCAAAGATGTTAAATTTAATTCTAATACCTGCCAATTTAAAAGCCTTATTGGTTTTTCATTTAAAAAATGTAGGAAAGTCGTCATATATGGAATAGACCGGGTATATCCGCTGGAATTTTAAAATATGTGGAATCTTTTACAATTTTAAGATAAGTGGCTTCATCTTTTGAACGATAGTTAAGTTAAAACGTTGAAACATTATAGCAGCCACTCAAGCAGGTATAAATACAATCCGCAATAAAATGTCTGTAACCTGACGAAATTTAAAGTTATTTTTCACGCTTTTGGAGCTTCTGCAAGGTGAAAGTTTAATCCCTTTTGTTTCTGTAATTGCAAAGAGTGAGACAAAATAGAAAAGTGGATGAACTTTTTCTGGCATCAGATTTACTACAGTACAATCTGGAACATATTCGCCTATGTTCAGATACTTACAAATTACTGATTTTTTCAAAATGTAGAAAAACAAAGAAAGACAGACATCCTCAGTGATGCTGTTTCTTTTTGAGCTATTTTCATTGAATTTTATATATCGTGTTCACCAAAAAGCTTGTTTCACTTTATCAACGTTAATCTTGATTAATTTAGCAGCAAATGAAACTTTTCGAAGCGATTGGGTCTCTCCAACTCGCTGAATCGGGTAAAAGGCAAACACATTCTGGTAGTAACAATAACAATAATGGAATATTGCCTCTAAACGTCATGTGCCAATTACATGGTCAGTGGTTACTAGTAGGTAAAAACATGTGTTTAATTCATTCAAAATTTTGTTATACTAGTAAGTGGATTTCTAATGATAATAACAACATTCCCTAGTAGTCTTGTATAATTCAATATGAAAATATTTTATTATGTATATTTTTATTTATTTATTCATTTCTTTCTGTTTCCAATATCTACAACATTTTCAGAGTAGTTCACTGCATCTAACACATTCCAATTTTTATGACTATTCGATCTTTTTGATGTGCGTGTTTGATACGTATTTTTGTTTAGCTTTTCTTTGAAAGTTGTCAAAAAGGTGAGTCATATATTATGGATGTTAAGAAGTTTTCGTATTATGTGATTTTCCAAGATCGAAATTGATTTCAGATTTTGGCCTCTGTTTCGATTTTCATATTGAAATTAAATGACAATTGCATTTTTCATATTTTTTGAATTCATATTATAGTTTTGAAATTTATGCTTTTCGTTTTGATCTTTAAAAATCCAAATGGTTAATTTTTTACTCGGAAAGGGAAGTAATGATAAATAACATCGTTTTACGACTCAATGATTTCCAAAAGAAATGTTTGGAAAAAATCATTTACACATTTTATAAAATTTTCGAATATTCTAATTAAGAACCGGAGACTGTAGACTGCTATATTATGTCCCTTGCTGACCCAAACCAATTAGGTACATCAGATGTTGGCACACTGCACGCTGTACGGGAAAATAGGGAAGATGCAGTTCATGTACTGAAATTCAATGTTCTACCCCATGAGTATTTTATATTTTATAGACATTGTGTCTACCGAATCTTCTCAGAAAATGAGTACTTGATGTTTGCGATGACAAATTTTCGTGTACTTCACCCAAATTACATTTAGGGCTTTGAGTTGTGGCATGTTTACAAACATACGCTTGAGTGAGGTTTCTGTTATCATGAAACGTAAAAATCTCAATCTATTTTGTTTCTTGGAGCAGTAAAAAAAGGCCCAAGAAGTACGAAGTTTCAAACAAAATTGGGTTGCTTATAGTAAAATACTGGACTAGTAATGTATAGTGAACTACAAATACACTTCGTGTTAGAAGTCAACATGCAAAGTTTTGGTTCACTAGATTGAACAGTGGCAACACGTATTTTAGTTCCAAGCTGCTTAGCTCTTTCCATGAGCTCGTCAGTGGGATGAGTCAGTCACCTTTAAAAATCTCTGGCGAACCTAGATGTTCCAACACCATCTGCCGGAAACCAGATGTTCCACTGAGAATGCAATTCACAATGCATGCTACGCATTGACGATACAGTTCCCGAGATTCAAAGAATTGACGGGGAAACAGTTGGAAATACTACTGCAAGGTGAAAGTCTAGGTTCGCTAAACATTTTTGAAAGTGCTGTATTATATCACTTTTGGAGATTTTTGATCAGTGACTTCGTCCGACTCGTCCCACTGACGAGCTCATGAGAAAAGCGAAACAGCTATCTGGGACTTCAATACGTGTTGTCACTGTTCACTGTGAACCAAAGCTGTGACTAGAATAGTAGGTATACTCATCCGCCATTCGGTTACCAAAGTCATCTGTCACCCTATTTGACAATGTTATATTTACGTCGATTTATTGGACTTGATAAGGAATGAAAACATGTTGGAAATCATTATCTAGTAACATCGTTACACGCTATCACGTTTTTTATAGTGTCGAATACCGAAAATTTCAATAAGAGTAAAGTAATTTCTTAGACGAAAATGCCGGGATGTACATTTGCGTGTTCAAATAAAAAGCAATGGGAATAGGAAATTTAGATTTTCCAAAAATGGACAACGGCGAAGGTAATGGGTATTAAATATGCGAAGAAATTGATGCACTCCAAATAATGCAGCAGTAGGTAGAATGTGAGGTAAGTTTGATTATTGAATGTATTTTTTCTCTTCAGAAACATTTTGAAACCTCCCAGTTTGATCAAAATCGTCACAAAGATTACATATTGAAAATGATACTGAACAGTTGATTGAAAGTATTGTGCAGAATGTTAATTTCACGAATTTGTCATTTCAAAGAGAAAAAAAGCTGTGAGCTTTCACTATTCATGGCGTGGGAATATTTTCAGAAAATGAACAAAAACCTAGATTTGTTCATGGAAGTGCATTTATAAAAAAACGATGGATTTTTCCCAGTCGAACATTTGTATTTGAATTATTAAAATACTTAATTGCAATATTGTGAAAGGTCAAGGTATATTAATAAAATAGTATTGATTGATTCATATAATATATTTATTGTTTCATTCGCATGCAATAATATAGTTGCATTGTCTTGTACATATAATATCGATAAATCAATATTCTACATTTAGAATTTAATTAGCTAAACCGTTAATTATTATAAATTTTTGTCATTTATATTATGCAAACTGAATAAATGTTTTACATTTGATATTTTCAGTTAGCACAAATGTTTTCTTGTTCAGAATATCCTGACATTTTTGTCCAAAGTTTGACCTCAAAAAATATAGTAAAATATTTAACATAGTATATGATATACCTACAATTGTTTCCTTCATTTCGTAGATTGAATATTAAAATTTATATACTTCTTATGTAGAATGTTCACAAACACCCGATGCGAAAAATTAATATCGTATGTATCGCTAATGGCGAACAATTATCTCTTCTGTTTTTCACATACGTCTAACAATTAATAATCGTTATGTGAATTCAGCTGTCTATTATAAACTATTTGTATATGAAGTTGAATATTTTTGAATACTTCATTTTTATTGAATTATATATTTTTGTGCATGTACTTTTATGCCAATAAGCTTGACTTACTCCTCACTAACAATCTGTGCACCATTGGGAAACTGACCATTTACTCATCACTACGACCTGTCTCTATCTCACGAACCAATTCAACACCTCCCCCCACAGTTTGGCTTTACAACTCAGCCGACGGGGACGGTGTTCGCATGTTTTTCTCCGGTTTTCCTTGGAAAAGCGTATGTTTTGAATCTGATGACCCAACGCAATGTGCCACAGAGATTTCGGATATTATCAGGCTAGGAATGGAAATTAACATATCTCATACCAACAAATCACCGCCATCTGGTGAATGATGGTTCAATAACATGTTTTATAGGGCCCTAGCTTTAAAACAAACAGCATACCGTTGTTGGCGCGGTAAGCCATGTCAGGAGAGCAGAACAGAATGGGTTGAAGCCAGAAATATGTGCAATGAAACAATAAACGCTTCGAAAGAGGCATATAGTGCCAAAAAAAGGTCAAAGCTTATCGAACGCCCGAATGGCTCCCGTTAGTTTTGAACTTTCGCCAAAGCAATTGTTAGAAATTTCACTTGCAGTTTATTCCCTCCCCTAAACAAACATGATGGCACACTGGCTACTATACACCACAAGAAAAAGCCAATCTTTTTGGTGGAATGCTTTGCAGCAAATTCCACTTTGGATTCTTGTGATATTGCTACCATCACAGCCTTATGCCTGAAATTGTCTTTCTTCACCGCATGATTAGGCGCATTCTGCTTGATCTCAATACCAAATAGTCTATGATGGGGCCGGACGGAATCTGTCGTTTTCAAGGAATGTGCGCCTGAAGTAACACCAGTCTTCTACAAGTTGTTTACCCTTTCATACAAACTTGGTGTGTTTCCTTCCAGCTGTAAGAAAGCTAGAGTCGAACCAATTCTGAAAAAGGAAAGAAGACTGATTGATGGAGAAAGCAATCAACAACAAGCTCATCGAATACCTAGAGAGCTCCAAAATGGTGAATGACCGGCAAAATGGCTTTCGTCGGCAGAGATCAATAGGAGACTTGCTTGCCTATGTAACACATATATATATCAACGCTGGTGTTCACAGGGATCTTGACACCAACTTTGTTTGTGCTCCATATTAGCAATCTGTTGGAAGTGACCACCTGTTACGTCCACAGCTTTGCACTTCATACCGCTTTCTCATTTAGAGCCTCTATACAATCCAATGAAACCAGAGGAGAGAGACAGAGACAGGTTGACGCAATTAACGGAGATATGGCAAAGATTTTTGAATGAGTATCTGATAATGTAGTCGAGTTTAATGCAACTAGAATTCAAGCTTGCGTTTTCTCCAGGAAAGCGGATCTCACAATCCCTAATATGATGATGTAGGGTACTACTATTCTTATGAAGTCTTCCATATCCCTCCTCGGGATCACCACCAACAGCACCCTCTCATGGGACGATCATGTGAGGTCCATTGCTTAAACCCTTCACAAAAATTTGGTTTTCTATTCCGTGCCAAGAGCTACATTACATCCCAGCAGCTCCTCATAACCTACAAAGCACAGATTCAACCTGTCCTGGAGAACTGTTCATATTTTGGGGTTCGGCTCCCAAACATACGCTGAAGCACTCGGATTCTATCTAGAAGAAAGCTATTCGTCTGATTGATGATATCACATTTACCATTGACCTCTCTAGAACATCGTAGAAAAGGGGGAGATCTGTCCCTTTTCTATAGATATTTCCATGGTCGGTGTTCGTGAGAAATCCACCAACGAGAGATTCCAGATAGGCGGAATAGACGAGCTCAAACTAGTCACCCATTCATTGTCAAGCTCGAAACCTGCCGAACTTCTTCCTACCGGAGTACATTTTCCTGTCGAACAGCGAAGTTGTGGAACTCTTTACCTTGTGAGGTCTTTTTCTATGCCTATAACCTTCAAACCTTCAAGAAAAATTCGAATGCCTATCTCCTCATCATTCCACCGCTGGCTTACATGATCTTCCTCGAACATTATAGGTTTGCCTCTCGTGTAGTCAAAGTATAAAAAAATACGTAATATGTATATTTGTGATCTATTCTATATTTGTCTATTTGTATACAATTGTATATCCCGCCACTGAGAACAACAAATAATATCTAGACTGATGAAAATATGCATTTTTGAATATCACTTATAATCTTTAGTCTTATTGTTATATTATTTATTAGTATTATATTATGAACATCTCGCCCCACCATTTAAATGGCTGCTGCAGAATTGATAATGCCTACATACCTACCTATATAATATTCATTATTATGGTTACAAATGTTATTATGAGGCAAATGGTAATGCCATACCCGAGTTATATGAAACAATTTTAATTGCCACATCGTTATCGATATTTGAAAAGCTAGTGACAATAATTACCTAGAAATTGTGAAACATACCTTCAAATTTAGGTAAAACCCCCCAAATCTTCAATACCTCAATAACCACTGACACCATTTTCCAAATCAATCCTAGTTTGATAAGAACTCTCGGTTTCAGAGGTTCTCCTAAATGCCGTGCAACGCAGATCAGACATCCAATGAGAACAGTATAATTGTGTTCCCAGTAGCGAAATATAGGTGCCATTATATACAAATAAACTACAATAATTATTGATGTACTGACCAACGTGCTATAATATAATATGAGGTTCCTACACGATTATTATTACAATGCACATTCATTGATAATGCAAATATTCAAGTTAAATCACACATCATCTCAATATTATTTTCTCTGCTGGTGTTCTACATAATTGAACAAGGAATAGATCACGTATATATTATATACAGAATGTTCCGTCTCAGACGAGCCACCCCGTATATTTCTTATCCCATAATGAGTGGAAGAATCTCCCGAAACACGTCGAATGATTTTGTTTGGGGGACATCTTTTGACGTATATTTGAGGCTTGAACGAGCAACCCCCTAATAGGGGGCGCTTCAACCCTTCAAAATTGAATAGGGGAGAGAGGTTGAGTGATACGTCATTTGAAAGGTCTTGGAAGTCTCTTTACAACGGTGTATGAAAAACGTGAATTTGATGAAACGTTTTTGCCAAAAACTAATTTTGTTAATGGATAAAAAAAGGGCACCCATTGGAATTGTTAATGATGAAGGAGCAGCTGTGGCGGTATTGGGACATGTCGAACTTATGCCAAACACGCAATCTGTACGACAACTTTCTGCAGGTTCCGGTATTAGCCAATCTAACGTTTTCAGAATTTTACATAAACACAAGTTCCATCAGTACAAAATTAAATTAATTCAGGAATTAAATGATGATGATTGGGATCGAAGGCAAGAGTTTTGCGAAATTATGGTAGAGCGTATCAACAATAACCCAAATTTCTTGTACAACGTTTGCTTTTCTGACGAATGCACTTTTTTACTTAATGGAGAAGTTAACCGGCATAACTGTAGAATTTGGAGCGATACAAATCCTCATGTATTTCGAGAAGCTCACACTCAACATCGGGAAAAGCTAAACGTTTGGGTAGGAATTTTGGGAGACCACCTAATTGGACGTTGGATTGGAAGAAGAGGTCCTATGGAGTGGCCTGCCCGATCTCCTGACCTGAACCCTCTGGACTTCTTCTTGTGGGGACATCTTAAGTCAAAGATTTTTGTGACTCAGCCTGAAAATTTGGACGAACAACGCCAACGAATTGTAAATGAGTGTCGTCAAATAACTCCAATTATGCTGAATCATGTTAGAGACGGTTTTCAGTCAAGATTGTATTATTGTATGGAACTCAATGGAGGACAATTTGAACACGCAGATTTAATTTTTTTCATTGAAAGCATGGCAACACAATTCAATTTTACGAATGTGATTTTTTGAAGATTGTTCAAGTTTGTAAAAAAAAGGCTTAATAAAAATGAGCTTGTACATTGTACAAATAACCAAAATATTCAATATCAAAACATTCAATAACATTCGAGCAACAAAATTAATTTTTGGCAAAAACGGTTCATCAAATTTACGTTTTTCATACACCGTTGTAAAGAGGCTTCCAAGACCTTTCTAATGACGTATCACTCAACCCCTCTCCCCTTTTCAATTTTGAGGGGTTGAAGCGCCCCCTATTAGGGGGTTGCTCGTTCAAGCCTCAAATATACGTCAAAAGATGTCCCCCAAACAAAATAATTCGACGTGTTTCGGGAGATTTTTCCACTCGCTATGGGATAAGAAATATACGGGGTGGCTCGTCTGAGATGGAACATCCTGTATACATATTATGTAACTCATATTGTACATATTTGTGTATGATTGTATGAAAAAGATGCATAAATAAATAGAGCACAAAAGTACATGAATAAAAATAATAATTCAATAAAAAGTATTCTGAAACATTCTACAAATATTCAAACTTCATAAACAAATGGTTTATATACAGTGCTATGCACATATTTCGCATCGTCTTTTCTCTCAGTGTAAGTATTCAAGTGAAATGAATAATAATCTAAAATATCATTAGCAAACATAAAAATGTTAATCATCATATGAAAAATTGTATGTACGTTTTGTACATGAGTTATTTATCGATACATTCACACGTGGCTTATAATACATTGAACCATGAGGTCAATATGTCCGATACAACAGTAACGATTTTTTTGAAAAAATTGACAATTTGACCCCTGCTAGCCATCAATTCTGCATCAACTTGGCTGGATCTATATTATGTTAGCTTATAATCTTCCATCCTACAAATGTTCACGCGCCATATCAATTTGTTTGATAAAAAAATGACAACTTTCACCTTTCTTACCTATATGCATCAGTAAATATGACGGATAGCTCGGATATGTAATTTTGTGATGGTATGACTTTTAATCGCCTTTGTCCATATCGCCGATCATTTTTTCGGCTCCAGCTCTGTCCCCCTCCCTCCTAACTTACGTTTTTATTCCCATACCGAAACGACGTAGATATAACTTTGTCAAATACGGTGTTAGATCATTAGTAACCGAATATCGAACAATTATACTTACATATTTAGTGCCTTACTTATAGTATTGATTAATATTAATCAAAGCTTATAGTCATCAGGATCACTAGTCTGAATTTGTTTCCACTTACAGAAGCTTCTGAACCATGGTTGTTTCTTCGAATCATCTTTCAAAGCTGCATCATTCCATACTTCTTTTCCAAAATTGTTACCATCCGGTTTCTTGAATATTTCTTTGATTATCCGACTTTTGAATTCGCTACTTTTTCTGGTTAAATCTCTCCAGGTATCTTTTTTGAAGATACCTTTGTTCGATTTTTCAGTTCTAGAAGTGGGCACAAGAGTTGTTATATAATTATGGAACACACATTATATCAGTCGAAATTAATAATATTATATATAGGCGAGGAAATAGAGCAGAAAAGGCCGAAAAAAAATCGGATGAACCGTTTTTGATACATTTTTTTTAGGATCGATTCCGAAAGTCATTTAGAAAAAAATTTACCATTTTTTATTCTTCTAATGTACATTTTAGCATTTCTACAGAGGAAAATGCATCCCTTTGAATGCACTTTCAGGAGATAATATTAAGAATGTTGGAAAAATTTCCAAACATAGCGATCATTTCTCACTCGGGGGTTTTTGAAGCCGTTGAACACGATTCGGGTGTAAGATTTACACTACGAAGAACCTGGGGCTCAAGACTTCCTGGTACTATCGTCCTCTCCAGGGAATTCGCAGAAATACCTCTGCAAAGGAATGAAACCTGTTAGGGAGGTTCTCTTGAGCACACGGGTCATGACCATAACACTCAATAGTCACCTGGTGGTCAGGATACCCTGATGACCTAGGTCATCTGGATGGATTGATTTTTAATATGCTCTGAAATAAAACCAAATTCGTCTCTTGGGGGTTTTCGGGAACGCGGAATGCGATTCCGGTGCTAGATTCGATCTACGATAATAACATTTTTGACATTAAAATAGAAAATATTTCAGTATTACTTTTTTCGCATTAGAAAAATTCAGTAAGGTTTCAATGTAGTGCAAATGGTATTTTTTGAATTTTTTGTTATCGATATCACAGATCTGTTCACCAGTTTATTCGGTGATTGGTCCGAACTCCAGAAAAGTTATCAGCGATCCTAAAAACCTCGAAGATACGAATTTGGTTTAATTTCAGAGCATATTAAAAAACAATCCATGGAGATGACTTAGGACATTAGAGTATTCTGACCATCAGGTGACTATTGAAGGTCATGGTCACAACCGGTAACCTCAAAAGAACCTCCCTCACAAGTTTCATCCCATTCCTAAAGATAATTCCACGAATTCACTGGAGACGATGATAGTACCAAGATGTTCTGAGCCCCAGGTGCGTCGTAGTTCAATTCTGGCACCGGAATCGTGTTCAGCGGTCCCTAAAACCGCCGATAGACGAATGTGGTTGCATTTCAGAGCATATTAAAAATCAGTCCATGGAGATGACCTAGGTGATCAGGATATCTTGAAGACAAGGTGACTATTGAATGTCATGGTCATGACCCGTATGCTCAAGAGGATCTCCATAACAGGTTCCATTCCTTTGCAGAAGGCATTTCTGCGAATTCCCTGGAGGCGTCGATAGATCAGGATGTCCTGAGCCCCAGGTACGTCGTTGTTAAAATCAGACACCGGAAACGTGATCACCGACTTCCCGGATCGATTAAAATTTTTTTTGATCAAAATCGGTTCTTCCGATTTTTTTTTTACTTTGGCCTTTTTTGTACTTCATTTCCCCGACTAATACCATGATAGGTACATGTCAAAATATGTAGATATACTCAACCTTGAAAAGTGCAATCGGCTAGAGAGATGTGAAAGTGTTTCGAATAACGAAAATTAGGAGAAAAGGCGAATGATTATATAATTCTAATATGCACTGAATTCAAGATATTGAACGCAATGTATCTTACAAGAATGAGCCCTCTTGTAACGTTATACGTTGCTTTGTCTGATAATTGCTGGAATAATCTTAATAACAGTTTCCGCTCGGTATCTTAGATGATTAAACTTGGAATGAGACTATGACTGACATCTATCTTTCAACAGATAATCGATTATTCATCTTGCGCGAAAACTCATGAGGTCACACGACACGCGATTAGAGGGTTGACGAGAAAACGAAAATTCAAATCCACGATCTGGGTAGTGAATGGCACGCTGGCTGGTGAGTTGAATTCAAATAGTTAATCTTTTCTGATATTAATTGGCTTTATTGAAAGATTATTGTCGAAAGGGAACACGTAATTTGATGTCCAATAGTGTCTGAACCTAGTTGTAGATGTATATATTCTCTGATCAATAATATTTTACAATAAAATAAGAATCGACTCATCCACGTGTTCACATCAGATCACTTTTGCTTGGTCGAATCTAAATTAGATAATCATTTATTATATTCTTTCTCTCATTTTTATTCAGAATCTAATTTGTCAAGTTAGTAGTCAGAATTGTTTATGTCGTTCTCTAAGGCTTGTTTAACCTAGCAATTATCCGAGCGGTTGCGTGGTATTCTGTATCTCCTCTCTTTTGCCTTCCTCATATACATTTGTAGGGGATATGTCTTTTAAGGTTGGTCTTGTTGAGATAACGGTATAATTATTGATCTGGGTGAACTTCAATAAAGCCGAAATTCTCATTTACTGCTTTATGAGATCTCCGTTTAAAACATCTGTTATTGCTTGAACGGATTATTCATTTAATCTACGAGCGCATTTTAGTATACTGTACTCTGTAAACTATTATCTAATTCTTCTCTTGCAAATTTTCAATTAACTCACTCATATATTTTTTAAGACTCCCTTTTATTGTATGTATTTTGTAGAATGAATTGTCGTAGCTTAATATTCAAATATTCTCTTTCTGATTTTGATATAGTATTTGTTCTCTTCAAGATTTCAATTCCATTTAATAATTTTGTATATACAATTTGGGAAGATAGCATAATCAGCTGTGGAATTATATCGATTATTCCTGCTAATTTAGTTATTTGTCTTTCGAACTTGTGGCCAAGATATTGCTCGTATTGTCTGTATTAGAGGGTTTGAACGATCGAGACGTCTCCATCCTTTTTTCCGTGCCGGGTTGTAGAGAGAAATTCCTGACAGAACACTTCTTCCAAGCTTATTCAAGTTTAAAGGACGGTAACATTTTTCTTAGTTGGAATAAGCAAATTTTCATAATCAATTGTTTATGTTCGCTAACTAATTTTGTTTCTATCGACAATTTATTTTCATAAATTTGAACCTTTGTATCAAAAATTATATACTTTTTTTTAAATTAATAATTTATATTTAATAACAAAATTATTGAGAATTACGGTTTTTTTCACTTACAAATTTTCAGTATTGAACTTTGTTAATTCTTAGAATAAGTTTGTTATTATAACCAAACTAATTTTGTTTATATTATAATTCCTTAGAGGATTAAAACCAAATTGTTAAGTTAAGACTTGTCTCTATTTCTCTGATATAACCATCAACATTTATCTACCTCGTAGTGCCAAAAATTCTTGATTGAGGATTCTATCTTACCTTTTTTTTGGCTAAAGCAGTTGGCGGCCAGGGTAATCTGATCAATCAAGAATCTAAGGACACGTATCACTACGAGCCCTGAGTGAATAATATCTTAGTGAGCTAGTTGGAATCATTAAACACAAAGGTCACTACAAAACCTTATAGTGGCCATTCACTGCAAAACCTTACAATCTCTAATCATAGATGCAGTTATCAGAATGTCACCCATAATCGGAAATTCCAACTGGGATATGAATCGCCTTGAGAATGTGACAAATTTGTTAAGCTCTTTTAAGTGATTTTTTATTATCCTGTGTGTTTCATAAGAGAACAGCATACAATCGATGTCTATTATATCTCAGGTCCCTTGAGACAACAGAACTCTACTAGCTTGACATCCTATTTAAGCTCAGTTTCCGAAGGATTAAATTTTGTAATTTTCATGTCAGTATGAGAAAGTATGGTAATCGATCTAAGAAAATGTTTCTGAATTTTCGGAATTATCCGTTTCGAGCCTTTAATTATCAAAATTACCTTTTATTTCCTATAGGTCCACGAATTTCCGGTACGTCGCCAGCTCCTTCACAACGAGATGACGAAACATTCCTCTCGAAATCGTATTTCACTTTGCTCATGCAGCAAATGAACGACTTCTTCTTTTTTGGTCTATTTGATTTTATAAACTTCCTTATTTCTTGGAGCTCATTACCCTGTTTGTTTAATTCGTCCAGAATCAAATCCATATTTTTACAATGTTCTTGAGTTTGTTCTGTAATTCGCTGTTTTATTTTGCAAAGGATTTCAGTCACGGATTGTGCTAGAAATGAAAATGAGTACTTTCGTGAGCAGTTTTTACGTTTTTAACAACATGTAATGAGAAAATTAGAATGCAGTGGGAAGGATGGAAACAGCAATTGCTAATATGAAACTAATTAGAGATGTGTGAAAGAAAATCTAAGACGTTTGTTGTAAACATCACCAGTGGCGGCTCGTGAACTTTTTAAAAGAGGAGGCTGGACATAAAACGTTTTTTGAAAAATATACTCTACTCAGCCAATTAATTTAACATTTGCACAGCGACCGTACCAGCTACTTCAGTGACAAAATTAATTGTTGCCCAGCAAGAACCAATGTGGAGGTGTAGAGTTTCTCTTGGCAAAAAATTTTTTTGTTCGTTTTTTGTTTTTTATTTTTTTTTGGATTTTTGATATTTTTTCTTTTATTTTGGAATTTGTCATATTTTTTTTTTAAATTAATTTTATTAACTTTTTTTATATATTAACGGAATTCTACGGTCTTTAGTTTGCGAAAAATGATCAATAATATTATCATAAAATGTATCATTTTTGTTTTAAGTGCTTTACTAAATCTTTTTGAATAGATATCAAACTAATATTGTATAAACGATTTTGGTCCATTGTATTTCGCATGTAAGTTTTAATTCGTTTGAGAGTAGAAAATGATTTCTCCACCGATGCCGACGTGACAGGAATGGTGACTGTCAAACAAAGTAGTTTATAAAACTGAGGTAAAACTTGTTGCAAATCATTGTCTATCACATATTTTATCATATCGGCGTGACTGTCGTTACTGGCCTAAAATATCTTTATCCGAGTATATAACGCATAATTCATTGTGCAGTGTTATTTAAGCAAAAAATATATATTTTAAAACTAAGTTATCTAAAAGTGTATTGGGAAACTCTTTTTGACGTCTTACATGACATTACTAATCCTTTCAAATCTGGTAAAGGCCGTTTATTTAAAAAAAACACTTTTCTGTTATATGTTAATCCACTAAATGGATTTTCTAAGAAGTCAGCAACTAAATTACTGGTCTTTTTAACGTTTAATAATTCACCGATCCGATAAATTATAACTTAACCTTACTTCGCGTCGCGAAACAAAAACAATAACTGACCGAGCACGTGTCGCAGCCTCGCAACGGCAGCAAGTAATCGTATTTCATACTACTGACCGAGTGCGAACGAAAGGCTAGCCTACAGAGAGTGTTGCCATATCCGCTGTTTTACCCTATTTGGCAATTGGACTGGTTGGAAAAACGGCAACTGTGTTGACCACACGTATTTAGCGTTTGAGATATATAGAGAATCTAGCCTCTGGCCACTGTTGCCAGATTAAAAATAACTACTGAGAACGGGGAATTAATTGTAAAATTTAAAGAATTATCAGAGAAACAGGAAATAAAATTGAGAATGATCATTAAGATAAATTGGTGAGGAGGCTGAGCCTCCTTAGCCTCATTCGAGGAGCCGCCACTGAACATCACTACTTCAGTTGCTCATACAATTTCCTACTAGGAATTAAATTGTCGAATTTAACGCTGTATACTCCGTTTAAGAGAGATATGAGTCAATAATAATTTAGGATTTTGCTAATGAGAATGATAATATACGAGAACAAGGTGAAAAGTCTCTGAAAAATTAAACAAGAAATGATTTATTTCGTCTAAACTTATTTTATTTCTCAACATAATCCCCGATATCCTTCATCCAACGTTTTTCTAATTTTTCGATCCCTTCCAAATAATACGATTTCGGCAATTCTTCAAAATAGGCGTTGTAGCCAACTCTTTTCGCCGAGCCATTCCTTCAAGTTTGGAAATAGATAAAAATCGCAGGGGACCAAATCTGGAGAATATGGATGACGAACCAATTCGTAGCGCAATTTATGTAATTTTACCAATGCGACTGCGAACTTGTGTGCCGGTGCGTTGTCGTGGTGGGAGAGAATTTTTTTATTTGCCAAATGCGGCCGCTTTCGCTTCAAATCACCGTCGAATCGATCCAACAGCTCTGCATAAAATACGCCGGTGATAATTTTTCCCTTTTCAAGGTAATAGATATGGACGATATATTTCAAAAAAACTGCCGCCATGAATTTTTTGGCCAATAAACCCACTTTGGCCTTTTTCGGCTTCGATGCGTCAGGACAAGTCCACTGTTTCGAGTGTTCTTTGGTCTCTAGTGTGTTGTGATAGATCCATGTTTTGTCCACGGTTACGAAACGCGCAAAAAGTCCTTCTTATTGCGCTTGAACATCGCCAAACACTCCTTTGAAGTTATCACACGGTCGCGCTTGTTATCAACAGAAAGCAAATACGGCATTCATCTGGCAGATGATTTTCCCATATTCAAAAATTTATGCAAAATGTTCCGTGACCATTCGGTTAAGATGCCCATAGCCTCAGCAATCTAGTGCACTTTAACTCTCCGATCGGCCAATATTATACCATAGATTTTATCGACGACTTCTGGCATTTCTTGACAACCTCAATTGGACGACCAGAACGGTTGATGTGCTTTGTGGTCATACTACCACAACGAAAATCTGTAAACCATTCGTGAATCATTCCAATCGATGGTGAGGAGTCCCCATAATGTTTAACAAGCGATGCTTTGGTTTGCGTAATGTTTTTCCACGCAAGAAGTATTGTTCAATCAAGACGCTAAATTCACATCTTTCCATGTTTACAAAATTGCTTTCAATGGATGTCAAAACAGAACTGATTGACATATCAGTCTCAAAAATTTAACTTATAAGGCTATAGAAATAAAACCGCTAATTTACACTAAATAAACAATGAATGTTTTCATTATCCACTATTGCTTACATATGTTTCAACACATAGTGTCATCATCTAAACGGCTTTATACTATTATAATAATATAGTATAAAGCCGTTCTTTGTCAATGTGACTTTACTTCATAACTTAGCTCAGATTATGACACTGTGTGTTGAAACATATGTAAGAAATAGTGGATAATAAAAAAATTCATTGTTTATTTAGTGTAAATTAGTGATTTTATTTCCATAACTTTATATGTTGAAAATGAATTTAAGCATTCTTAATGCCAAAACTATTCAATACTGAAAATTTTAACTGGTTCTAGTTAAAGATGGTACATCACAAATGTCACATGGGGTCTTAGATTGTGGCGCCATCTGTTTTATTTTTCAGCAACTTTTCACTATGCCCTCGTTCATTGATAATGAACTGATGATTCTATTTCCTTGATGCAACAACAATGGAAAATTTGTTACTCATTATTGCATTAGTCATTGCACTTTCTGTAAAGTGTGAAATTTCAAAAAATTCTAATACAACATTATTTTGATTGAGATAGATACAATGTTTCAACCTCCTTCCAGAAATAAGCAATGCAGTTCCAATAGCAAAAAAAGATGGAAAGCTGTGTGTTGATTGAATTCCGGAACAATGATCCCTAGACTAATCTCTGTAGTTGCAACCGCATAATAAGATCACACTATTTCGTTGCTTCTGAAGATGGTAGTTTCACCACTGACATATAATAGTAGACGTCAGTGAGTTTCTCGTAGCTGTAACATTAAATGCAATTCTTGTGAATATTGGTCAAATCTTCAATGGAAGTCAATAACAGAATGAAGATATTGAAAATCTCTTCAATTTAGACAATCTCTATCAAAATGCATACACTGGAGTTGTCTGTCAGATTGTCGCAATAAATGTCTAACAATGAAAGCTACAATTTCTGTGAATGTTGTCTCGCTTTCATCAACATGGATGAATACTTACTGGAACTCTATGAATATTCTTATTAATATTCATAGAGTACCAATATCGATATTGAGAAGTCTAAATGCATATCTCGATAACTGAGTTGTTATCTACGGTAAATTAGTAGCTGAAATAATTATTTAGATTTCTACATCTTTGAGTTTTTTTTTATTGGATTGTGTTGTGTTGACCACAACACATAACCTTCTGCCGCTCTCAGGGTGCAGTTTTTTGCTTATTCCTTATAGTAGGGTAGTTTAATTGAAAACGAAGCTTTAACAAATATATTATTGCGGAGAATACTGTAATTTTGTGATTCTTGAGGGGGTTAAAACAAAAATTATACATTCCTTCGTTTTGTACATTATGTCGTCCACCAGCAAAAACGACTTGATTGTATTAAAGTTACCTTCCCCATCAGGGGATATTCGTACATGGAAAACGATAAAAATATGGGTGATATAAATCAAAAAGCTAGAGTGGAAACAGTAGAGAAATTATGTCGCCTTATAAGTTCGTCCTGAAATAAGCCTACGCCTTTTATTGCCGAACAACTCAAAGAAGGCAACCAACATATCTTCCATCGATGAACCGAACATCCAAATAGGTTCTATAAGAAAACTTGTGACTTCCCCATCCAGCCAATAGGTTAATAATATTACGATGTTGAACTTCGCGAAGTTCGCCTAGATTTTCCAGACTCTACGGTCGAATCACCTGAAGATGGCAAATGCGACTTTGCCGAAACGTCGTGAAATTGGTCCTTTTGAGGACCGAAACCACACAACGCGGATCAATACCCGAGAATCCAGTTCTACACATTACGTCCGCGAGAACCTAAGAAGAAACATATATATATATATATATATATATATATATATATATATATATATATATATATATATATATATATATTCTTTTGTTGATATTCTTGAACCATTTGTAATATTTGTATGTTTTCTTGGTATATTGGTTCGTATATATACTGATAATGAAATAAAAATTCTGTTTTGACGTTTCGACAACGTTTATTGCCTTTATCAAAAATTGTTAATTGAATTAGTGTTTCCATGTAATTTAGAAAAGAATAGATGATTTCGATTAATGAAATGCGTCTGCAGCCGACTTGTGTTTTAAGATCCAATTAAAACTGCAGAAAACATTGGATCGGTTGTGAGTGAAAGAGTAATGTATGGCTAACTACAATTTGAAATAGATTGAATTTGATTAAATACAAGACATTCCAATATTGTACAATTATAAATATCTATGAATTATTGTATGAATTAGTTACTCTATGATAAGTATTTCTATCATAACTATTCAAGTTTAAGATAATTCTATGGAATTTAACCTCAAAATTGTTACTCTATAGTGTCATACTTAAATAATACTTCATCTTTTTTTAGGTTGAATTTTAAATAGACAATGGAAAGTGGTACTTCAAATTAATAAAATTTTGTTAAGTTTGAATTAGATTATTATTACAAATGTAATGAATTTTTGAATTCTTTCAATTCCTTTCACCATAAGTTACAATTTACAATTGAATTAGAAAATCATAACGAAATAAATTTTTTAGATTTAACTTTAGTAAGAAAATCAAATGATAACAAAATTCTAACAAAATGGTATACCAAACCTACTTGGTCAGGAAGGTATACTAATTTCAATTCTAATATACCTAAAAAATATAAGAAAAATGTTATTATAAATCTAATAGATAGAGCTATTCGACTAAGTTCTCCTGAACTGAGAACTATATCTATTACAAAAACAAAAGAAACTTTAATAAGAAATGGTTATCCCATTGATTTAGTAAATTCGATAACTAAAGACAAAATTCATAAATTTTATAACTCATTTGGTGGAATCAATACCAATAATGAGAAAACTAATGATAGGCATTACATATCACTACCATATATCAGTGGACTTTCAGAGAAAATTTGTAATATAGTGAAACCTTATGACCTACATATATGTCATAAGAGTTATTTAAATCAGAAAAGTCTCTTTACAAAATTAAAAAGCAGCGTACCTTTCAAAAAAATAACCCATACTGTTTATTCCATCCCTTGCAAAGATTGCGAAAAGGTATATATTGGCCAATCTTCACAATACCTCGAAAAAAGATTAAATGGCCACAAATATACCAAAAATTCATCAACTGCGCTCAATAAACATGTGAAAGACACTAACCATACTTTCGACTACAACAATACAAAAATTTTAAATATTGAAACAAACGACAACAAACGTTTGATATTAGAATCTATTCAAATTAAAAAGAACAATTGTGTAAATGACAAAATAGATTCCAATCTTTCGAAACTGTACAATAATCTAATTCAAACTTAACAAAATTTTATTAATTTGAAGTACCACTTTCCATTGTCTATTTAAAATTCAACCTAAAAAAAGATGAAGTATTATTTAAGTATGACACTATAGAGTAACAATTTTGAGGTTAAATTCCATAGAATTATCTTAAACTTGAATAGTTATGATAGAAATACTTATCATAGAGTAACTAATTCATACAATAATTCATAGATATTTATAATTGTACAATATTGGAATGTCTTGTATTTAATCAAATTCAATCTATTTCAAATTGTAGTTAGCCATACATTACTCTTTCACTCACAACCGATCCAATGTTTTCTGCAGTTTTAATTGGATCTTAAAACACAAGTCGGCTGCAGACGCATTTCATTAATCGAAATCATCTATTCTTTTCTAAATTACATGGAAACACTAATTCAATTAACAATTTTTGATAAAGGCAATAAACGTTGTCGAAACGTCAAAACAGAATTTTTATTTCATTATCAGTATATATACGAACCAATATACCAAGAAAACATACAAATATATATATATATTGTTATGATTTCATTTCATAGACAATAAAAATTTAAAAATAATAACTTACCGAACTATGAAAATCAGAAAAGATCAAATAAAAAATATTTTATGGAATTAAAAACAATAATAAAAGCTAAATAATAGTTAGGATATTAATATTAACAATGTAAAACATAATAAACAACGATGTAATAGTATAAGATGTGATAAACAAGAACTTCAGTGAAAGTGAAGAAACGTTCAGTGTAACGAAATCATAAATCATAAGTAAAATGATTACAAAACTATCATGAGATAGTACAAAACATTGAATAATGTTATAGATGTAAGTTAGGATTAGTAAATTTGAGTTATGTAATGTTAAAAGAATGTTATTGATATAATATGATATGTATTAGATTTAAGAATAAGTAACTGTCAAGAAAACCATAAATATGGGAATAATCATATTAATAATAACCCAATCATAGGTTATATTATACCAAAGTGTGGGGAAAAATGTAGGCAATATTAATTTAAAAAGAAGGAATCACTAACAATTAAAATAAGTTGAAAATATCAAATAATTCAAAAAGTAAAGAATACTAAATTCTGATTGGTCAATAGGAATTTCCAATGTCAATCTGGTAACAATGAAGACTTGTGTCAGTTTCACAACAATTAACTTGGCATGCTTGATTTGAAAAGCAATCATCTCATAGGTTGATTATGACATCTAGTAGCGTCGGTTTTGGAGGCCTATAAAAACGAATCTGAAAGTAAAGAAGTTCAGTTTGCCATTACATCTGTAGACTGAAAGTACTCCTGCAACTCACCAAAATTTCATAACCTATAAAAAAACCAGTGAACGAAAGTGTTCCAAACTTCGATAGGTTCAAAGAAACCAAAGTTAATAAGTTTTATATAAAGTCAACGATTATCCAAGTATCTGAATCCAGTAAAAAGGCTGTAATAACCTCCAATTAAGAAGAAATTTCCAACGATTGCCATTCATCAATAATTTAAATAAAGCATCGAAAAGTTTCATGTTTTATCTAAAAGGATAAAACAAAGTATTATCAACAGTTCCTGAGTCTCAAGAAGAAGTAATCCAAATTAGTTACCTGTGATTATTGTGAAAAAAGCATAGTATTGTGTAAAAGTGAATCATCAACGAAATTATAAAAGAATTAAGTTGAAAATTGCCAACATAGTTAAACACACTTTTGGATATAAACTAAAAGTAAGTTTGTTTATTATATTTCCATTGTAGTGTTATTTGTAAATCTGAAAGAAAGATTGTCGTTTGTAATTTTGTAAACAACTATTAATATTGAATAGTTTTGAGGTTAAAGCTAGTTCTATGCTTAGAACATAAAATAAAATTGTAAATTAGAAACCCGAGATAAATAGAGTCATAGAGATTTAAATATAGAAATTTTTCAACATTCAAAGAATATTGTGTTTAATTCCATAAAATAATAATAATAAAAAAAAAGAAAGTTCATTATTATTCAAAATAAACAAAATAAAAAGCTAGCCGGAAGCATTAATAATTAATAATAATCAATAAATAAAAATAAACTCAGTAAGAGTTTAGTTAATAATTGGCGCCCAACGTGGGGCAATATAAACCAAAAGACCTATTCAAAAGAATTTTCTTAATAATTGTCGCTCAAACGTGAGGCCATTTGAAAAAAGGAATAGAACCGCGTATCAAAATAATTTAAAGAACTAGATTAATTAATAAGAAAGTAAAAATGGAAGGAGATAGACAAAGTACTCCAGAATTAATAGGATTTGATCAAGAGGGTGAAATGATTAGTGCAGAAAGACCACCAATAATAGATAGTCAATCACAAATAATGATATTGCTTGAAAGTTTAAATTTAAAAGCTAATGAAACAAATAAAAAAATTGAACAATGTAAGAATGAAACTAATGCTAAAATTGAACAAGGTATGAGTGATATAAGAGATGAAATTAAGAGAGTGAATGATAAATTTGATAAAAGAACTGAGGAAATTATGAGAATAGTTGAAACAGAGAAAGAGGAAATAAGACAACATGTTGAAGAAAGTATAGATAATAAATTAGAAGAATATAATAGCTTTGTAAATAGAAAGTTTAATAATGTAGAGAAAAAAATAGATATAATGGAAATAATACTAATCAAAATAGAAATAGATATAGGGATAATAGAAGTCAAAATAATAATAATAATAGAAATAATAGTAGAAATGAAAACAATCAAAGGGAAGTAAACTGTAGTAGGATAGAAAGTAATATGGAAAGGGAAGACTCTTCAAGTCAAAATAATCAACAAAATCAGGATTTTTAAGAAAGCACGAATACCACGTTAATGTATTATATGAACATCAGAGGGAATACATTGACTACGAACAGCAAAGGGAAGAAAATGAAAGTATAGGTTTAATTAAATTAAAAGGTTTTTTAAAAGGGAAAGAAGTAGAAATTATGTGTGATACAGGATCAGAACTATCATTAATAAGGGAAGAGCTATTGTCTGAAATAAAATTAACAAATCAATTGAAAATACCAAAAGTAGAATTAGTAAATATTAGTGGAAAGAAAATTACTGAAGTATCAAAAATGATTACTGAGCATGTTATAATAGGGAAGTCAAGTCTAGAGATGCAATTATTTGTAGTGCCGAATATGAAATTGGATATTGTTATGGGAACTGATGAATTAGAAAAGCATGGAATTATTATAGATTACGAGGAAAAGGAAATAAAGTTGTTAGATGAAATTATAAAGATAGGGAAAGGGGAAAATGAAAATATTGACAGACCAAATGAAGGTTGCAATATAATAAATGCGGTCGAAAGAAAAGATTCAAGCAGAAAATTAAATGAAATAATCTCGCAGATGAAAATATCCGAGAAATATAGGGGAATAATATCAGAAATAATTTCACAACATAAAGGTTTAATAATTGATGAAACTCGTATAGCTAGTAATTATATTCATAAATTCCAAGTTAAAGAAATTGAAAATTTTAAATCCAAGAACTATCCAATCCCATACAAGTACATAGAAGATGTTAGGAAAAAAATCGGTGAAATGCTAGAACAAGACATAATAGAAAGAAGTAAAACAAAATATATAAACCCTATTGTTATAGCAAAAAAGTCAAATGGTGATATTAGGTTATGTTTAGATGCTCGAACATTGAATAGATTGTCAGTACCACAATATGAAGCTCCTAAAAATATAGAGTCAATTTTTGGTAGAATAATAAAGGCACAAATTTTTAGTAAAGTTGATTTAAGACATAGTTTCTGGTTGATTCCTTAACATGAAAGTTGTAGAGATTACACTGGTTTTATGATAGATGGAGAAGTGTATCGTTTTAAAGTTACGCCTTTTGGTATTCAAAGTGCATGCAGTGCGTTAGTTAGAAGTATGAATCAAATATTAAATAAATTTGAAATTTTTGTAGTTCATTATATCGATGACATATTAATATTTTCTAGAACAGTAGAAGAACATAAAGATCACATAAAATTAGTTTTGAACGAATTAGATATAGCAGGTTTAAAAATAAATATTGAGAAATGTGAATTCTATAAAACAGAAATTAAATTTTTGGGTTATAAATTAACGAGGGAAGGTTTAGAAATGGATGAAGATAGATTAGATGTAATTAAAAATTTCAAAAGACCTACTAATCTTAAAACTTTGAGGGGATTCTTAGGTCTAATAAATTATTTCAAAAGGCTCATTCCTGATTTAAGTCAGAAGGAGATTCCATTAGTAGAATTACTTAAGAAAGGGGTAAAATGGAAATGGGATAATGAAAGACACGAAGCTTTCCAAAATTTAAAAGATATTTTCATTAAAAAATTAAAAGTCTATCATGCACAATATGATAAACCTTTCATATTAAGAACAGATGCTTCTAAACAAAGATTCAGTGGTGTTTTATTACAAAAACAAAATAATGAAGAAGTGCCTATAAGTTTTGTGTCAAGAATGACAAAAGTTCATGAAAAAAATTACAGCGTTACTGAATTGGAATTAGCAAGTATAGTTTTTTGTGTAAAGAAATTAAGATTTTATTTGTTAGGGAATAAAGTAAGGGTAGAAACTGATCATAGTGCATTAACAAGTATATTTAAAAACAAGTTTGTAAACAGTAGGATTCAAAGATGGATTTTGTTATTGCAGGAATATGATTTTGAAATAAAACATATTCCAGGAAAATTAAATATAATAGCTGATACTTTAACAAGAGAAGAGGGGAATTTAAAAATTGATAAAAGGAAATATAAAGTAGGAGCAAATATTTTATTAGAAGTAAGGGGTTTATTTTCATTAGAGAGCATTAAAAACAATCAAAGTACTTTATCAGAGAAGGATAAAAAGAAATGTAAAATCAAAGAGGGAGTTTATTTACAAGATATAGGTAGGAAAGAATTATACAGAATAAATCAAGACCTAACTTTAAAAATTTTAAATCATTTACATAGTGAATTCAATCACATAGGAGCAAGGAAAATGTGGCTCATATTCAGAGAAAATTATATAGGTAAAGGAGATTACCAAATTGCAAAAGAAATCACAAAGAAATGTGACATATGTCAAAGAGCAAAGCCTAAAAATATAATTAATCACAATTTAGCAAAGAGTATTATAGTAAAGGAATGTTTAGAAATAGTAGCAATAGATTTTTTAAGTGAGTTAATAGTAACAGAAAAAGGAAATAGACATATTTTGGTTGTAGTAGATTTATTTTCTAAATATATAAAATTATATGCTTGCAAAACGACAAAAAGTAGAGAAGTAATGCATAAGTTAGAAAACTATTTTGAAGAAATTGGTAGGCCAAGAAAGTTAATTACAGATAACGCAACATATTTCAAAAACATACGTTTCAAGTATTTTTGCAAAAGGAATTTAATTTTTCATCAATTAACAAGCATCAGACATCCTCAATCCAATCCATCAGAGCGATATATACAGGAAGTAATAAAATATCTGAGAATATCTTGTGAGGATAAACATCGTCAATGGGATGAATCAATATCCAGAGTAGAAAAATGTTTAAATCATTGTCCAAATACTACAACAGAGAAAACACCTGTATTAATAATGAAAGGCGAAGAACCAGATAGAAAATGGTTAGATAAAAATTCAGTAGAGCGAAATGAAATTTTGAAAGATATCAGTAATAGGTTAGAAAGAAATGCAAGAAAATATATGAATAGGCAAATGAGAAAAAGAGGAAGGTTAATTAAATTTGAAATAGGTGAATTAGTAATAGTAAGAGCAATGAGAGTAACTAATAATAAAAAGAATATATGTGGAAAATTATGTTTTGCTTTTGAAGGTCCGTATGTAGTCATGAATGAAAATGCTGAAAATAGTTATGAATTAATGAATCCTGAAAACGGAAAGATAAGGGGAATATTTAATATTGATCAAATATACAAGTATAATTATTAATAAATTTAGTTCATGAAAATAAAATCAAAAGATAAATAAATTTTAAATATTAATGTGATTAATATGTTAAAATTGATTTAGGGGAATTTGTTATGATTTCATTTCATAGACAATAAAAATTTAAAAATAATAACTTACCGAACTATGAAAATCAGAAAAGATCAAATAAAAAATATTTTATGGAATTAAAAACAATAATAAAAGCTAAATAATAGTTAGGATATTAATATTAACAATGTAAAACATAATAAACAACGATGTAATAGTATAAGATGTGATAAACAAGAACTTCAGTGAAAGTGAAGAAACGTTCAGTGTAACGAAATCATAAATCATAAGTAAAATGATTACAAAACTATCATGAGATAGTACAAAACATTGAATAATGTTATAGATGTAAGTTAGGATTAGTAAATTTGAGTTATGTAATGTTAAAAGAATGTTATTGATATAATATGATATGTATTAGATTTAAGAATAAGTAACTGTCAAGAAAACCATAAATATGGGAATAATCATATTAATAATAACCCAATCATAGGTTATATTATACCAAAGTGTGGGGAAAAATGTAGGCAATATTAATTTAAAAAGAAGGAATCACTAACAATTAAAATAAGTTGAAAATATCAAATAATTCAAAAAGTAAAGAATACTAAATTCTGATTGGTCAATAGGAATTTCCAATGTCAATCTGGTAACAATGAAGACTTGTGTCAGTTTCACAACAATTAACTTGGCATGCTTGATTTGAAAAGCAATCATCTCATAGGTTGATTATGACATCTAGTAGCGTCGGTTTTGGAGGCCTATAAAAACGAATCTGAAAGTAAAGAAGTTCAGTTTGCCATTACATCTGTAGACTGAAAGTACTCCTGCAACTCACCAAAATTTCATAACCTATAAAAAAACCAGTGAACGAAAGTGTTCCAAACTTCGATAGGTTCAAAGAAACCAAAGTTAATGTGTTTTATATAAAGTCAACGATTATCCAAGTATCTGAATCCAGTAAAAAGGCTGTAATAACCTCCAATTAAGAAGAAATTTCCAACGATTGCCATTCATCAATAATTTAAATAAAGCATCGAAAAGTTTCATGTTTTATCTAAAAGGATAAAACAAAGTATTATCAACAGTTCCTGAGTCTCAAGAAGAAGTAATCCAAATTAGTTACCTGTGATTATTGTGAAAAAAGCATAGTATTGTGTAAAAGTGAATCATCAACGAAATTATAAAAGAATTAAGTTGAAAATTGCCAACATAGTTAAACACACTTTTGGATATAAACTAAAAGTAAGTTTGTTTATTATATTTCCATTGTAGTGTTATTTGTAAATCTGAAAGAAAGATTGTCGTTTGTAATTTTGTAAACAACTATTAATATTGAATAGTTTTGAGGTTAAAGCTAGTTCTATGCTTAGAACATAAAATAAAATTGTAAATTAGAAACCCGAGATAAATAGAGTCATAGAGATTTAAATATAGAAATTTTTCAACATTCAAAGAATATTGTGTTTAATTCCATAAAATAATAATAATAAAAAAAAAGAAAGTTCATTATTATTCAAAATAAACAAAATAAAAAGCTAGCCGGAAGCATTAATAATTAATAATAATCAATAAATAAAAATAAACTCAGTAAGAGTTTAGTTAATAATATATATATATATATATATATATATATATATATATATATATATATATATATATATATATATATATATCGCATTGTGTTCATCAATGATCTACTATCCTTTCAGAGGTTTATATTTACAAAAATATGAAAATCTAACAGGACCGAAGTGGTGTAATTGGTAAACACCCTGGACTACAAATCCAGTAATGTGGGTTCGAATCCCGCCTATGGTTAAATCTTTTACGTTTATTCATCTTTATAATCCTATGTTAAATTATCTAAGTTATCTTCATAATTCGGAAAATTTAATTTTATATCTCTTAAGTTACATACACGATAGTGGCCAATTAGGCAAAGAAACTTTAAACTTGTTTATATATATATATATATATATATATACCGGCTAACTCGGTCATTTTTCAACCGATTTGGCTGAAATTCACACTGAAGATAGATGTTATGGTCTCAAAACTACCCTTTAAATTTCAAGTGAAAATTTTGAACAGTTTTTCAGAAATTCAACTTTAAGTCATTTTCTCAGCTATTTTTCAAATCAAGATATCTCATGTCATTTACATCCGATCGGAATCTGCTTTGCGAGAAAATGTAGGTAGGTATTGGCATATAATTTTATGTCATGGAACTCATTTTTCAATTATTATTTTTTCCGGTCTATATTGGCCCTTTTGGTTAATTCGAGATAAATCGAATGACGTTCACGTGAGAAGCGCGTACCTATCGAGTTAGAAAAGTGCAAACTGGTTATACCTAATACGGCTTCACGACGACTTTTCGCGTGCCGTTTTGCTCCATGTAGTAGATAAGGTATCGGACCGTGCCCGACGGCCCTTCTTTTTTCGATAAATGTCCCATAAAATAGGAAACTTTAATTAAAATAGAAACAGGTACTCTCAGGTCTTAGCTACGGCGTCCAAAGTATGACGTACGAAAGGGAATTTTCTAGCTACTGAAATATACCCGAAGCGGGTGAAAGCTAGCGGCCCACAGCCGGAAATACTTTATTACAACTGACGCCGCCCGCACGGGGCACGAAACGGCCCCAACATAACAAGAATGAGGTAAAATGTATAAACTCTAACTGACGCGTAGCGAGCTTCTCGAGGGAAACGTCAAAATGATTACATTCGTAGCTAATTACATAGGACGTCCGGCGTTCATGCAATTGTGTTTTTATACAATTTGAACCTTCTTATTTCGATAGGCCACGTGAAAATTCCGGAGCCTAAAGCACTATCAACTTCTGAGTCTCACAATATTCGTATAAAATTGCGAAAGTTCGCACTTTTAGAAACTCCAAATTAATTAATTTGACACAAGTTTTGGGGATATTAATACCGAAAATTAAATGGCCAATATAGGCCGGAAAAAGAATAAATAAAAAATGAGTTCCATGAAATAAAACTATATGCTAATACCTACATTTTCCCGCAAAGCAGATCCGGATGTAAATGACTTGAGATATCTTAATTTGAAAAATAACTAAAAAATTGTCTTAAAGTTGAATTTGTAAAAAACTGTTCAATATTTTCACTTGAAATTGATAGAGTAGTTCCATGACCATAACTCCTTTCTTCGGTCCAAATTTCAGTCAAATCGGTTGAAAAATGACCGAGTTAGCCGTTACGCAAGATTCCTTGCATATATGAATATATACATATTTATTACGGAGAGGGGGGAGGTCATATCAACTTGAAATTTGGACTGGAAGTTCCTTGGACATTGACAATGAAAGCATTCTATTTCGGTCTCTCAATTTTCGATACAACAAGAGATATTTTTTTTTGCTAAACTACCCTTAAAAATGTCAAAAAACCTCTTTTTGACCAAAAAAGGGGGTTGCACCCACTTTGGGAAATAGAAATTTCAGGGGGTTGTAATTGGTACCCTAACAAACACTTTCCACCGGGGAGCACTATTTCAAGCACATTATGATTTTTATGAGTTACGACGTCACTTTGTGATATTGACGACGAATGAGACATACAGATATGCTTAAGTTCTTATACTAAGAATACATACGTTCTGGTGCTTCATTGTTTGACGCAAATGAGGTAACAGCTTTCTGAGTTGTAGTCGTCGAAGCTTCATCTAAAAACAAACAAGCATCATATATCTATTTTACTGAAAATACTGGTAATAGTGCTAACCAGAGAAGAAGAAAATTGCTTACGAATACTATCCAAACGTAATCAAGCTTATTTACATTGAGTTTTCTATGTTTCAAGCGTTTCAAAGACCGTAGTTTTTCCCTTCACAATTACCATTAACCGGTAATATTATGAAATTGTCACTTGATATATGTGATACGAATTCTTGAATAGTAAGATTTGCTCGCGCCTCTTCATTGAGGAGGTATTTATAGCATTCCCCGTTTCCGGTTTTGCTCCCTCAGTGGGAGCAGCCAACTCTTTAGGCAAATGGGATGTGGCCTTAGAATTCATCGCATCAGAATTATTCTCGTTTAGGGATGAGGGTCAAGATGAACCTTAGTGATTCGCCTTTGTGCAGGTGGTGCAAACGGAAAACGAAACATCAATGCACATTCTGTGCAGATGCGTAATACTGATCCCCCCAAGACGCAGAGCACTCTCGGTAGTGCTATGCAACACTGAGGAGATCCAGAAACTAGATACGAAAATGGTGCTAAACCTCTTAAGGGCACTAACCACCTACCCGGTCTCGACTGGGTGTTGAGTAGGTGGCATTTGTCCACCTCGGGCACCCGGTGAACACTCTGGAGTGGGAACAGATCCCGCCTATCTCTGAGGTCAGGTGAACACCCTCGAGTGTGAACCGTTTCACTAGGACAAAGTTTAAATAATATATCACGAAGTTGGTGTTAACCTCTTTAGGAATCGTTCACCTGGGGGAAAATGGTGAACACTATCGGGCGGGAACCGCCCCTCTGGTTGATAGGTGAATACTCGTGGGTGGGAACCGCTCCACTAGGTGATACGTTATTCGTAACCTGGAGAGCATGGTGAACACTCTCGTGTGGGAGCCGTCCTTTGGTGGCATGATGAACACTTGTCGGTGGGAACCTCGCCACTAGCTGACACATGGCACTATAGGCATTAAGGGACCGCAATGCCCCCCTTAAATAATAATAATAGGAATGAGGGTGGAATAATTCAGTACCGACAAAGACTACCAATATTGATTAAAGCGTTCATAAACATATCCTGAATGCAAAAGCCGGAATGTAAATTAATGTTCTAATGAGAGATCAGTTTTTCATTATTTCGCCAAGTAGTAAATCTGGATGAACTTTCAACAAGTAGGACCGTTGAATATATAAACTAGATGGGCCTACTGAGCGGACGATAATTAGACGTGAGTAACAACCATTTTTTCGCGGTGTAAACCTAACATAAATAATTGTTATCTCTCCCATCTAGGAGTTTTACTAACAGTACTACTACCTCCAACATGTATACTTACGTTTTCGTGATTCACTTTTCTTAGAGAATGTAGATAGCATCGAATTTATACCTTTCTGTGTTTTACTGGTCATTGAAGATTCATCTGAAAATATGCAAAAATTAGGCCTATTCCATCAGGGGTTGAAGAGATTAGGAATTCTTTAATTCCTGTGATAACCAAGGAAAAATTGTAACTTAAACTTGTTGTTCTTGCATTCTCAGACAAGTTTCGAGTCAAAATACAAATCTTGAATTAATATCTCGTATGCAAAGTTTCCGCATGTACTGTAGTACTGTATACTAACAGTACTACTACCTCCAACATGTATACTTACGTTTTCGTGATTCACATTTCTTAGAGATTGTAGATAGCATCGAATTTATACCTTTCTGTGTTTTGCTAGTCATTGAAGATTCATCTAAAAATATGCAAACATTAGACCTATTTCATCAGGGGTTAAAGAGATTAGGGATTCTTTAATCACTGTGCTAACCAAGGAATGTGTGTTATATGTTCTAAACATCCTAGTAAGCAAAGATCAACTTGTTGTTTTTGCATTCTCAGACAAGTTTCGAGTCATAATACAGATCTTGGATCTTGGGAGATGGTAGGGTAAGTTTCGAATAATCTCAACGTTTGGTATACCTAGGCTCACTTCTACTTCTCTTTCTTTCTGAGTGTGCTTTTGTCCAACGAAGGTACACTTGACTCCCATATTTACTGGTATGACTACTTCGAATATATATTTAAAAAGTAGCCTTTATAGTAGGTATCATATCTGCTACCTTTCAGATGAAGGTCTTGAATACCCTACTTCGTTGGTGCATTAGAAACTAAGCCTTCCGATATGGAAGATTAATAATATACTGTTACAGTAATGAAGAGGATAATCCCGAGGTCGGCCTTCATAGTTTAATGTCCTACTAGTCTGTTTAATTAGAAAATTCAGTATATTCAAGTAGAAACAAAATTTTGACATTCACGAATAATTAATTTGCCATCTATGAATTCTAAAAAATTATAGAGGATTGTTTGATATCAAAAAGAAAAGTCTTGTTTACGGCAGCAGCATAATATTTTGTTATTGTCAATAATATTGGATCATTCAGCTGTTTTGTGTTGAGTTGTAGTGAAAATGTTCGGCCATGGCACTTATGCGTCTTAAAATCAAAAAGGTACTTTACCATTAGTGGAGGGCAGTTATGATTTTTCGTGCAATTTTCGCTCTCGTTAACGGGACCCGGCTCAAAATGTTCGTATTGATAGCCCAAACAACATACTAAAAAGTTGAATTACCAAAATGGGTGCCACCCAGTTTAATTAGCCAAAAACTGTTTTTTTTGCGCTTTATGAGAGGTACTTTTTTGTTTTTTTTTGAAGGCCTTAGAGATTTGGCTCAGGTTTGAGATTGATACCCTTTTATTCTGGGTGTCAGAGGAACCCAAAATATAAATATATATACACGTATTTTAGGAAAAAATTCAAATTGATCTGCAAGAGCCAATAATCGATCAATTCAGCCGAAAATTTAGGTGAAGGTCACTCTTTCCAAAAATAAAAAAATGGTTCTAGGTTTGGTCGAAAATCTTCGATCGTTCTTCCTAAAGCTCAATTTTAGTCCATTTTTTCCGAAAAATTCAAATCCAAATATCTTATGTCGTTTTGGGGTTATCGAGATGTACTTGGTCTCAAATGAAAGCTATTTGTATGTTGTTTAACTTATGGGCATCATCCATTTATTTCCAAAATTTGGACTGGTTTTTGGACATTTATTGTTATTATATATTTTGGATATGATTTATGATTTTTATGGCGCCATTACGCTTATATTTGCATATAAATACATATACATACATATATTTATGCATATTAAATACAAATATATATTAATATACATAGGTTGTATATAGGTGTCCAATGGACCCATGTCTATCGGATCTGGACCACCCAATTTTTTACTAAAATGGACATGCGACTAATGAATTTCGAAAAAATGATATTTTAAACAACTATTATTGCATATTTTAGAAAAAAAATTAAAAAGTTTAAGTTTGGAAAAAAACACAATTTTTTTGGAACTTTTTCCGATTTATTATATTTTAGCATATATATATATATATGAATGAAAATACTTAAATGTATATCTATATATTATTGTTACCTCTACTACAATACATTCATGTTTGGATAATAGGTGTATTATATGTGTATTTATTAGTATATTATACAATCAAACTATTCTTTTTTTATTATTAAGAAACCACATCCTGGTGGAATGATAATGATAATGATGATAATAATAATAATAACAATGATAATAATGATGATGGTGAAAATAAATGTTAGATTATCTTTATAGTAACCCAGTTTACTCTTGCTCGTGTTTAACTCAAAATATTTTTATGTGTGCTTAAAATGTAGTTTAAGTGGTTGAAGGGAATGTTTTGTTGTTAAAAAATTGATAGTAAGCAAAACATCTGTCTTATTAAAATTTGAAATAATATTTTGCTTCGGAATTCATTAGTCGCATGTCCATTTTAGTAAAAAATTGAGTTGTCCAGATCCGATAGACATGGGTCCATTGGACACCTATACACAACCTATGTATATTAATATATATTTGTATTTAATATGCATAAATATAAGTATGTATATGTATTTATATGCAAATATAAGCGTAATGGCGCCATAAAAATCATAAATCATATCCAAAATATATAATAACAATAAATGTCCAAAAACTAGTCCAAATTTTGGAAATGAATGGATGACGCCCATAAGTTAAACAACATACAAATAGCTTTCATTTGAGACCAAGTAGATCTTGATAACCCCAAGATGACAAAAGATATTTGGATTTGAATTTTTCGGAAAAAATGGACTAAAATTGAGTTTTAGAGACAACCATCACAGATACCAGACGTACAACAAAGAAGAATAAAAACTTAATACTATTAAATCAGAATTGAATATCTAAAAATTCCTTAAAAGTATAAAAACAATGTTCAGTAAGAAAATGTTTAACAACCCTTGAAAAATTGTCGAGTGGAAGCTCTCTAATCGGTAGTGGTAATTTATTGAAGAAAGTTGGACCCCAGTAATTAAGGCTATTTCTGCTACGTTTTATGCGGTGATAATTAATGTGTAAATTATATTTCGCTCTAATGTTGACACAGTGCATCTTACATCGATTTGAATATTCGTTAATATGTGTTTTAACATATATTAGACAATGTTGAATGTAAATGCAAGAGAGACATAACTTTTAGGTCCTTAAAGGCACGCTTGCAGTCTTGTCGTTAAGGCAGGTTTTTTATAATCCTAATTGCTTTCCGCTGAATCTTGAAAACATGAGACATATTTGCTGAGTGACCCCAGACTAAAATACCGTAACTAATTTTCGAGTGTATTACACCAAAATAGTTATCAATGTTCTCTTTTAATATTCGTGTAGGGGAGACTAGGGAGGCTTGATACTGTGGGAGGTATGATACACGTTTAAATTAACCGCCTATAATATTTTGCCATTACTAGATTTGGCAACAGCTGAGTCTTTGCACGTGGCCGTTACACTTAATATCAGTTTGTGTTCGTTAGGCGCAAAGATAACTTGTCGGTGACAAAAAATCGTAATTGGGTGAATATTTTGTACATTTTGTAAACGTAAGTGTAAATCTTTTGCAGACAACTGTTTCAGAATATCATGTTTATTCAATATATATGTGATAATATATAGATTTAGCTATAATTTATCATATAATTCAAATTCGCAATATAATCTAGAGTATTTCTAATACGAAGTTTTGTAAAATATTCCACATAAAGGAGGCTTGATACATGTTATGTGGGGGAGACCTGATACCGAGGAAGATGTCATTAAACTACCACCACTGAGTTTTGTAGGCGGAACTGCCAGATCTTCAAAAAAGTTGGGATTTTCCATTAATTTTTCAAAATATAATAATGTTCTGTAAAAGTTTTGCATAGTAGTTTGTAATGTTTTCAAGAACAATAAATGTTTTATAAATAATTTGTCGGGTTCACTTATAGTTACCCTTACCCACAAAGATTTCAAGTGCTAGATAATTTAGATTAATTAAAATTTGAAAGTTTTAGAGGTAACAGCCGCTCTAAATAAAGTAATGTTTAGAATAATTGTAAAAACCTAGTCACGTATCAAGGCTCCCATATATATTGTATCAAAGCTCCTTTATTATGGGAGGACTGATACACTTTGCATATTTTAGTAAAACAGTTAATAACTTATTGTATATTCTAAACTGACATCTGTAAAGTATCCGAAATTGACTGCAACTTATTCAGTTGTGTGGGAACCCATTTAGAGAATTTGCACGATGAATATTTTTTAAATTATTTTAGATGGAGTGTTAAGTGTATCAAGCCTCCCTAGTCTCCCCTACTATCTCGTTCAGTCTTTTATTTATACACAACCCTGAATATTTCTGTTTGACTTTTGCATGAATCACTTACATCATTATATGGAAAACAAAGTATTGATTCCGAATAATTCATCGTAGAAAACAATCTACATGTAAAATTAAAGTATTAGGATGCAATAATGTCTCACTTTCAACTTTATCTACTTTTCATAAGTTAAGATAGATATAAAATTTTCTTTTGTCGCTTTCTAGCTCGTTTACTTGTAGAATAGAATTCAGAATCATCTCATAATAGGGTCGAATCAGGTTATTATTTTGTCGAAAAATTATGTCTATTGAAATGAATGAAAATGCTCATTTTGCAGGGATGATAAAGAGTGAGACTTTCCCTATTCCGCGTCTTTTGATAATAAATGGTATTTCAGTAATACAGGGTGTCCTCGAACTGCGTGGCCAAAATAGAGCCGAAGATTCTTTGATTCGAAAAAAAGTTGATGAGCCTTTTTACTTTTGCCTCAAGTGTCTTGTTTACCCGGTAGAGAGGGCTTCAAAATTGCGAAAATAATTTTGTTTTTTCGGTATAACTTGAGAACGTGAAGAAGAACTTTTACAATATTTAGCAGGTGAGTTACTGTCAATAATGGCCATTCTTGAGACTGGAGCACAGAGCCTTAGAGACCATAGAGATGGCTCAAACTTGAGGATGTAACGGGAAAAGTGTCCAGAACTTTTTTGTGGTCAATGTAATTCACTCGATATTTTTTATGTAGATAGCTTATCTAATTTGAAAACTTTTCTTACTCTTAGAAAATTTTGATAAAATCAACGGATTAGCTTGAAAAAACTAATTTTCGAGTCTCTGCAATTTTGGCTTACTAATTTTACTTGATTAAAATACCTTAGTTGCCTTTGCTTTTCTAATGTCATTTTGGCATTTGAAAAATTTATTCTCAAAACTGTCAGTTTTTACTTTGCTTTCCGTAAAAATTTTATAAAATTATGGCTCAAAATTTCACTAACACTGAAATGGTTGATACGTTATTGATTTATGGACTTTGTCGTTGCAATGGCCGGAGAAGGGAAAGATATCCGCAGCGCAGAATTCCAAATCGGCAAACCTTCAAGAAACTGGCAAATTTGAAGCAAATCGCAGAGAAACTGGACGCAGACGGACAAGAAGGACGTTAGAACTCGAAGAAGCGATACTGGAAGCGGTTGAAACTGAACCTGGGATAAGCACACTACGTTTAGGACTTCGTATTGGAGCCTCAAAATCATTAGTTCATAATGTACTGAAAGAAGAACTGTTGTATCCCTATCATATTAAAATAGTTCAAGACTTATTGCCCATGGATCCAGGTCATCGGCTAGATTTCTGTCGGCTTATTGTCCAAAGACAAAACGCAAACCCCAATTTTTGTAGAAGAATTCTGTTCACGGACGAAGATACTTTCACGAGATGTGGTCTTTTTAACCTCCATAATGAACATTTCTATGCTGATGAAAATCCTCATGAAACGGAAGTTACATATTTTCAGAATCGAACTAAAATCAATGTTTGGGTTGGAATTGTGGATAACTTTATTATTGGCCCTACCGTTATACCCGATCGATTGAACGGGGAGAACTACTTGAACTTTTTGGAACAAAGGCTACTTGAACTGTTGGAAGACTTGCCCTTACACATTCGTCGTGGCCTGGTTTATCCATGATGTTGCACCTCCTCATTTCACATTAGCTGTGAGGCGACATTTGAATGTGGAATATTCAGATCGCTGGATAGGTAGAGGACACGATGCACCAGTGAACTGGCCGGCCCGCTCCCCTGATTTGACGCACTGCGACTTCTTTCTATGGGGCGCTTTGAAGTCGAAAGTTTATGCAGCTCCAGTAAACACACGGGAGGAATTGTTGCAACGAATTAATCATGAAGCGGATTTATTGAAGAATGATCCTGAAGTACTAGCCAGAGTTCAATCCAATTTCTTGAAAGGAATTAATTTGTGTATTCAGGAAAATGGGCAACATTTCGAACAATTGATGCCTTAGCGATTTCCCAAAAAGTTTTGTTGTTTCTTTTAATTTAGCATTTGTTTTTCATAAATAATCACATCGTTTCCCCATTTCTATTGTTTTTATCATTCATGTTTTACCGAGATATCAACCATTTCAGTGTTAGTGAAATTTTGAGCCATAATTTTATAAAATTTTTACGGAAAGCAAACTAAAAACTGACAGTTTTGAGAATAAATTCTCCAAATGCCAAAATGACATTAGAAAAGGAAAGGCAACTGAGGTATTTTAATCAAGTAAAATTAGTAAGCCAAAATTGCAGAGACTCGAAAATAATTTTTTTCAAGCTAATCCGTTTATTTTATCAAAATTTTCTAAGAGTAAGAAAAGTTTTCAAATTAGATAAGCTATCTACATAAAAAATATAGAGTGAATTACATTGACCACAAAAAACTTCTGGACACTTTTCCCGTTACATCCTCAAGTTTGAGCCATTTCTATGGTCTCTAAGGCTATAATGCTCCGCTCTCAAAAACGGCTATTATTGACAGTAACTCACCTGCCGAATATTGTAAAAGTCCTCCATCACGCCCTCAAGTTATACCGGAAAAACAAAATTATTTTTGCACCTTCGAAGCCCTCTACCGGCTAAACAAGACACTTGAGGCAAAAGTAAAAAGGCTCATCAAATTTTTTTCGAATCAAAGAATCTTCGGTTTTATTTTAGCCACGCAGTTCGAGGACACCCTGTATATTCTGAATTCACCGCAAATTACGGTATCGCAATAATCGGGGAGTTCAGTGTTCTCACCTTTTCTATCACTTTTTGATTGACTTTTGCCATCACAACGGCAGCTAGCAAGGTTTGGTCTGTCGTTTTTGAGCGAACCGGACACATTCTTACAACTGCAAGTAGGGAGATGTGGTGTTTTCCTACATTCTGTTTGTTTGTCACAATGGCATTTAGAATATTTTGATTTTAAATCATGTTCAGGGAGATTTTGATTCGATGTTGAGCTTGTCTGGTAAAAACCTCTAACAGGTTCATTGGAAGAATGCTCCGAAGATTCTTTGTGGTTGTTGCTCAATATTTGGGAGCTATACTGTTGTTTTGTATTACTATAATGGTTATAAATTCTATGATTTTTCGGTGTCATTCTATTGTTTTCAGAGTGTAACTTATGTGATAGATTGACGAAGTCTTTTTTGCCAGTATTTTTCTTTTTGGCAAAACTGCAATTGTAACTATATTGTACAGCTTTATCTGATAATTGATTACTCAAATTATCTCGTTTCCTGTTGGATCTATTAGCTTGTTGCTTTTTCACTGATTTATTTATATGATTTTCCTCAGAATGTGATCTCCTTATCTTCATCCCACTATCGAATGTTGTTATCTTATATAATCCCTCAGAACTAGGATGTGAGTTAGGCTTAGTACAATGTGATTCATTATTTCTGGAATCAACCTTTGCTGATTTCAATTCGACAATTCTTCTTGAGCATTGATTCGTTTCGTTCTGAACAAATAAATCAAATTTATCCTGATATTGAGAGATTTTAGGTTTCCTATTAGGCTTCTGGAGTTTCTTTCGTGAATCTCTTGTTTTCTTGGACTCTATGTCTTTCTGCACAATGCTATCTTGTTCATAGCATAACTGCGTGTAATTATCATGTTCACGGTAAATTTTGCTTCGAAAGCAATCACCTAAATTCAATTGCGTGAATGTCCTTGTTTGAGCATCGTAAACGAACACATCATTTTGTAGATTTACAATAGAAACATTTTTATCGGATTTGCTTCCATGTCTATTTTGCTCAGTCTTGAGATTACCTTTGGATTTCTTTTTCAAAAATAACTTATTTTTGGACCATTTGTAGTTCAAATATGTCGCTAGTGAGTTTTCTATCAATTGATGAAGGTAAATACTTTTAGCCATTGGGACCATTCATCAAAATACTCAAACGCGATCACATCAAAATGTGTGAAGCGAACTCGAAATTTTGACATGTAATCATTTTCTCAATATGACCATACAAGAGAAAGATTGGACGTGGAAGTCATTATGACATTTTGGAATGACCAGCAGCACAGACCATTATTTATTTCATCTCGCTCAGCACCACAGACCAGTCCGTGCCAGATCGACTTTACATAAGCGATTTTCTCATGGTGATCAACAAGTAATCATTAAAAACTAGTGTACCCGGCCGACATCGGCCATAGAAATCTAAACAACTGTAAGCTTCAGGTTCGAATTTTCCATAATTTTCAGTGGCCCACCCTGGCCAAACTTACATAACTTGATTGTTTGCCCCTCTCCAACGATACCTCAACCACCACTTTATCCTCTGTACTGTTCTCCGTGACACTCTTTTACAGTACGCGATAATATTCAATCCAGTGGCAGTTTTCGTTAATATACAGAGTGTCCCAAGTTTTAGTAGCAGAATTTCAACAGTCGATAGAAAATTGAATTTTGAGAAAAAAGTTCCTATTAACATATATGCACAGACGCTTAGTTTTTGAGATATAGGGTGTTGAAATTGAAAAAAAAATTCGTTTTTTACAAATATCTTTGGAACCGTTTATCGTACAGAAAACAGCTTTTGTTAGCATTTTCTACTCATAGTAAGCTATGTTCTATGTGATAAAAAAATTTTTTTACTCATAATTGGTGAAGGTTTTGAAGGGGTAGTGGGTATTTTTCTCCCCAACTTCTACGCCACTGAAAGAAGTACTGTTTTGAGACAACCGTTTATTGGTTTTCTAAACAAAAAAGGTACCTCGGTTATAAGCTCTAAAGTTGACCGTTTTTGAGAAAAATCAACTTTCATGTTGAAAAACATAGTCAATTTTTTGGTTTTGTTAATTTTTTTAAAAGTTTAAATAAATTTTGTTTAATTAGTAAAAAATAAATTTTATTTCAAAGTGACCATGTTTTTCAATAAAAAAGTTGATTGTTCTCGAAAACGGTCAACTTTAGAGCTTATAATCACGAATACCTTTTTTGTGTAAAAAACATTGGCGGTTCAAATGGTTGTCTCAAACCTGTACTTTTTCCAGTGGCTTAGAAGTTGGGAAGAAAAACATCCACTACCCCTTCAAAATCTTCACCAATTATGACTAAAAAAAATTTTTGTATCACATGGAACATAGCTTACTATGAGTAGGAAATGCTTACAGAAGCTGTTTTCTGTACGATAGACTGTTTCGGAGATATTCGTAAAAAACGATTTTTTTTTTCAATTTCAACACCCTGTTTCTCAAAAACTAAGCGTCTGTGCATATATGTTATTGAGAACTTTTTTTTTCTCAAAATCAAATTTACTATCGACTGTTGAAGTTCTGCAACTAAAACCTGGGACCCCCTTTATAATAACCTTCCTTACTCTTCTCCCAGTGACAGTTGACTATTGGCGACCTGGCTGTCTACCACCCGCCATACATTTGTCTCATTTCATGTTGGCTAATCTACAGTCTAGCCCCTTTCGAATTATACCTACCTCAACCACTACCCTACCTCCTGTACTTTTCTGCATGACACCCCTTCATACTATGCGGCAATATTGAGTACTAACAAAGAACGCAAAACCATATCAGCATATTCACAGACAGCATAGCAACTCTTGCCACGCTGGGTAGCATGAAAATAACATCGGAGCTCGTGTGGGATTGCATTAACACGCTAAACAACCTTAGCGGAATAGCCGAAGAACCCCTAATAGGTCCTGAACCAGCGGTGGTCATCTCAAAGAGTAAGATCAAAGAGAAGATCCACTGCTGGGTCAGATCACAACATTCGAAAAGGAAGACTGGTTTCAGTGAAAGCAAGATGGTTAAAACCGATGTCAAACTCCTGATAAAGATACTAACGGGGCATGGACCGTTCAACTACCACATCCATACAATGAATCTGAGCGATTTATTATGCTATTTATAAAATAAATTAGTTGGTCCTTAATATATATTTATTTTCAATTGGAAATAAAATTCGTGAATGATAATATATTGAATGTTTGATGGAATTGAATCAAATGAATATTATATCTGTTTAATACAATAACTTTCGATAAGGTCTTTCTAGTCCAGATCGATCAGTAACGTCACAACTTATAGTTCCAGACAGCTGTTTCGCTCTTCTCATAGAGCTCATCACTGTAACGAGCAAGTTTGTAACCAGGGCCGGACCTAGAGTGTAAGGGGCCCCGGGGCAAGACTGAGTTCGGAGCCCTATTCCTCTTTTGAGTTTGTCAACTCAATTTTTTCCAATTTTTGTAAAAAAAAAGAAACAAGGCATTATTATTTCTATTTATAAATAATTTGTTTAATTTGTCTTACACATTTTTCACGTTGTATTACATATTAATTTGTAAGTTAAAATATTAGACATTATAACATCATCAATCATGTAAAGTAGTAATATATTCTTAGCTATAATATTATACGGTACTTTCATCACTTACATTACAAAATTATGAATTATATAGAGAAGGATGAGATATTTGGGTAGTCATTATAAATCACCTTTAATTCGCTAGTATTCAGAAGTTGTTCGATAAGATTTTAGTATTAAAAGATTAAACTAATGCTCATAATCACGATTCGATATTTGAGAAAAAAAATTTAGAACTTTCTTTTTCTTGCTTTTGAAGAGATAAATTGTTCAATGAATTTATCGAAATCAATTGTGAGCGCTCTCAGATTTTCGATTGATAACAATGAGATGCTCAGCCTTTCTTGTTGCATCGAGCTCCGCAAGTAACTTTTGATTAATTTTAATTTGGAAAATGATCGTTCAGCTTTTGCCGTAGTGACTGGTACTGTCAGAAACATGAGAAGGGCTGTACAAACATCTGGGTAGCTGGATGACAGTAACGCATTTTCAATTATCAAAAAAAGAGCTAGCTCTTTTACGACATGTATATCCGAGAAAAGGGGAACTTCGGAAAAAACGCTCCTTAAAATGATAAATTCTTTACGTTTATAAAATCTCACACTTCTAACAATACCGTTCTTTTTCTAAGCTCAAGATTTGTACAGAATCTTATAGGTTTAGAGGTAATTATATTAAACAGATATTTCGCAATAGCTATTATTACTCTAAATAAATAAATTAATCAGTTAATTGCGCGCGCAGATTCCCCACTTTTATTGTATTATAATAGGATTTTATTACTATAATATTGTTTTTAGAATATATATATAGCTTTTTTTTGCATATATATGTGAGAAAACATATACATTATGTATTTAAGGTTCGCTTGTGACATAGCAAAATTTTTTTTTTACCACACGTAATAATTATTATAGTATATATTGGTATGTATATACAACATCACCTACGATTTCTCTAATTCAAGACGCGACAAAAATTCACTTCTTATGATGTGGACCACACCTACTAATATTACACAAGCGGACCTTAAATAAATAAGAATGACTCCACTAATATAAAGAATTACAGTTGGAATAATGTTAGTACCGTAAACTAGCAAAATATTCCCCCTGTTCAAGAAAAATCATCTATTAGTACTAGAATCTTTAATATGCTTGTTGTTCACATCTACTATGAGACCAAAATTATAGAGGCGAAAATTTCTTTAGTAAAATAAACAATTAGTAGAGAACTATCTAACACCCGTCCTTAAAATGGGAATTAAAACACCTATCATTTTCCTTATTATTATATAGTTCCTTCCATTATAACATTTAAAAAGCCACCGGAATAAAGGCAGTGAACTGTGTAGCGCGAAGGTTTTTTCCCACAATAAATACCGCTACAAAAACCAGAAGAATCAGTGTCCGTTCAAGCCTCAAGTCTGCCCTGAAGATGCCACCTGTAATGGTTGGCGAAACGCCGTCATCAAATCGTGCTATTGTGATGCGGAATTCATCTGGAAGCCAAGCATTTTCAAGAAATAAAAGTTTCGATTTATCTTCTGGATGGATTCCCAATTGGAACGTTTGGGCAGAAGTTTTTGAATATCAATTTAGGTTTACGTAGAAATTTTCTCTTCATTTTTATCATTACAGATGATGGATAAACCTATCTCAGGAGAAGATGTCCTCTCATTTTGGTCACATATAGTAGATGTTAAAAACTTTCTTCCTTTCTCTTCGCCCAGTTGACTTACGGCAAACTAGCGGTCTACCATCCATCATACATTTAAAGTGTTTTGTCTCAGTTCATAACCACGAACATCAATGGCCCATCCCGCATAAACGACATAACTTCTTTACTACAGTTTAGCGCCTTTCGAACGATACCTTAACCACCACCCTATCTTTACACTACGCTATCAATATACAGGATAGTCCAATCTATACGACACGGTCTCTCAAACGAAAATGCTTATATTTTGAGGCCATATTTTGTACACTTATGTAGACTCATTGTGGGCATAATTTAAAATATTTTTTGATATACAGGGTGTTTCAAAAAGAAGTTACATATCAAAGTTATACTTTTTAAGTAGAATACCCTATATTTGAGGTCGAATTTGGATTGTGGAGCTATAATAAAGGTGAGTTGCTGTACATGTCTCGTACATATCTGAAAACGATTTTCAGATATTTAAAGATTCATTAAATTCTAACATAAATTTCAAATAATTATAAAATATATGTGACTTATGTGATGTATCAAGTGTTATGCCTCGTCACAAGAGTAATGTCTGAAGTTATAAAGAAAAATACTGATTTATTAAAAAAATTATACAGGGTGGTAAAAAATTGAATTAAATTAAACTCGAATTGAAAGGTGTTTTAAATGGAACGTCCAACATCCTACAACACGAACTGATAGATTTTTTAAATGTCTATCGATATGTATTAGGATATCCTAAGCCTTACTCTAATACTTCCTCAGATTTTCGGGTTGATTCTGATATCACCTGTAAACTAGGTACGTTTGCCCGTTAGCACAATTTAATTTTATGGAATATGACTTTGGCTGAGGACAAGTGTCATAGAGATTACTTTGGTTTACCTTTAATCTCTCAAAACATTTCATAATCGTCGTTTCTGAAAGCATTGATAAAGTTAAAAAATATTGAGTTTGATTTGAAAAATTATAGAAAAGAAGAAAGAATTGACATGATTTTTGTAATTGATGAATGTTATCAGAATTATTTATTAGCCTCGAGAGTTTACGCAGAAACATATATGACACCCAAACCGTCCAAACAAAGATGTTTTACAAAGACTATTACAAAGTTTTTCGAAGAACTAGATCCGTAGCTAATGAAAAAGTAATGGGTACAAAGTACGTTACTGGCAACAACTCACAGTAATTGGATAAGTTATTGAAAATTCACATACGAGCCAGCATCAAATTCATTTAGAAACTGGAATAAGTACCTAAGACCAGCATTCAGCGTATTTTAAAGGAACATAAATTCCACCCATATCACTTACAGTTGCATCAAGAGCTTTTGGAAATACATTTTGACCGAAGAGTAGATTTTTGTTTGTGGGTGTTAGACAATGCTGGGAAAGACGAACATTTATTTGATTATGTTCTGTCACAATTTCAACTACTATTGCTCTGAAAATCCCCATTTTCTTAGTACAATTAACCACAAGCATAGGTGGTATCTTAATGTGTGGGGGGGAATTCTCGGAGGGCGTATGGTAAGACCATACTTTTTCGAAGGCCATTCAAATCGACAACAGTTTAACAGGTTCCTCGCAGGAAATTTGCTTTTGCAAGATGTTCCACTGAATGTATTACAACCTATGTGGATGGTGTTCGAGCAGATTTTCAATAAACGTGCGGGACAATTTATACCTAATGTTCCCTAATAAGTGGATTGGAAGGAGGACCGACCCCAAAATTGGCCGGCCGGGTCTCCCGATTTTATATTGATTTTTTTCTTTCTCTCTGTGGGAACACTTAAAGAACATTGTATATAATATTCTCGCCCTATAACACCAAATAATATGAAGGAAAGGATCCGAGAAACTTTTGCAAGCATTACAAAATGCAAATGCTTCAGAATGTCAAAGAATCGTTTCAAAACTGGGTTCAGTTATGCATTGAACAAAATGACTACCATTTTGAACATTTAATTTGATTTTAAATGCTTTAATGTGTTTTGTTTGTTTTTACATTAAAGTTTTGCTTTGTTGATGTTTTTTGTTTATCAATATCTTATGTTTTGTTAGTGTTTTAGTAAATATTTTACACGTAAAGTTTATCAGAATCAACCCCAAAATATGAGAAAGTATTAGAGTTAGGTATAGAATACCCTAATATACATCGAGTCATTTAACAAATCTATCATTTCGTATTGTTAGATGAAGGGTGTTCTATTTAAAATAAGAGAGTTGAACACCTTTCAATCTGACTATAATTTAATTAAATTTTTTACCACTTGTATAACTTTTCCAACGAATAACTGTTTTTCTTCATGACTCCAGACATTACTCTTGTGACGAGGCATAACACTTGACACGTCACATAAATCACTTACATTTCATAATTTTTTAAAATTTATAAATCTTTAAATATCTCAAAAACTATTTCAAATAGGTATAGTACATGTAACAGCAACTCACCTTCATTTTAGCTCTACAATCCAAATTCGACCCATAAATACAGGGTATTTCAATTAAGAAAGTATAACTTTGATATGTTACTTTTTTTTTGAAACACCTGTATATTGAAAATATCTTTAAATTCTGCCCACATAGAGTCTACATAAGTGTTCAAAATATTGCTGCAAAATATTCGAGCGTTTTCGTTTGAGAGACCGTGTCGTACCGATTGGACCATTCTGTACATATAGATGATAAACTAATTCAAGCTAGCGAAGCCATTAGATACAGTCAGATGTAATATTATTTACTTATTTTTATTTATCTATACAGGATGTCCTACACAATAAACATTTTTTGGGAGATTACTGATTTTGTACATGGAATGCCAATTTGCTCAGAATAAGTAACAAGACTTTTGTATTATTTTTGCTTTCTTCAATTATAAAATAAAGTAGGAGAGAAATTTTAACAAGACTTACTATAATAATTAGATTACCTTATAATGTCATTGAGTTTATAATATACTTGAAGTTGTTAAAAACGTATTCGTTGCGAAATCTACTACTGGAATGACGGATGTTAGCGAATTGAAAACAGAAAAAATTGAACTAGAGAAGCTGTAATACATCTTCAGAAAGGTGATAAGACAACACTTTCTGATGAAACAATGGTTGAAATTTGAAAATAAATTCTTAAGTTTGAAAGGGTAAATTGTGTTTTGTTTGAATTCATCCACACGTAGTAGAAGCTGAAACTATAGAACAATCGCTCGATCATATAATCTTTTGAATAGTAGACTTCGGCGGATAACTAATTTTGAAAATTCTTGGCTTCGGGATGGGTTCCACCTCACAATAGCTCGACTTTATTCCGACGTTTGGCCAATCATTACAGGTGGCATCTTCAGGGCAGGCTAAAACTTGCCCTGAAGATGCTATCCGGAAGTCACGAATTTTTAATATAATCACTAATTGGTTTCAATATTGTTACCCTTCTAATGATGAAATAAACACGAACAACGCCTTGTAGGTAATATCAGGTTCGTAATATCAAGAATAAAACTCAAAAAACATGAATAGTGTATTTTTCTAAATTATATCAGTAATTAACAATAATAAAATATTTGGTGTGCGCATGTTCGTAATTGCTTTATTCTTATAATTAGTATTCGTTTTGTATTCACTGAACCAATGGATCTAAGTAAGTTTGAACTTCAGCAAAAATGGTGTTCACGTCTGTTTCGGCATTAATCTGAAATAAAACTTCCAATTAATAACATAAAAGTGGGTTAAGATTACTTTCGTACAAGTAATTGAATATTTATTAACTTTTATAAATATATCTATGATTTCGGCGTTTACGTAGTTTAAAATCATATCAACTTTCGGAAAGTGGAGCATTAAACTGAAATTTGCAAAAACATTAAGCTTTTAATTTAGAATTAATGCTGACAAATTGTTTCAGCACACTGAGGCATTCTCAAAGCTAGAAGGTATGAACTAAATCTAAATTTAAGTATGTCTTTAAATATCAGGAACTAATCTGAATGTGGTACACATTGCGGGATGGGGTAGACAATGGTTTGGGCGGAAGTTTATTTACAAAATCGTTGAAGTGGTGAATAAAATGTATCGATTTTGTCATTTAATGTTATGTTACTATTGGTTTTGGACGTTTCAAATTTTCTGTGGATTCTAATGTATCAAGTTTATATCCTTGTTCTAGGATATGTCAAATATCGGATTTGAGGGTGAAATTATGATTATGTTCTAATAGATGATTCGCGTAATTAAAGTCCTATTTTTGAGCCTGTAACTTCACAAATGTTCGTTGAACCTCACACTGAAATTGCGTTCAGTTTGTCCTATATACAAAGCATTACAGTCATGAACTCCAGATTTCTATAATTTATATTTTTTAGATTTTGAATTATTGATATATGAGCATAGAATATTTGTTGTTTTGAAGGAGACATTTTTATTCGGGTTTTTAAGAAATTGTGATATTTTTTGTAATTGCTTACTTAAATATGTTAGACATATTTTATATCAAGATAATAAAGTACTCAAAATAAACTTAAAAAACCTGAAACCTAATTTATCCGTAGATTTATAATATTACCAAATCAAATTTCGCATGTCCATCATATTTAGGTAAATCCAAACAAAAAAATCTCAATTTCTTAAAAACCTGAATAAAAAGGTCTCCTTTGAAACAACAAATATTCAATGCTCATATATCAATAATTCAAAATTTAAAAAAGATAAATTAATGAAATCAGGAGTTTACAGGTGTGATGACTGTAATGCCTTCTACATAGGACAAACTGAACACAATTTCAGTATAAAGTTCAAAGAATATTTGAGAAGTTACAGGCTCAAAAAATGGGAGTTTAATTACGCGAAACATCTATTGGAACAATCACAATTTCATCCTTAAACCCGATATTTGACATATTCAGTAAAAATTACATAAACTATAATACTAGAATTAAAAAAAATTCAAAAAGCGTAAGATAATATTAAGTGACCAAATCGATACATTTAATTCACTACTTGCCAACAATTTTGCAAATAAACTCTTACTCAAACCATTGTATACCCTCATCCATCAATTTGTACCAAATTATGATTAATTCCTAATATTTAAGGACATTCTTTTAGATTTACCCTTAGTTGATAACCCCCAGCTTTGAGAATGCCACAGAGTGGTGAAACAATTTCTTAGTATTTTTTTTAAATTTAATTGTTACAAGTTACTGTGTAAAAATTTGAGCTTAATGATCCGACTTTCATAAACATTATTGTTAATGTATAGTTCTAATTTCAGCCATGATGAAAATAGAATATATTCTTCATCATTATAAGCAATTTCCTAACGTTCAATGGTGTTAAGTCCTTCAGTCCTATTATTATAATTCCGCTAGATTCGATCATATTCGTGTACCTAAATACTAACGGAAAGTTTCAATGAATTAATAAATTAAAGATTATGAATAAATTTTTTTTTCTTAGATGATGTCAAACAAGAATCAATTCGAGTTATTCGGTGAATTCAGAATATTACGTTCACTCGAACTCGCACTCGGACTCGCACTCTCACTCACAATCACACACAAAAAGAACTCTTAATTGGAGTTTTCTTTCAAATGATCCATGAAATTATTGATGAACCGATTAATTTAAAATCGATGGAAGAATGTGTATTACCTTTTTGAGTTTAGCTTCGTATTGTTGTACTACTAGGTCATTATGTGTATTGAATGTCTTCAGCCTTGCCTTGATAGTTTCTTCATTGTCATCCACTCTGCCTGAAGTTTTAGCTCTACCAAGTAATCTTTCAACTAACGTGTTTTCAGCAGCATCGAAAAACAGAACAATAGTAGCGGGTGCGATGTTCTCCTCGAAGAGTATCCCTTGTTCTTTTTCACGTGGATAACCATCTATGAGATATCCCTTGGATGTTGGCAGTGTTTTCAAGATCTCCTCTTTCAATAACTCAAGAACGATTTCCATAGGAACCAGTAATCCTTTCGCCATTGTTTCTGACAGTTCTTTTCCTCTAGAAGAACCGCTGCTGACCTGTAATTAAAATTATATTGTTCATCGAGCGAATTAGATATTTACAATTTCATGATTGAAGCATTATTAGCATGGAAAAATATTATTGACTTAAAGTTGGATGGTTCTTACTATAAAATAGAATATAATAATAAAGTTTGTATTCATAAGGCCACTCTAAAAGCGACATGGAATGCGCCAGTATAATAATAGATTAAGAACTAATAAAAAAATTAAACTACAAACGAAAATACAAGTCTAAAATCAAGTTATAATAAATATAAAAAAGAACACCATTTACAATTCAAAAACTCAGACTAGGTATAAAAACGTTCCCCTACGAGAAACGCTTACCGTTTATTTTTCAATTGAATTAGATTTAGATTTCAGATGATCATGGTATATTATTAAATATTCTGATGGTATCATTTCTTGTTAAGCTTTTTTATGTAAGCAAAAGCTGTTTAATCGTGCAATAGAAAATTTCTTATTTTGCGTGTTCCTTATTCATGGTCTATGATTGAGTACTTGAAGAATTCCATAGAACACGACCATATTTGCTTCAGATTCAGTATGTTTCTTACGCATCTTTTTAGAATTACTTTAATCAGATAAATATCCGTAGGATCGCCCCGGAAGATGCTTCCATATCCAATTATATATAAATTCTCGGGAAATAGGTTACACAAACACATAAGCTTATTAATTTCGTCTTTACGTGGGTTTCTGTCTAACGACCATCATCAGAAGACGTATCAATGTCTAAAACGGGATTTCCCAAAACTAATTGTATTAGCACAAAGCGTCCTTATCGCACCAATTTCAATTAAAAATGCTTACGTTGCCGAAACGAAAAGAAACACGAGTTATCGAAATCGTAACACATTAATATCTTAAGTATATGGATACGTATCAAGCATCCACTGCTTAGCAATTTTCTTATAAAATTAGAAGTCATATCAAGCAATGTTTGAATACGACTGAAACCAAAAAATATGACGCCCGCGTATCCACTTTCAAACCAATGTTTATTTGAGCATTTTACCTAAAATATACTTTTAACATTATAAAGACGCATGTGGGAATGTGCAAGGGTTTTAATTAATTAAATTAGTATAAATCTGAATTAATGATTGAACGTTCTATGCTCTATGATGTACAGACTTGGAGTCACGTTTTATGTGAATCATCTCCAGAATAGATCTTTTATAATAATTGGTTTCTTTAGTTAAAATATTAATATTTTTTTGATCGAATTGATGGTTATAATCAAAACAGTGTTTAGCAAGGGCTGTGAAATTTTCTAAGTTTTTGTTTCTTGTACTATACTTATGGCTATACATTCTTTTTTGTAAATATTGTTTAGAGATTCCTGTATAAGTCCCATCGCAATCTAAACAATTTAATTTGTATACTGTGTGGTTTTGTTTACCTTTAGGTATTAAATGTTTAATTTGAAAAAATATTTACCAACACAGTTAGTAGGTTTATGCGCAACATTTATTTTAAACTTTTATAAAAATTTACTATTTTTCTCAGAGGTATGGTAATTTTATAAAATTATCTGTATTACTGTTTATGTTATTTATATATGACGTTCCATTATAGATTTTGTTTATTCGTTCTTTAATGATGGGGTTAAAAAATGTTTTTGGGTAGTCATTTATTTCCAGTGTATTATGAACAATTTTTAAATTTTATGACGGTCCTCTGGGTGGCACAATTCAACAGTGCGATCTGTAAGGAATTTCCATTCCTGTAACTCCGTTACTGATGGAGATCGGAGCTTTGTTTAAAATGATGAGTTTCAGTTTAGCTGAAACAAACGGGAATATCCTGTATAATTCAACATTATTTTAGGCTGTTTATGAAATCTATAAATTATATATAGTTTCAATTTTATGATGATAATCAAGATTTCAGGGAAACATTCGAAATTGTTCTCACTCAAGAAAAGTATGAGGGATTCAGAATATGGTTCATCAACTTTGACAACCACTTTTCTAATAATAGTTCAATGAGGGACATATCGAATGAACAGTATATTGACCTTGATAAGAAACTAACCCTTGATATAACTTTTGCTCTTTCATATCTACTCGTATAGGGTAAGAGTAGTAGATAATAGTTCCCAATGTAAAATTTCATTTCTTGTTCACGTTAATGTTCGTAATGTTGAAGGTAACAATTGAGTTAGCAAATGCATGAGCGTTGGAACATTTCAAAAGAGTGATGCTAATATTACAAAACACGACCATCATAGGTTGCAATGCAATACTGATAAGTTCGGAGTAGGGCAGAATTTAACCAGCAATATTTATAGCTGAAGACAATGGTATCAAAAAATGAGTAACCCCTGATGAACTTGGTAAATGAGCAATATAGTTGAGAAATTACTTTCGAGTTAGCACTTTTACTCTGTTTTTATCACATGTATCGGGATATCAAAAATTATCTTGGTCAAGGGTGGTTGTGGAATCTAAATCTTACTTTACGTTTGAAATAATTATGTCACTCTCACATTGACATCATCAATAACCTACAAATTTCATACCTATTTATTTCAGTTGTAAAACAATAATGAACTACAAATTAAAAATTATCTTGGTCAAGGGTGGTTGTGGAATGTAAAACGAAATGTTAACTTTGAACCATTTACAAGGTCGCAATTGTCACAAACGGGGTCGAAAACTGTTTTAAATTGGTTAATTTTCGATAAATCGAATGACGTTCACGTGAGGAGCGCCTAGCTCGCGAGTTAGAAAAGTGCAAATCGTCGGAACATAGAGCGTCTTTACGAGGACTTTTCGCATGCGGTTTTCGCTCCATGTCGTTAGTTTATGAACGGGGCCAACTAAATAGCATAGTCTCGGGCCCCAAAATGTTGAATAAATAGGAAAATTTAATTAAAATAGAAACAGGTACTCTCAGGTCTCAGCTACGCGCGTCTATCGTGCGACGTACCAAAGGAAATTTTTCTAGGTACTAAAATATACCCAAAAGCGGTTAAAAGCTAGCGGCCTATAGCCGAAAACACTTTATTACAACTGGCGCCGGCCGCACGGGGCATAAAACGGCCCGGAATTAACAAGATCGAGGTGAAAAGTATAAACTTTAACTGACGCGTAGCGAGCGCCTCGAGGCATATGTCAGAATGATTACGTTCGTAGCTGATTACATAGGACATGTGGCGTTCATGCAATTGTGTTTTTATACAATTCGAACCTTCTAATTTCGATAGTCCATTTGAAAATCCCGGAGTCTAAAGCGCTAGGGACTTCTGAGTGTTATAACATTCGTATAAAATTGCGAAATTTCTCACTTTTAGAAACTTCAAATTAATTAATTTGACACAAGTTTTGATAACGTAAAGTAAGACAAACGTTTTAGATTCCACAACCACCCATGACCAAGATAATTTTTGATATCCCGGTATTATAGAAACAAATCGTGTCATCTTCAAACGATACTAATGTATAAAAATATGGATAATCTTGGGAATTTATAGTTCATTATAAGGCAAAGGTAACAAGTGGGGTTGTGGTTGGGAAAATTCATTGTTAAAATAGTATAAATGAAATTGGATAATGAGGTAGAATTAATATTGTGATCAGGAAACTTTAATGCGGAGGTATACTAAGAAGGTACAAGAGGATTATGGAAGATTTTACTTTGTCAAAACATCAAATAGAATGTTGTAGTATACATCCAATTGATCGTTTAAAATCTTACTGTTATTATTTTTAATATCTTTGAAAATTTCTATAGATTCTAGTGTGTTTAATTCAAAACCTCTACTCTGGTTACGTAAAATTTTAATTTCATGTCAATTTGGAAAGTGTGCCCTGTTTCTAAAATATGGTTAGAGAAAAATGAATCTGTTTTATTAAGTCTAAATTATTTCAATCTTTTTTGAAAAACAAAGTAACAGTGTTTTATTTTATTATATCAATATGATAAGTTATCACAAAGTAATGACTTCCATCATTGAATTTTTGAGTAAGCATTATGATAGATACATTGACTGTGTTTTTACTATACCATTGATTCATTATCATACTTAGATTAAAATTATTATCCACTATGTACTAACCTCGTTACGTAGTAAGTCGCCTGATGATAAATGGGTGAAACCATACTTCTCTACGATTTTATCACATTGTGTTCCTTTGCCAGATCCAGGCCCACCCAATACCCAGATTATTGGTACCTTGATTTCAGGAATAGGTGCCTAAATATATAATAAATTATAATTATAATTTCTTTTAGTCTCGATTGTAGTGAATTTCGTGACCATAAAACTATAACCGTTAATGTAGGTAGGGGGGAGAAAATACTATTATACAATTGGTACAGTAACACAATTTTGTTTTGCCCCAACCAAACAATATTTTGTTAGTAACGGCTTTTGTTTCTCTTCAGTTTCGTTATGTTATGTCTATAGTAAACATTCCTTTTGAATATAAGACCACCCGAATTACGATCTTTTTAACGTTGATCAACAATGGTTTCATAATACTAGTACTTAGATACTACTAGAAATACTTCTAATTCGTGAATTTCTGCAAAAGTTATCTTTTTGTTTCTGTTCAATATCATCAGTAATCAACTGATAAACATAAAATAATGATTGCAGTTCATTGACAAATTCATTATCTCGAGAAGTACATGTTGGAAAGATTGAAAAATTTCTAGAATCCGTAATTTAAATATTTTCTCTCCTTTGTTAAATAAATAAAGACTATTGAATAAATAGAATTATTGATTTTGAAGAATAGATATATAATTTTGAAGGAAATGAACAATTTTTTTTAAAATAAATTTAACTGTTATCTTGCAAACATGCGTTTTGCCAATTTAAATCGATAACAAAGGAAATAATCAGTTGGTTGAATAATGTTAGTTATGAACACTTCTTGTCAACTCTACACTCACAATCTTGTTCAACGACCTCAGAAACATCCTGCATCGATATTCATTCGCAAAGATTTTGATTTTGAAAATATTTTTGTGATTAGCGACCTCGAAGACCCCCGAGTAAGCATTATCGGCATATTTTAACTCATGAGATCATAACTTAGTAGTAGTAGAGTCCAAAATTCTGACAATGGATTCGTAATCGGTAGTTGTCCATAGTCCATATATATGAATTCTTCGATTATTTCAACCAGTACTTTTTCGAGATATTCCATTTGTTTAATAAACTTAAGACAATTGCATATCTTGCATATTTTATGGATTTCATAAGGAACCGATTTAATCAGTTTTCAATAGCCTTATATTTCGATGGTAACAATCGAGAGATGGATAGCTAATTTTCCTGGACTAGGAGCATCAGAATTCGGAAGAATATAGAGCATTTCGATTGAAGCAAATAGTTATTTCACCAATACGCCTAGGTAGTAGACGATAAATCAACTAAAGATATTTTGAATCAAATATGTAGAATACTAGATCACATATTTCACTAGAAATTATCTTACTGCTCACAGCATTTCAATAGATGCTATGACCACGTTCAAAATTATTGGGGGAATCATTGATATCAAGTTGGTTCGGTTCAGACTTAGTTTGCAAATGCGCTTCAAACAAGTTTTGCAAGGGAATAAAAAACATGTCTACGAGGGCAAGGTGAGAAGTCCCTGAAAAATGAAACAAGAAATGATTTATTTGGTCGAAACTTATTTTATTTCTCAACACTTTGTCCGACGTTTTTCTAATTTTTCGAGCCCTTCCGAATAATACGATTTAAGCGATCCTTCAAAATAGGCGTTTATTTCAGCGATGAACTCATCGTTGGAGCCAAATCTCGTTCCGCCGAGCCATTTATTCAAGTTTGGAAATAGATAAAATCGCAGGGGGCCAAATCTGGAGAATATGGTGGATGACGAACCAATTCGTAGCGTAATTCATGTAATTTGGCCATTGCGACAGAGGACCTGTGGCAGTGCACTTACTTTGCCAAGTGCGATCGTTTTCACATGAAATCGGCGTCGAATCGATTCAACATAATATTATATCGGTGATCCCTTTACCCTTTTCAAGGTCATCGATATGGACGATACCGTGTGCATCCCAAAAAACTGTCGCCATGACTTCGTTGGCCGATAAAGCCACTTTGGCCTTTTTCGGCTTCGATTTGCCAGGACAAATTCATTGTTTCGACTGTTCTCTGATCTTCGGTGTGCTGTAATGGATCGATCCATGTTTCGTTCACGGTTACGTAGCGCAAAAAGTCCTTCTTATCGCGCTTTAACATCACCAAATACTCCTTTGAAGTTGTCACACGGTCGCTCTTGTTGTCAACAGAGAGCAAATGCTGCATCCGTCTGGCAGATGGCTTTCTCATATTCAAAAATTCATGCAAAATATTGTGTACCCGTTCGGTTGAAATGCCCATAGCCTCAGCAATCTCAACACGCCGAAACCTCAACTGGACGACCATAAAGTTCGGTGTCCTTTTTGGTCATACTACCACAACGGAAATCAGTAAACCACTTGTGAATCGTTCCAATCGATTGTGAAAAGTCCCCATAATGTTTAACAAGCGATACTTTGTTTTACGTAATCTTTTTCCATGCAAGACATAATGTTTAATCAAGACGCAAAATTCACTTTTTTGCATGCTTACAAAAATCTTCAAGGTTGCTTGCTTTCGAAGTAGATGGAAACAAAACTGAATGACATATCAGTCTGAAAATTTGAATGCGTTCTAATTAAAGATGGTACATCACAAATGTTACGTGGGATTTTTTATTGTGATGCCATTTGCCAAGGACTTTTAACCTTGCACTCGACATCAGAAATATGACTAGTTGAAAGTTTAACTTCAAGAGTGTCTAGATTTTGTGAAAAGAAATTCAGAGTTTTGTTACCGGAGGTTACCATACTACAGTTCGGAATGACATTAAGTTGATGAGATGATAATGCAGGAACTAAATTCATAGTCTGTTCAAATTGTACTATAGTGGGCAAGAATCAGGTACCTAATAAAATTCTATATAAGTCGATTAATAATAGTCCAGGCTTTTAAGGAGAAAAATCGACGATTTCGGCGAGGTCTAATTTTTGTCTATTCTCTATGTATTTTGACACGCTGAATACGATGGTGTAGTTTAAATCTGGATTAACCCTGTGCTCGAGAAGCTATGGCCTTTTTTCGATTTTTTGCGTTTCAGACAAAACTATGGGTTGTATGGAAAAATGTTTAGACAAAAGTTGTTGAAAAAACTAATACGCAATTTTTGGCTCTGGTTCGAAGTTTATTCGAGGTCGTGGGCCTAAGATAGGACCCATTAAGTGTGTTTTTTAGCACATTGAAAAATGGAGTATATGTCAAAGAGTCTTGGAGCGAATTACAGAGAAATACATCGGCTATTCAGGTTCGAATCAGCGTACCAAGATTGGTTCACAATTCCAAGTTATAACGAATTTCATCATAAAAAACTAGCGCGAATTTCATTTAACGGCAATAAGCGAGGATCGGTACAATAGATTCCGCGCTCGAAATTATACTTTTTTAAATGTTGTAAAATGCACCTGAATGTTTATAATCGTTTTGTGTGAATGTGTGAGTGTATGTGGTAGTGTGAACGTGTATATGTGACCGTGACATGATGTCATTATAGGGTTTAAAAATATCAAAATCATCATCATCTAGTATTCTGATTTCTAGCTCGGGGCAATTAGAACATCTTTACCTTCACAATGCTTACATATGAGCTACAAGGTAATCCTAATTTTTGCCCGAACATTTACCAGTACAATTTTTTTTACAATCACAAGAGACTATTTTGATCAACTCATCGGAACGTGCATTTTTGATGTTTGTATAGGAGTAAGTCCATTCGGAATATTTCTCCAACCTCATTTCGTTGATCAATTGTTTCATTACCGATCCAAACTTGAACTTGGAAATACACCTAAAAATATGTTGCTTTGCAGCATCATCGTATTTCCATATGGTTAACTTGTAATGTCTTGGCATAATATGAATGTTCGCTGGAATGGAAAATTGGGAGCATTTTGTTTAACATATTCATTAGCAAATTACAATTTCCCGATCTTTCATACTCGACATAAGATTTCAACAAGGTAGCCATATGAAAATAAGATAATGCTGCATAGCAACATATTTTTAGGGTGTATTACCAATTTCAGGTTTGGATCGGTAATGAAACCATTGATCCAACGAAATGTGGTTGGAGAATCCCTTGTGATTGTAAAAAAATTGTACTGGTAAATGTTCGTGCAAAAATTAGGAATACCTTGTAGCTCATATGTAAGCATTGTGGAGGTGAAGAATGTTCTAATTACACCGAGCCAGAAATCAGTATATTAGATGATGATGATTTTGATATGTAATACCCTATGATGACATCATGTCACGGTTACATATACACGTTCACACGTCTACATACACTCACGCATTCACACAAAATGATTATAAGCATTCAGGTGAATTTTAAAACATTTAAAAAAGTATAATTTCGCGCGAGGAATCTATTGTAGTGACCCTCGCTTATAGCCGCTAAATGAAATTCCGTGTTCGTTTTTATGATGAAATTCGTTATAACTTGGAATTGTGAACGAATCTCTGTACGCAGTTCCAAACCTAAATAGCCGATGTATTTCTCTGTAATTTGCTCCAAGATTTTGTAGATCAAAATCTCTAGAGGCTCAAACACATTTATTAAGATAGCTTCATTTATACTCAACCCAAATCGATCTGCTTGTACTTAAAATGTTTGTTCTGAAACGTAGAATTTGGTTTTCGTGAAAAATTTCTATCCTCAAAAAATTTGAATTTTTTGGTGTTCCAAAATTTTGATATTAGGTGTAAAATAATAGAATCTTTCTTATCAATTTGGTTTTAGATCGATAACGTAAGTTTTTCGTCTGAAATTAGTAAAATACGGATTTTTCAAAAAGCCGATTTTGGCTCCAAAAATGATTTAGGTGAAAATTCCAGAGACAGAAAGAAGAGAAATTTAAATACCATCTTTGCACCAAAACAGAATATGAAAAAAACAGAAACTCTTTAACATGTACTCCATTTTTCAATGTGCTAAAAAACACCCATTTAGTGTGTTCCCTATCTTGGGCCCACGACCTCGAATCGACTTTGGCCAAAGTCAAAAATCGCGTATTAATTTGTCCAACAACTTGTGTTCAAACATTTTTCCATACAACCCATATTTCTGTCTCAAAACGCATAAAATTGAAAAATTGCATTCTTGGCTCCAAAAAATGGTCATAGTTTTTCGAGCACATGGTTAATCCAAATTTAAACTACACCATCGTGTTCAGCGTGTCAAAATACATAAGAATAGACCAAAATTGCACATCGCGGGAATTCGGACAAAAAAATTCCTTAATATTCTATAATATAATTCCAAAGTCTTATCGAATAATTGATTCGAACTATAAAGTTTTTTTTCTAACATAGACAATGTAATTTTTCCATATAGTTCATAAAATATCTTAATCTTTGTCACTTTTACTACTAACTCAACGAGTAATTTGAACAGGGATAATTAACTGATTATTGGACTCAATTAATTAAATACGGTCCTGGCGAGAGATAAGCATGATTATGTTTACAGAATAGGAATACAGACAGGTTGGTACGAGTATTACATAACAGAGGATATAAACAATTAAATTTAGCCTGAACGCATTCATTTAGCAGCTTAATATAATTGTAATAATAGAATTTAATTGATAAAGATAATAAAATTAATTACATCTAATCAAGTGTTGCATTGTAAAGTTACTTACCATTTCAAATTGTTGATTATTACTTGAATTTAGGTTAGTATCTTTCAATATCAGAAGGCCACAGAACTACTGCTTAACCGAGAATAACTACGTGAACTAAATCGAAAGCTGTAAGTTGTGAAGTATTTATTATTACATCCAGTGCCAAATGTATTTACATTTACATTTTTAAATATGTAACCCGTGAAAATCTTTTTTTGTTCCACATGATGCCTGTTTACAACTGGTAAATAACACCAGATACTCGGTAAATAAGCTTATAAGAAAAATGTAACCCGAACACTACGAATATATAATTATTGTTTGTTTCTCATCGAATAAAACTGGTTGCGAACAGTTGTGTTGATCATTCCGACCTCGACTACTTTATAGATACGATAGGTGTGTTGCGAAAATAGTTGATAACTTGGAACAGTATTAACCATATATCATCAAATTATTGCTGAGATACTATAAATCATTTCATACCAGTCCAGGGAAATTTTGTAAATTTACTGAAGACATTTTCTGAATGAAATTTTTTGCCTCGTTTTAAGGAGCTTGCAAGGGGTGCATCCTATGTTTTGAAAATTGCTAGTCCCCAATTATTTATAAACAAATAAGTTAACAATTTTAAGTAACAATTTTAATTAGATGCTTGGTTAATATTGTAACATTTTTTGGGGAAAACCTCAAGTCGGTTTTATTGAAATCGCTGGTTAAGATTATTATGGGGTCGGAAAATAAAAACCTATGATGAAACCCAGAATTTCGAAACAATTTTTTTCATATATAAATTGTACGTTAATTGGGATTTTTTAGGTCGCTGACATCATCGATAAATTTAGTGTAATACTATAGCGGTTTAGAAAGTGTCGAATAACTCCAGGTGTACATAATCACCATTAGTCCAGTCAAAAATAGCAAAAAAAGGTTCAACCTCTGATTTGACAGTTATAGATGGATTTTGAAATTTTCTGTTCGTATATTGTTTGGTTTGGTGTACAATGCAGAAACTACCAAAAAAAAATATGGAGCCCCCATATTATGAATAAACCATAAATTAATTAACAATCAATTAATGCAATATGTATTTATTCCGGCTGTAAATACCTTGTAATGTAAGGGTATTTTTTGGTCACTAGTTACGAATTCAAGTAAGATCAATTAAAACTGACTATTATTCGAACAATAGATTGAACAACAAAATTTATAAAAAACGGGAAATTCTATTCTTTTGGCCTCGAAATGTCACCTCAGGGATTATCGAAGTCGAGAATTAGTACAGTCATTTTATGGATTTTTTTGAGATTTGGTACTTTTTTTTCCGACTCAAGCTTTTAAAATACAGAAAGTTAGGAAATTTTCCGTAGATTACGTGAAAAATAGTGGCTGAAAACCTCCAATGAGGGAAAATCTCTTAATTTATATATATACGATTTTCCGTGTTTTTCCGGGAAAGAACACTTATATCTTCGAAAATAAGCAATTTAGAAGGAAAAGTTTCAAACAAAAGTTGTTCAACATTAAATTTTACATAGGAATTGACTATTCTGAATTCAATTTTCATCGAATTTTCCAAGCATTGGATGGGAAAACAAAATATTTTCGAACTATATATGAGAAAAAATTGCATTTGGCTGGTAAATATGGTATGATAATTTTATATTGGGGTATACATCGTCACTGTAAATGATTATAAATAAGAATTTTCCAATATTTGCCCTAATTTTCCGGGTTAGGAAATTTTTAAATTTTTTTTTCCAATCTTAGTGTATGATATGTCGATTTTTAGGTTTTATAGAGCTCTGATAACGATTTTCAGTTCATTTTGTCGTGAAAAGTCATTGAAAACGTACATTCGGAAAATGGAACTTTTTTTTTTTTTTGATTATGGCGTGTGACAGATCAATTCTTATATTTTTTAGGGTTCTGAAAAATACTTTCTGTATTTTCAAACCTTAAGTCGGAAAAAAGTACGACCAATCCATAAAATGACTGTACTAAATATTATTGACCCTTCTATTTGTTAATTAGCAATAGTTAATGAACAAAATTGGCTCCAAAATATCGTCCCGGGGTTTCTCGGTCGCTGATTACGAATCCGAGGTCCAAAAATATTAACTAACCTTTTATTTGTTATACGCAATACCTAATGAACAAAAGCTGCAAGAATCACTAAATTCATTTCTTTGGCTTCGAAATATCATATCGGGGCTTTTCAAGGAAGCTGGTTACGAATCCGAAGTTCAAAAATAATAACGATCCTTTAGCAATAGTTTATAAACCAAACAATCTCAAAATTACTTTTTTGAGGCTAGGAAATATAATCTCGGGGGTTCGAGGTCGCTCATTACGAACCCGAGGACTTAAAATATTAACGAAACTTCTATTTGATAATTAGCATAGTTAATAAACCAAAGCTGCAAAATTTCCAGATTTATTTTTTCTTCGAAATATCACGTCGGGGTTTCCGAGGATGCTGCTTACATCCAGGTCCTGAAATATGAACGAACCTTTCTTTGTTAATTAGCAATAAATAATAAACAAAAGCTGCACAAATCTCCAAATTAATATTTCGGCTTCGAAATATTAACTCGGGGGGTTTTCGAGGTCGCTAATTACCTAAAATATCCTGAAATATTAACGAACCTCTTATTTGTAATTAGAAATAGTTAATAAGCAAAAGCTGCAAAAAAACTGCAAATTTGTTGACTTCGAAATATCATCTCAGGGGTTCTCGAGGTAGCTGATTACGAATTCGAGGTTCTAAAATATTGACAAACCTTTTATTTGTAATAAGATGCAATACGTTTCAAATCGATTTATTGCTTAGGTTTGACATTATATTATTTTTTGAGCATCGTGCAAGACAGAACAATGAGAATAATCCGTTTCAAGCCTTACTGGAACAATAATCAATTTTTCCACTGAAAACTTAATTGACAACAAGGAATGTTGTTTCACTTTTAATGTGCATTTTGTTTCAAGTCGATAGTACAGCCATTTAAAGATTTTATTTAGGAAAACATTTGTTCATTTGTACAGTTGATCTTTGTCTGAAACTTGTTGCAAAATGTTTTGACGTCATAAGATCCATTGGCCATCCAGTCTCACCATAGGAAATTGACACAACAATTGTGTTATTAATAAATTCACCGTGTATTAACAATTTGAATAAAAATTTTTCCAGATCCCAAAAAAATTGTTGTTTTGAGACAGAAATACCCACACGGGGGTTTTTGGTTTTTGGGGTCGCTAATTACGATCCCGAAGTCAAAATTAGAAGAATTATTCATCATCACCTGGAAATTGGCCAATTTGCACGGGAAGTTGATGATATTTAATGTAATTTATACCTTTTTCTTGCAAAAAATGGACTCAATTATTTTTTTGAGCTAGCAATCACTATACCAAATTGAAAGATAACGAGATCATTCATAATCGCCCGAAAATTGGCCAATTAGAACCGGAAATTGATGGAATTTACCAAAATTTAGACCTTTTCCTTGCAAAAAAATGGATTCAATTGGTTTTTTTGAGCCAACAATTAGTATACCAAATTTAAAGATAAAATATCAATTTATAATTGACCAATTGGAATCGGAAGTTGATGAAGTGCATAAGATTTGATGCAGTTTCATATTCCTATGACATATTAAAAAAATCAGTAATAATCATATTTTAATGATAACATACACCAATTGAGGGCAATAAATAAATGAAAAGTTTCAGTTACTTATAATTTTTATTTTTACATTTGCAGTTCGTCGTTACATTCATAATCATAATAAATTATGGTGAATTTCATCAATTTCCGGCTACAGTTGGCCAACTTTCGAGCGATTATGAATGACCTTGTCATCTTTGGATTCGGTATAGTGATTGCTAGCTCAAAAAAGCCAATTGAGTTCATTTTTTGCAAGAAAAAGGTATAAATTATGTCAAATATCTTCAACTTCCGGTGCCAATTGGCCAATTTCCAGGTGATGATGAATAATTCTGTTATTTTTAACCCCAGAATCGTAATCAGGAACCCCAGAAACCCCCGAGTGCGTATTTCTGTCTCAAAATAACAATTTTTTTGGGATCTGGAAAATTTGTCAATTCAAATTGCTTAGAAACGGTCAATTTCTTGATAAAACAATTGTAGTGCCAATTTCCCATGGTGAGACTGGGTGACCAATGATTCTTAGAACATCAAAAACATTTTGAAACAAGTTTCAGACAAAGATCAACTGTACAAAGATATTCCAATAGTTGACGTTTTCTCGTCTAAAATGACTGTACTACGATGCGAGTAATAGATTTCATTCTAGTGACTTTTACTCTACCGCGCACTATTTGTAGGCTGGGCGCGCGACTTCATTTTTACTTTTTTCATTGTTTCAATGTGTTTTGAGCTTAATTATTAGTGTGAATAGTTCATATACTCTATATATTTTTCATGAATATATAAATTTTGAGTATATTTGTTTTATTTTCGTTGAATTATTAGCCGTTTACGCAATTTTGAGCACTTTTGAGAATCGTAGGCGCTATTTTGTGGTCGCCATTTTGAACCTCGAAAACTCCGTAAGTAAGATTTTGAATTCAAATAAATTATTTGTTCATTTTGTACAATGATTGTTCATCAACATATTGTTTATTAATGAAAGGGGTGGATTCTGCATTGTGCACCAAAGCAAACGATATGCGAAAACAATTTTTCAAAAACCACCTATAACTGGCACATCAAAAGATGACTACCTACATGTTTTACTGAACTACTATTTCTGCGATAAGATATATTCAAAAATTCACCATTCAGTGAGCTTTAATACATTGAAACCATATATATACATTTCTAGGCACAAACTCCTAGAGACACAATAGTGACTATCCTTTTTTTTTGTATAGTACATATTTTTCCATCTATAGGAATACAGAAATATGAATTTTCTTATATTAAAAATTTTTACACTTAATGAAAAATATGCTCCGATCAGTTGTGTATAATTCGTGTATTTGAAAATATATGCGATATGAAACCAGGGTTCGAGGATATATTATATCGAATGATATATCTTGTCATATGTCATATTTATAACTCGATATTTTGATATTTATTGTTTTTGAGAACACCATGCCCACATACACAATAATGCAAAATCTATTAACTATTTGAATTCAAACAATAATGCAAAATCTAGTAACTATTTGAATTCAAACAAATAAAACACCCATGTTCGTTAAGCTGTCATAGAAATTTTGATACGTAGATAATTGTGTTTCATTTGTTCAAAATGTAATATCACAAAGCAACGGACAACTCAATTAATTTTCTGCCAAACTGAGACTATCTTCATGACGCATTTGGTGTAAATGGACTATTATCCATAAAGTTAACCAATGTGTTATCTCTAGAAAATGATAATTTGATTGATTGAGTTGGGCAGATTCAAATTATTTTATAAAAATATTATGAACCATGAAAGAGTTCACACTGTGGATTCGCTTTAGCACTGATAATAAGAAACAGTTACCTTCTTACACCAAAAATACGGTTAATGTGCTGAGGACCTTTTAACTACCAAGTGGCCATCGTCATAGTGAACTCATTCACGTTTCCTCTGATGATGGCTACTTGGTACCTGAAAGGTTCTCAGTATTTTAACAGTATTTTTAGTGGATGTGGGTGATTGTTTCTTATTTATAGTGTTATAAAATTCTGTGAAGCTATAAGGTCCAAAACAAATGAGAACGTTTATACATCGCGGTCTTCACCAAAAGTTCGCAGTTATCGATTTATTTAGAACCTAGCTATCAATAAAAAATAGGAAATAGATTTAGACATAGCTCGATGTTAATAATGTTCGATGCAGGAATAGAGAAATTGGTAGGAAAGACATACACATCTCTGAGTCTTTGCAACATGAAAATAATTGATAGTTGACACTATGAATAAGAAATAAACCCTTATCCACTAAAAATACTATCAAAGTCCTGAGGACTTTCGGCTACCAAGTAGCCATCATCAGAGTAAACTAAATAGAAATCAAACTGTGCCCGTTTGAATACTATGTGGGGATAATAATGTAACCAACTGGAGACAAGTCGGAATTTAATAAATTGCTTTTTCGATTATACATTTTCATCCCTTCTAAGTTACCTAGTTGTCCGTAACGTGTTTTAAAAGTGATAAACTTTCTTGAGAAATGGTGTGATCTGTATTCAAAATTTGTTTGTCAAATTATATAGAAAAAATATTCTATATACCGAGTTAAATTCAACTGGTTGTATTGCAAATTTAGAAAACCAAGTATGGAATTTAATAATTACTGAAGTGATCTTTTACTGAACTATTTGAAGCTAATGGCTTTAATTTGGTTAGTTGGTTGCGTTCCAATTCCCCTTTTTGTTTAGAAATTAAATTATTGATCAAAGATTTCTCGTAACCATTGTTCAACGCTATTTGCTGAGGTTTCTCAACTTCGTTGTTATTATTTTGCTGGCTCAAAGGGTCGTTCAATAATCTATAAACAAGACTAATAATGGAGCTATTTTATAATTAAATGGTGAAGCTGAACCCGCCGAAGTATACCTATTTGTTTAAGTGGGGTTTCTGTATATAGTCAGGTCAAATTAGACGTAAAAAATGGGAAAGTTTGGAATTTTTTCCAAACAGACCAATCAACTTAATTTTTTCTGCAAATCGTTCCTGGACGGATACTGAACGATATTGAACTTTAAGATATAGTAGCACGACCTTTTTTCACCTGTTAAACAGGAAATTGGCCAATTTTCATGAGAAAATTTGCAAAATTGGTGAGTATTGCCAAAATTGGCAATTATTTTGAGGGCGTAGCTATATTTTGAGCTTTCAGATGCAAGATAGTCTATGTGATAGGTCCAGTCCAGTCGAGAATCCAGGCCCATGCCAAGATATTTCATTGTTTCTTTAGACTGTATGCTCGTATTGTCGTGTGTAAGTATAATTTTTTTGTCTTTATTATAATAAGAAAATTGTATTAACTGAGTTTCATTGACATTTAGTAATGAATTATTGGATTGATACCAACCTTTCAATTTTACAAAGTTGTTATTGATTTTTTGTTCTAGATGTTCTTAATTAGCCTGGCTTTCAACAATATCCAAGGTATCATCAGTGAACTAGACGATAATATTCTCAATGGCAAAGGGTAAATCATTTGTATATATAATGTAAAGGAGGGGTCTCAGTATTGAGCCTAGAGGCACGCCTTTTTTCACATATGTTGAAATTGGCACTGCTATCAAAAGTCAGGGAATTTATCCGTGACTGTAAATCATTTGTTTCATATCCAATATCAAATGACGCTTGCTTTCGAGAATCAGTAATTTCTGTCTCTTGCAAATTATAGTTTTGGAATGGTACCCAGAATTTTATTTATATTATTTTTAAATTTATTAGAATGTAAGTGTAAATATGAATGTAAGAAATTGTAAAATATAAATTGTAAATAATAAAATGTAAAAAAATAAATGAAATATTAAAAGGTTTAATAAAAATATATTCATAAATTCTTGTTCTTATTTGAATTTGTCCATCTTGTTTCTAGACGGTTGACCAATTTCAGGTATGAAATATTTTTTTGCCATGAAATTGGTAAATTTCTAAATGGTATAATAATGAAAAAATGTTACTCCAGAATCACGAAACCCCCAAACGATATTTTCTAGCCATTTTCAACAAAAATTACGAGATTATCTAATTTATCCATTTTTCTGACATAAAATTGGCCAATTCCTAGCTACCGCGGTCGAATATTGTAAATCTAACTTCGGAATCGTGATCAGCGACCCCGAAAACCCCCGAGTGGAGTTTTCTAGCCAATTTTGGCAATACTTACCAATTTTGCAAATATTCCAATAATTTTCCCATGAAAATTGGCCAATTTCCGGTTTAACAGGTGAAAAATGGTCGAGCGACTAGATCTTAAAGTTCAATATCGTTTAGTATCCGTCCAGGAACGATTCGCAAAAAAAATTAAGTTGATTGGTCTGTTTGGAAAAAATTCCGAGCTTTTTTGCAAAATTTACTCGACTAATATGTGATTACCATCTTTTATAATGTAAAGGTCCTCAGTACTATTACAGTATAGTACAGTATTTTTAGTAGATAAGTGTGATTATTTCTTATTTATAGTGTTTTAGTGCATCCACAGTATGAACTCTTTTATAGTTGAATTTGAAGAATTGATGGTTTTGATATTTCGTTCCCGTGATAATGATCTCGTGCATTCAAGAACAACAAATTTGAGTGAAAGTGGGTAGTTGATATCAAGAGAATGTTTAATTGTAACATGAGAGTCATTTAGATGAAGAACTGCATCATATATAATAGGACATTCGATGGACAAAAGCAAAATAACTAAGAGATTCATCTGGAACTTCACGTCTAACATAATTCATTATGATGAGACCTTTGTAGTCTAGATCGAACAGTAACGCTACAAACTTATATAGTCCAGGCAACTAACCGGAAAATAAAAAAAAGAATATAGTAAGCTAGAATTTCAAATTTTTTTTTGCGTTTTGTTCCCAATACCCCATAGATCATTCATGACTATCAAGACCGCGGGGGTCGACCTTTCTACCCCCCAAAACGGGGTTTCAACCCCTCAGAGGAGCATTCTTATGAAACCAATCCAAATGTTTAGAAAATTGATGAATTGAGAGCCGAATATGACTCCTAGTATGTTTTTTGGGTCGCTGATCACGATTCCGCAGTTAGTTTTCTTGGAAAACTCCCTCCAGATGGGAAATTTGGAAAATTTGTATATAATATATAATTTATAATTTGCAAAAATGAACTCCAGTAGGTTTTTTGGGTCGCTGAACACGATTCCGCTGTTATTTTCCCCAAAAAACTCTCTCCAGATGGAAAATTCGGGAAGTTTGAGATTTTCCTGAGACTGAATAATAAAGTATAATTTTGATGCAAAAATGACCTCTAGTAGGTTTTTTGACTATAGTCATTTTTGCAACAAAATTATACTTTATTATTCATAACCGTCTCATGAAAATCTCAAATCTCCCGAATTTTCCATCTGGAGAGAGTTTTTTCGGAAAAATAACGGCGGAATCGTGATCAGCCACCCAAAAAACCTACTAGAGGTCATTTTTGCAACAAAATTATACTTTATTATTCATAACCGTCTCAGGAAAATCTCAAATTTCCCGAATTTTCTATCTGGAGAGTTTTTTGAGAAAAATAACGGCGGAATCGTGATCAGCCACCCAAAAAACAACAAAACAACAAAATGCAAAAAAAAATTTTAAATTCCAGCTTACTATATTCTTTTTTTTTATTATGGCCTTTTTCCCGGCTTATTGTCTGGACTAATAGTTCTATGCAGCTGTTTCGCTCATCCGTAGAACGAGCGAATTTGCAACGTAACTGAACGATCTTTGTTGAAGGTAGTCATAACCGGTATTTTGGTCTTTTTACCATGTTGTGGCCGGTTGTCTACTTTCAACAAGGATCCAGTAACGTTACAAACTCGCTCGTTCTACTAATAAGCTCTATAAGAAGAGCAAAACAACTGTCTGGAACTGATTGATCTAGACTAGGGAGACCTTATCATTGTTATCTGGAAAAGTCAACATGGAGATGAATGGATATATTAATACATTCATTTATATCACATGATTCATTATGTTTATGAGTATTTGAAGAGTTGAAATTACTCACTTTAACGGGTGTCATATCACATGGTCGGTCTACACACCGCACCTCCGGGCACATCTTTTTTGGTATAGGTTGTTTAGGCATTTTGAATGATAATTCAGAGTTTGCAATCAAGGTATATTATCGTACCACATCGTTCTGACCTTTCGGATGAAGATATGTGTATTTTATGATTTCATGTTACAACAAATTTTGGTGAGAACAGGAAATTTTATGGACACTGTATTCGGCGTTGAAATGCCATGTTTACTTGTCATGTTGACTGAACAGAAGTCAAATGATTTTTCTGTGTCATTCAATGCTCATAAAATATCATGATAGCATTACAATTTGATATGACTCCTATTTGTTAGAAAGGATATTCAAAAAATGATCTTTGGAATTATTAACAATTCATTGTGTTTCTCTCTGAACAGCATCATAATTGAATAGCCAATGGCCATTTAATGATGGCTATTAAAACTGGATCATGAGCATTTTTATCCATTCCGGGTTTATCAGTATTAAAATACTAATGATGAAGCTTCCAAGAATGGAATACTCCGGAAAAAAAATACCCCAACGTTCGGATTTCTGGGCGAGAAATGCTCCAGGGGGTTCAACATTGAAATATATAAACTTGAAGATAGACCTCTGTAACGTCCTAGACCTTAACAAAAACATAAAAAATGTTCATTACCACCTGCAGACAGACAAACCATACATACTGGCCGCAAGTCAATCCATTCACCAACACGACCAATATATGCTCTGCCCTGGCTACGAGCACCACACTCGTTTCAGATTACTAACATTCCAGATGCCTATGAATTAAAGCTCTATGTACCAGTGAGACACTAACCATTCACTCATCACACTACGACATGTCCCTATATCACTCCACGAACCAATCCAACACCTCCACGCACAGTTTGTCATTACAACTCAGTCGACTGGAATATTCTTAGCATGTTTTTCTCCGAGTTTCCTTGGAGAAGCGTATGTTTTGAATCTGATAACCCAACGCAATGTGCCACAGAGATTTGGATATTATCAGGGTAGGAGTGCAAACTTGCATATACCAAACCAACAAATCACCGTCAACTGGTGAACGAGGGTTCAATAAAATATATTCTATGGCCTTCGTTACAAAACAAACCGCATAGGTCGTTGGCGCGGTAACCCATGTCTGGGGACCAGAATAGAATATGTTGAAGCCAGAAATATGTGCAATTCAGAACAATAAACGCTTCGAAAGAGGCATATAATAGCAAAATAAGATGAAAGTTTATCGAATACCCGAATGGCTCCCATTCGTTTTGGACTTTCGCCAAAGCAATTGGTGAAAATTTCAATTTTACTTCATTCCCTCCCTTTATCAAAGATGATAGCACACTTGATACTATACCATAAGAAAATCCAACCTTTTTGCTGGAATGTTTGCAGCAATTTCCCTTTTGGTTTCAAAAGGGAAGGACTCCCCTAATATTGCGGCTATCGATAGCCATATGCCTGAAATCGCTTTCGTCAGGGCACAATTAGACGCATTCTGCTTGATTTCAAGACCAAAAAGCCTATGGGGCCAGATAGAATTCCACTTGTCGTTCTCAAGGAATGTGCGCTCGATTTAACACCAGTTTTCTGCAGGTTATTTACCCTTTCATACAAACTTGGTGAGTTTCCTTCTGGAAGACAACTGAAGTCCAACCAATTCCAAAATGAGGAAAGAAGACTCTTCCTAATAACTACAGATCCATTGTACCATCTGTGATCTATAAAGTGATGGAGAAAGCAACATCGAGCTCATCCAATACCTAGAGAGCTCCAAAATCGCTGAAAGACCAACAATGTGGCTTTTCAGCAGAGATCTACAGGAGACCTGCTGGCCTACGCAACACATGCATGGCAGCAATCTATTGTTAAGCATGAGGAATCTCTGGTTGTAACAATGGATATTTCCAAAGCATTCGACCGAGTCTGGTAACAAAGCCTTATTGGGTAACTAATATGGTCATATGGTTTGCCGCCTCAACTTTGTCGCTTACCATCGAGTTTTATCTGAGATAGACCACTGCATGAAGTGGAGCGAGACTGATACAGGTTGATGCAATTAATGGAGATCGGGCAAAGATTTTGAAATGGGAATCTAATAACCTAGTAGAGTTTAATTCAACCAAAACTCAAGCTTGCGTCTCCTCCAGGAAGGCAAATTCCACATTCCCTAATATGATGATGTCAGGTACAACTATTCCTATGAAGTCTTCCATATCCATGCTAAGCATCACCACAAATAGCACCCTCTCATGGGATGTTCATGTGAGATCTATTGCGAAAACCGCTTCGCAAAAACTTGGTTTCTTATTCCGTGCCAAGAGCTATTTTACATCCCAGCAGCTCCTCATAATCTACAAAGCACATATTCGACCTGTCCTGGAGAACTGTTAACATGTTTGGAGTACGGCTCCCAAAAAAACGCCAAAGCTCTTGGATTCTATCCAGAAGAGAGCTATCCGTCTGATTGATGATGTCACACTTATGAGTTCATTGGCCTCTCTCGAACATCGTAGAAAGGAGGGAGATCTTTTCTATCGATATTTCAATGGTTGGTATTCATCAGAAATCTCGTCTGTTGTTCCATCACCATAGATAGGCAGACTAGAGGAGCTCAAACCAGTCACCCTTTCATTTTCAAGCTCAAGACCTGCCGAACTTCTTTCTATCAGACTTAATTTTTTTATCGAACGGGGAAGTTGTGGAACTCTTTACCTAGTGAGGTCTTTCCCTATGCCTATAACCTCCAAACCTTCAAGAAACAATCGAATGCCTATCTTCTCTCCCTACATTCCACCGCTGGCTCACACGATGTTCTTTGAACATTATAGGTTTCCCTCTCATCTAGTACAAGTATGGAAAAAAATTATGACATGAACCATATAGTCCAGTTGATGAAACCGAGAAATAGTCGCGAAAGATTAGGATTTTGAAGAGGGCTGGTGAGTAGGTTCATATGGTGTTCAGGATGATCGGGGAATGGGGGGAATACGAAACCGTGCTTCTAGTTTGACGTAGAGTTAATAGGCAAAAACAGCTGGAGGTGAAAAACAGTAAAAAGTGCCAGAATAAAATACAAATATGTAGTATGTTTTGGATTTACTCTCGTTGTTTTCACGAAAAAATTTTAAAAATGAAAAATGACCAAAAATAAGAAAAAATAAATTTTACACTTGAACGTTGTTTGTCATGTTTAAAATGAACGTTTTGTGTTCCTACAATTTTTTTCCAAAATTCAATATAAACCAAATTGATACGTTTCTAACCTCAAACGGTTTTTGGCCAATAATAACTAGGCGCCAAACCAAGAGCGTGGTCATGTTCTTCCCACATAATCAGCCTGGACACCACATGAACTTACTTACAAAGTTTCATCTAAACCCTAATCGATCGCAATGATATGTAGTGGAAATGCTTCATTTACTTGATCTGAAACAAACTTCATATTACAGATTTTGAGTTTGAGTCTAACCGCATATAAATGAATAATTATTATTGCGAGTACAACTTTGTATTGAAAAATGATATTTGAAATGAAAAGTTATCCTTACAAATACTCAAAATTGCCATAATAAAAAACAAATGGCATTTAAAATTTTTTTTGCATCAAAGTAAGAAATTTTTGCTCCCGTCATTTATACGAAAGCATGGACTTTCCGAGTTACAGCTTTATGGAAAAAAAATCAGTCAAAAATTAAAAATGGCGCAAGTACAAGTTAGTATTTATAAAGAGATTTTAGATTTGTAATAATTAGTGGTCATCGATTATTGCGATTAATATCTTAGTTAGCGTCAATCCAACTGAGACAAATGATTAATTGAAAATTGGCTGATTGATGTTTTCGCAAATTAGACAAAAACCGCACTGACTCTGCCCAGTTGAATAACTATTCTTAGAACCAGATTATTTTGATAATTAAACAAATGAAGTGAAAATAGAATAGACACTGTCAAGGTACAGTTACGTAAGTATGAAATTGAGTTACTTCATGGATTGTGAGCATATTTCAATTCCACCTCCTGCTAACAGAATAACAGGGAACTATTGAATATTTTCTATAAATAATTCAGCTCTTTAAACATTGTAGGTGGAAGTGAACAAATGAATAACCAAGTTAATATAATATTGGCTCTCATTTTGTTGGGTATGGATTATGAAAATCTATGGAAATACTCATTATTGAATTCAGTAATGAGTATCAACATTACTTTGAACTTATTTAAAGAAAATATAAAAAAATATGTATACAGTATGGCGTTTGTGTCATAATTATTAATTAGGAGAGAGTGGATAGGAATAGGTCATTCTTTCCTTAAAGGTCTGTAGCTCTATTAATATTTACCTAAATGATAACATTTTGTAACCAGTACGATGTCATATTAACGTATCACTTATTTCAATTATCAGAGGAAGTTATTTGTTAAGTAGAACAAATCGATGGTGGAAGCCGTTACTTTATGGTAATTTATTATTAAGATGAAATGAAAGAACAATTTCTTTGTTTTACACCACTTTTAATAATAACATAATAACGTTACTATTAGTCGAGGAAATATAATATTTTAGGTCCAAACTTTGTGCAGTAAGAGGAATCGAAGTGCGGCTTCTTACATCCGATTCCTCGATGCATTCACTCCAGTTGGCCACTCTTCAAATCTTATACAAATGAGAAACTGCATTTTTGCATCATTCATGTGCAATTTTTAAAGTAAATTAAAAAAAATCATTATTAGGTAATACATTGTGAAAATCGACCCAAAATTACTCGGGTGTTTTGGGGTCATTGAACACGAAGTCAGAAAAACAATATAATGTACCTGGGTACCAGGAAGTTCTGGTTGTGGTCATCCACGAGGTCTTCTCGAAATTTGCTTGGAAATAGAACCAAAATGTTTGCTCGGGGGTTTTCGAGGTCGTTGAACACGATTCTGATATTGAAAAAACAACACACCTGGAAGCTAGGGTTCACTGGTTGTCTAGGTCATCTATTGGACAGGTGGGTCAGTTTTAAAAGAAATAAATGGAATTGGTTGTTAATGAAGTTAATGAATTCGTATATTATCGATATGATGAAATATGATAAGAATTGATGGACAACTAAGTGAGTTTTCATAAATAAAATTGATTTTATCATAAAATTGTCGAATTTAAATTGATTCAATATACAAAAATTTCTATGTTCAAATAGAATAATAATAATATTTTGAGGAAATGAATTTTTGAAAAAAAATGTAAAATACTTTCTTTCCATTTAATAGATTAAGATTTTTTAAATAAATATATTTTTTACAAAACAATTATTTTATTCATCGAATTTTTCTGCAGTCATTTGCTTATCTTATTGTCATTTATATGTGTATATATTTATATCTTACCAATTATTTTCCAGAATATCAAACTTAATTATACCATCAAATTTTTTTCAATTACACAGGTACACATTTTTGATTACTCGTTTAAAAATGAAATCTTTTCAAATATCGCAATATTTCGAAAATAAAGTATCTTTAACTTGACGTTTAATTTGAATTTCCAAAAAAAATTGAAGAATCAGCGACCCTAAAAACCCCTGAGTAACCAAATTCGTTGCATTTACATAAAAACCCGCGTAAATGTTCAGGAGACGAACTAAACAACCAGGCCGCCCCTGGCCTCCAGGTGAATTGAGGAATTTTTTCAATAACAGAGTCGTGTCCAGCGACCTTGAAAACACCGGAGCAAACATTTTGGTTCAATTTTCAAGCAAATTTCAAGAAAACCTCGTGGATGACTCTCACAACCAGGACTCCCTGGTCTCCAGGTACATTATATGGTTTTTATGACATCATATTCGTGTTCAGCTACCCCAAAAACTACCGAGTAACAGACTTGGGTATATTTCCACAGAATAATGATTTTTTTAATTTGCTTCAAAAATTGAACATGAAAACATGCATTTTTTCGATGCAGAATTGCAGTTTCTCATTTGTATAAGATTCAGAAAGTGGGCAAATGGAGTAAATAGATCAAGGAATCAGATGCAAAAAACCGTATCTCGATTCATTTTACTGCACAGATTTTCGGACCTTTGGCCTATTTTTGTGTTAATTTTTCTCGACTATATAGTTTCAACACCGCAGTCCCATTATCAAACAGATACAAAATTATGATAATTTAGTATCTGTTTGATGATGGCACTTCGAGTTAAAACTATGATAACGTTTTGATGTTATTATTGAAAGTGATGTAAAAACAAAGTAATCGTACTTTCATTTAATCATATTTGTTAAGTCATTATTGTTAACAAGCATGTCTGGTATTGAATTCAAAATTTATTTTTGTACATCGAGTTTTGAATGGCACAATTTAGAATTTTTGAATGAGCCGCACATGAAAAAAACAACTAATACTATTACCCAAATAATTGTGAATTTAGAAATTACCGACCATAGACTTTTCTTCCCAACAATACTTTGGACAGATGAAAGCAATGGTACATCAAATCGCAAAAACGAGCATTATTGAGCGACAGAAAACCCACCCCTGGTTAACAGAATTGAACACCAAGGTAACATTGGAATGAATGTGTGGTGTGACACTCGGTTGGTCCTTTCTTTCATGAAGGTGTCCTTTATGGCGAAAATTGTTTGAAATTTCTGCGTGAATAACTACCCCTCCTGAAAAATATTCCACTACAGCTTCGTGCCAACATGTGATTTCAGAATAGCGGTAACAATAATTTAAAAGATACTGGATTTAATTGAAAAAAAAATTGATGATGGAAGCCGTTACTTTATGATAATTTATCATTACTATTTAATGAAAGAACAATTACTTTGTTTTTATACCATTTTTGATATATACATGGTATAAACACAAATTAATTGTTCTTTCATTTAATTAAATGATTATAAGAAATCATAATTACCAAAAATTGGGTTTCATCAAACAATAAAAAGCCAAGTATCTCAAAAATGGTCAAGTTTAGTATATTCTCCGCGTGGTATCTTTTTGTTCAGAAAAGTACAGAAAAGGAGAATTTTCTGAGAGGAAAGTTATGGTCATTTAAATCAAATGAGGCACATTAATTTATTGTAGTTTCATTTTAGTTGATTGTATTTGTAGATATAACGCAAGAATTGTCTCTTATACAGGGTGTCCCAGGTTTTAGTAGCAGAACTTCAACAGTCGATAGAAAATTTGATTTGTGCATATATGCACAGACGCTTAGTTTTTGAGATACAGGTGTTGAAATAAAAAAAAAATCGTTTTTTGCAAATATCTCCGAAACCGTTTATCCTACAGAAAACAGCTATCGCAAGCATTTTCTACTCATAGTAAGCTTTGTTCTGTGCTATGAATTTTTTTTTTTTTTAGTCATGATTGGTGAAGATTTTGAAGGGGTAGTGGGTGTTTTTCTCCCCAACTTCTACGCCACTGGAAAAAGTATGCTGTTGAGACAACCATTCGAACCGCAAATGTTTTTCACAAAAAAAAGGTACTCCTAGTCATAAGCTCTAAAGTCGACCGTTTACGAGAAAAACTAACTTTTATATTGAAAAACATGGTCAATTTTTTGGTTTTGTTACTTGTTCTAATGTTTGAATAAATTTTGTTTAATTAGTAAGAATTGACCATGTTTTTCAACATAAAAGTGGATTTTTTTCGGAAACGGTAAACTTTAGAGCTTATGACCAGGGGTTTCTTTTTGTGTAGAAAACATTGGCGGTTCAAATGGTTGTCTCAAAACCATACTTTTTCTAGTGGCGTAGAAGTTTGGGAGAAAAACACCCACTACTCCTTCAAAATCTTCACCCATCATGACTAAAAAAAAACAGAACATAGCTTATTATTAGTGAAAAATGTTTGCGAACGCTGTTTTCTGTACAATAAACGATTCTGGAGACATTTGCAAAAACCGAAATTTTTTTTTCAATTTCAACACCCTGTATCTCAAAAACTAAGCGTCTGTGCATATATGTTGATAGGAACTTTTTTCTCAGAATCAAATTTTCTATCGACTGTTGAAGTTCTGCTACTAAAACCTGGGACACCCCGTATAACTGTTTTTTTGTAAAATGGCATGTCCGTAAATGAATAAATAAATTCATAAACTCCTGGTACATATTTTAGTAGTTTTATCGAATATTAAATTTCAGCCACAAAAACTGAATAACACTGTATTATCTTAATAATAAGATAACAATAAACATAATATTATCACGTGACTATTTTGGAAATTTATTTTGAAAGAGAGAAGATTTTACTATGTTAAATACGTGTTTAAAGATAAACATAATTTTACTTATAGCACATTATTTCGGATATACAATAAAAGGGACAAAAGGAATATATTAGATTAGTTCGTTGCTAGATATTAAACAGAATAGTAATTTTGAATGATGATTGTATGGTATCAACTCATTCTAGCATGTAGTGCGTGGTGAAACATTTGATTACATATTTTAAGTGTGAATTTGTTTTATTCGCATTTTATTACTTATTCAAAATGGTGATTAACTTAAAATCGTTGAATTTTCATAACAAATTTTAGTTCTAAACAATGGTAAATAACATTAAAAAAACTATCGAAATCATTAATCAAACAATAAATACTTGAAATAAGGTGATGGTAATACCTTTTATTTTTCCCAATGTGTAGGATGAGTCATTATTTCGTTATTCTTATTCATATTTTCGATGATATCCTATTGGGAGTGAACAATAGTAATAATTACGTTTGTTATTAAATTTATATTTCATTGATATTGATGACAGATCATTTTGTTTGATATGACATTTTATTACTAATTGTAGACATTTCCCTCTCGTTTCGTTTGTTTTAGTGCCTTCAGAACCTGATTGGTTTGATTTATTTCATGTTCCTAATAAGTTATTCAAACGTTAGGATTTTATAGTAGAGAATTGAAAATTAATTGAGAGAATTGACATAAGCTTTTAAAATAATAAATACCTCAGATAGTCCTTTATATATCAAAATAATAATTGAAATAATCAAAATGTAACTTTCATCTAGCATCTAAACCGCAAACTAAAAATAAAAGTTTTATTTCGTACATCTCGAATGTAGGTGTGTTGGATAAGTCTGAACGGACAAAAATAACCTTCGATTTCAATGAAATTTTCTGCTCTTGATAGCGATAATTTCACAGATTTTATGCAATAAGGCAGTATTGTAACTGATCAAGAAGACAGTTTCTTGGAGATTTTGTGTCTTACTTCTTACTTCTGTGTAGTAGCATGTTACCTGTAAATAATTTGTTTGGTTTTATGAACCAGTTGAACTAAGCGGAATTTAAAATCAAAAGCTTTCCTCGTAAGTAGGTTTGTTTCTTAATTATTTTCTGTTTCTTTTAGGAATTGAACTAAGAGATTCAGCAGTTCCTCAAATTTTAATCATCTCAGAATTTGAATAGATGTTCAATACAACGAATAAAATATATCAGTTTTTATTGCGGAGCATTCAATGAATTCAGCAAAACTGAAACTGAAATTCTCACTTTCATCTGTTGACAACATATTATTTTTCATTTTGCAATGCAACTGCTAGTTGAACTGTAATTATAAAGGAGAATATTACAATTTTTGACGGCATGAAGAGAAAATTGAATCTTTAAGTTAGAATACAATTTGATATGAGGTCAAAATATAATTATCATTATCGTAAGTAGTATTTTAGTGTACTCACTTCTTCTGAAATTATTAAATTGGTTGTCACTTCTCAACTGTAAAAGAAATGTAGGTTACGAACAAAAGGGTGACAGCACCGTACTCATATCCAAACTTTATCGATCGCGTCCCTTAACCTAGAATACGATAACCTCGACTTTTAACTCACAAATTTCGACCTTCTAATAATAAGATGAGTTTTCGGTATGCCTAAAAGTACTGATCTCTTAGTCCTTAGTTCTAATATTAATTTCCTTACCATTCTTCGACTTTAATTGCTGGTGGAACTCGCGAATTCGTTGTCTTTGACAACTTTTCATTGAAACTGTTGCCCTTTCTCACATGTTTAGGTATAAACGCGTTTTTCTGTTTACAATTATTATTATTCCGCTCCAAGTGGTGAATGAAGTGAGATTTGACAAATTTCAGATTTTATCAATATTTTGATTAGATATATTAGTTCATACTCATGATAAGTTTATGGCAAATAAATAACAACTAATTCACAAATAATCTATAATATAATTATAAAAAGGTGTATAAATAACAAGATAACAAGTACAAAGTAAAACGTATATGTCTACATACTAGTTTTATGAGATAATTCGATTTTTTGTACATGCATTAATGAAAAAAAAATTAACAACTAATCCTTGACTCTGTATTAATTCAGGAGGACTACCTACTGGTCTGAGTGCCTAGTCTTCATTAGAACCTTTGTTACCCCTCCAAAGGGGACAGTCCACCGATATGTCTAGTTGTCCAGCCACCCTACATGGGATTTCCGAGGGGTTTCCTGGAGCTGCTGTTGCTCGACCATAGTTCCATCAACATTGACCGTCTAATGTTGACGAGGGCATGTACTTAGCACCCATTGCAGTTCAATGCTTCCCAGTATTTGCTGCTTGGCATAGGATGCTATGACTTTCTGATACTAGCTTGTACATGATCTTGTGCCTACTTATTGCTAGTATTGCTGCACTGCTGTTCGTGAGGATTTGAATGTATTCACCACTGATTCAGGATTTCTCTTGTCCCATGGTTATAGCCTAAGAGTACTAGTTTCTAGTATAATGTTATAACCCATACTTCTGATTGGAAGTATTTTGACAAATTTACCTAGGCGTACTGTTAGCTCGAGTAAATACCCGCACCAGCTCCCATTTCTGTTTTCGAACCATCAGTGAAGACGTGGAGTATTTTTTCTTCTTATTCATTCATGGAAGCTCTATTGGGTGATACTTAATAGGACTCTGAGAAGACTTAGTACATTGTCTGTTTCTCTATCGAGAGAATGTGTCTTCTAGACCGCCTCATGCAGGTGACACTATTTGTCTTCCATACATCCCTTGTACCGAATTCTGATTGAATTGAATTGTAGTACCGCATGCCACCTCTATTGCTGCTGTAGGTGTTGTTTCTGTGGCTCATGTACTGCTGAGGCATCCCTTAGTGATAGTTCTCCTTTCAAATAGTGGCTATGTACCCAATGAGATTCAGCAGAGCTATGTAGCTGAAATTATCTCTAAAGGGCATTTCAACTTTCACAACTCCGCTTAGCTAAAGTACTCAAACGAGACTGATGACGCAGGACGATAGGCTGAGGCCTTCGACATTACCTACGGTCTCGAGCAGTTGATTGATGGACCAACACGGACCCCTGATAACAACTGTTATGACAATTCGCTTTACTTATTCCTCACTAACAGTCCAGATCCCTATGAATTAAGGGTCCGTGCACCATTGGGAAACTCTGACCATTCAGTCGTCACCACGACCTGTCCCTGTATTACTATACGAACCAATCCAGTACCTCCACGTATGTTTGACATTACAACTCCGCCGAATGGCATATTCTTCGCATGTTTGTCTCGAGTTTCCTTACATGGAGAAGCGTATGTTTTGAATCTGATGAACGCAATGTGCCACACAGATCTCGGATATTATCGGGCTAGGAACCCCATACCAACAAAACACCGTAATCTGGTGAACGATGGTTCAATAAAATCTGTTCTAGGGCCAACCCTCCAAAACAAACAGCATACCATCGTTGGCGTGGTAACCCATCTCTGGAGACCAGAACAGAATATGTTAAAGTCAGAAATATGTGCAATAAAACAATAAATGGTTCGAAAGAGGCATTAAATGCCAAAATAAGATCAAAGATTATCGAATGCCCGAATGTTTCTTTTTGGTTTTGGACTTTCGCGAAAGCAATTGTTAGAAATTTCACTTCCAGTTCATTTCCTCCCCTAACCAAACATGATGGCACACTGACTGATGTACTACAAGAAGGAGCCAACCTTTTTGCAGCAATGTCCACAGCAATTTCCTTTTAGGGACCACAAGGGAAGGACCCTCATAATATTGCCTGAAATTATCTTCCGTCAGCACATATATGGGCGCATTCTGCTTGATCTCAATACCAGAAAGTCTACGAAGCCAGACGGAACCCCACCTGTCGTTCTCAAGGAACGTGCGCCTGAATTAACACCAGTTTTCTGCTGGTTGTTTACCCTTTGATACAAACTTGGTGTTTTTCCTTCCACCTGGAAGAACCAATCAAATTCAAAAAAGGTTAGAAGAAACCCTTCCTGATAATTATAGACATATTGCACTATTAACTGTGAATTCTAAAGTGATGGAGAAAAAAATCAACATCGAGCTCATCCAATACCTAGAGAGCTCCAAAATCGTGAATGATCGGCAATATATCGTTCGTAAGAAGAGATCAACATGAGGCCTGCTTACCACACATGATTGTGGAAATCTATTGAAAAACATGGGGAATCTCTAGCTGTAGCATTGGATGTCTCCAAAGCATTTGACCGAGTCTGGTACCAAAGCCTTCTTACGAATATTAGATTACTTGATTTGGTGCTTGACAGAATATCCTTCGACATAATGGCTATGAACTCTGGCTTTCCGCAGGGATCTGTGTTTTGTGTTCTGATCCATATGAACTATCTGCTGGAAGTGACCACCTGTCCCGTCCACAGCTTTGCAGATGAGGGTATACTTAATACCGATTTCTCATCTGGAGCCCCTATATCATCCGAAGAATACAGGGGTGCGAGACAGAGACAGGTAGACGCAATTAATGGAGATCTGGCAATAATTTTAAAATGGGAATCTAATAATCTAGTAGAGATTAATGCAACCAAAACTCAAGCTTGCGTCTTCTTCAGGAAGGCGGATCCCACAATCCCTAATATGATACAACTATTCCTATAAAGTTCTCTAAATCCAAGCTCAGGATCACCACCAACAGCACCTTCTCATGGGATGATCATGTGAGGTCCATCGCGAAAACCGCTTCACGAAAACTTGGTTTTCTATTCCCAGCCAATAGCTATTTCACATCCCAGCAGCTCTTCATAATCAACAAAGCACATATTTGACCTATCCTGGAGTACTGTATGCTGAAGCTCTTGGATTTTATCCAGAAGAGAGCTATTCGTCTGATTGATGATGTCACACTAACGAATTCATTGACCTCTCTGAAGCATCGTAGAAAGGTGGGCGATATCTCTCTTTTCTATAGGTATTTCCATGGTCGGTGCTTATCAAAAATCTCGTCTGTTATTTCACCATGACAAATTGCAGATAGGCGGACTAGATAAGCTAGTCACCGCTCCATTGCAAACTCGAGCCCTGCCAAACTTCTTCCAACAGCGAAGTTATGGAACTCTATGCCTATAACCTCCAAACCTTCAAGAAAAATTCTACTGCCTATCTCATCTCCCAACATTCCACCGATGGCTCACACTATGTTCCTCGACTAGATTTTCTTCTCGTGTAGTCTAAGTATAGAAATAAAGCTCCAAAATTGTGAAAGAATGGCAATATGGCTTTCGTCAGTAGAGATCAACAGGAGACCTGGTTGCCTAGTGAACACATGTATGGCAGAATGAAAAAAAGTGGGAAATCTTTAGCTGCAGCATTTGATATCTCCAAAGCATTTGAACGAGTATGGCACCAAAGCCTTCTTGGGAAGCTTCTGTCATAAGGTTTACCGGCTCAACTTTGTCGCTTACTATCAAATTTTTTCTCATATAGATTACTGCATGTGGTAGTTGACGGAGTATCCTTCAATACAATGGCTATCAACCCTATTCCACAGGAATCTGTTTTGGTACAAACTTTGTTTCTGGCCCATATAAATGATCTGCTGGAAGTAACCGTCTGTCCCGTCCACAGCTTTGCAGATAATGATAATAATAATAATAATAGTGTCTTTATTCAGATAAATTTACAAAACTGTAATTTCTTCGGGCGAAGTCTAGCTAATTAGCTATTCTACTTAACCCCATTTTGATAAATGCTTAAAAAAGAAAAGGAAAGATAGAACAGCTATTATGAACTAAACTATATATAAAATAATAAATATAAAAAATACAAATAAATACTCCCCCCTCAAAAAACAATAATTTTAAGCATCGACTATACAGAGAGTTATGAAGTGTAACCGCATTATATGTAAATGATCTACTAGATATGGTAGTGCGAAAACCGGGCAAAGACAGCTGTGACACAAACCGTAGCCGAACGCTATGAAGATCACTTCTGAAAACCAGTTTTTCGCGCAAATTCACAGGCTGAGATTGTACTAGGACTTGAAGATACAACACTGTCAAACTGTATCGATAGATAGGTTCAATCCTCAACCACAAGTTCTCTAATTTTTTGGGTTATATGGTCATAATTCCTCAAACCAAAAATAAAACGGCAGCAGCTGTTCTGTATGTTCTGCAGCCGGTTCCTGCAGACAACGTCAAGACACGGAAAGTATACTACCAAACAATAATTAATTACAGACAAAACTAGAGATTCGCTCAGCTTCTTTCTTAGGTTAAAGTTAATTATGAGAAAGTTTTGATACAGCAACCTTAACGCGATATACGATCTTTTGACCAAAAGGGATACGTGAGCCCGGAAACGAAGATTGTCATCAAAAACACACCAAGTATTTTGGCGCTACCAATGAACGGAGACTGTCTACCATCATCAGGATTTACCCTTAATTTATGTCTCGCGGCATATGCCGACACAAACTCCAAATCATCATTTAACACTTTTAACCGCTTTCTCATCTAGAACCCCTATACCACCCAATGAAGCTAGAGGAGCGCGACAGAGACAGGTGGACGCAATTAATGAAGATCTGGCAAAGATTTTGAATTGGGGATCTGATAATCTAGTAGAGATTAATGCAACCAAAACTCAAGTTCTCGTCTTTTCTAGAAAGGTGAATCCCACAATCCCGAATATGAAGATTTCAGGTACAACTATTCCTATGAAGTATTCCATATCCATGCTCCGAATCACCACTAACAGTACCCTCTCATGGGATGATCATGTGGGGTCTCTTGCAAAAACCTCTTTAAAATGAATTGGTTTTCTATTCCATGTCAAGAGCTACTTCACGTCCCAGTAGCTCTCCATAATCTACAAAGCTCACATTCGACCTGTCCTGGAGTACTGATCACATATTTGGAGTTCAGCTCCCGAACATAAGCTGAAGCTCTTGAATTCTATCCAGAAGAGAGCTACTCGTGAGAGACATCTCCTTTTCTATAGATATTTCCATGGTCGGTGCTCATCAGAAATCTCGCCTGTTGTTCTACCACGAGAGATTCTAGATAGGCGGACTAGTCTAGTTGAAGATAGTCACCCCTTATTTATTGTCAAACTCGAGACCTACCAAACTTCGTCCCACCTTACGTCATTTTTCTATCGAACAATGAAGTTGTGGAACTCTTTGTCCAGTGAGGTCTTTCCCTATGCCTATAAACTCCAAACTTTCGAGAAAAATTCGAATGCCTATCTCCTCTACCAACATAGTGTAGTCAAAGTATAGAGAAAAAGATGATAAGGAAAATGATGTTTCCGAGTTTCAAATGGAAAACTTCGTTTAATTATTATATATGAGAGATCATGTTAATTTCATTCATTGATTCTCGAATAATCATGGCACTTAGTTTCACATTAGAGTAAGTGAATCATATCTGTTCTTTGGGAACAACATTATTGGAGATAATTCAATAAGTAGTAATGGACGAGATTGAGGCAGTAATATGAAAACAAGATCTAGTGAAAAACGAAACTTTGATTGAAATAATTGAATTAAAACTTCAATTTGAATATCTTTCGTGACACGCAAAAACCGCATTGATTATGGTGGTGTAAGAGAACTGAGGTAATTGAACATAGAATAGAAGCAAAGACTGTGTTAAATAGTTGAAAAAACTGTTGAATAAATCAAATGGAAACATTCAGTACCATAATATTTGAAAAAAAGTAGATAAAATTCCAGACTCTGATAGAAGCAAAATACTGGTTATAACAGCGCCTGAAGAAAGGAAGTAAATAGTAGAATATACTTATAACTTTTTTATTAAATCCTACACATACAACAATAAAATATTCCATTTAAATCGAAACAATAACATGATCAACAATGGAACGATTTATCTTTAAAACGGATAATCTAAAAGTGGTGTTAAAATGTTTATTTTAACTAAGACTAGAATTATTAGGTTATAAAAATACATAATAATGAATATTTATCACTGGCCCACTTAAGTTGATTACAGGTACGTATTTAAACCAATTTGTACATGCCACGAATCGTTTCCAACGAGTTTTTAAATTCTGGTAACAGAATTTATGCCTAAAAAAGGAGTTTCTCACTTACAAATTCCAAACCTGCCTCCAAATAAAGTTTCAAAAATAGAATTTAACAAGATGAGACAAGTTCACGGCATTCGAAATTGTTTAAGATTACTTTGCCGAAATGAAAGATTTGATCTGAACAATTTATATTATTCAATTATGGAGGAACGAAGGTATGGCATGCACAAATTACACAAGTTTCAAGCCTCCCAGATTGCATGACAATAAGCAACATTTTCCCATTTACTAAACGAAAAGATTAATTTTTGACGAAGATTATTTTAACTTTGTGTATCTACAGTTTGGAGCAATTGTAATGTTTTCGTTTCTCTGAGGTGAATATTTCTAAGCTTATTATATAACTTTGCCGAAATTCAGTCATACAGGACAGAATTAAGTCTCAATTGTTATGGAAAACAGGTATTCGAAATAATTAAAAAAATTTCTACCCAACAAAAAATTTTATTGAATTAATCAATAGTTGATTTATTATTATTATATTAATTTCAGAAAGAGTACAAGTGTGATATTTTATGGCAGGTTAAAAATGGGCGTTTGAAAAAGGAATTGTCTAGGTTACATCTTCTCATAGGGAGATAAAGATGAAACATATAATAAATATAACAATTGAAGAATAAACGGATAATTCTTAACTTTCGCCGGATACTTAACAGTGGCAAGGTTCCTTTAGATCAATAACATTAAAACTTACAACTAATAGTTCCGGACAGCTGTTACGATCCCTCATATATTGTTCACTAGCATAACAAATTTACTTACTCCGTTGATGAGCACGAGAGAGCGAAAAGCTGCCTGCACTATTATTTGTAATGTTACTGATCGATCTAGAGTAACCTTTCATTGTTAGATATTGAATTATTCCCTACCTGTTTCACACTATTCTCGGAGATAATCACAAAAAAATTCGTTGATCAACTCAAATAATTTTTCCTCGTCATTTATGTTATTAATCATAAAATGTATTTCAATGATATTATTCTTCATGTACTTATGGCTAATTATGTAAATACGAAAATGATTCTACTATAGGAGTAATCATGTTTTTTCTCGAAAGTTCACGCTTAATAATATAAAAGATTTGTACTACAAACTTCTTTTCTGACATTACTTTGGTCTGATGCATAAAAATACATTCCAAAATTTCATATTATATTTTCTGAAAATTTTGACCTACGGAGCGCGGCTCAAAAGGAAAGATTATCGCTGCTGAATATTGGTTTCATTTGAAATCAAATAACATGTATAAAATTGCGTACGAATAAAACCTACTTAGTGTGAGGTTTCCTTAATTTTTCTTGAAAAACTGAAATTAATTAAATTAGGATACGTATTAAACATTATATATGATTATTAAGTATCATGTAGTTAATGTGAGGTTTAATTTATTTTTCTATCAGAATTTGACATTGCCTTCCGGAAGCCAGGAGCCTGGATACAAATTTATGGAAGCCAGCCTATTCAGAAGAATATATCTGATGAAAAATCGTCTATTGAAAAATATTTCTTATTGTCTTGAAAATTGGTCGGCATTAATTAATTTAATTAATCTAATATCTTTACAATAGGTATTAAAAGTGTCAAGTGCAAGGTGGCTTGTGCAATAAGTTTACTTGTGATCTTTAAAGATAATTTGCCACTTATTCACTTATTCTAGAGATCTAAAATATATACCGACCAGCAGTTCAAATTTCTATATAAAATTATTTCTAAAAATACTATTGGACAATAAATATAGCTCAAGTATTTTCAATTAAATATTAATATTTACATATGAGAAGGTCAAGTAGGTATGTTACAATACTTTATTGGGTTCATTCGTTAGTGCCTTTTATATCATGATTTCAGAGAATAATTTCAACAAATATTACATGAAATGAAGAGAAGAAGCATGTAGCTTATACGATTGATTTTCAAAGGTAAGTGAAATATTGGGCTTCGGTGAGTCAATATAATCAATCATGTGATCTGATGGAATAAATGGGAAACATCAAAGCTTTTATCATCGACTTCATGCTTATATCAGAAATGCATGTATTAAAAGTTATTTCAGTTTCAGTTTAAAGCACAGAACATCCAGATTCTCTATAAAACAGAGTTAGACAAATTTACAAATAACTATTTAAGGTACCATTGCAATCATTGATGCTTGATGAGGACCCTTGAACAATACTGCTACTCATGGCCTCCTGAAGCATTCTATTTCATAAAACTACAATTTTCTCAAATCTTCAACAAACTTTCCTTCTGGTGCTCCAGACTGAATTCAACTAATAGTCCAGTCGATAAACTGGGCAACTTTCTAAAAATTTACTAGACAGTCGTTTTTTGCATAATGTTGTATGGACCATGAATGTTATTCGTGACTACTGACCGACACTTTCCCCCATTCACCCCTATACGCTAAATTAACCCTATTCTCAACCCCCTTCTTAAGATAATTTTTTATTTATCAAAAAATGAAAGCCTTCAAATGGGTTCTAGGATGTTTTTTGTGTCGCTGAACACGAATCCGAGGTCATTTTCCCGGAAAATGTATTCAATGGAAAGAAAATCGGGGAAATTTGTGGAAAACTGTGGAAAACCTGAAAAGAAAATCTTTCCACGTCATTGAAATTATAGTGTGATAGGACCCTATAGGATTTTTTTTTGGTCGTTGATTACGAATTCGATATTTAAAATGTTGAAAAATATCATTTTCCGGAAAAACGCAATATTTTATTATGAATTCTCCTTTCCTTTGAATGGAATTTGTAGAGTGTCGTGTTAATTCACGTTTATCTTTTTGATGTCAATTTTAAATTGACAAAATTACAAGTGATGCCAAAACGAATATTGTTTGAAAATTTCGGAAAAATCAAAAAAAATCTCACGGAAAAACATTATAACTCGATTTAAATGACCGTGCGATACGTCATCGTCGGGTTTTTTTGGTGGCTGAATACGAATTTGACCAAAAATAACTACTCAAATGTAATAGACGCCAGAACTTTGAATAACATTAAATGGATGAAATTGAATCCTATCGCTAGGATTTAGAAAATACACACTTGTAAGTTTTATGTATTTACGCGGAATTGAGTTCCATTAGTCTTCCAAACATCAGAAGTTTGTTTTTATTCCGTGTAAACGTTTGAGATTGACACACGTATCTGCATTAAATTAGTTGGAAAACTTATTGTAGAAACAGTGATTTTGTTTTTATTCTATTCACATTAGCAATATGATAAATGAGCTCAGTGTCAAGGCCACTGCAATCAACTTTTTGATATCATAAATGATATTGATTCACCTGAAAGCTTTTAGCGCTGAATACTGTTCAACTAACCTTGATATTCTGTTTATTTTACGATTGAATAATAACGCGATTGAAACACAAATTCAAACTCCAATAGTTTGTATTTTATTCACATTTATTCACTGTTCGAAACGCCGAAACTCTAGAATTAACAATATACAAACTTTTGACATTCAAAATTGGAATTGTAAATAATTTAACAAGATAAATGGGTTTCTCTAGATTCACAAGTAGCACTACAGTTGATAGTTCTGGACAGGTGTTTCGCTCTCAAGACTCCATCAGCGAAACGAGTAAACTACAGTGCTACCGGTCAATATCTCTGCCGAGGTATAAATATCCCATTGGCAAAAATGCCAGATATTTGTTGTTGTTATACTTCAACATATAGACCGGTAGCATTCTAGAGAAACCTAATAGCCTTTATGGTATGTAAAAAGTAATTTGTAAGCTTATCAATTATTAATTCAATAAGTTTGAGCTCAATCAATAACTAACACACATTGCACGGTGAAAAGTGTAGGTATTTCCTGGCAGTGGCTACAGAAGGAAAAGTTTCGAAAGACTCTTGGTTAATTTTCATGATAAAAACATACTATTGGAAAACCAATCACCTTTGGATTTCATTTGGAAATGTAATGGTTCCTAGTTAATAGCGGAAAACCATCATACTCCACCATTGCTTTCCCCGGGGGTCTTATAGGGCTAGGATGATCAACTTTTCTATATAAGTGATGAGCTTTTATCAACTCGGGTAAAGTTTTCTCCCTTGAGTACATGATATTTGAGTCAGAATTCGTCTGCTCAGAGGAATCAAACGAACTAAGTGAGAATAATTCCTGGACAAATCGGAGTGGAAGAGGACAATGACTGAGGCAGGCAGAAATACTTCTGGGAAACTATAACCAGAAGAGACCTGACGACTCCATCAACCTGAAAAAATATAAACTCAGAATACTAACGGAATTCTAACAGATGAAAATACACCTTAAGAAATTCGGATTAGCCGAGGAAGAAGACTGCAGGCTCGGGGGACAGGAGGAAGAAACTTCCATATTCTCGCAGAATGCACTAGCTTGTAAAACCCAAGGGCGAGACAAATGGGACCTTATCAAATTGGTGAGGGAGAGTTAGCTACCTAACTTGAATTCATCTTGAAATGGACTTGAAGGAACGGCTCTAGTCGTTGAGACACCCTGACTGGCCCAGCAGTAGGCATCCAGATAACAAAGGTAATGTCTATTTAGTCTAGATCGATCAATCACCTTACAAATTAATAGTTCTAGACAGCCGTTTCGCTCTTCCCATAGAGCTCATCAATAAAGCGACAAAGTTAGTGAATGTATCAGTCAATGTGGTACATTACATTGTTAGATTTCTTAGTGGGAAATCTAATCATAGATGGGGTTGGATAATATAGTTCCTTTAATATTCTATAAGTCGCTTCGATACATGATCGTTTAGTGATGCTACAAACTTTCTCGTTCTACTGTTGAGCTCTACGTTCTCTATCTAGAACTATTAGTTTGTAATGTTACTAATCGATCTAGACCAGAGATACCTCATCATTGAGATGTATCAAGGTCGCAGTGTGCAGATATCTCCAACACAATACAATACAATACAATATGATTGATTAATGCATGGAACTGGCACTAGAACATCGTCAGATGAACAAAATGTATCCGAATTCTGAAATTGTGAAATCCATTACCGTTCACGACCTAAATGGTGACTTCGACATAAATTATTCCTGAACTCATGAATGTTTTATTTTCTATTTTTTATAGATTTGCTCACCGATGGATTCACGTTTGTTGAAAATATGATATTGATGAATGATCTGGTCCTAGAGTTCAAGTCAGAATAGACAGTGATTGCTAAAAAAAATCCTTAACCTTTTTTCATAATTAATTATATGTCATTGTTTGAAACCAATACTAAGGAGAAGTCGATATACCAATATTGATCCCTATTTGTTGATTTTCCGAAGATTAAATATGACTGTTTCTATTTAACCATGTGAACTGTCTGCCTTAACATCACGATAAAAGCTTCCATTGACTCTTATTTCAATACCATAGATTTATTTCATACCAATAACATGACTTGGGATTCTAATTATTATGAGAAACAATTTTCGGAACGTTATCAAAATAAGTTGAACGTTATTGTCGGGGGATCATTCCGTGATATACGAGTAGGTGTTTGCCATAATATCCTATGTTGTAATGTAAACAAAACAACATAATTGTACGCCTTGTAGTGTTCTGAGAGTGCTTTGTAACTCGATAATCGATCAGTTGTGAGTAATATTTTTACATAAAATAGAATCTAACTGGGAACAAGTTTGGAACATCAATGAATAAATTAAGTCGAGAAAACCACGGAGGTATCACCAATGAAAAAAATGTGACTGTTTTCATTACATCAATGAAATCATTATATAAAAGGCACTTGAATGAATTACACTTCAACTTGAATTGAACGCAAACTATGCTACTAATACTCTTAAGTTTGAAATTATCACAAGTCTAATCACTTTTGAATCACATCAATTATATTTGCCCCTCCATATAATTCAGTTCATTGTACGTACTCCTTTCATTATTAGCCAAGCTCGTGTAAGATGGCAAACCGTTAGAAGTATCCTTTGGTCCATAGCCATTGACAACTGGCTTAGGCCCGTGTCCGTTTGCCATATGAGCAAACCCATTTGCCATATGTTGAACATTATTTGCCACGGTATTGGCTATTCCGTTACTAATCCTTTTACTTATGGTTTCCAAAGGTTCGCTCTCCAAATCTTGTAGTATTGGTTCGTTGAGTCTTGTATTATTGGGCAAATGACCGTTTTGTATGGCATGCCCGTTTTGTAAGGCATTGCCGTTATGTAAGGCATGTCCATTTGCCAAATGATTACTTGCTTGAACTGGATCATGGTTGCTCAGTTGTTGTGTATCTTGAGTATGTATGTATTCGATTAAATCTTTGACTACATTCCCGAAATCTTCCTTTACTGAAGCAGTATCGGTGTCTCCATCCACCTGAAACATAATTATTGATATATGTTTGAGAATGATCTATCTTTAAGAAATAATGATAATAAAATAATAATTATGATAAAAATTGTCTCTATTGGATTCATGAGTTTGGACATAAAGGCGAAGTATCCTCCGACCCTATATACCTATATAAAACTGAAATACATCAGTGAATAATTAAAACTATATTTGAGAATATGAAGAAATGTAAATAAATGAAAAAGAGAATGAATGTAGCAGTATAAACATAAATCATTTTTCAAATAGACGTGAACCGCTTTTGTTAGCTTTTTTGAATCTAATATGTGAAAGTAGATTTGGAACAAAGTTTACAAAGTTAACCTACTACTTTAATCAATGGTTATATAAAGTGGCAGGATTGAATATTAAGCTTCTATTGAAGATTGATCTACTGAAAGGTTTGGTTTATTTTGATGTCTTAGATATCTATTAAGAATGGCAATTTGCTCAAAAAAATAAGTTTCACGCTATTGCATAGCTTTTATCGCGGGCTTTGAGCGCGGCGACCGAATCAAGAAATTCCGTAACGAAAATAAAACCTAACACTCCTCACTCCTCCTACCATCTAACTCGGCCGAGCGTTCGCTCAACGTGTATGTATATGGTACGACTGTACGAAGCTCGCACGGATCGAGAAATCCGACGAATACGTAAGCAGCTGTTTGTGAGAAAGTATATAGGTGTATAGGTATCTATCATATCTTTATAATGCCACACTCACCGCATGTGCGCCCCGTAAGTATACATGTAGGTATATATACTGTTGTAGATACAGTTCCAAAAGGTGGGGTAGCTATTTACCAAAATAATAATAATGTTACTAATATTATGACTCCGAATATTGAAATAAATATTGCACACGTTAGCGATGTTAATGTTAGGCGCTCATTTGTTGGAGATATTTGTGCGTGCTTATGCAAACTTAGAAATGGCCTACACATAGTCATGGTGGCAATTTACATTTCTCTGAATCCAAAATTGGACGAGGTAGAGCATTTTATTCATCGCACTTTACTGGAGTACACTGAAGAAGGGTCGAAAATACTTGGTACAAATGGTAATAAATTTCCCCTTATCTTGGCTGGCGATTTCAACATCAACTTCGCTGATAAAAAATCAGAGCGGTTGACAACTTTTCTTTCGTAAAAATTGAATTTAAAAATTAATAATGATCCACAAGAATCCACAACAAAATATGGGACCACCATTGACGCGGTATTTTCCAGATATTTAGAGGATATCAAGTCTCAAACTTATGTTTCTTATTTCAGTAACCATAAACCTATTGTTTCAATGATAAAAATTCCTGAATAACATACATGTATTGTAAGATAATAAAAATATTTTAAACAATATTAACTTCTCATTTATTCAATAAAAGAAAAAAAATTGGTCTCTTATCGGTCACCACGCTCAAAAAGTGTAACTTGAATTAATATCAAAGAAAAAACTTGAATTAATATCAAAGAAAAAAAATACTGCATAAATAAAAATAAATAAATAATTATAATTGCATAAGTTGATAAAAAATGCTATGCAATAGCTTTACCGCGGCAGTCCCCGAGTGCGTTTTTTTTTCTTTAACATATTCTATCTCATTAGCGTATTTTAGGCAGGGTTGGGCGACTACTAAAAGATATGAGGTTGGCCCAAACTTTAAAACGGCCGACGGTTACTCATCGAACTTATAAGCATCTGATGATAACATGAGGAGGCATGGAGCCATGATGGGGACATGGCCACCACCACGCTACATAGTGTTGGAAAAGCGAATTTCGAAGAATGTCAAATCAATGTAAAATAAATCATTCGATTACATCATAAGATCGAAATTATTAATGTGTCTATCTATCAAAAATATACATACAATTTATTAACAGAATGGAAAAAGCGTATCGTATTTTTGCTTAATAGCTGTCAAAAATGACACTCACAATTGTTAACCTTCCTATGTTGTCCATTGTCTTCAACATTGGTAAAGAGGATTGCCGGAATATTTCGAGTCTCCTTCGGAATGCCGTTACACTGTCGTCTAATCGTCCTCTCCCAAGTTGAAGTTTACTGCAGTCCAATAATACTATCGTCGGTTTTTGTTTGAACTGAAAGAGAAACCATCCCTACAGAATAGGTATACAGATGAAATAGGAGCTACAATTTTAATTTTCGGCAGAACGAAACACGATTTCGAAATTGACCCTAAATAATGCTAAAATCTCCTCTATAGGAGAATACGTATATTTTTAACTCTTCAAGCTAAACTAACGCTTTGGTCCGACCAGTGGTATAGTAGGTATTCTTCAGTCGATTTTTCGAGGAATTTTGAAAACCCCAATAAATTTGTCAGTTTAATTGTTATGATAGGTCACAATAAATACGATGGAATAGTAAAGCCTGAGTAGCTAGAATTACTCTAATTACTTGTCGGCATTACTTTTTAATAACACTGAGTAAATGACCTTATACAACTTTTATCTTGGCACGCGGTTACATACGATTAAAATATTGCATACTCATAAAGATATTTCTTTTTAAACTCAAATCCTCTTCACGTTGCCATAAATAAACAACGCTTTCTACACTATGGAATATAATGTGTATGTGAATACATATTTTTTAACCCCTATATATTTGGTTAATTGATCTAGTAACACGATATGTATACCGAGAATATTGTATGATCAGTACACAAAATTTACATTATGGTTGTGCCGTTAACTGAGTATTGATTTAATTTAATTTTATTCCATAATATGAGAAGAACAGTGGTTTGACGGTAGAACCACGGTTGTATAAGCATGTTTGATCTGTGATGATAATTTAATTTACGCGCTATAACCATGAAACCAATGAAATTGCGTAAATCTTCACGTTCCGGTCTCCTGCATGTGCCTGCCTAGATAAATGATAATAACATGAGAAAGTTAAATAAGCATGACTTCTCATAATGAAAGAAAGAGATAAAAATAAAATAAAAAGTATGGGTGTGATTGTTCGATTCTTGTGATTTGCTAGTAGTCTAGGAAATAAAGCACTAAAATAGGCCAAACCTTCCAAACTTGGCGCAGTTGGATGGATTGAGATGCGGTTTCCTGCATTCGATTCAGAAAATAATTTGCGAAAAAAATTTATTGCATTTCTACAGTCAAAAAATGCATTTTTCTGAGTGCACTTCTTGAGGTGAATAAAAAAAATGGACTCGAATTTGTTTCTCGGGGGTATCCGGGCGTCCTGCAGTACCTGGTGTACCCTGAGTCCGGGTAACCACGTCATCTTCTGGGAATTTGTTAACTTTTCTCAATTAAATGTAACAAATTCTAGCTCTCGGGGGTTTTCAAAGTCGCCGATCACGACTATGACACTCGCAATGTTTTGCAAATTACCTGGGGGTGTTTCCGGGTCCCTGGAGCCCTCTGTATCCACGCCATCTTCTAGGAATTTGTTGATTTTTTTTCATAAAAGGTAAAAATTCTGGCTCTCGGGGGTTTCGAAGTCGTCGATCACGACTATGACACTCACAATGTTTTGCGAATTACCTTGGCTTGTTCCCGGGTCCCTGGAGCTCTCTGTATAAACGTCATCTTCTAGGAATTTGTTAATTTTTCTCAATTAAATGTAACAAATTCTAGCTCTCGAGGGTTTTCATTTCAATGTCGCCGATCAATCACGACTATGACACTCGCAGTGTTCTGAAAATTACCTGGGGTGTTTCCGGGTTTCCGGAGCCCTGTGTATCTACGTCATCTTCTGGGAATTTGTTAATTTTTCTTAATCAAATGTAACAAATTCTAGCCCTCGGGGGGTTTTCATTGTCGCCGATCACAATTATGATACTCACAATGTTCTGCAATTGACCTGGGGGCGTTTTAGGGTCTCTGGTGCCCTGTGTATTTATGTCATCTTCTAGAATTTTCAAATAGAGATATATTTTTTTACACTTTAAGAAAATACCAATACGAATAAAAATCCATAGTTTGCGTTCTCAGGATCACGACTATGCATGAGCTTTGTGAATGTCACAATCGTGATCGACGACTTCGAATACCCCCGAGAGCCAAAAATTGTTACATTTTATGTATAAAAATTAGCAAATTCCTAGAAGATGACGTAGATACACAGGCCTCCGGAGACCCGGAAATACCTCCAGGAAATTTGCAGAACATTGAGTGTCATGGTCATGATCGGCGAGACCCGAGAGCTAGAATTTGTTACATTTAATTAAGAAAAATTAGCAAATTCCTAGAATTTGACGTGGTTACTCGGACTCAGGGTACACCAGGTATTGGAGAAGAGTTTTTCACGTCGTAATCATCACCAGCAACTTTTATATCATCTTTTGAACAGTTAACAAACATTAAAAATGATTTTTTAATTAATTTCATCAATATCTAGGTCCGGGGGAGGTCCAAGGGGACCTCATGGAATTTTCTTGATAGCAAATTCGTGTTCACCGACCCCAAAAACCCCCGAATAATCAATTCGAGTTCGTTTTTTTCATTCACTTCAAAAAGTGCACTCAGAAAAATGCATTTTTTGGCTGCAGTTTCTGAATCGAATACAGAAAACGGCATCTCAATCCATCCAACTCCGCAGGGTTTGGAATGTGGAATGCTTTATTTCCTCGACTATAATGGAAGTAGGTGGTGGTAGTACTGGTAGTGACAGCGCGGAGGCTTGGTCAATACAATACTCAATGGTCTTGCACCTATAATTGATGCAAAAATGGAGTTATTTGACGCATTTGATTTAACAGAAGAAGAACTGGAAAGGTTTGGAGGTAAGTACCTACATTCACGTTATGTCGTTAATGTATAACTAGTTTTGTAAAATTATTCAACATTTTCACCTCTTCCCAATTTGTACACTGTCCTTTTAATAGTCTTAGTCATAGGGTTGAGGTTAGTGTTGGTATATTTCAAAATATGTGTAGGTATAATATCTATTTTATTACTGGAAATTATTTTCTGTCCACTTGTTGTGATTTAGAAGGATTACGTTAATTTGAAGCTACATATTGTACTGTAAGGTTATATTTTACAGCTGAAATGTTCCTGTTAAATACAGTTGTGGTTGAGATCAATCATTTCTGATGCAGAATACACATTTTGATGTCAAGTTGTTTGTAATATAAATATATCGTTTGTTCGAAAATTTGAGTTTCTTTTTAAAAACAGTTTTCAATTTTCCAATTGATTTCCTGACTACCTTTTTTAATCAGTTTTTAGTGACCAATTACAATTTATTGACAAATGATGAACCTATCTTGAAACTAAACATTTCTCTTGAAATATACATTTCATTTTATAAGTCATTCATTGTGGTATTAAATTTTGTATCTAGGTATTTTCAAGCAATTGCTAAGTAATTTCAGTTAGAACATCAGCCTATAAATTATCTATGTAACTAGTTACTTACTATTATATAATGGGGGTCTTAGGCTATATAGGACATAAACATGTGGTTATATATGGCTTGAAAACTGTTCTATAACCGCAAGATTTTTGTTAACTTGACAAAATACACTCAATACTTATACTACCAATTTTTTTATGATTAAAAATATTTCTTATATTTTCGCAGTAGTTATACGTTTAGACACAAGGGAATGTTGACTTTAGCAGTGACAATTTTCTTTCCAAATTTGTGCGGGCCCCTGGGTACGTGTTTCGAGTACCCCGTTCCCGTAGTAAATGCGGCACTCTCAACAATAAATTACTCCGAATGGAAACGTGAAAATGGAGGGCCATATTTTCCAATCATTGCTGTTGGAGACAGAGCTGCTGCAGCTTTATAACTTTCTCAACGGTCGATAAAGTTGGAGGTAAACAATGTAATTGTGAGTCCAAGATGAAAACGACGACGGACAAAAGTGATTGTAAATTTTCATGATTTGGGAACAAGTGTTAGGATAGTGGTTTGATCTAGATATTGAATTTCTTCAGAAATAATGCTTTCTTAGGAACAATTAAATATAAGTGATTAGTGGAAACGTGTTAGTGTTCTCTGGCGTTTTGGTTTAGGTGAGATTGAAAGGAACTATAGTGTGTGAAAAACTGAAGTGATATTCATTATTTTAATGTGAATGTGCAATAAGCTGAAGAGTATGCTTTCCAATGGTATGATAACTTCTTCTTATTTCTAGAAAGGTCAATTGTAAACGAAAACTTTGGAAACTCTTTAGAATAGTTACCCAGTTGAAACTTTATTTGTTAGCTACCATACAGTTCATCGAAAAGATTACTATAGTGATACGTTATTAGCAGTCTGAAAGCATCAATGGTAGATACTATTGGGTGTTAGACCTACGATCTACCGAAAAGCAAACCGCATGCTCAAATAGCAGGTGTCGACTAGAGCCTGATCAAACATATGTGAAATAAAAATCTTACATATTCAAAAAGGGACCATGAAACGCACATGCTTGTGAGCTCAGAAATTCTCTTAATAATCAATTTCATAATTTAGTATTCCGAAAAGATTTGAACTAAATGATTATACGTGAACGGATGATTCATATTTCTCATAATTCCGACTATGAATCAATAGTTGATGGAAATTTAACGTTGGCTTATAATAACACGTAAACCGTACGCTACTTCTGTCATGTTGGGGATAATTGTACATTTTTAAATATTCAATTCCGACTAGTTCGAGATCGATTCTGAGAAAATAACAGCTTGCTCGGATCGAGTTTTGTCCTTACGACAAGTTTTAATATTTAATTAGCAGATATTCCAGTAAATTATAGTCTACCGAAAGTTTTGGAATTTAAGAAACGAAATGTGAGTACCAATTACTACGTCAAATATTTGGGACGGTTGCTGAGTTGTATTTATGTCAGTATATTTATAAAGACCTCATTTATTCTTGGTAGTAATTTAATATTTTAATTTCAGGCAGGTCAATTTACGACGGAATTTCTATAAAGGATATGGATTTACGAACTATTTTCATTTTAAGGTAATTTTTCGTGACTATTTGTAATAATTTACTTATAGAAATAGTTGTATACTTCTCAATACATAATTTAAAGAAACTAAAGATGATTATCAGAGTACGCATTTTTTTTATCTCGAATTTGTTGATCGCAGTTATCATATTATTCAATTTATTTGATTGGATCCATCATTTCATCCGAATCTTCACTTATTCTGATTCAACCTTTCATCGGATTGAAAGGATTCAGCTTACCAAAAGACTTTTGTTTGATTTAAATGTTATGTGTTGAACTTATACCCACTTACATATTTCACAAAACCTTCTGAGTTGGGAGAGATAATCGACAGTTACAGAACTTACGGGGGCAAGATGGAAGGTCCCTGAAAAATGAAACTAGAAATGGTTTATTTGGTCAAAACCTATTTTATTTCTCAACATAATCTTCTTGTAGCCCGATACACTTCTTCCAACGTTTTTCTAATTTTTCGATCCCTTCCAACTAATACGATTTCGGCAATCCTTCAAAATAGGCGTTTGTATCAGCGATGACCTCATCGTTGGAGCCAAATCTCTTTCCGCCGAGTCATTTCTTCAATGTCGGATATAGATAAAAATCGCAGGGAACCAAATCTGGAGAATATGGTGGATGACGAACTATGTCGTAGCGCAATTCATGCAATTTTGCCATTGCGACTGCGGACCTGTGCGCCGGTGCGTTGTTCTGGTGGAAGAACATATTTTTCTTCGCCAAATGCGGCCGCTTTCCCTTCAAATCGGCGTCGAATCGATCAAATAGCTATGCATAAATTACGCCGGTGATTGTTTTGCCTTCTTCAAGGTAATCGATATGGACAAAACCGTGTGCATCACAAAAACCTGTCGACATTACTTTGTTGGCCGATAAACCCACGTTGATCTTTTTCGGCTTCGAATCACCAGGACAAATTCATTGTTTCGACTGTTCTTTGGTCACTGGTGTATTGTGATAGATCCATGTTTCGTCCATGGTTACGAAACGGCGCAAAAAGTCCTTCTTATCGCCCTTGAATATCGCCAAACACTCTTTTGAAGTTGCCACATGGTCGCGCTTTCAGATGACGCAGTGGAAGTTCATTAAAGTGGAATAAACAAATTAACAACTGCAGAGGACGACCTAATTGGTTTTATTATAAGCGGGTGACGCCATTTTTCACTCCTGTATTAATAACGGTACGATCGAATCCAAGTACAATTGAGTCTTCTGTATCAAAGTATTGTTCCAAAAAATTTACAAGAGACTGTTTATGTTTATTATGAAACCACAGCTACATTCCTGTGTTGTGTGACCCAAGTACCTAGAACTAGGTACACTTATCACATAAATATGCTATTCTGTGATACAGGTATTACCAGCTTCTTCTTGAACCATAATTTGGTATTTTCTCCCATCACTGGATAAGAGCGCGTCATTTGAGACACAAATTGCCTCAAATATGCTAACTTTTGGAACCAATGAGGGACCAGAACATATTGCAATAATCATGGTTGGCGCTCATCGAAAATCTCGTCTGTTATTCCATAACGAGCGATTCCAGATAGACAGAAGTCATTGTCAAGCTCAATAAATGCCCAACTTCTATCTACCATCTTCCTGATGCCAATAACCTACAAACTGTCGAGGAAAGCTCCAATGTCTATTTCCTCTCACATCATCCTATCGTTAGCCCACACGATGTTCCACGAACAGCATAGGTTACTTTCTCGCATAGCCAAAAAATAGTTGAAAAAAACAACGGTAATCTAGGGATACCTAATTACTTTTGCGGAGAAAGAACCATGTGAAATTTAAGAACTTCAGGTGACAACTTCTGCGGAAATAGTGACAAAGAGATATCACTGAAAAACTGGTAGAGCGATATAGGTGTAAAGAGTGGTGTAGTGGGGAAGACTGCTGAAGTGGTAAAGGGGTACTTATATAGTATTAGTAGTATGGGGGTGGAGAGTCGTGTAGTGGTGAAGTTTGGAATAGTGTTACAGGGGTAAAGAGTGGCATAGTGGTGAAAATATATAAGAAACCAAAACCAATCAAGAGAAAACTAATGACCTTTGTGGGGAAATAGCCATGTGAGATTTCTAAGCCGCAGCTCGCGCTGCAGCAATAGTAATGAAGAGCTATCAGTGGTGAATAACAGTGGTATAGTGGTGAAGAGTGATATATTGGTATAGTGGTAAGGAGTAATGGAGTTAGATAATTGTGATATATATATATACGTGAAGAGTGATATAGTGGTAAAGTATTGTAAGGGTAAATGGTGGTATAATGAGCATATTTTTAAGAGTGGTATAGTGGTAAAGAGTATCATAAACCAAAGTCAATCTACAGAAATCTAATCATCTTTATGGAGAAATAATCTTGTGAAATCTCTGAACTTCAGCTCACAACTTCTGCGGGAATAGTGGTGAACAGAGTTGAGCCCATGTAACAACATGTTTTGTTACCGCAATTTTTTTCAAATACCTTTGGTTTGATATTCAGAACACTGTTTTGTGAATGGCATGCGGCTGAGAAATTCAAAAATGCTATATTTAACGTAGGTACATAAACAGGAAAAATTTGAATATTTCAGAATGTCTTGGACCAACCTTAGATACGTTGAAAGAATTCAAGCAAAAAACTCATGCTTCATCCCGTTCGAACGTGTCTAGATCGACAGGCCAACTTGGTGGCAACTGCAATTTATTTTAGAAGATATCCGAATAATTCATCTCGCCATAAAGAGCACAGTATTAAACTAATGAATACATGAAAAGAAATGTGTTGGCACGAGCCCAGCCCCTAAGAGACATTTCGGCTATTCGAGCAATCTCCTTATATGTGAGGTCAAAAATCCAACTTTCGAAACACGTAATTTTCCCAAGTCTTTTGATATTTGAGTGCGGTATATGAATCTTGAGAAAAATAATTATCAGAATTATCTCCCACTTTGATCCTCCATTGGTGCTTGTAAAACAAGATGAAATATGAGCACTCTCAGCGGAAACTTAACAATTGTTTTGGTTGGTAACCACATACAAACATTAGCTTCACAAGGTTCTTTAATTAACTTACCTTTGATTCAAATTCAGTAACTTGGGTCATATCTCTAGGGAATCCATCTAGAATTATGCCTGGCACAACCAAGTTCGTTGCCATATTAGCTTCCACATATTTCATTACAAGGTCCAATGGAACCAGTTCACCGTTGCTTATACAGTCTCTGATCCGGTTTGCTTCTGGGTTTCTCCTTTGGTCTGGAGGTTCGGCTGCCGTCCTTAACAACTTCCCCAAGCTCACGTGAGTCCATCCTATAGGCAAAAAAAATCGATTTAACATCTAATAACATTCTTTTCTTATGGCTCAGTTGGCTCAACTCATTCATATTCTGATATCTGACATTACTTCCACATGCAACCAATGTACATATCTACTTGAAAAATCACACATACATCTATTAGACTTATTGAAATAAATAGTTCACCAATTTGATGTTGATTAGTTGATCAAATAAATTGTTATCTTTTATGCTTCGAATCATACTCCGTACTTGTGTGTTTTTAGAACTCTATGGGGAAGTAGGTCAACGCACCTGTATCTCTAGACACTTGGGAACACAACGCGGCTTTATTACTTCCTGGTCCGCCTATTACCCATATAACAGGAGGCCAACCTGCTTTGACAGGCGTGGGGTAGTTTTGGGGATTATTAGAATTAACAGAAATTATCTGGGTTTTGGGTCGTTCTGGTTCTATTTCTAACCTCTGACTCTGAGGATTCACTCCATTTGTAGTGGGCTGAAACAAAGAATATTTAATTGGTGATATTTCCGTTTTCCTCATAATTTTAGATACGGTGATAATCGTAGGACTGTAGTAAAACATTATATTGTAATAATAGTAGAAGGAAAATGGGGGCTTATGTGGTTCATAATGTTCCTGGATCTGAGTAAGCAAAATATACTGCTCTCAAGGTAGATACAGGTTCGGTTTGGTTTTTTCAAAATTAGATGACTACTATTTTGTGTGGTATAATTGTCAGTACTGTTCTAGGCTAATAATTTTTTAGAGATTTTGATAATATAAAAATGGATTCTGTTATAGATGATCAAAATAAATGTCGTGTAAGTTCGTATAATGAAAATCTTCAAGAATCAAGTATGATCTTTTGCTATTACGATCTTGAAATTATCTAGGAGATGATTTTTCTCAATCAACCCAGGAGCTGGTGAGACAGAGAGTAAAAAAAGTGAATTTTCAACAAGAGACGTTATATAAACTAGGGTGCCTCGATCAAGGTCCGCGACCTACATCTCATAGAAAAATCATTTTTTGAAGTATTGTTATTCATAAAAGTTGATGAGTCGAGCTATACTAGAACGCCACTGGTGAAACATTTCTTCACTGGAAGTTATATTCTAGTTGCCATGCGTGAAATGCCTGATGCATCTCAGCTACGCGTTTTGCTTCAAATAACGTTTTTTCTTGGTTTCAACACATGTGTGTGTAACACGCAATTTAATTTCCAGTAAGCATTTGCTCATGTACATGAAATACAATAATTGATGATTATTAGTGGAAAACGTATTGAAAAGAGATTAATATCGTTATATGAATTCAATGTTATTTCTGATATAATTTTCATCTGCAAGCCACATGCTTCCCTCATAATTTTTTAATTAATCTATTGATATTTTAGCAATCAATAATTACAATATAATAATTTGCATTTACTAATCAAAAACATGATTAATACTAACTATGTTCAAAATTATTTCTTTTGTGATCTCTTAATATATCGTGAAATCGAAATATTTCAGAATTTTTATCGTAGCCATATTTGAATTGGAGCTATACTTTATTTCTCCATCTATATTAAATTCAAATAGTATAAATCTTAGAAATATTCAGAGATCCTTAAAGAAGAAAACAGTTTAAATATACACACAACTAATTAACCTGATTTCTTTCAGTTTTTTTTGTATTAATTCTTACTTGAAAAGAATTTTTTCTTTTTTCTTATTTTCCTGCGTATGAATACGTAATATAAATTGGATATTGAATTACTCCTATATCTACTCAGAATTTGGACTTTTCATTCTTAACTGAATATTGGCTAGAATGTGGTTCATATCTGGTATATATCGAAGTATATAATGGCATCAATAAGAACGTAAAACTGCCTGGATTTTGATAAGTTAAGTTATCATATTTGTTTATTTATAAGTTAAATTTTTAATAATTGTTTCGTCTTTATTCAATCAATATTTGTAAATTGTACATATGTACATATCTGTGATTTTTGGAGTTCCACTCTATATAACCTCATCATCATTAGCTAGCCGAGCATACCAACTTCATAGATGGATTAAAGGTTATAATGGAAACATATGTATATTATTATATTTTCGAATTATGCATAAAACTATAGGTATATTTAGTGTGAATCTAGCTAGCTTTAACCGTTTTCGAGATTATAGCATAAGTATGTTAATGTTTCCTATTCCATAACGTGCTTTTAGCATTTCGTAGTGGTAGGTTTGAGAAAGCAAAACGCATTCAAAATATTTATAATTATAGGCAGGAGATTCCTAAACAATTTTTGGAAATCGCTCACGAAAAATAGCAAAAATGTTCATTTTTTCAATTGGCCTCCATTTTTCTTCTTCTTGAAATTTGACTTGAATTTTCTAATTCATTTCTTACTCGGTACATACCAACATCAATGGTTGTTAATTGGTACTATAAACCCGATTTTTCATTTTAGCACAAATAAAAAACTGTGATCAATTGATCAAGTGACTTCTTTCACTTTTATAAGCAAACTAGCTTTCAGAAACTCCTGCGGATCAAATGTTTATGATTGTAGGAACAGAAAATATATTGGAAAATAAAATTAAAAGTGAAAAAAATAATTTAAAGACATGCTGTTATTTTATAGTGTACTAAAAAGAAATAAAAAATCATGATCCTGATCCAAAAAATCCCATATACCAATGTTGACTAGAATCAGACCATAACCACAAAACTCGTCCGTCATCTTAGCCTCCATATTGAATTTTTAAATTATGACCAAAATGTAATGATCTCTGCCACAAAAACTTCCACATAACAATTTTGAAAATAATCGGACCATAATCATCTAACTTGTCAACCATCTTGAATTTGGATAAAAATCATGATCTGTGACCTCGAAAACCCCCCTGTATCAATTTTGAATGAAATCGAACCATAATCACAAAACTATTCCGACATCTTCCATTTTGACTAAGAAATCATAATCTCCCACCCCAAAAACTCTCATATACCAATTTTGAAAAGAATCGGACCATAATCACAAATGTCTTCCGTCATCTTGGCCGCCATACACATACACACGCCTTAGCGAAGGAGCTTTCACATATTGTTGGAAGCAGCAGAAATTAGTCCTTCTTCCGAAGGGCAACAAGCCGCCGGACGATCCATCATCTTCCCGACCTATTTGTCTATCGGAAACATCAGGAAAGATGCTCGAAAAGATAGGAAGAGGAATTCAGTGAAGGTGAACAAAATTCGCTTCGCTCTCCATAACAGATTAGATTCAGACCTCAGGAAGATGGCTAGCACAGGAATTGCCTCTCTCTTTGTTCTCATTGTAGATTGTAGTATGATCACAATGACGTTTGAATAATATATTCTTAAAAGCGTTTGATGGTATATGATCGGCTTAACGTTGAGGTATAGGCCCGATCTACTTTAAGTGAACTATCGAGCTGGATTCCACAGCTTTGAATATTTGGTTGCTTGTGAAGTGGATACTTCACTTACCCTTTGATGATGTATATTCAAACTTATACGTATCTCGTAATGCTCTGCAATACTTTAATTTTGTTAAAGGGTAAGGTAACTCGAGGATAGATGGCCATAATTTTCGTATTACCTCATATCTTTTCATAGGAGCCATCTCAGTCTCATCTAAAAGTACTAGGACAGATGACCATAGGTTTTAAATGAATTTGTCTGCTGATAAGTATACACACATACATTCAAAATGGAAGATACTTTATTCTTGAAATTTTTATTTTAAAAATAACACAAATATAAAAAATGAATAATGTTCTTGCAGATCATTCTCAGACCACTCGCCTCATGTAACTTTATTTATGAAATCTCGATTATTTGGCATCTGTAAGTAATGAAAAAATCTAATCGAAGAAATATGGTCATCTCACCTATTTTTATAGAAGAGATGACCATACTTACTTCATGGTTGCTTCTCATTTTAAATGTACTATTTTAGGTTAGAACAACACAAATGCAGCTGATATTCAAATAATATAACAGTACATGAAAATTTGATGCTGCTTACTCGTAGTAAAATAGGCACAACAGTCCACATAATAAAACTATGTTCTGCGCCGAATAAATTAATCCACACACTTCTTTCTGAACCATTTATTTAAACTGACAAACCATACAAATTTAAGAACAATGGTTGTAATTAGTAATATGAGATTCTTTATTCGGCAATAAATATCAGTATCACGTGTTGATTGTGATCATTGTGGATCTCAAGGATCTATGCGATCAGTTGAAGTAAACAATACTACAGTAATAAATGAAAACAATGAAAAAAAAACTTGAGGCTAATTAAAATAATTCAAACGTTCCCGATTAAAAAATATTTCACATTTTCATTTGTCAATTTAAAAAGGGTCAATTTAATTCATACAATTCAGATATAAAATATTGTTATCACATTGGTTTTTATATCATCTTTTTGTTGCAATCGAACATCAGTTCGATTATACCATTATCAAAGATCTATCCTGGAGATAATTCACATGAAACGTGATGGTAAGTAGGTAAATAGTAGAATCTATCTACAATCATTGAGTCAAATGTAAACAAATTTAATTAATTTAAAAATTGCAAATTTCTACGTACTTCTTTAAAATGTTTAAAATTGTGTATCATGTAAGCTGATACAAATCAGTAATATAGCACAGACCTTTCTAATCATGGTCATAAATTTTAAACATAGCTGTTTAAAATTGTGGGTACTTTAGCGCAAAGGAGTTTGATGCCAGATTATTTATACCTGTCGTGAAAATATGATGTTTTTAACTAAAGATAAATTAGTGGGTGGTGGTTTTCAATACGTATTCATATATTTTATACTTTAATGTTTTACAATTTCAATTATTCGTGTTTAGTTCGTTGTTGCAGAGTTAACATGTTTGGTGGAAATTAATGCGATAACGATGCTCAGTGCTTAGTACAATAAGCTTAAGAAATCCCGCGGTTTAGTTGTAGTCTGGTAAAATTGGCATTTCACATCGTGATTTTGCTACTATTGAGCGATTTGGACGTTATTGTATTTGACAAAAAAATATGAAAGGAAACCGGCCGCAAATCGTTACTCGAGGGTTTTCGAGGTCGCTGATCATGAGCACTGTTACAATAATTCTCAGAATTATAAATAATAGTTTTCCTAATGTTTTTCAATCTACACTGTATTTTCCCGGCTCCACCTGTTTTGTAATTTCCCTTATCCATATTGTTCGTTACTTTCTATTTATTGTTTTCTTCATACTTTTGTATGTTTGATAATAACACTTCGGTGTTGAAACTATAGTAATTTTTTCATGTTATTATTTAAAGTGGTTTTAAAACAAAGTATTTGTTTCAGTTAATCGTATTAATCTGAGTTATATAACATTATTAAACTTCGGAGATGATAAAATTCATGGATGCTAATCTAAGATTAATTAAGCCAACTTGAAATCGTTCCATCCGTATTCAATAAAAGAGGAACATATATCAGACAAGACTAATTCCGATGCAACAAGAATGAATCAATGTGCATCAGGCAACGGTAATTCGATATGTGGCACCATCACTGATCTCGTGTACACGGTAAACAGAAGGCATTTACATTTATGATTTCAGACTAATTTATTTTGCGAATTCTGTATGCCTGGTTCATAATGCTAGTCTGGCAAACCGCTAGTCGGACTGCACTCGAACTCTAAGTAAATTCCAGCAATTTATATTAACTCTAATGTCTGCTTTTCACCGTCGTCGTGCGCGCCTCACCCGTTCCAGAAAAATATACAACTGCCGTCAACTAACGAAATACAAGTATGCGATAAATTACTACCGTTTTGCCATTTTTAAAGTTATTCGTTCCGAGCAGATGTACACATGTTATGTCACCTACAGAACTATTTGCTACATTTTCAGAAATGGCGAAGGAATTTCTCGAACGATGCTGGTAACTCCTTTCATGAGACGTTTTATAGAATATGGCCATTTGTATGGCTGGTTCGTGTATACGGTATACTTGTTACTCGATATGATCATTCGTTGTCAGAATCGGAAAATTCGAAAAAATTCGACATTTTCATGGAAAATTACGACCAACATCTGCAAACCCTGCATCACTAGCGTAAAAAAAATCACTCGGGGGTTTTCGAGGTAGCTGATCATGATTCTCTTGTCAGAAGTGGAGATTTATTCATATTTGGCTGCAGATTGGTCCTACCAAAGCTTAAAGGTACCCAGCTCAGGTTGGCATATGAGGTCAAGTACCTAGGTATCGTGCTTGACAGCAAGCTAAATTGGCATCGACACCTTGAGGTAAAAGTCAGCAAAGCATGTGCGGCTTTTTGGCAATGTCGTAGGGCGATGTGGCTTGTCCCCTAAGATTACCCTGTGGCTATATACGGCTGTCATTAGATCCATGCTCTGCTACGGAGCACTTGTCTGTTGGCCCAGAATCCGACAAGCAAATGAAATAGCTCACATCAGTCGGGTGCCAAGACTTGTGTGCTTGGCAGTGACTGGGGCTATGAGAACTACACCAACTGTAGCCATGGAGACTATTCTCAATTTGCCTCCCCTGGAGCTCTTTGTACAGGAGATGGCGCTGGGAGCGGCTCTGGGACTGCGGAATGGAAATTTGTGGAATGTGAAAAGAGGAGGTGGTCATGCTTTTATTCTCGAGGAGGCGTCCGTGAGGATACCTTTACTTGGATCGCAAGCGGACCGCATACCGGCGAAGTTTACCTTCAAGAAACACTATCACATCGATTTAGACAAAAACGACGAAACAAAGCCCGACATAAACATGTTTACGGACGGCTCCAAAAATAGCCGGGGATCAGGTTCTGGAATATTCTCCGAAGAACTTGACCTACGCGAATATATACCTCTAGGATCTCATGCTACAGTGTTCCAAACGGAGCTAGTAGCAGTGACCCAAGGAGCTAGAATAGCGGCGGACAAAAATACCGCCGGCAAACGAATACGGATCATGACAGACAGCAGAGCAGCACTACAAGCCCTTAGTAGCCAGAAGGTTAACTCAGGTTTAGTTTGGGAGTGCCACAGAAACCTCAAAAATCTGTCACAGTATAATGATGTTCAACTCACCTGGGTGAAAAGACATAGTGGAGATCAAGGAAATGAAGAGGCGGACAGGCTGGCGCGAAAAGGCTCCGGACAAACACTATTCGGACCGGAGCCCTTCTTGCCGCTAACCTCAAGCACTCTGGCTGCTTTGATAAAAGAAGATACCCTAAAACGGCATGCCGAACGATGGATATCGAATGATAGCTGTAGACAGGCACATACTGCTATAAAAGCACCGTGCCCAAAAATTGCAAAGTTCTGCCTACGACTGACAAGATATAATCTTAGAAGACTCGTAGGGATATGGACAGGACACTGCCGACTAAATAAACATCTTCACACGATGGGAGTCGTTGTCGACCCCATATGTCGAGGATGCTACGAAGAGGATGAGACAGCGGAACATGTGATTTGTCACTGCCCGGCGCTCTCATCGATAAGAGATGCCATTTTGGGGGACCCCTGGCCAAATCTGGTCAACATTGGCGACGCTCCACCCGGTGCGGTCCTCGGGCTGATCAACGCGATTGGTTGGCTCGATGGCTGAGGAGGGACAGGGGTCTTCGCCTTGAAGGGGTGGCACGATGGTCCCAGTTCAGAGGCTTAAGTGCCAGTATAATTATACACCCTTCACATCAAAATACATCCATCCATTGACTGCAGATTTTGGTTGTACTTTTCCATGAAAATGTCGAGTTTTGCCGAATTTTCCGATTCTGACAACGGATTCGTGATCAGCGATCTCGAAAACCCCCGAGTCAATTTTTTTACAGTCTTGATGCAACATTTGCAGATTTTTGTAGAAATTTTCCATGAAAATCCCAAGTTCTCCAGCCAAATATGTAAAGTTTTCTGATTCTGACAACAGAATCGTGATCAGCGATCTCGAAAACCTCCGAGTGATTTTTTCACGCTAGTGAAATGTCGAATTTCCGAATTTTCCGATTCTGGCAACGGATTCGTGATCAGCGACCCCAAAAATCCCCCTAGTAACAATTTGCGGCCAATTTCCTTCCATATTTTTTTGTCAAATACATTAGTTAATTATCGGTCCATATCTACAATTAATTAGAGGCTTAATTGTTAATTAATTAGGGATAACAAAAGCGTAGATTCAAAATGAGGTCTTCTGGTTCGGGGTGCTTTCCCGAACATTTTGACAACAAGAAAATCCAAATCGGTCAATAGTTGCAAAAAGCTTCATTTTCGATTTTTGAGGGCTATTTTTACAGGACTATTGATTTGAATTAGATTTCAAACTTCTTCGGATCATGGTCGCGAGACCGAAACGTATGTAAAGTCGAAAATACAGCGGTCAAGAATCATTATTATTTGACTTACCACTGAGGACAGTTCTGTTGTGACGTCATTCGGTAAAGTTCCTACTTTTCCGTTGCTGAATACAGGTGGGTTATCTTGCATTCCAAGAATTCGAAATACGCTGGTTCTAAAATCTTTATATACGTCTGAAGGGTGTCTTTCTCCATTTATCTGAAATGATGACTAAATTTCATTTCGGAAAAAATCATGAATTTCACCTCCAATTTGCTTTTAGACAAAAGTTATATAGTCCTGTCAAACCGTGCATGAGCCAGGAAACAATCCCAGAAGTTTTTTCTCACCGGTTCTACATGGTTTTTGAGGTACCAAATTCAAATTGTTTGCTTCACAGAGAAAATCGCAAAAGACCCTAAAAGTTTCACACTTATTCCAGTTTCTCGCTAATTTATATCTCGAAAACTCTCTGGCCAAAACGAGAGAAATGCCCTCTCCCTCTCTTGTTTCACTATATCATGATCAAAAACAGATATGTTGAATTAATTAATTGCATAGTTGTAAGATTAATGAAAAAAATATTGCATATTATGTTTATTCTCGTACTCAAAAATTACCTAGGGCTTCATAGGGAAGTAATGACCAAGTAAATAAGCTTGATGCAAAATTTTATTTATGAGGGTAGTTATCAGGCTGTTCTAACGCAGTTACAACAGTTTGTCAAAAAAATTAATATTGGCATTTTGTACGGAATTTGGTCTACCCTAATCATGTATGCATTGGTCTTTCTTTTCGATAGATCGCATAGTTTCCGAGATGAAAGAGATAAATGAAAAAAAAACAGCTGTTTGCTCTGTGAATCCGACCTTTTACGAGGTGGAAAACATGAAACCCAAATTCAGCACCTCAAAGAACATATAGAACCATTGAGGAAAAAACTTTCTCCTGAGTCGGCCGGCCCCTTTCGAGCACCATTTGACTGAACTAAGAATCAACCTTGTATATATATCACAGCCTTTCCAGAATTATTTCCAGGCAGCAATAATATGCTAAAATCTGAAAGAATCTATAAAACAATGTACATACTTCCAAACATACGCAGTTTCAGTATCGCATGCAATAATAAACAAAAACATATAAAAATCTGATTACTTTGGATGTTATCTTCGTTGAAGTTTCACCCGATCAACACGTTCAATGTTGTTCACAAAACAAGCTCAACAGTGTACATAACTGTTATATATCTGATGCAGGTAATTGCAAATCAGAATTCAGAAGTAATAGTATGAATGATCACTCTTCATTGATCATTATATATCTTCATCATTGGAGCTATAACAATTCTCCTTCCTGGAAACGTGATTTTCCATCCTCTGCCATGAAATTACATTTTGCGCAAGTATTATCATTATCATACCCTTCTTGCACGCAAAGAAGGAAAATTTATTATGCATATTACATATTTCCACGTAAATGAATAGACGAAACATTGTTTTTAACACGCTTTACTTGTATGTCTGTAAACAAACGTAGAAAGTAAATATTCACCAAGTTCTAATTATCATCGTATCAATTTTCAACTTTGCAAATGACATTACAAAAATAATTTGTCATTGATAGTTTATTTACCATTTTTCATATATACACAGTGGGTCAGAAAAAACGGTGCAAATTGGAAATATTCATATTTTTAAGAACAATCAAAGCAGTATTTCTTCGAAAAACCAAATGTTTACACGTGTAGATTATTTATCCCATTTTTGCAACGTTTTTTTATGAACGATATTTCACATTACTGAAGGTTCTGCAAAGACGCGAGTTTATAATGCACCGTTTCAGTTTTCGTGACGTCTAAGTCAAGATGATCAGATATCAATTGAACATTTGTTTTAAGATGACAATTTAACTGCTCGAAAGATTGTGGATACTTCAAAAGGGTTGGTAAGTTACAAGTGTGTATTGTTTAATCGTTAAGCTCAGAGCTTACGACAACATTAATCGGAAACAAGAAAACGGAAGACCACGTACGAGGGCAAGGTGAAAAGTCCTTGAAAAATGGAACAAGACATGATTTATTCCGCCAAAACTTATTTTATGTCTCAATTTAATCTCCTTGTAACCCGATACATTTAGTCCAACGTTTTTCCAATTTTTCGATTCCTTCCAAATAATACGATTTCGGCGTTTGTTACAGCGATGATCTCATCGTTGAAGCCAAATCTCTTTCCGTTGTGCCAAGTTTGGAAATAGATAATAATCGCAGGGGGCCAAATCTAAAGAATACGGTTAATGACGAACCAATTTACTGTAACGCAATTCATGCGATTTTGCCATTGCGACTGCAGACCTGTGCGCTGTCCTGGTGGAAGAGCCCCTTTTTCTGTCAAATACGGCCGCTTTCGATTCAAATCGGCGTTGAATCGATCCAACAGCCCTACATAATATACGCCGGTGATCGTTTTGTCCCTTTCAAGGTAATCGATATGAACGATACCGTATGCATTCCAAAAACTGACTTTGTTGGCCGATAAATCTACTTTAGCCTTTTTCGTTTTCGATCCGCCAGGACAAATCCACTGGATCTATGTTTTATCCACGGTTACGAAACGGCGCTAAAAGTTCTTCCCATCGTGCTTGAACATCGCCAAACACTCATTTGAAGTTGTCACACGGTCGCGCTTGTTGTCAACAGAGCAAATGCGGCACCCATCTGGCAGATAGCTTTCCCATATTCAAAAATTTATGCAAAATGTTCCATACACGTTCGGTTGAGATGCTTATAGCCTCGGCAATCTTGTGCACTTCAAGTCGCTGATCGTCTAATATCATCCCATAGATTTTATCGACTATTTTTGGCGTTGTGATCCAGTGGCGGCTCGTGAACTTTTCAAGTGAGGAGGTTGGACATAAAACGTTTTTGTAAGAATATACTCTATTCAGCCAATTGATTTAACCTTTTGCGCAGCGACCATACCAGCTACTTCAGTGACAAAATTAATTGTTGCCCAGCAAAAATCAACGTGGAGGTAGAGTTTCTCTTGGCAAAACTTTTTTTTGTTGGTTTTTTTTTTTTTATCTATTTTGGATTCTTAATATGTTTTCTTTTTATTGGAATTTTTCATATTTTGTTTTTTTTTTATTAATTTTATTAACTTTTCTTATATCCTAACGGAATTGTACAGTCTTTAATTTGCGAAAAATGATCAATAATATTGTCATAAAATGGATCATTTTGTTTTAAGTGTTTTACTAAATCTTTTTCAGTAGATATTAAACTAACATTGTATAAACGGTTTTGGCCCATTGTATTTCGCATGTAAGTTTTAATTCGTTTGAGAGTAGAAAATGATTTCTCCACCGATGCCGACGTGACAGGAATGGTGTGACTGTCAAAGTAGTTTATAAAACTGAGGTAAAACTTGTTGCAAATCATTTTCTATCATATATTTTATCATATCGGCGTGACTGCCGTGATGGAATAAAATATCTTTATCCGAGTATACAACGCATAATTCAGTGCAGTGCTATTTTATCAAAAAATGTATATTTTAGAACTAGGCTATGTAAAAATGTATTGGGAACTCCTTTGAGAAAGATTCGAAAAATCTTCTATTTGTCAAGTCGAAAAAACTTCAATTCATGTAAATCGGAAAATCTAATCTCAATTTGACCTTTAATAGTATCTAAAATTTCATGTAAAAGTTGTTTATAATGTATTTTCTTGTCTACCAAATTATATGTTTTCCTCCCTTTAGCAGGAGTAGCCTCATCAGTTGAAAAATTTTAAAATAAAATATTAAAATAAAATTCTGTATTACGGAAACTTGAAAATTTATCGATGACATGTTTCAAACGACGTCTTGAATAAATTATATCAGTGAATTTATGTTGTACAATTAAAACAATAAGATTAGTTTGTTCAAATATTGATTTAAAAGTATCAAGAAAAAATAAAAATTCTTCATTTTCTAAATAAGATTTTAAACCAACAGCAGCATTTAATGAAACCTGATCTGTTGAAAAGTCATCACTGTTTAATATAAAATCAAATGTTTCAATTAATTTGTCTTTATTTTTATGGTAAACCCTGCACGTGATGTAAAATTCCATCGAGTTGGAGCATTACAGGGAATTCTGTTTCCTACTATGTTATTTAAAACTTCAGTTCGTTTGGTGGATTTGCTAAAAAAATTTGAAAATGACGATAAGTTGGAAAAAAAATTCATAACTTCCTTAATGGAACTACATTACTTAAAACCAAATTCATGTTGTGCTCGTAACAATGGGTGAAAATAGGCGAAACTGATTTTATTTTTGTTTGAAGACCGTTTAAATGTCCCGCCATTACAGATGCGCCGTCTGAGCAGTTAATTTATTCGCAGCTCCCGTTAACCATGAATATTTTTTATAATTGTCAGTATTAAATGATCGATTTGGATATTTACCTGACATCACTATTCTTTTCAAATAAATAAATATATATGTATATATATATATATATATATATATATATTCGAAAGGTAGTAACGACCGTCACTAGTTGAAATTTAGAAGGGTTTGATAACAGGAATTTCGGTCTGTAGTTGGGCAATCAAAAGAAAACTATTTTTTCTATACCAATATTGCGAAATATCGTTTCAGTCGATGGTAAGGTGTAATAATATTAAATAAAGACTTCATTTTTTTTCCATATTTACAAAAATCTTACGGATGTGAGTCGCACATCAGTCAGGAGAATCAATTCATGAGATTATGGGTGAAAGCTTGTAAGATGCATTGTTCTCAAGTTCTGCTATTCGGCAAAAAGAGGAGAGATTTACAAACAAAAAACATGAATGAAAAATGTGGTTTACTGATGAGGAAAGCTTACCCCTAAAAATACCCAGAATAATAGACTTTGCGCTGATGTTGGTTTGAAGAAGGATAGCCAACCAGAAAAACTATTACGCAAAAATTACCGGCAATATGGCTTCCGTCTGCAGAAATCAAAGGAGACCTGCTTGCGTACGTAAACATGTATGGCAGAAAACTATTGAAAAATATGGGAAATCTCTAGCTGTAGCATTGGATGTCTTCAAAGCATTTGATCGAGTCTCGCACCTAAGCCTTCAGTCATATGGTTTGCCGCCGCAGCTTTGTCGCTTATAATCGAGTTTTCTTTCCGATAAATCTCTTCACGTGGTGTTTGACGGGGTATCCTCCGATACAACGGCCATCAACGCTGGTGATAACCAGGGATCCTATCTTGGCACCAACTTTGTTTCTGCGCCATAACAACGATCTGTTGGAAGTAACCACCTGTCTCGTCGACAGAAGATGATTGTACACTTCATACCGCTTTCTTATCTAGAGCCCCATACCATCCGATGAAGCCAGTGGAGCGAGACAGAGACAAGTTGACGCAATTAATGGATATCTGGCAAAAGATTTTGAAATGGGGATCTGATAATCTAGTAGAGCTTAATGTAACCAAAGCTCAAGCTCGCATCTCCTCTAGGAAGGCGGATCTCACAAACCCTAATATGATGATGTCCAGGTATCTCTATTCTTGTTCGGGATAATGACCATCATATGCTGAAGCTCTTGGATTCTATTCAGAAGAAGCTATTCGTCTAATTGATGATGTCACACTTATTTCACCTTTCTAGAACATTGTAGAAAGGTGGGCGATTTCTCCTTTTCTACAGATATTTCCCTGGTCGGTGTTCATCAAAAATCTCGTCTGTTATTTTATTACTAAAGATTCCAGATGGCCGACTAGACGAGCTCAAGCTACTCACCCCGTCATTGTCAAGCTCGAGACTTGCCGAACTTTTTCCCACCAGACTTAATTTTTCTATCGAATGGTGAAATTGTGGAATCCTTTGCCAAGTGAAGTATTTCCTTATTCGAATGCCTATCTCCTCTCCCAACATTCCACCGCTGGCTAACACGATGTACTTCGAACATTACATTGACTACTCTCGTGTAGTCAAAGTATATAAAAAAGGACCTCATTTTAGTGATTGTGTTATGGCTTCTGCAGGAGTTTCAAATGAAGGAAAAACTTCGATATCCATAGAACGTGGTATAGAATTAATTAATAATGCTTCTAAATATCGCGGACGCGATGCCAGAGTATTGTTTTATGTTAGACGGAGCACCATTGCACCTGCTGACAAACACAATAAGGTATCTTCATCTAAACTGTCCTCATTTTATGGAACCCGATTTATGGCCACCTTGCAGTCCAGACTTGAATCCCATGAATCCTATGTTTGAAGTCACTTGGAAAATGCGGTGTACGATGGAACACGAATTCGTGATATTATTAATCATCAAAAGGATGGAGTAACGTTATGCTGGCATCAGCTGCCTCAGAGGCAAATAGTTTTTGCAATTAGGCAGACGATTGCAAATTTAACAAATGGAAATGGGGCCATATTGAACCATATCTGTAGCCTTATAATTGAGATAATTTTGTCTCTCTTCATACATTTTGATACAATAAATTTCCTAAAAATTATAGTATTTGCATGCATTCATGCATTATTCACTAAAGACGGCCAAAGTTCGAAAAATTTGAACAGTAAGACGGATTTGAATGCGGCACAAAACCGTTGGAGCTTCAGGAAACTTTGTGACCCACATTGATTTATAAGAAATTAAAAATATGCAATTTGCATAAATAATATGCATTTTATAATTGCATTTTAAATTGACCGTAAATACTAAATTCACAATTCGATGAATAGTGATGGAAATGATTCCAAACTCTTACTCGGGAGTTTTAGGGGTCGCTGAACACGAATATCGTGACAGAATTGGTCTCCGGGGTACCTGGTGCCCAGGTTGAGAGGTATCCTCGTTCTCTCCGTAAAGAAAATACACGTCCACGGTATTGATATAGTGTACGCACACTGTAGAAGAATACGAAGAACTTCTAACCTGCAACTCCTTACGGAGAGTTTACATTGTGTCTTCCCCTCGCAAGACACCATATAACCGTATCCCCATGTATCGTATCACTGCTACCAACTGTATTAAAAGCGCCAAATTCCAAAAAAATAAGCTTCACTAGATACATTTTGTAAGACTGGTCACCAGAATGTACACCTTCTGTACAACATTTGAGTGTATAATTTACAAGCATGTACAAAGTTTCCGTAAAAATCATTTAATAATAACATTAATTTATGGTGACAACGAGGATACCATTCACCCTGGGCATCAGGTACCTCGGAGACCAATTCTGTCGAGATATTTGTGTTCAGTGACCCCAAAAACACCCGAGTATCGAGTTTGAACTGATTATATAACGAATTTCCCGAAAACTCCAGGAGACGACGGGGATACAGTTCACCCTGGGCACCAGGTACATCGGAGACCAATTCTGTCACGATATTCGTGTTCAGCGACCACAAAAACCTCCGAATAACGAGTTTGGAATCATTTTCATCACTATTAACCGAATTGTGAATTTAGTATTTACGGTCAAAATAAAATGCAATTATAAAATGGAAATTATTTATGCAAATTGCATATTTCAAATTCCTTATAAATGAATTCAGTTCACAAAGTTTCCTGAAGCTCTAACGAATCGAATGCAAAAAACCGCATTCAAATCCGTTCAAATTTTTCGAACTTCAGTGCTTCGTTTCCGCGACTAATTCAGATGAAATGAATAAAGTGGTTAATTTCGAATATGAATACGTTTTGCTAAATTTTCTGATGTACCTACTATTAGAGGAAATCATATAGCACGTCATTCTACAAGCATGCATATTTCATTCGTTTGTTTTATTCCCAGGTGTTTCACGTCCTCTGTTATCAATACTAGATAAAATACCACTTGTCTACATGCGATAAAGCCGTATTCCTAAGTCTCTTGGCAATAAAACTTGTTCGTATTTAACAAGTTTAAACCAAACACAAAGCAACTTCGAAACATAACATTAATTGGCTGTAATAATGAGCTAATAAAAGTACGAGTGATGAAATATTTTCATAATCAAATATTTATTAAATAATTTGTCAATATTGGAAATAGAATAAGGTCAATTGATGAGTTTTACAAATAGATAAATGGATATACTCTGACATTTAATGATATTTTTTTTTGTGAGACCTACATCTGCCATAAAGTTTAACGAGTGACATACAAGGGCAAGTTGAAAAGTCCCTAAAAAATGAAAAATCAAATGACTTATTTGGTCAAAACTCATTTTATTTCTCAGCATAATCTCCTTGTTGCCGATACACTTCGTCCAACGTTTTTCTAATTTTTCGATCCCTTCCAAATAATACGATTTCGGCAATCCTTCAAAATAGGCGCTTGTTTCAGTGATGACCTCATCGTTCGAGCCAAATCTCTTTTCGCCAAGCCATTTCTTCAAGTTTGGAAATAGATAAAAATCGCAGGGGGCCAAATCTGGACAGCTAATTCGTAGCAAAACTCATGCAATTTTTCCATTGCGACTGCGGAACTGTGCACCGGTGCGTTGTCCTGGTGGAAGAGCACATTTTCTTCGCCAAATGCGGCCGCTTTCGCTTCAAATCGGCGTCGAATCGACCCAACAGCATGATACATGACGGTGATCGTTTTGGCATTTCCAAGTTCTGATATGGACGATACCGTGTGCATTCCAAAAAACTATCGCCATGACTTTGTTGGCCGATTAGCCAACTTTGGCTTTTTCGACTTCAAATCGCCAGGAGAAGTCCAGTGTTTCGATTGTTCTTTGGTCTCTGGTGTGTTGTGATGGATCCATGTTCCGTCCACAGTTAGGCAACGGCGCAAAAAGACCATCTTGTTGCGTTAGAACATCGCCAAACACTCATTCGAAGTTGTCACACGGTCGCGATTGTTGTCAACAGGCAGCAAATGCGGCATCCATCCGACAGATAACTTTCTCATATTCGAAAATTTATGCATAATGTTCCGTACCCGTTCGGTTGAGATAGTTCAGTAAGCTCGTGCAATTTAACTCGCCGATCGTCTAATATCATACCATAGATTTTATCGACTATTTCTGGCGTTGTGACCTCAATTCTACGATCAGAAAGTTCGGCGTCCTTTGTGGTCATACTAACACAACGAAAAACAGTAAGCCATTTGTGAATCGATCCAATCGATGGTAAGGAGTCCCCCATAATGTTCAACAAGCGATGCTTTGATTCGCGTAATGTTTTTTCCTCGTATTAAATAACGATTTTACTCTTTTCCATATTTACAAAAATCTTCAAGGTTGCTTGCCTTCGGTGGGAGTCAAAACAGAGCTGAATGACATATCAGTCTGAAAATTTTAATGCATTCTAGTTTAACACATCTGTTTTATTTTTCAGGGACTTTTCATCTTGACTTCTCACATTAAGTATTCCTGAAAGAATAGAAGAAGTTTTTCCATTAATTTGTAGTCAAGAAGGTGCTCCAGGTACAAGTTCAAGTGTACGCCAATTTTCACGACATACGGATGTGAGTCGCACATCAGTCAGGAGGATCAGTTCCTGAGATTATGGTTGAAAGCTTGTAAGATGCATTGTAACACGGTTAAGTTCTGCTATTCGACAAAAAAGAGGAGAGATTTACAAACAAAAAACATGAACGAAAAATGTGGTTTATTGATGAGAAAAGTTTACCACTGAAAATACTCAGAATAATAGAGTTTGCGCCAAAGTTCGTTTAGAAAAGGATATCCAACCAGAAAGACTATTACGCAAAAATTACCGACAATATGGCTTCCGTCAGCAGAGATAAAAGGGGACCTGTGTGCCTACGTAATACATGTATGGCAGAAAACTATTGAAAAATATGGGGAATCTCTAGCTGTAGCATTGTATGTCTTCAATGTATTTGATCGAGTCTGGCACTAAAGCCTTCTTGGGATACTTCTGTCGCCAATATCATACCATGCACTTTATCGACGATTCCTGGCGTTGTTACCTCAAATGGACGACCTGAACGTTCGGGGTCCTTTGTGGTCATACTACCACAACGAAAATCAGTAAGTCCATTGTGAATCGTTCCAATCGATGGTGAAGTATCCTCATAATGCTTAAAAAGCGATGCTTTGGCTTGCGTGATGTTTTCTCCACGCAGGAAATAATGTTTAATCAAGACGCGAAATTAATTTTTTCCCATGTTTGCAAAAATCTTCAAGGCTGCTTGTTTTCGATGGAGGGTCAAAACAGAACTGAATCACACATCATTCAATGTTGGATATATGACGTTGGAAGCTCCGATCTCTCTAACATTTTCGTTAATGGTCAGTCTCGACAAAGACATCGATCGGTAGTACTGCAGCTCACTCGTTCCGTTGATAAGCTCGAGATAGCATCATTTGTTCAAGTATTTTGTTAATTTGTCAATAATGTTAGTGATGTACTCTTGGACATATGGCGTTGGAGCCTCTGATCTTTCTAACATTTTCGTCAATGGTCAATCTCGACAAAGACATCTAACGGTAGTACTGCAGCTCACTCGTTCCGTTGATAAGCTCGAGATAGCATCATTTGTTCAAGTATTTTGTTAATTTGTCAATAATGTTAGTGAAGTACTCTTGGACATATGGCGTTGCAGCCTCGGATCTTTCTAACATTTTCGTCGATGGTCAATGTCGACAAAGACATCGAACGGTAGTACTGCAGCTCACTTGTTCCGTTGATAAGCTCTTGGACATATGGCGTTGGAGCCCCTGATCTTTCTAACATTTTCGTCAATGGTCAATCTCGACAAAGACATCTAACGGTAGTACTGCAGCTCACTCGTTCCGTTGATAAGCTCGAGATAGCATCATTTGTTCGAGTATTTTGTTAATTTGTCAATAATGTTAGTGATGTACTCTTGGACATATGGTGTTGGAGCCTCTGATCTTTCTAACATTTTCGTCAATGGTCCATCTCGATAAAGACATCGAACGGCAGTACTGTAGCTCACTCGTTCCGTTGATAAGCTCGAGATAGCATCTTTTGTTCAAGTATTTTGTTAATTTGTCAATAATGTGAGTGATGTACTCTTGGACATATGGCGTTGGAGCCTCTGATCTTTCTAACATTTTCGTCGATGGTCAATGTCGACAAAGACATCGAACGGTAGTACTGCAGCTCACTCGTTCCATTGATGAGCTCGAGATAGCATCATTTGTTCAAGTATTTTGTAAATTGGTCAATAATGTTAGTGATATACTCTTGTACATATGGCGTTGGAGCCTCTGATCTTCCTAACATTTTCGTCAATGGTCAATCTCGACAAATACATCGAATAGTAGTACTGCAGCTCACTCGTTCCGTTGATAAGCTCTTGGACATATGGCGTTGGAGCCTCTGATCTTTCTAACATTTTCGTCAATGGTCAATCTCGACAAAGACATCTAACGGTAGTACTGCAGCTCACTCGTTCCGTTGATAAGCTCGAGATAGCATCATTTGTTCAAGTATTTTGTTAATTTGTCAATAATGTTAGTGATGTACTCTTGGACATATGGCGTTGGAGCCTCTGATCTTTCTAACATTTTCGTCAATGGTCTATCTCGATAAAGACATCGAACGGCAGTACTGTAGCTCACTCGTTCCGTTGATAAGCTCGAGATAGCATCTTTTGTTCAAGTATTTTGTTAATTTGTCAATAATGTTAGTGATGTACTCTTGGACATATGGCGTTGGAGCCTCTGATCTTTTTAACATTTTCGTCAATGGTCAATCTCGACAAAGACATCGAACGGTAGTACTGCAGCTCACTCGTTTCGTTGATAAGCTCGAGATAGCATCATTGGTTCAAGTAATTTGTCAATTTGTCGATAATGTTATTGATCTACTCTTGGACATATAGCTCTGGAGCCTCTGATCTTTCTAACGTTTTCGTCAATGGTCAATCTCGACAAAGACATCTAACGGTAGTACTGCAGCTCACTCGTTCCGTTGATAAGCTCGGGATAGCATTATTTGTTCAAGTATTTTGTTAACTTGTCAATTATTACATTGGTTAGTATCTTAGCACTAGATCACTAACATTCTCCGTGAAGTTTGAGATATCCAGTTATTGTTTTACATTGCATTAGTTTATTTCAGTGGAACATCTACTTTCAGTCTGAGGCGTTTGAGGCTCTGATCTTTCTAACATGTCTGTCAATCTCGATAGAGGCATCGATCGGTAGTACAGCATCTTGCTCATTCCGTTGATAACCTCGAGAAAACATAATTTGTTCAAAAAGTTCGTTCATTTGTCAATTTTTATATTGGGTAGCATCTTAGCACTAGGTTACTAACATTAAGTCATTGTTTTACATAGCGTTGTGTTAGTTTAGTGGGGAATCCACGTCAATTCATCGGACGACAATTCATCGCCGACAATTCACCGCAACGACAATTTACTGGTTTCATAATTCTCTAATATTGGACCTCACTAACGGCTTCTAAATAAGAATTTTATTTTTAAAATGTGCATATATCCAGCTCTTTATAAATATTTTGATATTTCCAAGGGGAATTGTACATAATTCAGAGATAGTTTAATGTTTATTCTTAAATGGCTGGAAAAACCCGTCCTTATTTAGGTAATTTGATATATCTTCATAATGGTTCTTCTTCGAAGACTAAAGCCTTCATCAATAGGAAAGGATTAAGTGCAAGTATTCATATAGATAATTTCTAAGGAGTAGTTATAATCAGTTGATTTAGTTCCATCATTTGGTGTAGTCCTAAAATCAAATTATTCGAAGATGACGTTACAGTTTGTACAGAGTGGGAGAATTCGGAAAATGCTAGCTGAGAAAGGATAAAATTATTCGCAAGTAAAGCATTAGACTGTGCCTAGCTGTACAGGGCGGATTGAGTACTCAACTGATTGTAGCTGCAACATCAGTAGGTATTTAGGCGACTGCAGCTGCTGCATTGCCATAAGTATCGGCATTGAACAGAATAATACAGCGTAGACGAGAAAGAAAAGGAGGCATTTCTGCAAAACCTAACTCTCTGCTTGAGATAACAATTCCAGATGCATATGCACAGACAATCAGTGGCGAGCAATTTTTGTTGTACGACAGTGGTCCGTCGGAAGATCGCATATTATTGTTTACGACAAGGAAAAACTTAGAATACATGATGGAGTGTGAACATTGATATGCAGATGGAACATTCTCAACATCTCCAAATATGTTTAGCCAAGTATACACAATTCATGGTGCAAAACGTTCGAACACAATTCCAACAGTTTACGCTATTTTTGCGGCCAAATAAAACATAAGATACATATAGACGACTGTATAATGTTGAAACCAGAACTTCAACCAACATCGGCATTGATGGATTTCGAAAATACAGCCATGAATTACGTGCGAAGTAAATTTCCTAGTGCACAAATACGTGAGTGTTTTTTTCACTTCAGTCAGTATATCTGAAGGCAGATCCGGAGTAACGGATTGCAGAGACAATATGTTGAGGAATCAGGATTTCCTACAAACCTGAGACTTCTTGCGGCATTCGCTTATGTTCCTGAAGATGAAGTAGACAATGCTTTTCAAACATTATTAGAAAGTGCATTCTACACTGTAAATGCAATGCCTATTGGCCGATTTGATAAATTATTTTGAGGATACATGGATTGGAAGAGTGGGTACAAGAGCACGGAGTCGATCGGCAAGATTTCCATTTAGTGTTTGGAATTGTTATAATGCAGGCAGAGAAGGAATAGCTAAAACTAATAATGGAGTAGTGTCACAATAGCTTCACTTCAATTGTTTTCGCTGTATATTTGGAAATTTATTAGGAATTTGCAAAAGGAGGAGTCTTAACAAGCTAAAATTAAACAGCTAGTAGCAGGAAATGAAGTCCAACAAAAGAAGATTTATAAAGATCCAGCACATCGCCTTCAGGTTGTAATTAGACTATTTACGAGGAATTGCATACAATTGTAGGCTACAACTTTTACATAATTATTTAGTTTTTCTACAAAAATATTCATTTTGCATTAATTTTTGGTTAATTTTGTATAATAATTTTTTCAATATATTTTATTATTTTACTTGTTCATTAACTGTGTTTTTGGTATAACTTTAACTTTGCGATAAACTCCTTTCACGATAAATTGTCGTTGCAATGAATTGTCTTGCGAGAAATTGTCGTAGCGTAGAATTGTCGTGCCACGAATTGTCGACTTAGAGTTGTCGTGCGATACATTGTCGTACGATGAATTGACGGGACACCCTTAGTGCGACATCTAATTTCAGACTGATGGCGTTAGAGGCTCTGATCCCTCTAACATTGTTGTCAATTTGTCAATGGTCAATTCGACAGAGACATCGATCGGTAGCACTGCAGCTTACTCATTCCATTGATGAGGTAGAGAGAGCGAAATGGCTGTTCGAACTATTGACTGCACTGTAGTTAGGCTTCTCTGAATCGACAGTAAGGTCGTCGATTCAAAGAAACATAACTACCTCTTCCACATTTTACTCTTCAATCCGAATAAATTTATAATACGCCGTAAACGCCGGAATATAAAATAAGTATTTCTACCAATGTTTGATTTTGTAGTATTTGAACAGATCTGTAATACACATATTGAAGATATGATGAAATGAAAAATAATTATCTTCATATAAGCAAATTGAAAATTTAACTCTTATGCCTTTGCAGTACAGTTCACATAATATAATAAACTAACGAACTTTGTTAAGGTTGATTTCCAGCTTCATTTCATAAATAGCATGTTTATTTGGTTGTCATAAAAAGAGGTAATCAATAAAACTATTGATGATTCGAATCATGAATAAGTTATTATGTTGAAAACTTTTCCAAGACTTCTTTCTAAGTCCTTCACGATAGATGTGTATGAACTTCTAAGTTATAGCTTGCATGTAAAACTACAATAAATGAGCTTGTTCTCAAGAACATCAGTTTATTCCACCTTTTCACTATCGAATGTAATAAATACGACGCTTATTTTATATTACATCACCGGTATAAAGTATTATTAAATCAGAGGTATCTATACCATCACATCAATGTATTCTAATGAAGAAAAATACATTTTTAACAAATGAAGTAAAGTACAGCGCATATCAAAATAGCGTCAGAAATGCCTCAACTTATTTGCCACAGTAACAATATTTTTTTCCAGGAAATGGTTCGGAGATTTTCCACATTTTTGGGCAATACCTGGGAGTAGCCGACGTATATTTCTTCTTGGCGATCCGATTTGCCGTTTCAAGTCACGATAACGGACGAAAATTTTCTATAATCATGACCAAATTTCTTGGACACGCTACTTTTCATAATCTTCCAAACCCTATCGAAATTGGCGAGAATCGGAAAATGGCGAGTATTATTTTAGTGCGTGCATAGTTTCGTAAAAGGGGCCATTTTGAGTTCTAGCACCGAAAAAGTATCGAGGATTGAAAAAATCGAGACAACAATTCGATAGGGAAATTAGGGGAAGAAAACTCACTAGATGGACTTCTGAGGGAAAATGTAAAAGGTCAAAAACATTTTAATTGTTTCCTTGAAAAATATTTATTATTTATAAATCTCGGGAAATAGGTCACACTACACATATGTTTATTATTTTCGTCATTACGTTTTGGTCTCACCACCATCATCAGAAAACTTATTTTCTCTAAAACGGGATAACTAAAAACTAATTGTATTAGCACAAAGCGTCCTTATCGCACCAATTTCAATTAGAAATGCCCACGTCGCCAAAACGAATAGAAACACGAATAATCGAAATTGTAACACATCAATGTTATAAGCATAAGAACGAATAAACAAAATATATAATGTATCGTTATATATAAATAACATAAAAGGTAATACCGACAATTTTATAACATTATCATACATTCCGGAGACCTCAGAGAAAATTGAGAAATGTTTGAAAAAGTATGATATAAATGTTGTTTCGAAATTTTTCTCAAATCTAAAACCTTTAATATCTAAAGATAAACAAACCCACACAGTATACAAATTAGATTGTTTAGATTGCGATGGGACTTATACTGGAACATGACTCCAAATCTGTAAATCATAGGACAGATATTCAGACATTAAGTCAGATTTATACTAACTTAATGGTTAAAATCCTTGCAAATTCCTACATGCCTCTGTATAATGTTAAAAGTATATTTTAGGTAGAATGTCAAAACTATATTTCCAATAAAGTCTGACAAACCTTTTTCTATCACCTCATAAATCTTAACATCTGGTTCGAAAGTAGATACTTGAACGTAATGTTTTTCTTTTTAGTCGTTCATAGACTTTGTTGACATGAGTTGGTATTTAATGAATGCTACTAAACAGTGGATTCTTGATATAATACTTATAACATTGATGTGTTACAGTTTCGATTATTCGTGTTTCTGTTCGTTTCGGCGACGTGGGCATTTTTAGTTGAAATTGGTGCTATAAGGACACTTTGTGCTAATACAATTAGTTTCAAGTAATCCCGTTTTAGACATAATAAGTTTTTTGATGATGGTCGTGAGACCGAAACGTACGTAAAGACGAAAATAATAAACATATGTATTAGTGTGTCCTATTTCCCGAACATTTATGTACAATTCATACCTGAGTCAAAACTCTTTATTAAAATATTTTTTATAGAAAATCAGATGACTCCACGAGAATCTACTCAAAAAACCGTATAAGAGGACTGTATATAAATGATGATACCTTTTACACTGGGTGACCTAGTTGAATCTAAACTTTTTCCCATTACGAGCTATGACGCGACACGTCATATGTTTTTGGTGATTCAATTTCCCGTTTCAGAGTTATTACATCAAATGTGCGATTTTTAACAATTTTCCTTCGACAACTTGTCGAAAAAATTCATTGATTTTGAGGAAACTTTCTGGACACATTCCTTTTGACAGTCTTCCGAACAATATTGGAATTGGGGTGAATCGGAAAATTATGAGTATTTTTCTTTTCACTTAGGATAGTTAGCGCCGAAAAAGTCGCGTAAATCGAAAAAACTGAGACGACAGTTCAATAGAGAATTCAGAGGAGGATAACTCTATATATGCTTCTCTGTTTCGAAAATTACGGGGAAAGGGACTTTTGAGACGAAGGTTTTTATTTATTTTCTTGAAAAATAATTGTTTCAGAGAAAACAACAACATGACGAGAATCTACTGCAGAAATCGTATAAGAGAGCAATTAACATTCGTACATTAAGGAGGTGGTTACGAGTACGTCATACAAAAATATCGCATCGTTCCTATTGAAAATGACAAATTGGTGGTAGCTAGATGTGCCCGCATTTGTTAATCAAATCATAGCCGGAAAGGCTTTAATAAATATCATTAAACCCCAAAAAAGGATTCCACTAAGCCAGATGGTGGACAGATCACTGAACCTGACAGTCCTGACACAATCCTTGTTGTTTTTATGTGCATATTGCATCATCTTCCATATATATGATAAATCTATAGTCATGATTTATATCATCAGTATTTCCCAAATGGGGAGTGTTCATTTAATTGCATCCATTGCTTGTGCACACTAAGGTAGTTGGAATAAAATGATATTAAGTTGAAGTAATATATTGAATATGATTAAGTCTGGAGAACTTTATTGATTGAAAATGAAAAAAGGCTTTTATTCTGTAGAAACGCATTAGTGAGGTAAAAAAATATTCCAAATCATTGATTTGATGATAAACTTTCCAGAGAATTCAACGCCGCCTTCAGAATTGGTCTATCGTATCGCGCATGCGCGAAAATTGATTCCTCCTCAAAAATTCATATCCCCGATGTTGCTACTCCGATCGAGTCGAAATTTTGTGGGAAGGCAGTTAAAAGTGAATATTTTAGATTGATGGCCATGCATAAATCATGAAACAAAGCTGCTAGTCAATTATCTGTATTTTCAAAAATTTCTAGGCCATTTCTTTCAAGTTTATGCTGATGGGTGAATATTAATCTCAAATCTGACCCAGGTTCGGATTCCTCGGAAAATTTCTGATCGATTATGTACTTCCTAAACATAATTTGAGTCGATTCAATAGATATTTATTAGGAAGTGGAAAATTGCATTCAATTTTTGATATTAATACAATTTGAAAATCGTTTGAAAAATAAAGAATTTCATTAAATTTTCTTACAACAGAGGTTAGGTATTACTTAAACTTGAAACTTTTTCCGCGGAGGATTGAATGAATTTGCATTTTCTAATCAGAACCAGTTCCAGTAGGGCAATTATCTACCCCGCTAAGAAATTTCTTAAATTTATTACGGCTGTGACCTAGTTTTATTTGCATTGTTCAACTGTCATTTTTATCAACTGTAATTGTACGTAGAACATTACTAAAAGGTACCGTAGCTTTTGCTATTGCAGTCGGCCATTCTAAATATTTTTTTTTCATCCATTCTTAAATCGATATTTCAACTTCCAACTCGGAATCATCGATTCTCAATATCAATCCAAAATATAAACTTCTGTTTAGAACAAAAGATACAAATGTGCTTTAATACTAAAGAAAAATTACATTTTTTTTCAAATACAATAATTAAATAAAATGAGTTATAATAATAAAAATTATTATTTTTTTGAAGGAGAAATAAAATTTTTATCAAGAAATGTACACTGTGCTTTCAAACAAATGTGAATATTGAAAAAAACATGCTCGCGGGACGCTTTAAAGCGTCCCCGCTTGCTGTACTATTCATTCCTCCGAAAAAACCGACAGATGGCGACACTTCGCTTAACACCCCGAATGTTTTTAGGAAACGACAGTGTATATTCTAGACATGATTTCTCTTCTTTGTGAGCGCGTAAATTTGATGGGATGCCGCGGTCAAGTCAGTAAGCCCCCTAAATTCGAAAACTTTTCGTGATGAATAATATTATTGCTTTCTTCCAATTCGTGATGGATTCAAAACGAGACTATGAAGTAAAAATCAAATGATACGTAGGGTATGCGTAGTGCTTCAGAATCGTTCTGGTCAAGTGAAAAAAATTTAATATTTCAAAAATTGAATGCAATTCTCCACTTCTTATTAAAAATCAATTGAATCGATTTAAAAAAATTTTTGAAAGTACATAATCGATCGGAAATTTTCTGAGGATTCCGAATCTGGGGAATCATATTAGAGGTTAATATTCACCCATCAGCATGAACTTGATGAACTTGAAAGAAGTGACCTAGGAAGTTTTGAAAATACAGATAATTGACTTTAGCGGCTTCGTTTCATAATTTATGCATGACCATTCATACACCACTTTGAAGTATCCACTTTTAACCGCCTTCACACAAAATTTCAACCAATACCGGAGATATTATTCTTTTAATAAAAATCAATTTTTCGAGTTTGCGAGCATGCGCGATACGATAGACCAATTCTGAAGGCGGCGTTGGATTCCTTGGAAAATGTCTCATCAAGTCCATGATTAGGACCATGTTTTTACCTCAGTGATGCGTTTCTACAGAAGGCATGCCGTTTTTCATTTTCAATCAATAAAATTCCAAAAAAAAAATTAAATTATTCTTGACGGCGCATTATTAGAGTATATGGCTTGAAATTTTGCAAAACTCAATATTTCCTCAGACAGAAGCCACCTGCAAAATTTCAACGCAATCCAAAGACCTTACCTGGAATGAAGTGCGAATATGACCTGGAGTGCGCCAGCTATTGCTTATAAAAATTAGCAACTTCACTGATTAGAACGCATTGCTCACTAATATCAAACCAAATAACAATAGATATAGATAAAATCAAATGCAATAAATAAAATATCAATTCTGTGAATACGACACACGCATATCTCTGGGGATGCGCGCTATGCTTCTCCGGGGTCCACGAACCCTATAAAAATGGGTAATAATACACTACATACTAATTTTTAGAAATTTTTCGTTCACAGCACAGCACAATTTACGGACGGGTCTAGTCTACACTATAGAACATACACAAGAATCGGATCAGGCTTTTGCCGTCCTAGATATATTGGTGGGTACTCCGTGTGAATAGGAGATCTCAACACAGTCTTCCAAGCCGAGCTGCTTGCCATCTACAGATGTGCGGAGAAGCCGCTCGGCTATGGTAAACAGAGTTTAGGTTGTTCCTTCTTCAAACGAAAAAATATCAAGGAAGTAGTACAATAGGGTTAAGGAGATTTTTAGAATAAAGAGTAAGGTGTCATCGAGAATTCCAAAACCGGTAGATCATGCAATGTAAGTTAAGAATCAATTTGTGAATCAGGAAGATGTAACGAACAGGTTGCGTTACGAGATTATTATATGGAACTCTTTAAAGAACAGAGTAGAATTCTCTTCGGCGAGGAAACTTGTCATATGATATTTAAAGATATCTGCCGGTTAATAAAACAGAGATTATTGAGACTACCATTCCTGATATGAGATGTCACTATATATCGCGAAGTGGGAGGTAATACAAAGGAAGTCGAAGAGAATTCATTGTGGTGTTAACCTTTAATAGGGTAAGTCGAGTTATATTTCATATTCTTTGCATACATTTTCTTAATTTTTGGCTTCTGAAATATGATGCACATCGGGTTACAGATAATTTGATTTAGTTTGTTATTAAACGTCTGGATGTAAAGTACCCGCATGTGATTATATTTCAGAGGAATTTTCTCGACTTACTCTAATAAAACACACAATCAAATTTGCATTTAGCATGATCCCAGGTTTATCATTTCCATCATTATCGGGATTGTTTTAGTCGTTGTATAGAATTACTCTGACGAGTCGTGGGCAGCTGTTGCAGACAATATTTAATTTCCACCTTTTACTTGAACCTGTAATTTGAGCACATGTTAGTTGCGCGATTCTGTAGATCGCCATTTTGTTATCCTAGTACTTGATACATAGGGTGGTCTTATTAGACCAACGTGTCGTAAAGGTTGATAAGGGTGAAATAACCTAATTACTGCTTATTAGGTATATATATATATATTTGACACTGTCACGCCGTTAGGGAGTTATTACAGTTTACAGTATCAATCCACGTGTATAATTCATTTCAAGCAAACCAGAATTTTATGCTAACTAGCAAATTTTCAACCGTTCAAATAATATTTTTTCAGATATAAATTTAATTATTATTCTTTTAGTCACATGTTAACTTTTTGATAATTTTAAAAATCAATTGTAATTGTTTATTTCTTTCAGATTAAATTAAAATTTTGCCTAAATTGATATCTCGTCAAGATATCCATTTTGTACTAGTGTTTTCGCAATTTGGGAAAGATAACATTATCGGTTGTGGAATCACTTGGTTATTCCAACCGACGGTGTTGCTTGTCCTTTTGACCTCAAGTCAGGTACTGTTCGTTCTTTGAATTTACAGGGTTTGAACGTCTGAGGTTCCTCACCCCTTCACTCCCAGGCGGTTTAGTGACTTTCCTGACAGGACCGACTTCCAGTTCCTACGAGTTCCAAGGGTGGTAACATTTTCTTGTTTGAATGACCATAATTTCATTCTCTGATTTTGTTGTTTATCCGAAGTTGTATTCCACTAATTTTTATAGAATCATTCGAGGTATACTGTAAGTCCTCTTATTGGAAAATTAGTTCTTTTCAATTTAATAATTGATTTAATTTATTAATTGTTTTCTTATAATTCAATTTATGTTACAAACCAATTTAATTTAATAATCGTTTACTCAAAATTTCATTTATGTTACGATTTGATTCAATTTAATAATTGTTTCTACGAATTCAATACTATTTATATTTCCAATTGGAATTCTAAAAATTTGTAATTTACATTTTGTTATAATTCAAATTCTGTGGAATATACGAATTGTTAAGTTGAACTTGTATTGTTTTTCTGAATTTCCATCGACTGTTAAACCATCTCGTAGTGCTTGTATTCTTGACTGTGAATTCATTCAGTTTTATAGTTTTTTTTAAGCAGTTGGCGCTCGGGCAATTCACCAGTCTTGAATCACAAGGCACGTTTCACTACGAGCCCTGAGGGTAATTAATTTAAATTGAGCTAGCTGGGCCAATTAAAACCGACCCAAGCGGGTCCGTTTCACTGGCGCCCAGCATAGATGGGCTGCCGTTTCACATACGTTTCAAAGATTATTATTCAATATTGTAAGAATTATTCTAAAAGTGCTTTGAAAGGTGAAGAAAAATATCACTTTAGTATAATAAGTCTAACTGATCATTTAGGATATTGTTATAGACTTTAAATAAAACAACTATTACAAGTTCGATTTTCACAAGTTTGTATTGAGAAAGTGAGTATAGTTTCGCTACCACCGTAGCTTCTTCAAAAGTACTAACAGATAACGTGATAGCTAAACTAATATATACTTTAATGCTAATCACAGGGTAGATAGTTATTGAGAATTTTACCTAATTGGGCTTACCCCATTGAGGGATTACGCTGGTTGTAAGCGGAAGATCTAATTATACAAGTTCAACAAGGGTGAATTATTGAGTGTTTGTTGATCATTTGATAGAATTTCCGAATTCTTATATTTATTGATTTCAAGTGATTCAAGTAGATTCAATTTATAACTTTTGTTGTGAGTATGTAAAATCTCGAAATTATCATTAAAGTTGTGGTTTTCCATAATCAAGTGTTAAGCAAAAGTTGAGTCTGATTTATTGGTAATGAAACTACTACTATGCTCTTTGATCCTTTTCTCGAAGGTTCTTCCTGTCTGGCCAATGTATATCATAGGGCAAGACCCACATGTTAGCTTGTACACACCACATTTATAATCCTTAGATGATGCATCTTTATTATTTTCAATAAATTTGGATAAATTATTCTGCATTTTATAGGCTGTGTGAATGTCTAATTTGTTAGGGAAATTAGAAATTTTACTGATGGGTGGCCCAATATATGCTAAGCTAACATAAGATTAGTTTGGTTTTATTGTGGGAAAGATTGAATTGATCGCTAACTTGCATTGTTTTTTAACTATGATCTGATCTAAATCGGGAGAGTAATCATTATTTATAGCGAATGGTTTAATGACATTCAGCTCCTCATCAAAATTATCTTTTGACATTGGTATGTTGAGAAGTCTGCGTATGAAACTATTGTAAGCTGCTATTTTATGTTTAAATGGATGATTTGAAGTATTGTGAATTGTCAAGTCAGTATATGTGGGTTTCCGAAATATTGATAAATCTAATTTGTTATTAATCTTCATGATTTTTAGATCCAAAAAATTATTGACATTTTCTTCTTCCATTTCGATAGTGAACTTAAAATTTGTGTAAATTGTGTTTATGTATTCTAGGAAAGTATTCAATTGTCTGGTAGTTCCAGTGAAACATGCTATTATGTCGTCAACATACGTCAATATGGAATTCTTCTTATAGGAGTGTTTATGTATTTTCATGTCCATATTATCTATAAATATTCCTGCCAATAAGGGGCTCAATGGATTGCCCATCGTTAAACCACTTTTAGACAAATATATATTGTTATCAAACTGGAAATAATTCTGTTTCAACCAAATCTCAAGTAAATTGGTTATCTCTTGTTTAATACAAGGGTTCGTAAGATTTTTCTCTAGGAGATTAACTGTTGAACTCGAAGTGTCTGACAGGGGTATACTACGGAAAAAATTCTGGACATCGAATGAAACTAATTTTGCATTATCTGGATTCACAATATTTTGGATATAGGAGTTCTTGAAACATTTATAATTCTCTATTGATTCTAATGTATTTAATTTGAAACCTTTGCCTTGATTATATAAAATCCTAATTTAGATAGTCCAAGCATTTTAATTCATTAAGCAAAAGCTTGTAAATTAAGTAGATTAGAATCAATAAAGATTTATAAAGGTGTCAAAAACTATATACCAATATCCTGAATGATCAGTTAGGCCTATACCAGAGTGATCATTTCCTTTGTCTTTCAAAGCACTCTCAGAATATTAAATAATTATCCTAATGTACAAATTGTTGCTTAGTTTACACTATATTTTCTCAGGATCTACCTGTTTTGGAATTTCCGATGATCCTAAGCTTATTACTTATATTATTATTAATATTATTGTATTCTCAATTACTAAAGTACAATAGGACTTTAGTTCCTGTTTATACTTTTGATCTGTTTGATGATGACACTTGAGTATTGAAACTATAGCAACGTTTTCATGTTATTATCAAATGTGATAGGAAAAGAAAGTAATTGTTCTTTCATTTAATCATTACAAGAATTAGAACCGTTGGTACCTATAATGCTTTCTCGTAGTTCTGGCTATATTTACAGAAAATTTCAGATGAATTCAGATAATTTTTGGGATGGATAAATTTATCATTTCAAATTTTAATAAACATTCACTTACCGATATGAGCATGTTGCTTTGGTCAAAATATTCAGCTACAGGCATTACATTTTTATAAAAATTATTGAGTTCCATACGAGCTAAAGATAATACTACTTGTCCTAATTTGGCACCATAATCTATTTGTCTTTCTAATACCTTCTGTCTCCACGAGATCATGATCACACCGTTGATCATTTGAATCTGAAATAAACAAAAATCATGTAATTTTCATTCTAGAACAAATAAGTGTATGGATGAATAGTATCCATAAGTTGAAACTGTATACGAAATGCAAGCTCAATTTCAATTCCTGAATGAATACAACTTTCAGAATGGTTCATACCTCTTAAAATAAAAGGTGGTAGTATACACATTATACAGGTTGAGTTTAAGAGGCCCTTATATTGAGATTTATTAGATGTGTCAAAGGTGAGGGTAGGATGGGCGTTATTTATAGGTTTCTAATGCGCCTTCAACCGCAAAAGAACGTTGAATATTCGAAACGCTCCGACTCTTCAATCTCCACTAATTCACCCCTATACGCTAAATTGACCTTATTCTCAACACCCTTTTTAAGATAATTTTTAATTTATCATAAAATGAAAATGAAGCCTTTAAAATGGGTTCTAGTTGGTCTTTTGGGTCGCTGAACAAGAATCCGAGGTCATTTTCTCGGAAAATATTCAGTGAACGGAAAATCGGTGAAATTTGGTCATTTTCACGTGATTAGTGTTTCCTACGTGATAAGGTGACAGTCGTGTATTTCGAGCCCGAGTAGCAAAAAACCAGTAAAATTTGCGGAAAAGTGTATCAAAAACTGAAAAGAAAATCTATCCATATCATCGAAATTATCGTGTGATAGGTCACTATAGGGGTTTTCGGTCGCTGATAACGAATTTGACATCAAAAATGTTTGAAAATGAATGATTATGTGGAAAATGAAGGAAAATTAGAAAAATACAAGCATTTTTTTAAATTTCATACAAGTTTGCAACTGTTTATTCAAAGCTACAATATTGCTTGTATTTTTTCTGAACATGGCACTCAAGAAATTCCTTCAAAAAAAGGAAAATTTATATTAACATTTTCCTCGTTTTTCTGGAAAATGATATTTTTGAACTTTTTAATTATCAAATTCGTAATCGGCGACCAAAAAAAAACCCCATGGGGTCCTATCACACGATAATTTCAATGATGTGGAAAGATTTTCTTTTCAGGTTTTTCACACTTTTCCGTAAATTTTCCTGGTTTTTTGCTACTTGGGCTCAAAATACGCGACTCTCAACCTATTACGTAGAACACGCTAATCATGTGAAAATTACCAAATTTCACAGTGTTAAGTCCATTGAATGAATTTTCCGGGAATATGACCCAAAAAACCTTCAAGAACCCATTTTGGAGGTCTAATTTTCATCTTCTGATAAATTGAAAATTATCTTAAATAGGATTACTTTAGCGTTTAGAGGTGAATTGAAGGATATTGAAGAGTCGCTCAGTATTCACGAATGACCTTCATGGTCCATAGATGATGCAAAAAGATTTTTTCAGGTTCGACCTCTTGTAACGAAGTTAGTAAGTTCCCCACTTTACAGACTGGACTAATTGTCCCAAAAATTCAATTACACGGCATTAATTTGTCGTCGGAAAGTGGAAGTTTACATCAGTAGGCCAGTCTTTTGTCAAAAGAAATCTCACGAAATTTCATAATTTCAATACATTTGAATTTTTTTGGTACGTTTTTATGGATTTGCTGACAATACAGATTATAAATTTAAAATAATCATTAAAAACGACAAACTGCAAAACAGGATGAAATAAGACATTTTACGAAACATGGCCGTAAAATAGTGATAAAGTACTCGTTTAGGAATTCGTATAATACTAATAAAGTACTTGTTTAGAAATTTCAGACTCGGCTCGTTTCTCGCCTCATCCGTAAACATCTAAACTTGTACTTTAATATGTCATTTCCGTCCTTGTAACGTAAATTACTATTGAATTGAATTGTATCATCTGTTTACATATTTCTTAGTTACCAATTCCCCTATTTTAATATTTTAATATTACATATCGAATTACAAGTTTAGCTGTTGATGGATGAGGCGAGGAACGAGCTGAGTCTGGAATTTCTAAGCAAGCAAGTACTTTATTAGTATTTTACGGCGATGTGTCGTAAAATGTCTTATTTCACACTATTTCCCAATTTGTCGTTTTTAATGATTATTTTAAATTAACAATCTTTATTGTCAGCAAATCCAGGAAAAGGTACGAGAAATTGTATTGAAATTATGAAATTTCGTGAGATTTCTTATGAGAATAGACTGGCCTAGTGATGTTCCACTTTCCGACGACAAATTGATGCCGTGAAGTTGAATTTTTCGGACAGTATATGGAAATGGAATAAATATATATAATTCATTTTTATATCAAAACAATAACTTCTATATCAATTGTATTTAACAATATCTATTAAATAAAACTTTTAACAAGCTTGACAATTGTCTTAAATTATCATTTATCGTGAAAACTTGATTTGAATTTGTATCTTGTTATGTATTACTTAATTATGATACATTGTAGCTAGTCTAATAAGACACTTCGTTTTCATTTCGTATTTTTATTTTATAACGTGCTGATTCAAATTATATATGACGCTACTACCTCTTCTGTCATAATGACGTTTTTATCGCATAGCCTCCTCGCGATTGTTCATCATACATGCTTGTCAGCAAACAACTAAAAAACTTAATGTTTAGAAATTGTACATATCTCATTATTCAGAATGCTCCAGAAATAATTGAGGAAAATGATATTGGAGATTCTAGAGTTCATTTTAGGGCAGTGTTTAATATGAATTCGATTGGACCATTCCCTGACAAGTTAAATCCCCTTGAACATTGAGTTTGAAATAAGTTTTTTTTCACTTTCGTTCAAAAATATTTTTTGGTAGTAATAGTACTTAAAAAATGCTACTGTTTTGACCTATTGCGGTTTTTATTTCTTTGTAGGAAAGGGGTGGAATAAGACATCTATCACCAGAACTTTTATATTATTGACAATTATGCTTCAAATTTATTTTTCAATAAGCCTAATCAATATCAAAACTATTTTATCTCAACACAAATTGTGATATGACGTTTCGTTTCCTTGCGAAAAATTGATAATTGTGTCTCTGCAGTACCACTCCTTCGGAGGTCCAAATAATTTATTCCTAATTATTTTTATAGTATATTGAGGCTAACCTGAGAAAGAGTGCTAGGGAAGGGTCAAGGAATTTTCATGTAGGTACCTGCGACGTCTATTCAGAGGATGTTGAAAACACAATCGCTGTATCATTACCATATACAAAAGGTACATAAGTTATTTCCGCAAAATTACCCTCACAGGATAATTTTCGTTTCGGCATATTCGTAGTTTGGAAATATTTGTCTTGCCATGATCAGAGGAAATATTATCGCCAGATCAATTATGGAAGAATTAAATCGTCTTGACAAGGCTATTTTTTATTTCTTTCCAACAGTTGACATATCAAATGACTGGTAGCTACCATGATAATTATGGAAAAAAATATGTTGCCCACCGAAGGAGTTGTGATGCAGAGATACAATTATTATTTTTTTGCAAGGAAACGAAATACGAAAAAAGTTGTGTGGGAATAAAAGAGTTTTGTTATTGATTTGGCTAATTGGAAATATTTTTCCCAAAGCAAAATTTCCAATAATTCAAAGTTTTGATATTCAATGAAGTCTTATTCCACCCCTTCCCTATAAAGGAGTGGAAACCGCATTAGGTCAAACTAGTAGCATTTTTCAAGTACTATTATTACCGAAAAACATTTTTCTTAAATGTCTTCAAATTTTGGAGAAAAGTGGAAAAACACATCTTAACCTCAAAGTTGAAGGGGGGCTGTCACTTGTCATAGAATGGCCTGATTTCGTATGGAACACCCACCCCCCCCCGCCCCTCCTCCTAAAATGAACTCGTGCATCTCCAATTTAATTTTCCGCAACTATTTCTTGAACATCCTTTATTATAAAATGAATCAAATTGATATGAGCAGCATACAAAGGTCGTGATATCACTTCTGGTATCAGCAGATATTTAGCAAATACAATAATATAATATAACCAAAAGATTTTGGTTACAATGGTCTGTTCAGGCTTCGTAATATGAAATGTTATTGGCGCTGTTATGAACTACATAATTTGGTATAGTATCAGTTTAAACAGTAGGTACAAGTTCAAAATAAGTTATTAAGTTTTGTCGATTCTCCATGAATACCCTAAATTATGAAAACTGCAAGAATCTAAACCGGTATGTTTAGTGCATGCCTGAAGGCTACTTTAGATCACTTAATGAGGTTTGTCACACTTTACAACAGACTGAGGTACATCTGCTCGCAATAAATATTCAAGTGTCCGCGCACGTACGAAGGCATCGCCAAAATTTCCGGGCCTGTCCATGAAAAAAACGGCATAATTACAATTAAATTTCATTTTACAACTTAATCCCCCCTGACATCAATGCTTCATGTCAGTCATATATAACTGACATTGATTTTCCAGTAAGAACCAAGTAGAATAACACTGATAAGTGAGAAATCATCACCCTTGTCTGCTTAAAATAGTATTAATGTACTAAGTACTAACGCTCTACGTTATATCCGCAACATACTCATTTTCATTGAGCAGAACATTACTCAAGAAATTTGGGACTTCCGTCAAGTCTTCAAGAAACTTATGTTACATATTGGTATCATCCTACCATTCAAACATAGATCATATTGCTAACACAAGAGTTTATTTTTTGTTCACCTTTGTCGTCGCTATTAACTTTTGCATTTTTTAAGGTTATTGTGGTACCTAACTACAGATATGAGCTAAATTTTTTTTCTATTCTTTGACTACATGAGAGGAAAACATATAATGTTTGAAGAACAAAAATTTCTGTAAACAAACAAGCAGATGTGCAATGGGCAATCTACTCTCACCTTTCCTGGCCAATATTTTTCTAATCGAACTGGAATCAGTTTGGCACAGATATGTCGATGATATTTTCTCTATGATAAGCAAAAATGATCTACATGTTTTTTGAACACGCCCAACAACCAATTTAATTCAATAAAATGCCCTTAGAAGTAGATAACAATAACCAGCTTCCTTTTGTTGATGGTAATATTACCAAAAATGGTCACCATTTGGAATTCGACATATGAATAAAACCTACACAAACGAGAAGATAATATAATCCAGCGCATACCAGAAAAATATAGCAACGAGATTCAGTAACTTCAGCAAAGAGCGACGGGCAATTGTTATGACAAATCTTTGATAAATACGTTAATTTCTAATCAAAAACAGGAAATGGTACGCAATCACCCAACCAAATCAGAGTTGTTACTTGACAATAATTCAATGCAATTCAAAAATTTATTCCATCATCCTTCAGTAATCAATAAATGCCATAATTTTTTCTGAATTTGCGATAAAACCCGTTTATTGATGCAAGAACAAGCTGAGACATTGTTAAGGCAACACTTTTGATAAAGTTCCCGATTCCGAGAACACTGCAATTCACACAATTGATTGTGGGTCATATTCAAAATTCTATGTGGGTCAAACTAGAACATTTTAACTTGTTATAGAGAACATTCTGCACATATGAAGAAGAATAATAGTGAAACTCAGCATTAGCACACCATAACGTAAATACAGGCCACACAATTTCTCAAGAACGTTTATCACTTTTGAAACACAGTACTGACAAATATCCAGCTTTCAATCCCAAATGGTCTTTAAAGAGGTACATTTTGTTTTCTAATTTAGTTTACCCCGATGATGGGTACTGCGTAGCTGAAAGAACCTTAATACTTTACCACCATTTTTAGTGGATAAGGGTGATTATTTCATACTCACAAATATTAATAACATGGCTTGAAAGATGAAAATACTTGTCAGTCTTCAAACCCCGACATGGTTTCATAAAAAAATAGATAAGGTTTCTTCTGTCTCAGAAGATCGCCCGTAAAAATATACTGGATTATTTATGGCGGCCAATGTTGTAGCAGTCTACTGTTGCTGAAAATTCAGTAACGGTTATGTTCACAATTCCGTGGGATAGATGATATTAGGAACAGTAAGTACTCGACCTGACTGAAATTCGGTTTCTTACTTCGGGGGTGCCACAAGTATCCATTATTGGCCCTCTATTTTTCATTTTGTTCATTAATGACCTCTTGGCGGTCTTGGATGTCCCCCATCTTTTGTATGCCGATGACCTCAAAATATATTTCAGGGTATCTGATCTCGGTGACTGTCTCAGACTTCAATCCAATCTGTCAGCTGTTTGAAGAATATTTGCCTCTTGATATTGGTAAGTGTGCTGCCTTGACATTCTCGCTGAAGTCCAATGACATTCTATACGAATATAGCCTGGATGCCCGTGTCTTGAATAGACCGAAGACGTTCTGTGACCTTGGTGTTATCTTTGACAGAAGGTTATCATTCATTGATCATATCAGTCATATGTGCGCCAAAGCGTCTTAGATGTTGAGGTCTGTTCTAAGATGTTCTAGAGAGTTTTTCGAGATTCAGACATCTATTCTTCTCTTTAATACATTTGTAAGATCACGGTTGGAATATGCGTCCTTGGTATGGTCTCCATTCTACCAGATCCATGTTGTCCCTGTGGAAAACATTCAACGCAGATTTCTCAAATATCTTGCTTCTAAATGTGACAATATCTACCCTGTTATTGGCTTTCCGCATACCGATTTACTTCCGAGGTTTTCTTTTGACAGCTTGGCTTACCCCAGATCCAAGTCGGGTATAATATTCCCATTTAAACTCTTTCATTCTTCTGTGGAATGTTCGGAAATTTCGCGGGCTTTGTGTTTTGATGTGCCTTGACTCGAGTTCAGTCTTAATTTAATTTTTTTACTTGCCTACACCGAGAACAAACATAAGCAAGCGCTCGCCAGTCGGTGGCATGTGCAGAGCTTACAATAACATACTGTTATGATTTCATTTCCTAAACAACATAAAATAATAAAAATTGAACTTACCAAACATTAAAAATCAGAAAAGATCAATAAAATATATAAAATATGGGATTAAAAACATTATTAAAAGTTAAATTGTAGATAGTATAAGGTATTAAACAATGTAGAACAAAATAAACCATAACGTAAATAGAATAAGAAGTGTAAACAAGAAAACAGTGAAAGTGGATAAACGTACAGTGATACGAAAGAAGAAATCATAATTGAAGTGATTCCCAGACTATCATAAGATAGCACAAACTATTAAAATATGTTATAGATTTAAGATAGAATTAGGAAATTTGAGTTCTATAATGTTATAGAAATGTTATTGATAATTTATATTATGTATTAGATTTAAGAAATGGCAAATGTCAAATTTGATATAAATATTGGAATAATCAAGTTAATATTAACCTAATCATAGGTTATCTTATACCAAAATATGTGGAAAAATGTAGGCAATATCAATTCAAATAACAGAAAACATAATCACTTTAAATAATTTGAAAATCTTCAATAATTCAAAATTTATAGAATCCTCTATTCTGATTGGTCGAGACGATTTAGAAACTTCAAACAGTCAACAATGAAGAGTTATGTCAGTTTTCAACAATGACTAAAGCATCCTTGATAAGCAAAGAAAATTTTTCATAGGTTAGAAATGACATCAACAGGCTTGCCTTTGTAACTTCTATAAAAGGAAATCAGAAATAGAAAAGAGTTCAGTTTGCATTTACATCAGAGCTGCATCTTCTGCAGCTCAAGTATAATTCCATAACCTTAGTTTCTGAATAACATCGGAGAACCCAAGTAGTCCCCATAGCTTCGACGAGTTAAAGTAACCGAAGCAAGAAAATTATTTCTACGAATCAAGTAGTGTTCCTGAGTCTTCGAACAAAGTTTTAAAGGTTATAATAACCACAGTTCATAAGTAGCATCGTATAATAGCCAGTCTTCGATAACGTTCCAGTATATTATTGAAGAAGTTTTATATCTTTAAAAGAATAAAACAAGTTAACAATTTTATCAACAGTTCCTGAATTTCTAAAGAAGTAACAACGTAGTTCACCTGTGTTTGTGAATAGCAAAGCATTGTGTTTTTTTAAGTGAATAATTAAAAATCATCAAGAATATACAAAATCAACTGAACATTGCCTACATTTTCAATCATATAATTGGATATAAACTAAAAGTAAGTTTGTTCATAATATCATCATTGTATTGTTATTTGTATATCAGAATGAGAGATTGTCGTTTGTAACTTTGTAAACAAGTATTAATATTGAATAGTTTTTGAGGTTATAACATAGAAATATTAGAACACAAAATTAAATCGTAAATTTGTAACCTGAGATACATAGAGTCATGAATATTTAAATATAGAAACATTTAACATTCAAACAGAAATAGTGTGTTTAATTCCATATAATATAAAAAAGATCATATTCATTCAAACCAAATTAAAAATACATTCAAATTAAACATATAAAATCAAATCAAAAAAATAAAAGAAAGCTAGCCGGAATAAAATAAAATTAAAATAAAAATATAATTCATAATCATTAAATTAAACTCAAAGAGTTTAATTGTAACAATAATTAAATTAAACTCAAAGAGAATTTTACAGTAACAATTGTCACCACAACGTGGGGCAAATAAACTCAAAAGAGTTTTTCTTAATAATACATATGCGGGTCGATCTATTCACACGTAGTTTGACTTATCTGAGGTCTGAAGCGTTTCGTGCAATCCTCAGTTCTCCATAGAGTACATTTTCTCTCTTCCTTGTTTAATCTCTGTTTAATTTTTGTTCTAGTTATATGATTATGTTCTGTTCTTGGAATGTTATGTTATCTCAGTTTATTTTTAATGCCTCTTATAATATTTTCTTGCATATCTTATCTTGTGTTATTCCTCATTTTGTAATTGGGCTCTACGCCTGTTAAATGGGTGTAATGTGAATCAATAAATAAAATAAATGAATAAATAACTGACTGATTCTGTGACAGAACAACAATCATATTTTGCGCAGTTAATGTTAAACTGAGGTGACTCATGATCCGGAGATATTTTGTGCGGCGAAATGTAGATTTAAATTCCGATACGTTTGACCACGGAACTTGGTGAAAAGAGTCGTCATTGAATTCTGATGATACCGAAGTGAGTCATCTGGACGTGTACCTGCTGTCTTAGTGCTTCTGTTCCAGTGGAATATCTGGATTATAGTATATATACCCCTAAACGTTCAAAGCACCATCAATTAAGCGTGCATTCCGGTTAAACAGGAAGGGACTATAACTTGTTTCTCCAAATGCCTGTCTGCGTATATATTTTCCAAATTCGAAGGGTGAGAAAAATCCTCTTTCCATTGACCTATTTACCCGTAAAAAGGCACAGCTCATAATCTTCCGTATACCGAAATCAACGAATATCCAAGTCAGAACGATGTTGTCACCATCCGTATAAGCCTGTTTTAGTTGAAAGAATGTTTAAACAAAGTCTAAAAAAGTAATTTTTCTCATTTTGAAGGATTTTTTCTTCCACAAAGTCGAACTAGCTGCATCCAATCCGTTGGATGTTCAATTGGAGCATCTTCAATGATGAAATCGTCGGTATCAGATCTCATATGTATGTGGCCGTTTATAAGAAATTTACTGTCTAGAGTCTATAGCGAAACCGATAACATTTCTCCAGGTGTATTAAAAAAACATATCGACATTTCGCAACAAATTACAATGACCTCCGCAACATTTAACGAACTCTGCACCTCAATCAAGGAGATTATTCGAGAAGAATTTGCTGCCACGATGGATAATTTTAAAAAATCTATGGAGACTTATAGCTCTCAAATAAAGGATTTCAGTGAGTCTCCATTGTCAATAAATAAAAAACAGGAAACTTTAAGTAACGAAATCCAGATTTTAAATATTAGCGATTACGAATCAAATACAGAATTAATTATTTCGGAATTGACCGAACGTCAAAGGAGAGAAAATAACATTATTATTTTCAATTTAGAAGAACCTTCTGAGAATAATAAAGCGCAGCGAAATGTTAGCGAAAATTTGAAGATTACTAACATGCTCTCTTCTATCGATAAAATTCCCCTTGATAACATAAAATTTTATCGTATTGGGAAATTTATACCCAATAAACATAGACCTCTTAAGGTCACTTTAAATTGCCGCGAAGATGTAATGAGAATTTTGAGAAATAAAAAAAACTAACTTCTAACATAAAGATCTTTTCAGATCAGACACCGATGCAACTTAACCATTTGAAAAATCTGCAAAACCAATTAAAAACTCTGAATGATAATGGCGATACTTCTAAAACAATTAAATACATCAATGGATGTCCGAAAATAGTTACCAATCCAAAAAACTAAATGATAATGAAAACTATTTACAGATTTTTTATCAAAACGTTCGTGGTCTTCGCACAAAAACAAGAAATATCTTTCAAGAAACTACTACTCTGGACTACGATTTAATAATGCTCACTGAAACTGGTCTATGCGACAGCATAGCTGATGGCGAATTATTTGGAAGTAATTATTCCGTTTATAGATACGATAGAAATGTAAACTCCGGTTCCCAAATCTTTCTTAGGTGGTGTTTTATTTGCGGTGCGTTCAAATATAATATCACAAGTAATACAAATTCCTGAAAACAACTGTGAAGATATTTTTATCACTATTCTTTATAATAATATTCAATATATTTTTGGAATTGCATATATTCCACCTGCTTCCTCTTATGAATTTTATTTATTTTTATATTTTTTATTTTAGAACGTATTATTGATAGAAATTATAGTACTTCAATGTGTTTCGTGGGTGATTACAACTTACCGGGTGTGACATGGTATCGTGATGAAGACAATTCTCTGAGTGTTTTTTCAACTAAGACCGTTAAGGAAGCTGAAGTATGTGACACTTTCGATTTTTTAAATTTAAAACAGTTTAATCATGTAATGAATCATAATAATGTAATTCTAGACTTAATCTTTGCCAATATTAATTCTCTAAAAGTGGAATTGAGTGAGTACAGTATTGTTGATATGGATGCACACCATCCCTCACTGTTAATTAAATTTCCAGTTTCATCAGTTCTTACTTCTCTTATTGACGATAGTAAGTGGAAATTTGATTATAAACGTGCTCCCTATGATGCTATTAATGATTACTTTTCTAATACTGATTGGTGTACAATATTGCATACAAATGATGTTAATACGACTCTCGAAATCTTAAATAATACTATATATAAAGCAATTGAATTATTCATCCCCAAATACTTTGATAATTTGGATAAATTTCCAAAATAGTTCTCTGTACATTCCAAGAGATTGCTTTCTCAGAAAAACAAAGCTTTACATAAGTTTATTAAAACTAAAAATGAGGAATTGTTCACTAAATATAAAGATTTGAGGCGTTTGTCCAAATTAAGTGTTGATCGTGATTATCGTAATTTTATTGATTTTACGCAGAATAAGTTAACCTCAAGTTTAAAACCATTTTGGAAATACATCAATTCCGAACGAAAAGACTCGGGCCTTCCCAAATCATTAACATACAATGGTACCTCTTCTTCGAATACACAAAATATTTGCGATATGTTTGCTAATTTTTTTGGTTCTGTATATGAATGTTTTGATGCCAACAACATAAACTGCTCGGAAATATTGTCTAACAATAATTTAATTAATGTCCGATCAATAGTTCTCAATCCGGATATTGTTTTTGATAAATTAAGTTCTTTAAAAACTAGTTTCAATTCTGGCCCTGATGGAATACCCTCTTCTTTTTTAAAAATGCGTAGTCCTTCTTTAGCACTACCGTTATCTATATTGTTTAATCATTCCATTTCTAATGGGATTTATCCAAATCTGTGGAAGAAAGCATTTGTAATTCCAATTCACAAGTCTAACAACAAATCGGAAATTGAGAACTATAGGCCCATTTCAATTTTATGTGAAATCAGTGAGGTTATGGAATCCATTATCACTGCATATCTTTTTCAAACATTCAAAAACACAATATCTATTGCTAAACATGGATTTTTTACTAGTCGCTCTATTGAAACAAATTTATTGTTGTTTCAAAATTACATATCCAATAACATTGAAATGGGTTATAAAGTAGATGTTATATATACTGATTTTCGTAAAGCTTTCGACAAAGATGATCATAATTTATTAATTCAAAAACTTCAGTGCCTGGGTGTCTCGGGTAATCTGCTTGATTGATTAAGATCTTATCTACAAAATAGAACACAAACTGTCAAAATTAATAACTGCCTGTCTGATATCATTGCTGTAACTTCTGGTGTTCCACAAGGGAGCCACTTGGAACCTATTTTGTTCACATTATTCATAAATGACTTAACTAACTCTATCAAATGTAGGATACCATCTATGTTTGCAGATGATTTAAAACTTTATTCCAGAGTGAAAGATGTTCATGACTGTATCAGCATTCAAAATGACTTGTACTCGCTTGAAACTTGGTGCTTAAAAAATAATATGTTTCTTAATATTGCAAAGTGCAAAGTCATTACCTTCTCTAGAAAAACTTCTGATGTAGTGTATAATTATTCAATCGATGGTATCATTCTAGAGAGAGTTACTTTTATAAAAGATCTTGGTATTATTTTTGACAAAAGCCTTAGCTTTCATTTGCATATCGAGTACATTCTAAAACGAGCATTTCGACTTTGTGTATTTATAAAAAGACAAACTCAAGACTTTACAAATATTAATGCAGTCGTCACGTTATTCAGTTCCTTAGTTAGATCTATTCTTGAGTATGGATGTATAATCTGGAATCCTAACTACAAAATTTACATCGATCTATTAGAAAAAGTGAAGAAAAAGATTGTAAACTATATTTGATTTAAACTTAAGATTGACAGGAAATTGTATAGTTATGAAAGTCGTTTGCAGATTTTGGGTATTTCTCCATTACAGGAACGTCGAAGACACTTTGAAATTAAATTTGCCTATAAAATTTTTAATAATATTATCGACAGTCCATCTATTTTGAGTCTATTTAATGTCAGAGTTCCAAGGTATAGCACCCGTACTCAAGCATTGTTACTCATTGATACCCATCGCACCAGGTATGGTTCACACACCACTGTCAACAATATTTGTGGATAAGTTAATGAATTTTGTGCTAACTTCGATATTTTTAATATGTCCTATCAACAACTAAAATCAAAACTTCGCCACTCTAGTCTACTTAATAGTTAATTAATTTGTTATATATATATTTTAGTAGGGATGGGGGCACCTTGGGCGGCCAGACAGAGAGCCTTATCAGATGTGGGCAACCAGTAGCGCATGCGCGGCTGGGTAGATGGTGTGACCTCTAGGGTGTGGTCGTCTCTGACCTCTAGAGTGTGGTGACCTTCTGCTAGGGTTTTGTGGTAATCAACCTGTATACAAGGTCTCACGAATCAGCTTGTAGGGTTGGGGCATATACAAGGTCTCACGAATCAGCTTGTAGGGCTGGGGCATACACAATGTGAGGTTAGGGAGAATTTCAGCTGTAAACATATTCTCTGACAAAAGATACGAGACAGTTGAGAGTCTGTGAATATTCACGAAAATAAACTATATTCTTAAAATAATTCAACTCGTCATTCTATAGTAACAATTGCGGTTAAATAAATCATATCTGTTTGAAACACCTAGCCAATGCGTTAAATTATTATTAAAATGAAATAATTCAATTTATCGTTCTATCGCGGTTAAATGGATAAATCATATCTGTTTATGAAACATATCGCAAGACGGCAGCGCGTTAGAAGTCGCAAATATTTATATGATAATGTTAATATTTACCAGGCTCGGACCCCGACATTTGTTTCTCCACGCGGCTTCATAGTCCTAGGGTTTTGAAATAGTGTTGTTTGTACATGTCGTCAGTCACGTGATTTTTGAAAGAGACCGGGCATTCATTGGAGGTATCATGGGAGGGCTGCTGTTCCTTGAATGCATAGATGGAATGTTATATAGTATAGAAATGATATCTTCTACATTCCTCAAACGCGATGTTTATAAGGAAATTACTTTCAAAAAACGTTTATTCAAGCCGTCTATACCTTACTTGATTGCTATATTACAAAATGCGATTTCAATCATCTTAAACATATATGGAAATTATTTTTAGTATACAAAATGGAATTGGGAGACTTCAATGGGGTATGGAATGTGGGGTTGTTTATGTATGACATTAGTCATGTGAATTTGAATGAAGCTGACGTGATCTCCAACGAGACAGGTGTGTATGTGAGGTTATATCTACCTTGCAGGAGCCTTCAATGAAATGTGGGGTTGTTTGTACATGCCGTTAGTCGCAGGGTTTTGTCTGAGTTATAATGATATCGGTCGCGATGCATCGGCTGCTCCACAAATCTTCAATAAGGGCCATAACATCTAACATGCGATAGTTTACAAAAAAATGCTGCTTCTCATAATAGCGATATTATGAAGCGTTTGCAGAAATAACTATTGAATCATCTAAGGACTTTTTGCTTGATTAGAACTAGCGAGTACAAAATTCGTTATAATATTATAAGTATGCATCATTAGCTTACTTGTGCGATAAGGTTGTGCTAAATCATGTCCAACAGCATTGTATTCAACTTGGAATTATCGTAATGATGCGCACGATCCTTCAATGTTAAAGTAGTTTTATAAGTTATCCGAAAGTAATATGAATATATATAAAATGTTTTTCCAAAATTAGTTCCGAAGTAAACATAATTCGCTATAATATTCATTCATGTATGTTTCATAAATTATCCGATATAAATCAAATAAGTTTATGTCGCAGGTTGAACAATATTCACTATCATATTTTGCGGTAGAGCTACAGCTGGTTCGAGAGAGATAAGAAAGATACGCCGATCACCTTCAAACGCGATGAGAATACTTTATTTTAAATCACACATGTAGTATGTATATATTCGAATCATATAAATCGCATAATATAACCCGAAATCTAGCTGCTGCTGGGTGTAGCCCAATACCTATACAGAATCTAGACGAAGCGGTCTTACGCATCACGATGATTATTCGAACTGTCTGTACAGCTCGATTGCTATATAACAAAATACATTTTTAATCATCTTAAACATATAGATGTGCTAATATAATTTTTTCAGTATACAAAAAATATACTAATAAAACATTTTTCATCGACACACATTTCTTCATAGGATAGTTAGTTTTTATAAAATTCAATCAATTTCAATGGGAAACATATATGCGAGGGAGTTTTATAGAGATCGAACTCATTTCCCCAACCACCCAAGAGGTAGAACTATGATGAGGAATAGATGTGGATAATAATCATATGAATATCTTCATAAGCGCTAATCTATACGACATTCAAACACGTGCTTCATAAAAGTCTGAATATTGAGTAGAGCTATAGAATTTTCATAAGCGATCATTATCAACATTCAGACACTTGTTTAGCACGTGATTCAACAAGCTGACATCATCGTTCACGAACTATGATGGTTCGATGAGGACTCAAACATTGAACAGATGAATCTTTGAGGTTAAATATCTGCTGTAGAAATTACCCCACCTTTATTACCATTTATTTGACAATATCGATATTTCCCATGTAACGAATTATTGCCTAAAGCTATTTTGTATGCAACATTGTTATCATTTGGGAGCCTACGAGAAATTTGGCTGGGGCTAAATGAATATGTTTGACTATTATTACCTGTAGATTTATTTGAGATCCTTCAAGTTTGAGATTGATAACCCACATGAAGAAAGAAGCTTCAACGAATTGATATCAATGAATATTCGCTATTCTGAATGTGACAACTTTATCGGCTTCAACACTCGAGATAAGAGAGAGAATATTTACCGCTGATGTAGGGAAAATCAATATGATGCATACAAATTGGGGTGGGTGAGAACATCAGACTATAGCTTTATGTGTATCGAAATACATAAGGATTTTGACGAGTAAGTGGTGTTTTATTGAATTGAAGATCCGGCGATCATCGTTCACGAACGATGATGACGTCACTGCTTCAAGCCAATGACAGTAACTGATTCAATCCGGCGACCATCGTTCACGAACGATGATGACGTCACTGCTTCAAGCCAATGACAGTAACTGATTCAACCCGGCGACCATAGTTTACGAACGATGATGACGTCATCATCGTTCACGAACTATGATGGGCTAATGAGGAATAAAATGTGAATAATCATAATGTTTGTAATACATTCATGCACATGTTTTATCGCATGATTCAACACATGCTTTAGTATTCAGACACGTGTTTCAACATTCAGACACGTGTTTCAACATTCAGACACGTGTTTCAGCATTCAGACACGTGTTTCAGCATTCAGACACGTGTTTCAGACACGTGTTTCAGCATTCAGACGCGTGTTTCAGCATTCAGACACGTGTTTCAGACACGTGTTTCAACATTCAGACACGTGTTTCAACATTCAGACACGTGTTTCAGCATTCAGACACGTGTTTCAGACACGTGTTTCAGCATTCAGACACGTGTTTCAGCATTCAGACACGTGTTTCAGACACGTGTTTCAACATTCAGACACGTGTTTCAACATTCAGACACGTGTTTCAGCATTCAGACACGTGTTTCAGCATTCAGACACGTGTTTCAGACACGTGTTTCAGCATCCAGACACGTGTTTCAGCATTCAGACACGTGTTTCAGACACGTGTTTCAACATTCAGACACGTGTTTCAACATTCAGACACGTGTTTCAGCATTCAGACACGTGTTTCAGCATTCAGACACGTGTTTCAGACACGTGTTTCAGCATTCAGACACGTGTTTCAGCATTCAGACACGTGTTTCAGACACGTGTTTCAACATTCAGACACGTGTTTCAACATTCAGACACGTGTTTCAGCATTCAGACACGTGTTTCAGCATTCAGACACGTGTTTCAGACACGTGTTTCAGCATTCAGACACGTGTTTCAGCATTCAGACACGTGTTTCAGACACGTGTTTCAGCATTCAGACACGTGTTTCAGCATTCAGACCCGTGTTTCAGACACGTGTTTCAACATTCAGACACGTGTTTCAACATTCAGACACGTGTTTCAGCATTCAGACACGTGTTTCAGCATTCAGACACGTGTTTCAGACACGTGTTTCAGCATTCAGACACGTGTTTGAGCATTCAGACACGTGTTTCAGACACGTGTTTCAACATTCAGACACGTGTTTCAGCACTCAGACACGTGTTTCAGACACGTGTTTCAACATTCAGACACGTGTTTCAGCATTCAGGCACGTGTTTCAACATTCAGACCTATTTAACATGTATTTGATACCTGATTTTGAGAGAGAAGTGTAGAAGTACCTAACCGCGTGATCGGACATACACAATATAACATCATCATCTAGTATATAAACAAATGCTTATTAACATATGTTCCAGTATGATTTCGATTCGCCTTCAGGCATGATGAAGATTGTTAAGCAAAAAGACTCGTTGAGTATTATGAACTTAGGGTCAAGCAATGAGAATGTTGAACAATCACAACGTCACAGCTCTTTGCTGCCTAATACTCTACGAACAATAATCTGTGGTCCAAGTAATTGTGGGAAAACAAATGTGATGTTATCGCTATTGTTAGATGCTAACGGCCTGAAATTTGAAAACGTGTACTTATATTCAAAGTCTTTACACCAACCAAAATACCAGTTACTAAAGGAGACATTGAAGAAAATTGAGGGGCTTGGATATTTTCCTTGTACCGAAAGTGATGAGGTCATAGACCCTACAGAAGCGAGGCCTAATTCAATCATAATATTCGATGACGTGATGTTTGAGAAACAGCAGAAAATTCGTGCTTATTTTTCAAGAGGGAGACATAACTCAATTGATAGCTTCTATCTTTGTCAGTCTTTTGCTAAATGTCCAAAACATGGATTGCGCGACAATGCCAATTGCTTGATTATTTTCAAACAGGATGAGCTCAATTTGAAACATATATTCACCGATCATGTGAGTACCGACATGTCACTCGAAAAATTCAAAGAGATATGTAGCGTATGTTGGAAAGATAAATATGGGTTCCTTATGATAAACAAAGACTGTGATATGAACAAAGGACGTTATCGCAAAGGTTTTGATAGTTATATATACATCTAACATGTATATATACTTTCATTTGAAATAGACAAACCGCTCAGCATGGACGTGGGTGTGAGTAACATGCTAAAGGAAAAACAACAATTGAAGAAAAAAATTTGGGAGTTAGCAAACGTTGTGAGGAAAAAATATATGGCTGTGAAGTTGGGTAAAGCTGAAAATGATGAGATTCTAGATAATATGTTCAGGAATGTATCTAAACCCCTAGAGGAAATTGCGAGAAATGCTGAAATAATCAAACAAAATTCGTTGGTTAAACCTAAAAGTATTGTTTCTACAGCAACACAAATGGAGAACATACCAATCCCAAATATTGTAACTGAAGGTGAAGAATTCGTATATAACCCCCAAAATACTGAGGAGGATGTGTTTACACCCGAACCTACTATCGATCAGATTCGTGAAGAATTCAGAAAACATAAGAAAGATAATGCAGAGGCTACAGAGGAGTTTCTGCAACAATACCCCACATTAGCACGTTATTACTTGGAAGGATTCCTATTGGATGATGATGTCAAGAAATACGATGATAGAATGGGATTGCAATATAATTCAACTTTAGACAAATGGTTCATGGGTAATCAACCTATAGAAATTGATAGTGAGAGTAATATAATTATCAAGGGTACTCCGTTCAAGGGTACCACAGGACTGTATAATTTGATATTTTACAGAGATGTTCTACCTGATACCTACACTGTGGAAGATGGGAAAAATTACAGTCAAATGATGGAAATGACTAGTGCCCATAGACGTAATAACGATCCAGCTGATCGAATAAGAAACATTGTAAAATACAAAAATGTACTGAAACCTTTGATTAATTCCATGAAAAGACCCAGAGCCAAAACATACACTGGAAGTGCATATATCAAAAATGACATGCTTGAATATAACGAGAAACCTATCGAATATGTTTATTGGGATGACGTTAACGAAATTGTGGATAGACTGAGACTTCTTGTTGCATCCTCGCATGCCGGTAACCATAATCATCACAATGAAATAATCTCTATAATAGAGGAATTGATAGAGGCAGGGGTAATTGAACAAAAACCAGGTGTAAGACAAATTCATCTCAGTTATAAAGATGGTTTCAATGGATAAGTTTGGCAGAGCCTCCTCTTCCATGTGGATATATGATACAAATGTATTTAATAATAATTTCAAACAAGTTCACGGACAAGGATTATTCCTAACGAGCGATGGAAGTTATGATATGGAAAATCGTAGATTGTGCAAAATCACCGAATGATGATGGAGATGTTGCAAATAAAGTATATGTTGATAAATTAACACACAAACTGAATCTGAAAACGGAAACCAGTCTTAAAGATACCTTCAATGTTAGGGTTGATAATTTGATCAAAAATATCAACAAGGATCTGGATGTACATAACTTAACGAATGAGAAGGTTATTCTCAACATTGATAAACATCTGATGGACATTCAGAATAAATATAATGAAATGGGAATCTATATAAAATCAGAGTATAAAACAATCAGTGATAGTGTAAGGGAAAACAGAAATGAATTGGAAGAGATCAATAACACATTTAACAGTATGAACATACGTCTAAATGACATTACTAGTAAAGTGGAGGCGTTAGAACGACGGATGACATCTGTGGAACCTTCTAAGAAGAGACCTTCATCATCCATAACATCAAAGCAGGCCTCTGTGAAACGTATATCTCCAAATCCTGTGAATATACCCAAAAATTAATTCTATACTAGATTTCCACATTGATAAGATGAGTGAAAACAAGTTGTTCATGAGCTCCATGAGCACAGAAGAAAGAACTTTTACCAGCGTCGAACATACATAAAAGGACTTCAATATAGGTGGAAGGGGTAGGAATATGCAATACGACTAGGACGATGAATCAAGAGTGAAGATTGAGATATTTGAAACATATATTGTTAAGATTATACTTAAGTCTTTTGTATTGAGATAATTAATAAAAAAATTTATTTTGAGATCTTTGGTCTTCCTCCCACCCCTCGTTAAATAACGGTGCAATCTTGAATTCTCATCAGTCTGTATGGAAGCGTGCGTGGGAGAAGTTGTTCTCAATACGCTTATAAACAAGCTCCCGTTTGAACTTCAAATCAATACCAGGGGCAAAATTAGAAGAACGGTTGAGGAGATTCGATAAAGTTTGCAGTCAACACGATATTTCATGCAATATAACACTTATAATTGTAGCCAGTTATATTTGGAATTGGTCGACTAACATTTATTAGTATATAAATAGATTGTTGATGAAGTTTTCATCAATCATGTCTCAGACGTTCACTATCACGGGTAAGAGCTCTCGTTTATCTGTAGATTTCCACCCACCTATAGAACTAGATCCTCATTCATATTATTCTATCGCACTTGTTGGCTTGCATACGTACAATAGCATTCCGAACATTGAAGAAGGTCTTAATAAATTTTATTATGAAGATGTGAAGGGTGAGGAAAAAGTAGTTACTATACCTACGGGGTCCTACGAGTTGACAGACATCGAAGATTTCATACAAAGTACAGTTTGTGGGATAGGAGTGAAACAAGAAGAGCGTGACCGGAAATTATCAATAAATTCTAACAACAACACTCTACACACAGAGCTGAAGAGTGATTTTAAAGTGAATTTTATTCCTAAAGATAGTATAAGCGAACTGTTGGGATTCAGCAAAAAGAAATTGACATCTCGCGAACTACACGTATCTGATCGACCTATAAACATAATCAAAGTTCAAACTATACGCGTAGAGTGTAACTTAACCGCAGGGGCATATTATAACAATAAGATAGCTCATACGATATATGAGTTCTCACCTCTTGTACCACCTGGGTTTTCCATTGATATAGAGCCGAAGAATCTTATTTATCTACCGGTCATCAGCAAGACGTCCTTCGATAACATCACACTGAATATTCTAGATCAGAATTGGAAACCGGTAAATTTTCGTGGAGAAGAAATTATTATACGATTGGAATTGAAAAAGATCGCTAGGGATTATGGCTCACAACAATAAATAATAATCCAATACTCACCACCACTCATTATATGAAAGGAATTCAGCTGAGAAGGTTGCAGTAGCCATCACTTGAGAACATGGGTTTGGATTTTAGCAATAAAAGACATCTCCATAGTGGTCATCAGTCATTATCTACAACGAGCTCGAGGGAGAAGGTTGCTTCTGCATCACTGTCATTGAAGAAGGAGAAGGTTGCTTCTGCATCACTATCATTGGAAAATATAAATTTTTTGAAGTCCCTTGGTTACAATGTCGGAAAAACTTCAAATATTCAACGAGCCAAACTTCATTGAAGACATCATCCGGGGAGAAACTCATACCTACTATCCACACACAACATCTTTTGGCAACAGCGATGAAATTCAGATATTAATCAATCAACAAGATGTGTTGGTAGATTTGGCATCGTCTGCTTTATTCATCGAGGCAGAATTCCAGCCAGAAGCAAGTGGTGATGGTGAATGTAAACTAACGAATAATTTCGGAGCGTTTCTCTTCGAATATATTAGTTATGAATTGAATGGAAAAGAGATAGACAAAGTACGTGATCCTGGTATTGTCAGCACCATCAGAGCTTATCTAACATATGCCAAACATGAATCTATACCTCTAGCTATTTCTGGATGGTCATTTAAGGGTGCATTGAGTTCAGTCTACAATAATAAAATCAATTTATGGATACCGTTGAATTTTCTACTAGGCCTATTCATTGACTATAACAAAGTCTTGAGTGGAAAACATAAGCTGCGCTTGATAAGGTCTCGAACCGATAACGATTGCTATACCAATAGCACAGGTACGAAGAGGGCTAAAATAAATGTGAAGACGATAGCATTAAAAGTGCGACATGTGTTTCCAAGTGATCAGGTTAAATTTCAAATGTTGGAGAATTTGAGTGCTGAGAAGCCTATTTTGATTCCATTTCGCAGCTGGGATCTGCATGAAAATCCGTTGATGAAGGAGAGCACTCGTGACATTTGGGCTGTTAAAACTTCAATGAATTTGGAACGCCCCAGATATGTGATTTTAGCTTTCCAAACTGATCGAAAAAATAATCCTGTTAAGCACAGTGCATATTTCGATAATATAAACTTGCTAAATGTAAAATTATACTTGAATTCAGAGTGTTATCCATATGAAGCAATGAAATTGAATTTCACCGACCAGCAATACGTGGAAGCATACCAGATGTACTATGATTTCCAGAAATCATTTTCAAATAAAATAATAAGCGAACCCATGTTGGATTATATAGCATTCAAGAATAGAGCAATTTTTGTGATTGACTGTTCAAAACAAAACGATGCTATAAAGTCATCAACAGTTGACGTCAAACTAGAGATGGAAAGTTTCCTGAATTTCCCCAAAAACACCAGGGCTTATTGCATCATCATTAACGATCGTATAATGGAGTATTCTCCAATTACAGGATCAGTTCGGAGTTTAGTGTGAAGAACCATGAATCATAATGTTATTATTTTAATTCTAAATGTATTTTTCTAAATAAATGTTATTATTATTATTTTTGGTATTTTATTTATCTCACTTTCCCGCAAGACATCACAATAATGAACGAGCCGTTGGTAAAGTACAGTCCCTTGGATCAACCCATCAGGATTGTAATCTAAATTATAAATATCGCTTCAGAGTTAGAAACAAAAAAATTTGTGTTACTATCTAATTAATAAATATAAATATACTTTTGTTTTATTACCTGTTTGCATATAATGTTCCTCAAAAAGTGATTCAGATTATTACGTTATCTTTTCAATTATTATAATATGTAGTACCTAGTGGTTATAAGACAGTTTGCGGTAAATATTCTCTCTCTTATCTCGAGTGTTGAAGCCGATAAAAATGTCACATTCAGAATAGCGAATATTCATTGATATCAATTCGTTGAAGCTTCTTTCTTCATGTGGGTTATCAATCTCAAACTTGAAGAATCTCAAATAAATCTACAGGTAATAATAGTCAAACATATTCATTTAGCCCCGACCAACACACAGGCCCTCGTAGGCTCACAAATGATAACAATGTTGCATACAAAATAGCTTTAGGCAATAATTCGTTACATGGGAAATATCGATAATGTCAAATAAAAGGTAATAAAGGTGGGGTAATTTCTACAGCAGATTTTTAACCTCTAAGATTCATCTGTTCAATGTTTGAGTCCTCATCGAACCATCATAGTTCGTGAACGATGATGTCAGCTTGTTGAATCACGTGCTAAACAAGTGTCTGAATGTTGATAATGATCGTTTATGAAGATACTATAGCTCTACTCAATATTCAGACTTTTATGAAGCATGTGTTTGAATGTCATATAGATTAGCGCTTATGAAGATATTCATATGATTATTATCCACATCTATTCCTCATCATAGTTCTACCTCTTGGGTGGTTGGGGAAATGAGTTCGATCTCTATAAAACTCCCTCGCGAATATGTTTCCCATTGAAATTGATTGAATTTTATAAAAACTAACTATCCTATGAAGAAATGTGTGTCGATGAAAAATGTTTTATCAGTATATTTTTGTATACTGAAAAAATTATATTAGCACATCTATATGTTTAAGATGATTAAAAATGTATTTTGTTATATAGCAATCGAGCTGTACAGACAGTTCGAATAATCATCGTGATGCGTAACACCGCTTCGTCTAGATTCTGTATAGGGCTACACCCAGCAGCAGCTAGATTTCGGATCATATTATGCGATTTACAATCAATATGATTCGAATATATACATACTATATGTGTGATTTAAAATAAAGTATTCTCATCGCGTTTGAAGGTGATCGGCGTATCTTTCTTATCTCTCTCGAACCAGCTGTAGCTCTACCGCAAAATATGATAGTGAATATTGTTCAACCTGCGACATAAACATTTGATTTATATCGGATAATTTATGTAACATACATGAATGAATATTATAGCGAATTATGTTTACTTCGGAACTAATTTTGGAAAAACATTTTATATATATTCATATTACTTTCGGATAACTTATAAAACTACTTTAACATTGAAGGATCGTGCGCATCATTACGATAATTCCAAGTTGAATACAATGCTGTTGGACATGATTTAGCACAACCTTATCGCACAAGTAAGCTAATGATGCATACTTATAATATTATAACGAATTTTGTACTCGCTAGTTCTAATCAAGCAAAAAGTCCTTAGATGATTCAATAGTTATTTCTGCAAACGCTTCATAATATCGCTATTATGAGAAGCAGCATTTTTTGTAAACTATCGCATGTTAGATGTTATGGCCCTTATTGAAGATTTGTGGAGCAGCCGATGCATCGCGACCGATATCATTATAACTCAGACAAAACCCTGCGACTAACGGCATGTACAAACAACCCCACATTTCATTGAAGGCTCCTGCAAGGTAGATACCTCGCTGAAGACCTGTGTGATAGACATCATTATACCTGCACACTCTGTATAACCTCACATACACACCTGTCTCAGTGGAGATCACGTCAGCTTCATTCAAATTCACATGACTAATGTCATACATAAACAACCCCACATTCCATACCCCATTGAAGTCTCCCAATTCCATTTTGTATACTAAAAATAATTTCCATATATGTTTAAGATGATTGAAATCGCCTTTTGTAATATAGCAATCAAGTAAGGTATAGACGGCTTGAATAAACGTTTTTTTGAAAGTAATTTCCTTATAAACATCGCGTTTGAGGAATGTAGAAGATATCATTTCTATACTATATAACATTCCATCTATGCATTCAAGGAACAGCAGCCCTCCCATGATACCTCCGATGAATGCCCGGTCTCTTTCAAAAATCACGTGACTGACGACATGTACAAACAACACTATTTCAAAACCCTAGGACTATGAAGCCTCACATTCCATACCTCGCTTCGTGACATACCTGCATGACTAACGTTATGTAAAACAATTACCTACATCATATAGACTGCAATATACTCGCACTCAGCCCGGATACCCTGCGGTTATATCTACAACATTAAAATCGCTTGTTCTCAATTCCTCCATAGCTGAGCGGTTAAGGAGCCGGCTTTGGATTTCATTTCTCGGGTACGCCTGGTTTGCGAGGTAGCATAGAATGATTAATAACATGTTGTTCTATCGGCCTGACATATATCTACAATCGTGGAAATTTTTGAAGGGTGGAGAAACAAATGTCGGGGTCCGAGCCTGGTAAATGCCAGGGTCCGAGCCTGGTAAATATTAACATTATCATATAAATATTTGTGGCTTCTAACGCGCTGCCGTCTTGCGATATGTTTCATAAACAGATATGATTTATCCATTTAACCGCGATAGAACGATAAATTGAATTATTTCATTTTAATAATAATTTAACGCGTTGGCTAGGTGTTCCAAACAGATATGATTTATACTCCCTGTTTAACCGCAATTGTTACTATAGAATGACGAGTTGAATTATTTTAAGAATATAGTTTATTTTCGTGAATATTCACAGACTCTCAACTGTCTCGTATCTTTTGTCAGAGAATATGTTTACAGCTGAAATTCTCCCTAACCTCACATTGTGTATGCCCCAGCCCTAAAAGATGATTCGTGAGACCTTGTATATGCCCCAACCCTACAAGCTGATTCGTGAGACCTTGTATACAGGTTGATTACCACAAAACCCTAGCAGAAGGTCAGACACCACACCCTAGAGGTCAGAGACGACCACACCCTAGAGGTCAGAGCCGACCACACCCTAGAGGTCACACCATCTACCCAGCCGCGCATGCGCTACTGGTTGCCTACATCTGATAAGGCTCTCTGTCTGGCCGCCCAAGGTGCCCCCATCCCTATTTATTTTTTCGTTTTTTTCATATTACTTATTTAAAGAACATTTTCTACTTTGTTTTTTTTATTATTATTGTACGTTCACTTAAATGTATTGTATCATTTGGGATTTATCCTGTGGATATGTAAATTGAAATAAATAAATAAATAAATATACATTCAATTCTTAGAGGCTTGCACTTCAAGTATGAACAATAGACACATAAGCCTATTTTAATATTGCCCAGCCACAAGTCTCGGTATAGAGGATAACATGTTTGACCTTTCCAGCCAATATAACGTGTAAAAAATGTTCATACAACAAAAACTATCTGGTAACAAGCCATAATTTTTCCAGTGCCTTTGGTGGCTTCATCAGTTACATATATAATCAGCATGTCGTATTTGTCTCAATCTTTACGACTGTTGTTCGAACTCTTGAATTCAATATTATTTCCGGAAAAGAAAAAGGCCTTTTCTTAAACTTTTCGACTCACAAGACTTTTCAACCTTTTTATTCATCGTATAAGCGTACCGGTATGTAATGAACTGGCAGATATCTTTAGCTGGTGTTTTTTCTTGCAAAATTACTTATATGTGTATGTACCGACAAAATGTACTTCTTTCAATAATTCGATTTTCCCTAACGGGGTTTTATTTATTAGTTCATGTCTTTCAAGTTGATCGCTGTGCGTTATATACGCAACATACAAATAGTGCAGAAAATTACTCCAAACATTTGGGAGTTTCGTCATGTCTTCAAAGAACTTATGTTACATATTCGTATCATCCTGCCATTCAAGCAGAGACCATATTGCTAACACAAAAGTCTATTTTCTTGTTAACCTCCGTCGTTGCCGTTGACTTTTGCATTTCTTTAAGGTTATTGTGGCACTAAGTACAGATATAAGGGCACTTTTTTCTTCTTTTCTTTAATACATGAGAGGGAAACCTATAATGTTCGAAGAACATCGTGTGATTCAGCGGTGGAATTTTACTTGAGGCTTGGTGGTCATAGGCATAGGAAAAGACCTCACTAGGGAGAGATTAACCAATATTCTTCAATTATTCTCTTTAATGTTTCTTTATTCTGGGTCTCTATCATAGTCGTCAAAAGGTGAAAGAGGAGAATAAATTTCAATTCCGTTAGTTGCACTTGCTCTTACATTATCAACAATATGGGCATCATTTTGGAACGCAATTATCTTTGCGTATTCTCTCCGGAAGGACATTTATATTCTACTCAAATAATCAAATGCATCAAGCATCTTCTATATTCACGGATCAGATGCCGATGGAGTACAACTTTCTGCAATAAAATAATGAAAAATTGATTTTTGGTTTTGTTATGGCAAAGCTTGACTACTTTCTTCCTTCTAGTTGAGGCCATTTTTCACAAGTGAACTTGTCAACAAAACTACATGCACAGTTATAGTATATAGCTACTTAATTTTCGAGGTTATGTTTATGTGTTATGCGTCAAACGAAATAAGTCAACAATAACTTAATGGAAAGCGGAATATTTTTGGAGTGAAAACTTCTTTAGGCGCGTTGAGCTATTACAGATGGGGGGTAAAATCATGAGTCCGTCACGGGCCGTCACGCTGTAGCTATATATATTAGGTATTATGTATACTGCCGCGTGCGCAACTACTCGGGTCAGGTGTCAGGCAGTCTCTCTATACGCTTACACACGTGTGCATATCTGAGTCGGATACTCGACGTTATTCATTTACTCAATCCTCGGTCCTTGTGCAGACGAAAGTTATATTTTTATTGAATTTATTAATTGTACATTGTGTACTTAGTATCGTATCTACGTGCGAGGTTTTAGATATTGTTAATATAATCCTTGTCATGGGAATATAACATTAGTGATGTGTATAAGTGAGAACTTTTGCATGTGTACTAAACATTGATGACGTTGTGTTATATCTAGTTTACTATTTTCATTGTTCGAATGTTGGATCATAGCATCAAATATAAAAGTGAGTATCGTCTTGATGTGTTTTTTAAAACTACTAATACGAAAGTACAAAATTTGATTTCAAATAATTATTTGTGCTGTAATTTACGATCATATTGACATTTGACGGAAATATTTTATATGTTTACATTTTGCGTTTCTTTTTAGATTATTTGTTCATTGGTTCGAATTGAAGATGTTTTCTTTTACTACCATCCGTAGACATATTCAATTCGAACCAATGCTGTTTAACATTACTTCCATTTACATCGATTTAAAAATCAATAAATAATAATAATAATATATGCAATTGGCAATTTGATGAATTCAGATTCAACTCCAGCTGATACTGATACCTTATATAGCCTATTAATTCTAAATAGTATTTAAACAAGCAGATTTTTCTTATTTAGTTTGCTCTGATGATGACTACTGTAGCTGAAAGGTCCTCAGTACTTCAACAGTATTTTTAGTGGATAAGGGTGATTGCTTCTTATTCATACTAGAAGCGTGAATTTAAGTTATCTCATCTGCATTTTACCATTAGGTTGTAATGACAAAATTATTATCATGAACATTGTTAGTTTTCACTTTAGAAATAGGTAAACAGTAAATAAATTATGTAACGATAGAATGTACAACTCACTTCAGGTAAAAAATGTACAAGTAATTTGAATTAATGAAGATTGATACCTTGTAATATGTAGTTTTTAACGATTTTATGAACCGGAAAATGATTTGTGCACGTGTATTCACGTTTTGATCACTGTTACTTAAAATGCAATTTCAATGAGAAGTATATGTATCAGAGTTTTATGTCATTTCAAATAATGAACCTCGGAATATTCAAGGCGTAATCACTTTATACAACATGATCATCAGATAAAGTTACCTTTGGATAGTAATAATAATTGATCTACCTTGTTCGTTACATGAGCGTGTGTTGAAATTGTATATCTGGCATAGTCTGGCCATATCCATATATTTACCACATTGTACACGGATGGCTATAACTATTAGATTGTAAAAGACTTATTAGCATTTCAGGTCCGTTGGGATTCGTAGGGATAGTATTTATACAAAGGTTTCTAACGACATATTCAATAACAGTCCTTACACATTGAATAACACTTAGAACTATCAATGTAATAATTACTTGTCAAACTACTGAACAAGATACTAGTGACTTTAATGATTGATTTTCGAATCAATCTTCGAAAGGCTGTATTATTGTGGCTCCAATTATCTGCCTATAAATGCTTTATTGTTGTATGTTCTTTCCAACCACTGGGTCAAGGTCAATCATTATACAACAGCACATCGCGTCGACAGATGGAATATGCAAATTCAACGGCCTTGAAATAACATAAGTATTTTTTCTTAGTCCATATGTGATAACAATTATTAGATGTAATCGAATTCCTACGTGATCACTTAGAATTAATGTCAATGGAAAAAAAATTACAGCCATTAGTTTGAGGAATTTTTTTTTGTGTTCTCACATATAAGTTACATCAATTATTGATAATATACCTTCAATATACATATTTAGGTAATGACCTTATTAGCCTCACATAACGTATGTAAATTATACAATTTATATATCACTAAAATTCGAATTCATTGTACTTACAATTATTATGAATTTTCTTCTTTTTTATTATTATAATCTTCTCATCATTTTTGTTGATCAAGTTTGATTATAGTGTCTGTGTTTCGTGGTTCAATATTTTACTATTTCTGTTTATATTTATATGACTTTCGCTTCTCAGCGACCATTATCTGCCTGTTTGGCATTTTTCATCATTCGTACTTTAGTTTTTAATTTTATAGTCATGCGTATCGTTCTTCTAAGCTCATCTTATTCCTTCTCAGACAGGAGTTTTAACTGGTCATCTTTGGTTGAATATTCCGAAAGCACGATGAATCCAGGGTGACAAATCCTGCAGTTTCGAGTTTCACGCTTGATATGCTTTCCCTTGTTTGTCTATTTTTATTACCATGCTTTCGTCACCGTGTACAGTATTTTAATCGGTAGATCCAATATATATATATATATATATATATATATATATATATATATATATATATATATATATATATATATATATAAATATATATATATATATATATAACAAACTGATGCTGCCTTTTTGGAAGTTAACAATCCTGGTTGGCTTCTTCCATTAACTTTTGAGTGCCCCATTTTGAGCAGCACATAGTTCAATATTCAAATTTGGTTTGACTTATTTGTCTTCCTTATTGCTCCAGTTCTTTGATCTAAAGTCATATTTCCCTTGCTAATTGTAGGATAGTCACGTGAAATTTAATGGCATACTGATATGCTATGGTGAAAAGGGATAGCAAGATTCCCATGCAAGGTCCATAATGGTAATAAGTTATTAGGTCAGTAAGGATCTCTTTGTAATGCCTGGATTCTTCAACTGCTATCCATTTAGAAAAATTCCCATGTAGCCATCACTAATTTTGATTTTTTCTGTTTGTAGGATTTCCATCCTTGTTATGCTTTGGTGATCCTAAAGAAAGAACTAGCAGGATCGCCATGTGAAGGTTATTAGCCTTCCATGTTCGTTGGGATTCGTAGGGTTAGACTTTATGCAAAGGTTTTTAACGAAATCTGCATTAAAACTCGTTATACACTAAATACTTGAAACTTAGAACTAACACTGTAATAATTACTTTTCAGATTACTGAGCAAGGCGCTAGTGACGTTATTGATTGATTGTCGAATCAATCTTCGAATAGCACTGCATTATTGTAGCATCAATTATCTACCCATAAAGGCTTTATTGTTGTATGTTCTTTCCTACCACTGGGGCAAGGTCTATTATTATACAATGGCGCAACTCGTTGATGCTACTGCTTCCAAAAATAAACTAACAATTAAGCTATTAACATAGAATTACCATTTGAAATGTTCTGTTATGTGTTCGTTCAGTTAATGTTATTGTACCTAAAAAAATAAGTACAAATAACCTACTAACCCAAAATTGCCGTATGGGGATGATATATGTTCTCTTATTTGTTTAGATGATGTAATTGCATCCAAAAATAAACTCACAATCAACCTACTAATCTAGAATTGCTACTTGAAGATAATATCGCACAAAAAATTGTTAGATATAGAAAAAGGAAGATATTGATGGAGATGTATTGAGCAGTTGGAATTATTGGAAGTTGCGGAATTAGTTGGACTCAATTTCTTATAAGCATTGGTGTCAAATTTTTGCCTTGAGCGCAATTTTACATACTTTAAATCGTATGACCTAACTATGGGAACAATTTCGAAACGCCCGTACTTATACCTAGATCTGATCGGCAGTTTGGGATGTTTGAATTGGAGGTGGCTTTTATCCCCGAAGGATTATGTTGAGTGTCATAGTTTCTACACATTATTATTTTTTTTCACATAGTAAGCATATTCCCAAAGCCCTGCCCAAAAATAAGTTCTCATAAACTCCTTGTTCCACAAGGCTGCCAACTCATCCCAACCCCAATCCTTTAAAATCAGAATTAAAACATCTTTCATCTGTCTTATTATTAAATAATTTCTCCCATTATAACATTTGAAAAGCCATAAAGAAATACACTTCGCCTAAAATTTCAAATCAACCTGAGCCACAAGCCCCGCATTCTTTATCCACTGCATATCTTCCAAATATTGAAAATATAACAGATCGAATTTCCAAAATCGTTAAAAAACATAATATTTCTACTCGGTTTTCCACACTTCCAAAACTATCTCAGTTTTACAAACTTATCAAAAATTCCCTTCCTTCCCTTCATTTAAATGGTGTTCATAGCATTTCCTGTTCTTGCGGTAAAGTCTACATTAGTGAAACAGGTCGTACAGTAGGTACTCAAGTTTGACACTAATCATCAAATCCTCTTCGAAAATACTAAAATCGCGAACCCCAAACTATCATTCGGCGAAAAATTTTTGAACCGACATAAATTCTAAAACATCCAAATAATCTAAACCGTGACTCAGGATACTACCTTCCCAACATTTGGAAACCTATCCTCGAAGACTCCAATTCGCAAATGATCACACAACGGCTGGGTCAGGTGTCAGAATGAAGTTAACCACCGGAATAAAGGCAGTGAACTAGCGTGAAGGTTTTTCCCTACAATAAATACCCCTACAGAAACCAGAAGAATCAGTTTCAGTTCAAACCTCAATGCCTGCCCTGAAGATGCTACCTGTGATGGTTGGCGAAACGTCGGCATCGAGTTGTGTCGCGGAATCCATCCAGAAGCCAATAATCTTCTATGTATCCGCTTCGAATACGTAGGCATATTTTCTAAGGCGCAAAGGTATTGAAAACAAATCATTCTGTATCGTAAGTCCAACCATTTGTAGGTTGTTTAAAGAATATCCTGAGGTAATAACAGCTGATGCATCAAATACAACTCGCAATTTCGTCGTTATGCTGTCCTCACAAACTACTGCGTGATGCGGTATATAGAAGGAATGTTGCGCTGCAATAACATTTTGTTTCAGTGACGTATGATCTAGATCGAGATATTCGTTTATGAATTGCTTGTACTCACCGCACAATGATTGATTTGTTTTAAATTTTATTTCTAGAGCAAAGAAACGACCTTCAGCAATTTCGAATGAATCCCTTAATTCATCAACAGGTTCCTTTAAGGGGATCGAAACTGTAAACGAACCGTTATGTTGTTTACCGTTCCCTCGAAATATAATGCACAGTTCTTTTCTTCAGTCGACATTGCTTTGTTTATATAACAATCTTCTATTTCCCAGAAATGCTGTTATGTTTTCGAATATCTACATTGTCTACCCCCTTGAGATAAATTACAATACATTCGCCCTGAATTCAACTGGTAACTGTTGACTGCGCCAGAAAATACCCAACCAAATTGCATATTTTGTATAATAGGCGTAAAGAAAACTTTTTTCACTGATACAAACCGTTTCTATAGTAACGACGGAGCTAACTTGATGCTGTGGAATAGCATAGGGAGTATTTATTCATAACATATATTTTTAGCCGATTAATTGAAAGTTACAGTTGTACAAAAAATGTTGTTTTTATCGTTTAGGAAATTCGTGTCTTAATGACACATTCAAGAGAATTTTTGACCTCAACTTGCGGTCTCGGCCAAAAATTAACTCTCATATGCCATTGGAAAGACACTAATTTCATTCATTCAATATATGAAAAATAACAATGTGTTCAGTGGTTAGATAGAAAGTACTAAAGGTGAGATTAAATATTTGTATACAGGTGTTCCATCTCAGACGAGCCACCCCGTATATTTCTTATCCCATAGTGAGTGGAAAAATCTCCCGAAACACGTCGAATGATTTTGTTTGGGGGACTTCTTTTGACGTATATTTGAGGCTTGAACGAGCAACCCCCTAATAGGGGGCGCTTCAACCTCTCAAAATTGAATAGGGGAGAGGGGTTGAGTGATACGTCATTTGAAAGGTCTTGGAAGCTTCTTTACAACGGTGTATGGAAAACGTAAATTTGATGAACCATTTTCGCCAAAAATTAATTTTGTTGCTCGAATGCGCCACCTTGAATATTTTGGTTATTTGTACAATGTACAAGCTCATTTTTACTAAGCCTTTTTTACAAACTCAAACAATCTTCAAAAAATCACATTCGTAAAAAAATTGAATTGTGTTGTCATGCTTACAATGAAAAAAATTAAATCTGCGTGTTTAAATCAAATGTTCAAATTGTCCTCCATTGACTTCCATACAATAATACAATCTTGACCGAAAACCGTCTCTAACATGGTTCAGCATAATTGGAGTTATTTGACGACACTCTTTTACAATTCGTTGGCGTAGTACGTCCAAATTTTCAGGCTGAGTCATAAAAATCTTGGACTTAAGATGTCCCCACAAGAAGAAGCAGTCCATAGGACCTCTTCTCCCAATCCAACGACCGGGGTATTGCAAATTGAGGTATTGGCGAACTGGTACGGCGTAATGAGCTCCGTCTTGTTGGAAATGCAATTGTTGTTCAAGTAGTAGAGGATCGTTTTCTAATTGTTCAGTTATTAACGGATCAATCGCATTTTCCAACATTTCAGGATAAATTTCGCTATTTAAATTACCAGGAATAAACAGAGGTCCAATTAGGTGGTCTCCCGAAATTCCTACCCAAACGTTTAGCTTTTCCCGATGTTGAGTGTGAGCTTCTCGAGATACGTGAGGATTTGTATCGCTCCAAATTCTACAGTTATGCCTAAACACCTTCTAAGAACAAAAAATGAAGGCAACATAAGGAAATGTTTTGCTGTTTTTTCATTTATCAGTTTGAGAGAATGGATTATTGTATGGAAGTCAATGGAGGACAATTTGAACATTTGATTTAAACACGCAGATTTAATTTCTTTCATTGTAAGGACAACACAATTCAATTTTTTCACGAATGTGATTTTTGAAGATTGTTTAAGTTTGTAAAAAAGGCTTAATAAAAATGAGCTTGTACATTGTACAAATAACCAAAATATTCAAGGTGGCGCATTCGAGCAACAAAATCAATTTTTGGCGAAAACGGTTCATCAAATATACGTTTTTCATACACCGTTGTGAAGAAGCTTCCAAGACCTTTCAAATGACGTATCACTCAACCCCTCTCCCCTATTCAATTTTGAGGGGTTGGAGCGCCCCCTATTAGGGGGTTGCTCGTTCAAGCCTCAAATATACGTCAAAGATGTCCCCCAAACAAAATCATTCGACGTGTTTCGGGAGATTTTTCCACTCACTATGGGATAAGAAATATACGGTGTGGCTCGTCTGAGATGGAACACCCTGTATATAGCTGTATATGAAACATACAGCCTGTCATGATAAGAAATACAGGTTGCCTCAATTCCAGTTCAATGCAATATTCATCAAGATAGATGTCAATTTGGCATGCATTCGCAATATGCTTGTGTTGGGTTCTTGAGCATCGGGATGAGTTCCATATTCGATGCTCCTAAAGCCATCATCATAGTATCGGAATGTGACGCTAGGCCACCAAGTTTGATCACATAACCCGGATTGCTAATATCTACTGAAATATTCTTATTCAATCCAGAAGACATTCTTCAATAGACTTATATCTCATCAAAATAAGATAATAAGTTGGCAATGGATCTTGAAACGAAGATGATTTGTTAATGCCTTATGACCTTTCACCGGATTTGATGAATTATTTCCATTGCATTGTCAAATATATAATCAATATTACATTATATCAATATTATTTCCAGTTTTTACACCGACCTACTTCAGTTATATGAAATATTATGCCAAAGCTTTGGTTCAGTATCTGTACTGAGAATCCTGAAGTAGTTTAGCTTTCAATCTCGCTGTTGGTCAAAGTTTGACATAATTCGTTTGATTGGTGATGCAATTAGGTTTGATGGTGGGGAGGCACCATATGTTGTTTCAGAATGGTATCCCTTTCGCAGAATTGGTACCGGTTTTCTGTTAATTCTGACAAGTCAACCGTATATTTTTTGCGCCCCGCTCTCGTAGGTATAGTTCATGATGAATTGTGAAGACTCTTTTAGTGCGTAGCTATTACAGTCAGCAACACGTCAATAAGAAGAAATCCACTGTTATCACATTTCCTAGGTAACTATTTGGAAACTATACAATGTGTACAAATTATTTTAAAGTAACTATGTAAACATGTTAACAATAGATATTCATTGTTGTTTTTTTTCTTGAAATTGTATAGTTTCTATATCCATGGCAGAAAATGTTTTCGAAGAAATTCCGGTGGTCCGGCTTTGCATATGACGCCATATTGGTGTTGGAATAATAATACCGTTGGCTTATTGAATGCTGCAGTGTCTCCTTCTACTCTAACTGAATGGTGATGTCACATTTACGAATTCATTGATCTCTTTAGGACATCGGAGATCGGTTGGTGATGTATCCCTTTATTTTAGATATTTCTGTGCTCATTAGGAATCTCGTCTGTTATTTCACCACCAGAGATTATAGGTAGGCAAACTAGATGACCTCGAGTTGGTCACCCTCTTGTCTCGAGATCTGCCGAACTTCTTCCTACCATAACTCGTTGCCTAGTGAGCGCTTTCCTGTTGCCAGTAACCTACAAAACTTTCAAGAAAAATACTTATGCCTATCTCCTGTTCCAACATCTCACATCTGGCTCTCACGATGTTCTTCGAACATCATAAGTTTTCCTCTTTTGTAGTCAAAATATGAAAAATAACTCTGATCCATTACCTGTTTTAAATCATTGGAAGAACACGTGGAAGCAGTAATCATATATTTATGACCAAACTTTCTAATTTCAATTGAGCGAAGAGGATGGTTCGTGGAGAGTGAGGCACATTATTGCATAGCTAATGTTTATTTATTCAAACCAGTAACTTTATAGTCAATATAATTATGCATCAGATCTAGTCGATACATTTTGAATTATCCATTAGTTTTCTACGATAATGCATTTCTTTGTTTATTACTTAAATTACTGTCAAACATGATTCATTTCCATGAAGAACATACATCAATCACAAATTTTTTCTACTCGATGAAAACAATATGAATAAATCGTTTCTTTTGTTCTATTAAAATGCCCGGTAATACCCATCTCTCACATCAACAAGGCTACACCACTGCGAAAACAGCTCAATTATTCATGAGCTGCACCTCACAATACCATCTTCCCATTATTATTCACTAATCCAGGGTATGAGGCCTCTTTTTGCTTCTCTCAATTCAATTTCTAGCTTTGTTGAGTTACACAATAGATAAGATTGACACAATATGAGAGATGATTAGATCAATAGAATATATAGGAATATCCGAAATATTTGAAGAAATGTGAGTGTCATATTTTTAATATAAAGTAATAAGAAACTGAGATTTTTCATATTCAATCTTGTACAGGTGAACCAATTTGTATGTCCTTATAGGATATCTCCATTAATATTCGCGCTAGAGAAAAACCTACCGCGCATCCTCTAGCTCTTTTTTTAAACAAATTTGAAGATGCCTTTGAATTTTGACTCGTGCCATTAGTTTAGGTGCTGTTGCCAAATACTCGATTTTTCAGGATTTCCACAAAGCCTCGTAACATTTTCAAATTTGGAGCAATCACCATGTAAGTAAAGCATTATATGGTGAATTGTATATTTTATCTGTCTATATCCACTACAGAAAAATTTTTCGAAGAAATTATGAATGTCCGGCTTTGCATATGCGGCCATATTGGTGCTGGAATAAATACCGACTAGTGATGCTGTTTATACTTGATGTATTGAACGCTAACATCGTCTCCTTCTACTCTAACTCAATGATGATGTCACACTTGCGAATTCATTGATCTCTCTAGATATTTCCAAAGTCTGCGCTCATCAGAAATCTCGTCTGTTATTCCTCCACGAGAGATTACAGATAAGCGGAATAGACGATCTCAAGCTGGTCACCCCTTGTCAAGTTTGAGATCTCTCGAACTTTTTATTATCAGAATTATTTTCGCTATCGGAAGGCGAAATAGTGGAACTCTTTGGCTAGTGAGATCTCTTCCGATGCCTATACTTGGGGGTGCCTATGCATTTTCACTCGTATCACTTGTTTAGGCGCTGTTGCCAAATACTCGATTTTTCAGGATTTCCACAAAGCCTCGTAACATTTTCAAATTTGGAGCAATCACCATGTAAGTAAAGCATTATATGGTGAATTGTATATTTTATCTGTCTATATCCACTACAGAAAAATTTTTCGAAGAAATTATGGATGTCCGGCTTTGCATATGCGGCCATATTGGTGCTGGAATAAATACCGACTAGTGATGCTGTTTATACTTGATGTATTGAACGCTAACATCGTCTCCTTCTACTCTAACTCAATGATGATGTCACACTTGCGAATTCATTGATCTCTCTAGATATTTCCAAAGTCTGCGCTCATCAGAAATCTCGTCTGTTATTCCACCACGAGAGATTACAGATAAGCGGAATAGACGATCTCAAGCTGGTCACCCCTTGTCAAGTTTCAGATCTCTCGAACTTCTTATTATCAGAATTATTTTCGCTATCGGAAGGCGAAATAGTGGAACTCTTTGGCTAGTGAGATCTCTTCCGATGCCTATACTTGGGGGTGCCTATGCATTTTCACTCGTATCACTTGTTTAGGCGCTGTTGCCAAATACTCGATTTTTCAGGATTTCCACAAAGCCTCGTAACATTTTCAAATTTGGAGCAATCACCATGTAAGTAAAGCATTATATGGTGAACTGTATATTTTATCTGTCTATATCCACTACAGAAGAATTTTTCGAAGAAATTATGGATGTCCGGCTTTGCATATGCGGCCATATTGGTGCTGGAATAAATACCGACTAGTGATGCTGTTTATATTTGATGTATTGAACGCTAACATCGTCTCCTTCTACTCTAACTCAATGATGATGTCACACTTGCGAATTCATTGATCTCTCTAGATATTTCCAAAGTCTGCGCTCATCAGAAATCTCGTCTGTTATTCCTCCACGAGAGATTACAGATAAGCGGAATAGACGATCTCAAGCTGGTCACCCCTTGTCAAGTTTCAGATCTCTCGAACTTCTTATTATCAGAATTATTTTCGCTATCGGAAGGCGAAATAGTGGAACTCTTTGGCTAGTGAGATCTCTTCCGATGCCTATACTTGGGGGTGCCTATGCATTTTCACTCGTATCACTTGTTTAGGCGCTGTTGCCAAATACTCGATTTTTCCGGATTTCCACAAAGCCTCGTAACATTTTCAAATTTGGAGCAATCACCATGTAAGTAAAGCATTATATGGTGAATTGTATACTTTATCTGTCTATATCCAGTACAGAAAAATTTTTCGAAGAAATTATGGATGTCCGGCTTTGCATATGCGGCCATATTGGTGCTGGAATGAATACCGACTAGTGATGCTGTTTATATTTGATGTATTGAACGCTAACATCGTCTCCTTCTACTCTAACTCAATGATGATGTCACACTTGCGAATTCATTGATCTATCTAGATATTTCCAAAGTCTGCGCTCATCAGAAATCTCGTCTGTTATTCCTCCACGAGAGATTACAGATAAGCGGAATAGACGATCTCAAGCTGGTCACCCCTTGTCAAGTTTCAGATCTCTCGAACTTCTTATTATCAGAATTATTTTCGCTATCGGAAGGCGAAACAGTGGAACTCTTTGGCTAGTGAGATCTCTTCCGATGCCTATACTTGGGGGTGCCTATGCATTTTCACTCGTATCACTTGTTTAGGCGCTGTTGCCAAATACTCGATTTTTCCGGATTTCCACAAAGCCTCGTAACATTTTCAAATTTGGAGCAATCACCATGTAAGTAAAGCATTATATGGTGAATTGTATATTTTATCTGTCTATATCCACTACAGAAAAATTTTTCGAAGAAATTATGGATGTCCGGCTTTGCATATGCGGCCATATTGGTGCTGGAATAAATACCGACTAGTGATGCTGTTTATACTTGATGTATTGAACGCTAACATCGTCTCCTTCTACTCTAACTCAATGATGATGTCACACTTGCGAATTCATTGATCTCTCTAGATATTTCCAAAGTCTGCGCTCATCAGAAATCTCGTTTGTTATTCCACCACGAGAGATTACAGATAAGCGGAATAGACGATCTCAAGCTGGTCACCCCTTGTCAAGTTTCAGATCTCTCGAACTTCTTATTATCAGAATTATTTTCGATATCGGAAGGCGAAATAGTGGAACTCTTTGGCTAGTGAGATCTCTTCCGATGCCTATACTTGGGGGTGCCTATGCATTTTCACTCGTATCACTTGTTTAGGCGCTGTTGCCAAATACTCGATTTTTCCGGATTTCCACAAAGCCTCGTAACATTTTCAAATTTGGAGCAATCACCATGTAAGTAAAGCATTATATGGTGAATTGTATATTTTATCTGTCTATATCCACTACAGAAAAATTTTTCGAAGAAATTATGGATGTCCGGCTTTGCATATGCGGCCATATTGGTGCTGGAATAAATACCGACTAGTGATGCTGTTTATACTTGATGTATTGAACGCTAACATCGTCTCCTTCTACTCTAACTCAATGATGATGTCACACTTGCGAATTCATTGATCTCTCTAGATATTTCCAAAGTCTGCGCTCATCAGAAATCTCGTCTGTTATTCCACCACGAGAGATTACAGATAAGCGGAATATACGATCTCAAGCTGGTCACCCCTTGTCAAGTTTCAGATCTCTCGAACTTCTTATTATCAGAATTATTTTCGCTATCGGAAGGCGAAATAGTGGAACTCTTTGGCTAGTGAGATCTCTTCCGATGCCTATACTTGGGGGTGCCTATGCATTTTCACTCGTATCACTTGCTTAGGCGCTGTTGCCAAATACTCGATTTTTCAGGATTTCCACAAAGCCTCGTAACATTTTCAAATTTGGAGCAATCACCATGTAAGTAAAGCATTATATGGTGAATTGTATATTTTATCTGTCTATATCCACTACATAAAAATTTTTCGAAGAAATTATGGATGTCCGGCTTTGCATATGCGGCCATATTGGTGCTGGAATAAATACCGACTAGTGATGCTGTTTATATTTGATGTATTGAACGCTAACATCGTCTCCTTCTACTCTAACTCAATGATGATGTCACACTTGCGAATTCATTGATCTCTCTAGATATTTCCAAAGTCTGCGCTCATCAGAAATCTCGTCTGTTATTCCTCCACGAGAGATTACAGATAAGCGGAATAGACGATCTCAAGCTGGTCACCCCTTGTCAAGTTTCAGATCTCTCGAACTTCTTATTATCAGAATTATTTTCGCTATCGGAAGGCGAAATAGTGGAACTCTTTGGCTAGTGAGATCTCTTCCGATGCCTATACTTGGGGGTGCCTATGCATTTTCACTCGTATCACTTGTTTAGGCGCTGTTGCCAAATACTCGATTTTTCCGGATTTCCACAAAGCCTCGTAACATTTTCAAATTTGGAGCAATCACCATGTAAGTAAAGCGTTATATGGTGAATTGTATATTTTATCTGTCTATATCCACTTCAGAAAAATTTTTCGAAGAAATTATGGATGTCCGGCTTTGCATATGCGGCCATATTGGTGCTGGAATAAATACCGACTAGTGATGCTGTTTATACTTGATGTATTGAACGCTAACATCGTCTCCTTCTACTCTAACTCAATGATGATGTCACACTTGCGAATTCATTGATCTCTCTAGATATTTCCAAAGTCTGCGCTCATCAGAAATCTCGTCTGTTATTCCTCCACGAGAGATTACAGATAAGCGGAATAGACGATCTCAAGCTGGTCACCCCTTGTCAAGTTTCAGATCTCTCGAACTTCTTATTATCAGAATTATTTTCGCTATCGGAAGGCGAAATAGTGGAACTCTTTGGCTAGTGAGATCTCTTCCGATGCCTATACTTGGGGGTGCCTATGCATTTTCACTCGTATCACTTGTTTAGGCGCTGTTGCCAAATACTCGATTTTTCCGGATTTCCACAAAGCCTCGTAACATTTTCAAATTTGGAGCAATCACCATGTAAGTAAAGCATTATATGGTGAATTGTATATTTTATCTGTCTATATCCACTACAGAAAAATTTTTCGAAGAAATTATGGATGTCCGGCTTTGCATATGCGGCCATATTGGTGCTGGAATAAATACCGACTGGTGATGCTGTTTATACTTGATGTATTGAACGCTAACATCGTCTCCTTCTACTCTAACTCAATGATGATGTCACACTTGCGAATTCATTGATCTCTCTAGATATTTCCAAAGTCTGCGCTCATCAGAAATCTCGTCTGTTATTCCACCACGAGAGATTACAGATAAGCGGAATAGACGATCTCAAGCTGGTCACCCCTTGTCAAGTTTCAGATCTCTCGAACTTCTTATTATCAGAATTATTTTCGATATCGGAAGGCGAAATAGTGGAACTCTTTGGCTAGTGAGATCTCTTCCGATGCCTATACTTGGGGGTGCCTATGCATTTTCACTCGTATCACTTGTTTAGGCGCTGTTGCCAAATACTCGATTTTTCCGGATTTCCACAAAGCCTCGTAACATTTTCAAATTTGGAGCAATCACCATGTAAGTAAAGCATTATATGGTGAATTGTATATTTTATCTGTCTATATCCACTACAGAAAAATTTTTCGAAGAAATTATGGATGTCCGGCTTTGCATATGCGGCCATATTGGTGCTGGAATAAATACCGACTAGTGATGCTGTTTATACTTGATGTATTGAACGCTAACATCGTCTCCTTCTACTCTAACTCAATGATGATGTCACACTTGCGAATTCATTGATCTCTCTAGATATTTCCAAAGTCTGCGCTCATCAGAAATCTCGTCTGTTATTCCACCACGAGAGATTACAGATAAGCGGAATATACGATCTCAAGCTGGTCACCCCTTGTCAAGTTTCAGATCTCTCGAACTTCTTATTATCAGAATTATTTTCGCTATCGGAAGGCGAAATAGTGGAACTCTTTGGCTAGTGAGATCTCTTCCGATGCCTATACTTGGGGGTGCCTATGCATTTTCACTCGTATCACTTGCTTAGGCGCTGTTGCCAAATAGTCGATTTTTCAGGATTTCCACAAAGCCTCGTAACATTTTCAAATTTGGAGCAATCACCATGTAAGTAAAGCATTATATGGTGAATTGTATATTTTATCTGTCTATATCCACTACAGAAAAATTTTTCGAAGAAATTATGGATGTCCGGCTTTGCATATGCGGCCATATTGGTGCTGGAATAAATACCGACTAGTGATGCTGTTTATATTTGATGTATTGAACGCTAACATCGTCTCCTTCTACTCTAACTCAATGATGATGTCACACTTGCGAATTCATTGATCTCTCTAGATATTTCCAAAGTCTGCGCTCATCAGAAATCTCGTCTGTTATTCCTCCACGAGAGATTACAGATAAGCGGAATAGACGATCTCAAGCTGGTCACCCCTTGTCAAGTTTCAGATCTCTCGAACTTCTTATTATCAGAATTATTTTCGCTATCGGAAGGCGAAATAGTGGAACTCTTTGGCTAGTGAGATCTCTTCCGATGCCTATACTTGGGGGTGCCTATGCATTTTCACTCGTATCACTTGTTTAGGCGCTGTTGCCAAATACTCGATTTTTCCGGATTTCCACAAAGCCTCGTAACATTTTCAAATTTGGAGCAATCACCATGTAAGTAAAGCATTATATGGTGAATTGTATATTTTATCTGTCTATATCCACTACAGAAAAATTTTTCGAAGAAATTATGGATGTCCGGCTCTGCATATGCGGCCATATTGGTGCTGGAATAAATACCGACTAGTGATGCTGTTTATACTTGATGTATTGAACGCTAACATCGTCTCCTTCTACTCTAACTCAATGATGATGTCACATTTGCGAATTCATTGATCTCTCTAGATATTTCCAAAGTCTGCGCTCATCAGAAATCTCGTCTGTTATTCCACCACGAGAGATTACAGATAAGCGGAATAGACGATCTCAAGCTGGTCACCCCTTGTCAAGTTTGAGATCTCTCGAACTTCTTATTATCAGAATTATTTTCGCTATCGGAAGGCGAAATAGTGGAACTCTTTGGCTAGTGAGATCTCTTCCGATGCCTATACTTGGGGTGCCTATGCATTTTCACTCGTATCACTTGTTTAGGTGCTGTTGTCAAATACTCGATTTTTCAGGATTTCCACAAAGCCTCGTAACATTTTCAAATTTGGAGCAATCACCATGTAAGTAAAGCATTATATGGTGAATTGTATACTTTATCTGTCTATATCCACTACAGAAAAATTTTTCGAAGAAATTATGGATGTCCGGCTTTGCATATGCGGCCATATTGGTGCTGGAATAAATACCGACTAGTGATGCTGTTTATACTTGATGTATTGAACGCTAACATCGTCTCCTTCTACTCTAACTCAATGATGATGTCACATTTGCGAATTCATTGATCTCTCTAGATATTTCCAAAGTCTGCGCTCATCAGAAATCTCGTCTGTTATTCCACCACGAGAGATTACAGATAAGCGGAATAGACGATCTCAAGCTGGTCACCCCTTGTCAAGTTTGAGATCTCTCGAACTTCTTATTATCAGAATTATTTTCGCTATCGGAAGGCGAAATAGTGGAACTCTTTGGCTAGTGAGATCTCTTCCGATGCCTATACTTGGGGTGCCTATGCATTTTCACTCGTATCACTTGTTTAGGCGCTGTTGCCAAATACTCGATTTTTCCGGATTTCCACAAAGCCTCGTAACATTTTCAAATTTGGAGCAATCACCATGTAAGTAAAGCATTATATGGTGAATTGTATATTTCATCTGTCTATATCCACTACAGAAAAATTTTTCGAAGAAATTATGGATGTCCGGCTTTGCATATGCGGCCATATTGGTGCTGGAATAAATACCGACTAGTGATGCTGTTTATACTTGATGTATTGAACGCTAACATCGTCTCCTTCTACTCTAACTCAATGATGATGTCACACTTGCGAATTCATTGATCTCTCTAGATATTTCCAAAGTCTGCGCTCATCAGAAATCTCGTCTGTTATTCCACCATGAGAGATTACAGATAAGCGGAATAGACGATCTCAAGCTGGTCACCCCTTGTCAAGTTTGAGATCTCTCGAACTTCTTATTATCAGAATTATTTTCGCTATCGGAAGGCGAAATAGTGGAACTCTTTGGCTAGTGAGATCTCTTCCGATGCCTATACTTGGGGGTGCCTATGCATTTTCACTCGTATCACTTGTTTAGGCGCTGTTGCCAAATACTCGATTTTTCAGGATTTCAACAAAGCCTCGTAACATGTTTAATGTTGGAGCTATCGCCATGTAAGTAACACATTATATGGACACCTTTTTTAGTGCAATCCATTAGAGTAGGCGGAATTTATCAGGGCTTTCCATTTTCAAGTTATGACACAAACTTGTATTTTTTTAAATAGAAACCATAATAGACTGTGGTTTTGTTGAAAAGAGAATTTTTGTTGATTTCAACAATATATAATATGATGGGTCCGATACTATTTTTTCTCCGTTTATTTTTGATTTTTGGCAAGTTATTAATTTTTCCGTAGTATACAAGTAGGCTTTCTCCAGAGAGAAACAATAAACTATTAGACATCCTTGTCATTGTGATGTGAGTCTTTCAAATTATTAATTTGATAGTTATTGGGTTATTTCCCTCTTATAAATAAATTATGGTGTACGAAAACGCCGAAAAATATAACATGATGGAGTGTTATATAATTTGTAACAAAAATGCAGAAGCGGCGGAAGAGTTGTATTGGCAATGATATCCAGATAGACGCCAGCCGTGTTGCATTTAATCAAACTCGCCCCAAGAAATACCAGAAGGAAGATGAAGATTCACGTAAATATTATATATTGTTGAAATCAATAAAAAATCCTCTTTTCAACGAAACCACGGCCTACTATGGTTTCTATTAAAAAAAATACACTCAGTGTAGCGTGAAGGATTTTGTCCTTCAATAAAAACGGCTACAGAAACCAGTGAAATCAGTTTCAGTTCAGGCCTCAAGTCGGCCTTGAAGATGCACCTGACATTGTTGGCGAAACGTCGGCATAAAGTCGTTCTATTGTGATGCGGAATCGATCCGGAAGTCAAGATTTTTCAAGATTAGCTATCCGCAGAAGTCTACTGTTGAAGATGTATATCATAATCTTTTAATCTTAGGGAACAATCCAACCTATCTATGTTGTATGAATGGAAAAGGACGTTTGTTGATTTTTCTATATAAATCTACAGTTTTATTCCGATCTTGATGAAAATTTTCACCTGCGTCTTTCAAACAAAGGAAATTATTCACTGTAGACAAGAGATTTCAAATAACTACCCCAATCCTTAAATTAGATGAATACCGCAGCAAAGCCAGGGACAATGGATATTCAAGAATTCTGAAAAACAATTACAGAGTTTTGAAATTCGGAAAATTAGGTAGGGGCTACGAAGCGGCTTCTAACTAATCTGGAGGGGCCGTTGTCGCTATCTATTCACATATGACTTATCATCTGAGAAACAAAATACTGTGTGAGTGATCAAATTCTTCGATTCTGTAGTTCGGGCAAGGCCGTGTATATCAGTTTGTCTTCTATACAGCGTGATTAGTTAAGGGCTGCTCTCGGCCATATCTCAGAAACTACTGGGAATAGAAATGTGGGAAAAAAATTCATTATTAAAGTGGCCATGAGAAAATCCTGGAAATTATCTTTATATTCCGCATTTTGCCGCAAGGGGTCGCAATTGAAAATTAAATTTTGAAATTCCAAATTTCTCCGGAAATTCCCACATCAAGGTATATCTTTGTTAACATTATTAGAAAGGTTAGACAATTTTGCATCATTATGATTCCAAGCTGATTGGCGTAACGACCTGGTTAAGAGTGAGAGAAGCTATTGAAAGAGTAATCAATCAAATCGATGTAGTTTCTAAACCACTCATTCAATGTTAGTAAACTTGAGGTTGTATAGAAGAGAAGGTACGTACTTTCAATTGTCGTATCTATTGGTACACGATAGTTCTTAATAAAATTGCTAGAGGGTGTAATTTGTAATAATAACTGTTTTTAAAATTTTATTCCAAAAATTTAAATCATACGGTATCACTATGATATGACAATCGGAAATAAGATTAAATTTGCAAAAAAAAACTGAAAACCGCAAATCGATATCTTTTTTAGTTTCAAAGTTATAGTAAAAAATGTACGTTCGTGACACATGAACATATTACGTCTAATTTAATTTCATCAGGAGCATTATGGGAAAATGGTTTCCGCTATTGCATTTTCTATATGATATAGGCAAATATCCACAATTTAAACTCTCGAGTGAATTCTTCGTAGGGTTAGTAAGGCACTTGTAAAATTGGAGTCTGGTAAACTAGCCATACTCCATTATTGCACAGGAGGCATTGAATTAAATCAAAATAACTTGTCGAGTAAGGTCTTGTGTTTGTTTTGTTGATAGATAAATTCCGATAAACAAAATCTGATATTGTTTATCATAATTTATTACACCTAATTCCCTGAAAATGCCTTTCACAAATGAAGAAGTTTACGATAAATTGGCAGTATTTTTCCAGTGCTTCGAAAGTGCAAGATTAGCATCCCTGCAATACAGCATCCTCATAGAAGGCAGTATTCCAAAACAGTTTTTCCTGCATTTACCTCGACGTCTCCAGCAACACGGTTGCGTTCAACCACTTCCAACTTTGCAAAGGAATCGAAGGGTATGAGTCGAGGAAAATATTATAAATGTTTTGGCTTATGTACATAATGATCCCCCCACCGGAGTATTAGACAAATTAAATTTCATCAAGCCACCTAACTGCTGAATATTTCGACAACCGACTAAATTTTTGTAATTGACTCAAAAATATGGCGGCCTAAAATGAACAAATTCCATCAAAAATTCTGTGGACCAATAAGGCACCTCTTGTGACTCATCTGTCAACAGAACAAACAGAAGAGCTTACTTGACAAGTTCTTTTGATTTGGTTCATGAATTCCTGTGCTATAATGGAGTATGGCTAATTCAACAGACTCCAATTTCACAAATGCTTTACTAACTCGATGGAGAATCTACGTGAGTTAATAGTGTATATATTTGCCTATATTGTATAGAAAATGAAATAGCGAAAATAATTTCCCCATTATCCTTCTGATAAAATTAAATTAGAGGTAATAGGTTCATGTGTAACGAACGTAAATTTTTTACTATAACTTTGAAACAAAAAAGATATCGATCTGCGGTTTTCAGTTTTCTTCTTCAAATTTAATCTGATTTCCGATTATCATGACATAGCTATACCGTACGATTTCAGTTTTTACAATAAAATCAAAAAAAATATTATTATTATAAATTACACCCTCTAGCAATTTTATTAGGAACTATCAGGTACCAATAGATATGACAATTGAAAGTACGTACCTTCTCTTCTATACAAGCTCCAGTTTACAAAAATCGAATGAGTCTTTCAGAAGCTACATCGATTTGAATGATTACACTTTCAATAGTTTCCCCCACTCTTATCAAGGTCAGTACGCCAATGAGCCTTGAACCAAAATGATGCAAAATTGTCTTGACTTTCTAATGATATTAACAAAGATACCGGGATATCAAAAATTATCTTGGTCAAGGGTGGTTGTGGAACCTAAAACGTGTGTCTTACTTTATGTTTGAAATAATTATGTCATAATTAATTTGAAGTTTCTAAAAGTGCAAAATTTCGCAATTTTATACGAATATTGTAACACTCAGAAGTCTTTAGCGCTACGGACTCCGGGATTTTCACGTGGCCTATCGAAACTAGAAGGTTCGAATTATCTAAAAACATAATTGCATGAACGCCAGACGTCCTATGTAATTAGCTACGAACGAAATCATTTTGACATATGCCTCAAGGAGCTCGCTGCGCGTAAGTTAGAGTTTATACATTTTACCTCGGTCTTGTTAATTTGGGGCCGTTTCTTGCCCCGTGCGACCGGCGCCAGTTGTAATAAAGTGTTTTTGGCAATGGGCTGCTAGCTTTTCCCCGCTTCGTGTATATTTTCGTCGCGAGAAAATTCCCTTTGGTACGTCGCACGTTAGACGCGCGTAGCTGAGATCTGAGAATAGCTCAAACTGTTTTAATCAAATTTTCCTATTTAATGGACATTTATCGAAAAAAGAAGGCCCGTCAGGCACGGTGCGATACTAAATCTAACTACATGTATTAGGTACAACCAGTTTGCACTTTTCTAATTCGCGTGCTATGGGCTTCTCAAGTGAACGTCATTCGATTTACGGAAAATTAACTATTTCAAAACAGTTTTTGACCCGGATTGTGGCTATCACGACATCTGAAAAGGTTCAAACTTCACATAATTACTCCATAATTTGTAGTTCATTATTGTTTTACAACTGGAATAAATAGGTATGAAATTTGTAGGTTATTGATGATGTCAGTGTGACAGTGACATAATTATTTCAAGCGTAAAGTAAGACACACGTTTTAGATTCCACAACCACCCTTGACCAAGATAATTTTTGATATCCCAGTATATCTTAATGGGAAAATTTCCGGAGAAATTTGGAATTTTAATATTTATTTTTCAATTGCGCCCCCTCGCGGCAAAATTCGGAACATAAAAATAATTTCCAGGATTTTCTCATGGCCACTTTAATAATGAATTTTTCTCACATTTCTATTCCCAGTAGTTTCTAAGATATGGCCGAGAGTCACCGTTAACTGATCACGCCGTATAATATAAATATAATATGAATATAATATTCCTGTTATTGACAACAAAATGGATTCTTACATTCATTTTAGAAGTGATCAGGTTTCGATTAATTTCAAATCGTATTCTCACAGTTATACACCAAATTGCATACACATAATCCCAAATATCATGTACATTTTGAAGCATTATTATCAGAGACAATAACAATAAAAACACTCACCTTTTCTGAATATTCTACGACGTCCCTCATATTTCTGGGATATCCGGATACAAGGTAGGTTTTGGCATTTGGCGCCAACTTCATTTCCAACATCAGGACTTCAGTGACAGTTTTACTGGAGAGCAAGCCGAAATCTTGCATGTCTGAAAATAGAGGTTGTTTAATGTGACAATAATTTTATAAACGGGCTAAACGAACTCGGCAGCTACCTACATACATGCTTAGTGCAATTCAACTCGGCCACTCACGCGATCTGATCTGACGTCCTTTAACACTACTTATTTATAACTGGCTAGCCCTCTTTTCCTCAATTCATGCATTTTATCAACACAATTTAACATACCTGCAGTGTTTACTAACTTGTAATTAAGTACTTTATCGATGTAGGAAAGGTTAATCCCTTGAATTTTCCTTGACGTTTATTAAAAATGACATAGTCGAACGATTGATGTTAGAAAACATCGTAATGTTAATATATGAAATAATCAAAGAGTATGTTCAACGGCTATCATTTTCTGAACCCATCCAACTGTCTTTGAATCAAGGCGCCCATTTTTTATAATTCTTGCAGTGACGGCTCGTCAAGTGAAGCAAGTGTAGCACTGATTCACCTTTAGTTTTGTTCAATTACTGAGATCACATTTACCTCTTTTCCCGCGCAAAAATAGTTGAAACTTATAACTTCAAATTTGTGTTGTAGTTGGATTTTATTTATTATATATTTTAGAACCATTTTTATATGTAAACGTTCCAATAGTGACACTAGTCAGCTGAATAACAAGGTGAATTAGTCATCTACTCCTTCTTTGCCTTTGAAAGCCAAAGTGAATCAATTTCCAGTCAACACTGTTTAGATTTACGTATTCGACCGGTTGTTATGGTGAAGTCGCGTAGATTATATATACAGCTGCACTCATCGAGGTGAATCACCGGTGAAAGGCGGCTAGCTTACATTTTGGAAGATAAGCTGGCAAATTTGGCCGACTTTCTGAAAAAAAGCAGGGCGTTGTATCGGAAAAATTCTTTTTGCATATTCTGTAGCCGGCGTGGATTATTCGTAAGGGTTGAGCTAAGTCGACAGGAACTCCCATTCACCTCTAAACGCTAAGTTAACCATATTTTCACCCTCTTTTAGAAGTCATTTTCACGGAAAACTCATTCCTTGGGCTGAAAATCAAGGAAATTTCATAATTTTCATACAAAATTGCGCATTTTCCACGCAATTATCGTTTCATACATAAAAGATGTTGGCAGTCGCGTATTTCGATCCAAAGTAGACCAAAACTAGGAAAATTTGCGGGAAACAGTGAAAAACCTGGAAGAAAATATTTTCACGTCATTGAAATTATCGTGCGATAAGTCGCTATAGGGTTTTTTGTGGTCGCTGATTACCAATTAGATAATTAAAAAATTGGAAAATATAATTTTCGGAAAAACGAAGAAACTTTTTAGATTTCTTATTTTTTTAATGTAATTCTTTGAGTGTCGTGTTGATTAGTATTTGTGTTCTCGAAGTGCATGTTGAATTACAAAAATTAAAAGTGCTGCCAAAAAAAACAATTGGTTGAAAATTTCGAAAAAATCAAAGAAAATTACAAATTTCAATATTTGTAGCTCTAAATAAACAGTTACAAACTTGTTTAAATTAAAACAAAGACACTTGTATTTTCTCAATGTTCCTTTATTTTCCACATAATCCTGTTATTTTCAAACGTTTTTGAGTCAAATTCGTAATTATCGACCAGAAATATCCCTATGGCAACTTATCACACAATAATTTCAAAGAGTATTATTCCTTGTAATTTTTTGTATGAAGAAATTTTGGACTTCCGAATGTTACTCAGCACCAGGGCCAACGTAAAGCTTTCACGACCTGAAGACGCCTAATATTAATCACGATTGCAATGGCCATTGGTAGCTGTGAAAGAAAATTCAGCAAATTAAAATTGATTCTAAATTATCTTCGAGCCTCCATGGGTCAAGATCGGTTAAGCGACCTTGCTTTGCTTAGCGTCGAACGGAAAGAGGTTGAGAAGGCAGAATACAACCGTCTAATTGATGCTTTTGCATCAACGAAGGCGAGGAAGGTGCATATGTAACGAGCATGTTACTCAAGTTCAATACATAAATAAACATGTATATAGATGAATGTTTTGTTGTTGTGTTTTTTGTTTCCACATTTACTTACATTAAAACGTGATTTTAACCAATGATTCATTATGTTGTACAAAATAACTATATCTCGCTCATAACAAGCGAGAAACAAATGAATTTGGTTATGAATTTACAAAGGGGACGCAATTACAACACTTGCCACGGGCGCCACTTCACCTAGTTACGCCACTGCATGCGGTATTTGTCCATTTTGTCTATTATTGTCTCACTCTGTGTCGGTTGTTTTATCTGTCGTGTATAATTATTGATACAAAATTAGGAGTGTGCAATACAAATAGTTTTTGCGACTTTGGAACTGTAAGTCGATCTTTACAAAAATATGAATCTTCTGCGGAGCATTTACGATGTGCCTTAGGTTTTAAGCCGTTAAAGTCAAATATTAGTACTATTTCAGTTAAAAGAGTGTTTGTTCAAAAATGTAACTAATAAATGCAGCTTACCAGGAGCTTTATGCAGTTAATTATTCGTGCAACACTTTACTTGGGAAACAATCATTAGCCTTTCGTGAACATCGTGAAGATCTGTTCTCAAATTTTAAAGAATGCTACTTTTGTAGTATTGGTATCCAAGAACCTTATAACTATCGCGCCAGTGTGTATTTAAGAAATAATTCTACTCCACATCCTAACAAACGGTAAGTAGGTACCTGTAGTTATAACAATCAATATTGCTCTCATTGCCTGGAACTCTGTAGGTTTATTTGTGGCGGAAAATTACTTTTTCATGTAGGTCTTTTGTTTTATTTGCAATTAAAAATTATTATATGAAGTTGCTTACTGTTTTTTCACAATAATTCTTACTGGTAAGAAACATTGCAAAAAAAGAGGAAAAACACTAAAAATGCATAAGAAATCAAACCCACGAGCCGCCACTGGTTTATTGTATGACTACGTAATTTTTTATTCCTTGAAACCTCCGATATATTATGCTACTTTTTTATTCTTCGCTTTCGACGCAAAGCAGAAAATGCACTGGAACTATGTAACAGGAATGCAGCACCCTAGATAATTTATAGTGGTCCATCCTTGAGAATCTGAAGAAATACGTAACATGTTAAGAATAATTACGGGACACTATCGGCTTAATAAACAACTGCCCTGAATATAGCGATTGAACATGTCCCTTGTACAGAGGCTGCGAGGAGGAGGACGAAACACCACAAGTTGTTCTCTTACTGCGAAGCATTTGCAGAAGCCAGACGGTCATGTTGAGACAATATGGATATTACCGAAAAGGAGCACAGACAATAAATAAACAAAACATACATTCTCAAGATAAAAATAGGTACAGTTAATAAGTGTAGAAGAGTAGGTACTATAACTTCCTTCGCATGAATGAATTTGAAGAAGTTGAAATCGAGGATAAAATTACCCCATTTCATTCTCTTGAATGTATCTAGGTTCCTTTCCTCAATTTTATTGCAATCAATATTTTGTTCCTGGTTTATAGCAAGATTTTTATTTGTCCCTTAGATATCATAATAGTAATTTTGTGATTATCCGTTATTAGATAAAGACCATCGAAGACCACTGCTGTGTACCATATTAATCACAGATTTTGTTACAGTGCCCATTTCATTTCCTGTTATACTTAGTTGATACTTGTGATAACTAAAATTTCCAAGTGAAGAATTCCGGATTCTCATGAATAACTAATTTGTTACTGATAAATATGTTGGAAAATTAGGAAAAATTGATAGGATGCCATTTGTCTCAACTTTTGTTGGGAATAAATGTTATTCAAGGTAGCTTCTCCTTCTGGTGAAGTAGTTTTCATCGTTGTAATATTATCATTGTTTGAAATAAACACTGCATACTGCAAATATTGGGTCGGTTCATAGTGTTTTGTAGGAATTACTCTTCGCCAATTTCTTTTCAATTCATCTTTCTTTAAAGTAGATTAGCTAATTTCACTTACATTCTGAAACACAATATCTAAGTATGATTACAATATAACCCTACTTACGAAAACGAAGCAATTAACTATCACAATAATACTTATGCAAATTGACGTACTAATTTTTTGTATAATACCCTTCAGACAAATTCAAATTTCTCAAAACTATTTCCGCTTTAGAGATATTGTGCCAAATGGTTAACATATGCTATTTAATTAGCAAACTTTTACATGTCATCATGCCAGCAATATAATGTCATGACACTATAACGTGTTGCCAGCTTTGGCGTTATTCCTGGCTAATATAGAGTCGGCTGTGGTATGGCACGTTTCATCGCCAATGCGAAAAACAATTTTCTCTTAGACCAATTCAAGCAATTCATGTATTTAAAGACTGCCATTGAGATCCGTTAATCGTCATTGCAAAATTTACCTCCACAGGGAACTGCAACCTTCTGAATCCGAATGTGAATCAGCTGTATTCGGGAGATATGTATACAGACTGCTCCTGAGCACAACCAGTAGAAATAGATGTTTCTATTACGTTTTAGTGAAGGTTCGTGATCTAAAACTTGGTACCATTATACAGTTTGGGGTGTTTTGAATTTCGCAACAGCATTATATGAATCCAAATGTTTCATTCCAGTTTATGCGAAGATATTCCAGGCGGATTTAAAGAGTTCAAGAATTCTACAGAACAATTTACTGATTCATCAAAAACTTCTGTATGTTGTTGCCTATATTCAGCAACAGCAGCTCTATTCACTTCTATGGATATTCCTGAGTATATTTAGCAGCAGCGGCTTTATTAACATTCTGATGTTCCTTTGCAAAATTGGCTGAACCAGTTATCCGTTCACGTTTTCTTTTGCATCAGCCGTACGTTTTAGTTTTAGTTGTATTTTTCTGGTAATAATTGAAATAGTGGCACGTCGTTTTCTCAGTTCTGATATATGAAAGTACTTTTCTTCATTAGATTCTCCAGCAGATGAAGAATTTCGGGAGTGTTCAGTGAATTGTAGAGGAACTGATCTAAGGAATTGAATTTTCCGAAAATCGAAGTTCACGAAGTGGCACATCATGTTCATCAAATTTTGCAGAGAAATTGCTATTACAGTAAATTTGAAAGTAAAATGGAAAATTTTTTCTCGCTGCTTTCAATTCACAACCTCAACCATAAGTAAGACGATTTTAACATGTCTTCCGAATAAACTCATCAACAAAATTATCACCGTTTTGATTGCACGACAATACTTGATAACTGGCCCAATTAACCGGAACGTGTTGAAAAATATGAATGCGAATTTCTTGAGTTCTATTTACTGTTTTCTGAATCAAATACCAAAGAGAGTGGAAAGACAATAACCATCATCCTTCATGGGAATGAAATAGTCAGCTTGATTGATCTTGTGACGCGACCAACCCTTGACTATATAGGATTTCGAAACGAATTACAAAATTGGGTCAAGAATACTTATTTTTGTCATGAAGCCCTGACTAAGTCTTGGATCACCAGTCATTGGGCAATTCTGTAATACGAAATCAGTATTTATTAATTAATATAAGCTTACTTACGTCCCAATAACGAGGAAAAAGAAGAAAAATAAGAGGAATAAGCAAAAAATAAGAAAAATAAAAAATAGGCTTAGGCCATGTTCTTATTCAAGAATTGGCCCATGGGGGGATGTCCAGCATTGGCACAAATCTTAATTTCAACATTGATACAATATTGTATTGCAGTATTCGACCAAGGATGTAGACTACGAATGGCCAAGAATTGTAATTCGATATTGGGCCATAACTGCATACCACGCCTGGCTTGATATTATCATCCAAAGTGTTATACAGTATTGACTTGATCTTAGGCTCCATCCAACCTTGTGCCACTGTTATGGAGCAATAGCCAGGGCCTAAGCCAACCTCAGGCATGTTGTTTTTACCTACATGGGTTATCGGAAAAGTATCACAATTATATCGTCAATAACTATTGATCTACCATCGTGATTTCTCAAAACTCAAAACAGATTTCTTTATTTGGTTCCAATTAACATGTTTTCACAAATCCATACGGTAAAATTTTGGTTTGTGGGCGGATTCGGCATTATTGACTATGTATCTCATCAGGCTCCTGTGATAAGATATCCATTTCGAGTCAAGATTATTAGATAAATTGTGTATCTAATTGATTCCAGTGAAATGCGACGTAAAATGTCTCATAGCTTTATATTTCTCAAAAAAGGTGCTGAACAAAACTACCACACTTTAGAATATAACAATGACGGTATTTTCAACAAAGCTTTTTGTGAAATTTCAAGCGATAGCGTTACTCAGTTTATTGTAGTAAATATGTCATTAAAATAATATTGTAATAGAAAATAATCAATGACAGCATTATATAAACTACAGCGGCACACAAATATAAACAGTTTTATTACACACTCTCTATTACCTTGATGTACGTTACCAATATTGATTAAGCTGGTTCCATCTAAAAGCCAATAAAAACAAACCGTCAAACAAAGTCTACAACAATAATTTCGTTGCTTATGGAATTGAATTTTGTGGGCTCATCTAATTTTACATTATTGAATGTAAGAAGAAAGTCAAAAATTGGGATTTCGTCTGGTTGGGATGTTTTGCATGGGTATACTCAAGTGTATTTCAGAATACGGAATACCCAATTTACAGAATTCAAAAATGCCATTCAAAGCCCATAATACGTCTTGAAGGAACGAGTTACGGTAGAGGGATATTTTTCACTGTAAATGTGGTTATAGAAATTGAGTGGAATGAATATATAATATTAGGCCATTAATCTTCTGAAAAAAAAATTGTGAATGAAGAATGAGAGAAATGTCGAGAGTGACATTGATAAATTAGGATTGCTCCCAGGAACAAAACATTCAATGGTCAGAATCTGAATATTAAAGTTGAAATCGTTTTCTTCACGCTTACCAATCACGATTTACAAGATGGGTTATTATTCAGGTATTTGGAAGAGGACAAAAAAATTTTTATTACAAGCTATTTTTTCCAAAACTCTTCTGTCAACGAATCCCATCATTCTTGAAAATTAGCTAGAACGAAGTTCTGTAATCTTGAAAACCATAAGACCATGTCATTATTATAACAGTTTTCACGACCGCAAAAAATTGAAATTCCCAAGGTTATCGAAACCAAATTCATGGGTCCTCTAGCAGTGTAGACTTAAAAGCACAGAGCTAAATATTTAATTAGAGACTCAATTTCATAAAGTTCCTTCATGTTTCAATATTATATTTCAATTTAATTTCAATGAAGGTGCCCAAAATTGACATTTACACTCTTTTCCTGAAGAAATACTTATTGTTGCCTGGTTGAATATATTCCGATCAAAAGTGGTTCTGGGATTTCGTCCAACCTATCATTGATGTAATTAAATATTCATTTCCCAGTAATTAACGTCCTGATATTAAATCTCTCAACTCAATTTATGAATAATCGTCATTAGACATTTTTTCTATGATAGAATCAAAACATTGTCCATGAAGAGGGAGAGGGGGGTCATTGCCGAAGCCGTCACCAGCCCCAACACTCCCCTCCTTCCTGTAGATCCGCCACTTATTCCGATGATTCAAGTTCATCAAGGATATCGTCCAAAATTTTGCTTGCTAATTTTTTTAATTTGTTTTAGAAAAGTGTATACGCTAAATCACTAGAGCCTCAGCTAATCAAATTAAAACCGCTGTAAGTGATGAGATCCAGAGATTGAATTTCAATCATTGGTGATACGGTCACTGATAACCAAACCTGTAACGTCATGTCAGCTTAATCTTGCAAACAGGATTTTAATAGTTTTAATGGCGACACAATATAAGTGAGCATACTGTAAAGGTAAGAATTTTTATCACATCGATGCTGTTTTAAACCAATAATAATAGAAATCTTCCTCAAACGGTAAATTCGGATAATCATCGTGTTCTCTAGATAATATATAATATTTCAAAAGTAAAATGAAATATTTGAAGGATATTCCCTGTTCGACTTATTTCGTGGTTCCTATGATACATTGGTTTCAGTGGAAATAATTCCAAAGGTATTATTAGAAAAAAGATAAGCCACTTTGGCTATCAATTCAGTAATGTTCGTGAATTCCGACATTTGAGCTACAAAATGAGTTACTCTTCTAATTTTTCGCTGTAAAGCACAATTTATTAGAAAAAATAATCAAAAAACGATTTATTGCAAGTTCCTGAACTAGCTAATTATCAAAAACTGAGAATGCTCTCTATTCACTGAAGAAAGTTGTTTGTCGCAGAATATCATTTTTTTTCTGGAAAGCCTAAAGTTTTTTCTGATTAAAACACAGATCCAACTATTGAATGAAAATCCATCAATGTAGTAACAACAATTAAAAGTAATATCAAATTATAATAGTTAGAACCAATCCGGAAAATTAAATTTCATTTTAATTTGTTCGTAATAATTGTTGTTACTACATTAGTACATTTTCATTTAATATTTTGATGTCATTTTTATTAAAAACTGTGGGCCTCTTAGAAGTAAATATTTTATCAACATTGTTAAATATAACGTACCAGATTTCCACAAGACAAAAACTTTGGAATTTGGCACCCCTTACTTGCGCCCGGTGCGATCGCCATTTTAGCAGTGATAGATTCATACACTGGGTAGTAATCTAACATACGTGCAAATACCAAAGACTCATTCTAGTTTTTCGATCATTCTTCACTGTGAGATTATCAATCTGTGCATGTTCAATAACTTGGAATCCCCGATTGACTGGTAAAAATAAGCAAAGTGTCCAGAAAAATACATGAGCTGAGTGCGCACTTTTTTTCTTATTTGGTTTACGTATTTTGACGACCTATCAATCAGCAATTCCATTATAAGAAGTAATTGAATATTGAAACAAATCAATGTCACTGGAAATGGTGATGATAACAAATTTTTCACAAGGCCAGGCAAGAAGTGCAAAACGTTGTCGATAAGACTTTGTCATGCCTAACCATATACCAAACGTTTTCAGCAATTCCATATGAAAATTGTTACAAATATATTCCTATGAAAGTGTAACATTCCAGGTGAAGACGCAATCATAGACAAAAACTAAAAAGCATTTAACTTAGACAGGACATGTTTCCATTCCGAAATGTGTGCACATTTATATAATCACAACAATGAACAAAAGTGGAGTTCAGAAATTATTAAATTACCGTTTCCTATAGCGTATTGTTGGAGTAAATCAGTCATGTTGATGTGAGTAACGCCCTTCTTCTCTTGCATTAAGTTGTCGCAATGCGTTACCTTCCCACTGCCCGGGCCACCTGTAACAAAAATGTGAGAAATTATTAGGAATGTTCTGCATTTATGATCAGTGTTAGGATAGGTTTTGGCTGAAAAGGAAATACTTCCAGAAACTTTTAATCGTTTCACCCTTCACTATGCATTATGGAATTTCATCGGTATTGTACTATTGAACACTACTATGTTGATATCAGTCTTATTTGTAACTTCCGTTACTCGAGTTTCAGCATTTTTACGCCAACTTCAGACGGTATTCAAACACTTATTTTATTTAGATTTTTATCATTATACGATTATTTTAGTAAGATGGGTGATGACCGTCGATGCGACACGCCAATGACTATTACAGTTTAATCTACGCGTATACAACGATAGCTAGATAATTTTTTGGTTATGGTATATTTCTTGTACGAATGTGACTAACGAATATGTTTTGCACCGTGTAATATACGTATTTAATTTACAATTTCGTTACGGACTTTCTGTAAATCTTACGAGTATAGAAGAAATAATAATAATAGGTGCCTTTCTGAGTTATACTGCTTCAGTCGGTCCTAAATTGTAACTAAAATATACCTCAGTACAATAAATTCCTTCTATACTCAAATGACAACGAAACGTTCTCCCTGTGAACGTTGATTGAAAGAGTTGAGAAGATGCGCAACCTTATGGAAACTATCCTACCGTACCATACCCTCTTCCCTCCGCCTATAAACTCGTTCAGTAGTAGACTGTTTGGTGCGCCTCTTTGATTTACGCGCGGCCGTGGACAGAACTAGGTTGCAAGATGTTTAAGACTGAAAGCGACAAAAACGACTTGACTTTTTACGATCGCCGCTTCCGTATGAACATGATAGGAAATTCAAGCAGACGGCGACATCCCAGTTGTATTCTAGTGTCCGGTCAAATGAGTAAAAATTTGAAAGGAAATCAGTACAATTTTTCTTATGAAGTGTAGGCTTTGATATCTAGAATACGGGTTGGTGAATTTGAATCAGTATTCAATAAACATACGAGTATACATTAATTTGGAGAAAAAGAGGTATTCCTACAAAATTCTTATCAGAGACACGGCTTATAAGATACCTATTTGATCTTTAGTAGGAAGACTTTTGAACTCGACTAACCAATTTTCGGGGAAAAGAATATGTTTGCAGATACCCAGAGGGGGTTTCTTCCTGGGAATACTAAACATGGGACACCATAAATTTTATCTGTTAACAAAACAACTTTCCACTAAATATACAAACGAATATTTATTTACTTTTATAAATGGCTATTTCCGATTTTCCATAAGCATTCAACTCCATGAACATATGCAAATACCAAATGACCGAATTATACCTAACAATCTTGAAATAAATTAGTATTGACTAAAAAACTTAAATATTCGCGTTCCTAAGCTATGGATAACTGTTGAGAATATTTTAACTGAAAGAACCAAAAGATTAACAAAATAAATAGAAATGTTTGGATTGTGGTGGTACATGTAGTGGTACGTCGAAGCAGTATTTGCATATAAAATAATGCATACATAGCACATAGAAACAAAATTTATAAAACTGTATCTTATTATCAAACAGTGCTATGAAAAAAACATTTGATTTTAATAAAATTCATAGAATGATAAGTTAATCAGGTTGTACTCGCCCAGGATATTTTACAAGATTCAAACAAGATAAGCAAATAAATATAAATGTTTGGATTCTGGTGGTACATGTAGTGGTACGTCGAAGCAGTATTTGCATATAAAATGATGCATATATAGCACATAGAAACAAAATTTATAAAATTATATCTCATTATCTAAACAGTGCTATGGAAAAAATCAAACATTTGATTTTATTAAAATTCATACTCTTTCAATCAACGCTGTGAATAAACGTATACGTCATAGAATAATCATCGCAGTCTTTCACTTTCGCGTTCCTCCGTTTGCCTAAGCCAATTACTGTTCCACCAATAGTTGGAGTTGTTCTGTGCCACAAATCTTATAGCGGTATCATAGTTCATTTTACACTATTGTTCTATCGTTCGTGATCATTTTGTAATTTTGTGAATTCGTGTCTCTAACGGTGACTCTTAAGTTTCATTACAATAATCAATTATTATTGTGTGATCATATCTCAGAATCTAAATTGTTCGCTATTGTTTCAATGGATTCAATTACAATCATTGACATTTGCTTTGGTCCATTAGTGCTTCTAAGCTCATTTCTTGTATATTTTATGCCATGTAGATACTCAGTATGGAATTCTAAGTTTATGATGGATTCCAATTGGCTAGAATATCAAAGTATTAATATTTGTATTAACTTTCAGAGGCTGGTAAGGTATGCTCTCAGAGACGCAAGACAGCTCCATGGTCAGCTCACTGATAAAACTATTGGGATTGCAGTTCAGGATTGGTTGAAGCAGGCCAAAACACAGATTCAATTACACTAATGTCAATAAGTAGTGATGATTTATTATTATATTAGGTGTAATAATTTCTTTCATTTCATTTTATTTTAATTCTTCCATATAATGCACTGGATATCTTTTCCATTCGTTTCATCGCGTTTGTAATAAAATATTCTAAATGATGAAAGGTTATTCAAGCTATTGAAGAACTTTTAAAACACCTATTTTTGATACTAAATAGAATTGTATTTTTCAACAAATAATCAACGTGTTTCATAAACGTTCACAACTATTGTAATGTGCGGGTATTTTCACGTTTATCGTGCGGACATTTTATCGTTCATAAACGGTTGACATTCAATCATGAAAATACTCTCGTTATATTACAAAATTTAATGTTTTTTTCAACCATTCTGTGTTGTTTAGTGAATGATTGATGATAATGGAAATGTAGAAAGTAATTTTTTATCAAATATGTTCATTCACTATCATTTTTTGTTGTTAATAACTGTTCACAGCATATGTTTGGACAAATTTTCATCTTGTATGTCATTTCAAAACCCTGAGTGTGTTTCAAAGTTCATCTATATCATGTAGACATTGAAGAATTGACAAGTATATTATATTTACCAGATGCCACTTTATTTGTAATGATGGCACACTTAATCACTTTTTGCCGTGTATATGGTTGGTGTCAATGAACTCCACTCTTCGAGTACTATCTAAATATTATGCAATATTATCAAAATCAGAGGTGAATGCATTTTTCCGGTTGGCGAAATGTAACGATGGCATCAAGTCGTGCTACTGCCTAATTAATCCAGAAGTCAAGAATTTTCAAGATTAACTGGGAAAGTCTAATATACCGGGATATCAAAAATTATCTTGGTCAAGGGTGGTTGTGGAATCTAAAACGTGTGTCTTACTTTACGTTTGAAATAATTATGTAATAATTAATTTGAAGTTTCTAAAAGTGCGAAATTTCGCAATTTTATACGAATATTGTAGCACTCAGAAGTCTTTAGCGCTTTGGACTCCGGGATTTCCACGTGGCCTATCGAAATGAGAAAGTTCGAATTATCTAAAAACATAATTGCATGAACGCCAGACGTCCTATGTAATTAGCTACGAACGAAATCATTTTGACATATGCATCGGGAGCTCGCTGCGCGTAAGTTAGAGTTTATACATTTCACCTCGGTCTTGTTAATTTGGGGCCGTTTCTTGCCCCGTGTGACCGGCGCCAGTTGTAATAAAGTGTTTTTGGCTATGGGCCGCTAGCTTTTACCCGCTCCGTGTATATTTTAGTCGCGAAAAAATTCTCTTTGGTACGTCGCACGTTAGACGTGCATAGCTGAGATCTGAGAATAGCTCAAACTGTTTCAATTTAATTTTCCTATTTAATGGACATTTATCGAAAAAAGAAGGGCCGTCCCGCTCCGTGAATATTTTAATCGCGAGAAAATTCTCTTTGGTACGTCGCACGTTAGACGTGCGTAGCTGAGATCTGAGAATAGCTCAAACTGTTTCAATTTAATTTTCCTATTTAATGGACGTTTATCGAAAAAAGAAGGGCCGTCGGGCACTGTCCGATACTACATCTAACTACATGGAGCGAAAACGGCACGCGAAAAGTCTTCGTAAAGCCGTGTTAGGTACAACCAGTTTTGCACTTTTCTAACTCGCGTGGTACGGGCTTCTCACGTGAACGTCATTCGATTTACGGAAAATTAACTAATTCAAAACAGTTTTTAACCAGGATTGTGGCTATCACAAAGTTCACATAATTATTTCATAATTTGTAGTTCATTATTGTTTTACAACTGAAATAAATAGGTATGAAATTTGTAGGTTATTGATGATGTCAGTGTGACAGTGACATAATTATTTCAAACGTAAAGTAAGACAGACGTTTTAGATTCCACAACTACCCTTGACCAAGATAATTTTTGATATCCCGGTATATCTAGCTATATATATATATATATATATATATATATATATATATATATATATATATATATATATATATATATATATATATATATATATATATATATATCTAGCTGTGGATTTGGAAATGCTCTATATTCGAACCATCTTGAAGTAGAACCTGTATAACATATTCATTGAATACCAAATTTGTACGATAGTGCTTTCAAATACAAAGAATGTCCAAATTTTATTAATTTATCATGTTCTAGTTCAAGCATTTCTTTCGAAGCATTAAATCATGGAATCTTGTCGTCTCCCGAGTCAAAGTTGGGTTACTGAATAATTTGATTGTGTTTTGTATTTAGTAAATTTTTCCCTGTACATTTGCGAATGGGAACCGATTCAATTACAAAAATAATGGTCTTATATTATCAACTTGATGAGGATACATGATACTTGACTTGACAAAATTTTTAGAAGACGGTAAATTATGAGTATACCTATCTGTAAATTTAAGGTTATAACACTTACATTAGTTAAGGTTAAATTAACGGACTGGAATTTTTCAAACGTTTCCGTCTACGAAAACACACTTGTGAAATGCTTTTGGAGTACGAAATGAAAAGTTTCTACTGAATATCATGATCTTCGATCACAAAAAACCCCATATACCAATTTTGAATAGAATCAAACCATAATCACAAAACTCGTTCACCATCTTGGTGACGCCATCCTGAATTTTTATTTAAAAATCGTAATCGTCAACCAAAAAAAAACCCTTATACCAATTTGGAATAAAATCAGATCACAATCAGAAACTCATCCTTCATCTTCATTTGTCTTTCATAAAAATGCCATAATTCATTGTCACCCGAGTGATGAGTACCTGTCAAATTTGGATGACTATAAGTGGGTGAAAACTCACAGGAAGAAATAAATTTTAAGCCCAGCAAGTTAAATAAAAGCTTGTCAAAAGCATGCGACATACTCGTTCCACTGATGAGTTTATGAGAAATGCGAAACTGCTGTCTGGGACTCGTAGACGTATTGTCACTGTTCGATCTAAAGCAACCTTTACTCTGTTTATTGACTGCTAACACGAAATTGTGTTTGTTATTCATACATGCTTTTATCTCTTGTTATACGTCTCGCGACGAAGACTATCTATCTAGATGTCCATGATGAAATTTGTTCCCACGATAACTCGAAAACAAAAGGCTGACATACTAAAATCTTGACGATAATTCGTTTGCTGTTTGGCGACGAACTATATTGTCTTTGAGAATGGTTGAACATTAAAAAAAATATCTTAGCTCCCAAAGTATACATTGCCTCGTTAAAAATTTTCACAGTAAACTTACGTTAGTTTTCCCTTATCTTAACAAAATTGTTCAACAAATACAACAACAAAACCGGTTATTGAAGTAAACTTTAAAATAACATCGTACATTACCAAGTTTATAACAAAAGGCAATGTAGTGTAGGGATCAGGATACCACGCTCTCGCTCATTAGACTCGGGTTTGATTCCCAGAATCGAAAAATCTGTTTCTGTAAATTTTCTTAACAACACTGTTGATTTGAATTTTTTTAGCTGTGTAAAGATAATGAAATGAATAATTAATTTCATTATCTTTACACAAATGCGAAGTATGTTATTGAATATAAAAATCAGTAATCAAATCAACTGATTTACGAAGCCTAAGTTTACCATACACACTATTTATCTATTCTCCAAGTGACAACACATTTCTAGTTTAAATTTATATTATACAGAGAGGAGCGTTCAATAGCCATGCTTCAAATCATTGATCTACTACGATTTATTACACAAATAATATGTTAATTATCAAGTTAATCAGAAGTACCACCAGAGCCGGCGTGGAGCAAATTGTTACGATTATTCTGTAGACAATGTTCAGGATATAGTTAGCCATTATTGATTTCGTTTCTCGTTTGGTATTCTTTTGTGAATACGATATCTAGATTAGTTCCATCAAAACAAATTTTTCAGGACACGCACCAACATTTTAAGTTCTATGTTGTAATAGATAGTAAGTAGTAATCGGAATTCCAGCTTTTGCTATTCTATTCACTACCATAATTATAATTCCCATAGCTACAAATCTGTGACATAAACAATTCTTTTTGATACTGATATTCATGATGGAGACTTTATTTATGCAGGAAGAATGTGCAACTTGTGTGGATTATGAGATAAGTGAACGTGACGTTTCTACAGATTGGGTCAATTGATTCCATTATCAACTTTTCCAAACGATTAACTTATAATTTGATACATTATGACTTCCTGAAATAACACCTTGATGAGACATTTTCCATTATAAATCATACACATGTTGACTATTTTAATAATATTTCTATGTAATATGGAATATGATTTAACGTCTTACATTTGCGGATTCTAAATCATTTCCATATATTTTTTGTTCCTACAATCATACATTTGACTCGTCAGAAGTGTCCAAAACTTATTTTTATTTCGTTAGTGAGGTTAGTCTGTGATTGATTTGTAGTATAGGAATCTTCCATCCCTATACGAGATTACCTAAAATCCCTCAATTAGCAAATACAACCTTATTTCTATTATCAGATACATATAATCCATATGTTTGTAAATGCATAAGGAATACATAAACAATATGTTTAGTGTTATGATTACCTTGTAATAATACAAGGTGTTCGATCTCAGACGAGCCACCCCGTATATTTCTTATCCCATAGTGAGTGGAAAAATCTCCCAAAACACGTCGAATGATTTTGTTTGGGGGACATCTTTTGACGTATATTTGAGGCTTGAACGAGCAACCCCCTAATAGGGGGCGCTTCAACCCCTCAACATTTAATAGAGGAGAGGGGTTGAGTGATACGTTATTTGAAAAGTCTCGGAAGCCTCTTTACAATGGTGTATGAAAAACGTAAATTTGATGAACCGTTTTCGCCAAAAATTAATTTTGTTGCTCGAATGAGCCACCTTGAATATTTTGGTTATTTGTACAATGTACAAGCTCATTTTTATTAAGCCTTTTTCACAAACTTAAACGATCTTCAAAAAATCACATTCGTAAAAAAATTGAATTGTGTTGTCATGCTTACAATGAAAAAAATTAAATCTGCGTGTTTAAATCAAATGTTCAAATTTTCCTCCATTAAATTCCATACAAAAATACATTCTCTCAAACTAATAAATAAAAAAACAGCAAAACATTTCCTTATGTTGCCTTCATTTTTTGTTCTTAGAAGGTGTTTATCTGGTTTTAACGTTTCCTCGATCATTTTATGATTTTAATCAATCTTTTGAGTTACTACTTTGCTGATTTGCTTAAAATTTCAAAAAATATGGTGTACACATTGCAAGAACGTGTTGAGCTGGTTGGCCTTTATTGCCAAAATCAAAATTATGCCCGACCGGCTGCAAGGATATTCAACGAAAACCATCCTGAACGTAGCGTTCGCCATAAGTACGTAATGGAATTGATTTCAAAATTTGTGGAGACGGGTTCAGTAATGGTTAAAAAAAGGGCACCCATCGGAATTGTTAATGATGAAGGAGCAGATGTGGTGGTATTGGGACATGTCCAACTTATGCCAAACACGCAATCTGTACGACAACTTTCTGCAGCTTCCGGTATTAACCAATCTAACGTTTTCAGAATTTTACATAAATAAAAGTTCCATCCGTACAAAATTAAATTAATTCAGGAATTAAATGATTTTGATTGGGATCGAAGGCAAGAGTTTTGCGAAATTATGGTCGAGCGTATCAACAATAACCCAAATTTCTTGTACAACGTTTGCTTTTCTGACGAATGCACTTTTTTACTTAATGGAGAGGTTAAGCGGCATAACTGTAGAATTTGGAGCGATACAAATCCTCATGTATTTCGAGAAGCTCACACTCAACATCGGGAAAAGCTAAACGTTTGGGTTGGAATTTTGGGAGACCACCTAATTGGACCTCTGTTTATTCCTGGTACCTCAGAGTCAAGGTAGTAATTGAAAGACTGATATATATATACTAGGATTATTATTAGAACATCATTATAATTATTAAGATTAAGATTATTATTCATTATGGATTGATTGTATTGTTGTGTGGAGTAAGACATTAAGTCGTTATGACGTCGAGCTCTAAGTTTAGTAAAGTGCAACCTCTTTATAACGTAGTGTTTTAATCCCTGTGCCCCAAAGAACCAGCGATCAGCTTATGGCAAACAGTCATTAGGAGCTGATCTCCTCAGATTGATCACATTTCATTTTTACGGAAGCAAGTGGAAGGACGGTGAATTCTCACGACTATAGACATATAGGCACATTGGCAGAATTCAGCAGTTTTGCATATTGAAACATGATTTCAGCATAATTGTTACGATATATATTATGAGTTGGACATATGTTCATCCATTCTTCTCCTAGTCGAAAATTTACTGATTTCATAAATCTAGGAAAAATAATCTTCCTCAGCTGCGTATGAATATGAAAATTCTTTGCGATTTAATTTTGAACATTCGTTCTATTTGTTAGAGTTCAATTTTTAGTTTTGTTTATTTAGAATTTATTTCCAGTTTGATTTGATATTATTATAAAGAAATATAAGTAAATTTCGTTATTTTTCGGTCAGAAAGAATAAAAGCAATAGAATAATAGCATTCTCTCCAGCTGCTCTGATTTATGTAATTCATTTTTCAGTAGAACGGATTCGTTGTACACCGATGTATACAGTTACTGAAGCAAAGTTTTCTGTGGGAGCAAATACTGGTTCAAGAGAGGTCTAACTCTAGATGCTGCCGGGGTACTCTTTATCCTCGGTCAAAAAGTATACTTTATCCGCACACTTACAATATCCTTATACTGGTTTCCAAATTCCAATTTATATTTAAATACGTACAAGGGTAAGGTGAAAAGTCCCTGAAAAATGGAACAAGAAATAATTTATTGGGTCCAAACTTATTTTATTTCTCAACATAATCTCCTTGTAACCCGATACACTTCGTCCAACGTTTTTCTAATTGTCGATCCCTTCCGAATAATACGACTTTGGCAATCCTTCAAAATAGGGGTTTGTTTCAGCAATGACGTCATCGTTGGAGCAAAATCTCTTTCCGCCGAGCCATTTCTCCAAGTAAGGAAATAAATAATAATTGCAGGGAGTCAACTCTGGAGAATATAGTGGATGACAAACCAATTCGTAGTGCAATTCATGCGATTTTGCCATTGCGACTGCGGACCTGTGCGTCGGTGCGTTGTCCTGGTCGAAGAGCACTTTTTTAGTGCCAACTGCGGCCGCTTCCGCTTGAAATCGCGCTCGTATAGGGAAACGTGAGGGAATATCGACTACCTATGAATTTTGGGGAATTGTAGGTAATTGGATAATTAGAAAGGCTTGAAAATTTTACAAATTCTTGTTAACGATTTGTTGTTTGAGTTTTGCATGGAAACTTTCATATGCATTGAATATTTTTTTAAATTGACATTTTTGAAATTGAAAAAAAAAAAATGTAGAATAGATAGGTTTGGTAAAGTCGACCACTGTGGCGAATAATATCTATAAGGCTGAGGACGATCTACAATTCTTTGAAAGTTGCTTACTAAAAATTTACACTTTTCACATATGTATCCAGCGGCTCCTGCTGCGTCGGTAAAATCGACATGGTCCATACACCGCAAGAACAACACCTCCACCAAACATCATTGGAACCGAATTCGCCTCAAACGAATCTTTACTCTTAAGTTTAACTGTAGGTTCTTTATTGTATTCATTATGTCGTTTAGCACTATTGATGTTTCTCTTCATTTGGTCACCTTCTCGTATTTTTTCTTCTTTTGTCTTTCATTTCTTTCTTTTCTAACTCTTCCTTTAAAGGTGCAGGCTTTAAGATTACAGAGTGCTGTTTTCTTCTATCTAATGCTGGTACAGGACATTGATCTCTAAACGATGTGTTCAGTTTTCTTTGAGTTTTATATTTTTATCCTCATCATGAGTAACATCTGGTTTGAGATGTTCTTCCAAACTCTTGAATTAAGAGGAGGTCTTCGGTTTCTCGACGACTCTTCCAATAGTTTCTGAATCGGATGTTAATTCGTGTTGCTAATGAAGAAATATTTGTTGTCTTGACGAACTACTCTTAACTATTTTTTGCAGTTATTTATGTCCTGGTGAGGGGGCTGGAGTTAGATATCATTTTTAGAAACGAAATTTTATTCCGTGTTGTACGGTCACTTCGTCTTTGAGTCGGCTATGAGTCGATCTAAAACTCCATAATCAGCCAGATAATTAGCTCACTGAACAGTGCGCTAAACTAGGTGAATGGCGTGGAGTATTCCGACAGACCGCTTTGCTCAATAACTCGATAACGGTTTAAGGTACGACATTAAATTTTCATGCCAGTAAATTTCAACCATCATATCCAGTGTGTTTCAAAAATTCAAGTGAATTGTTTTCACCATTTGGCCGCTACACGACAACATATATTTGTCATATAACCCGATTCAAGAAACTACTTCGTTCGCGCTGACACCGTCTTAAAATTACATACAAAGAATGTGACCTTTAGGGGATATTAAAATTGTTTAATGTTGAGAAAGAATATGTGTCCTTGCGTCCTGTATTTCCGATCCTATTGGGCATATGGTGGCATCAAATAAAATCGAGTATCAGAGCAGAAAACATTTTTCCTACTCAAGTGCAAGCGATTTTGGTTTGAAGAAGCTACTGTCTTAGCGAAACTATAGTCACGTTTATTTATGAAACTAGTGCAAACCGAACTTTTAAAAGTTATTTTATTCAAGCTTAGAATAGATTTTCACCACATAATGACAGATTATATTCAATAATTTAGTTCTCCATCAACATGGTTCCAAAAATATTTCCTGTGGGTGCTACAGGCCCTCAAAAATTTACACTTCAATCTGTTCTTCTCTGTTTTCTTGGACACTAGCAGCACCAATAAAACTAATTTGGAATTGCGAATAGGTGAGCTGTGTAATAAATAATTCATATGTTTTGAATCCAATGGGTTTTTATGTGTGGATACGGATGAAACCACCCTGTCGACAACTTAGAAGGATTACAACTAGGCGATGTGAGGGAATGTGTAATAATACGAAATAAACCAAGAATTTTCCAAAATATCAGAAATTTTATGCAAAAACGGGTTAGGTGTATTGAAATCAGTTGCGATATGGGGATGGGCAGAATTAGAAGACATAAAATTATAGCTAGGAAATTCGCAGTGCTTAAAAAAATAGGTTTCGTTGGCCAAATATCCCGTTGTTTGATGCGATTGACAGAAATCTTGACCAAAATTATTTAAAATAATATTTAAATAGGCACTCAATATTTAAATATCAAAAAATTATAGGTACACGCTCTCAGATCTTGATTTTCCAAGATAGAGAGTAAACTTACCCTAGAATCCTTAAATATATCCAAGCTTGAAGTTATTTTAGTGTAAATAAAAGATATCCACTCTCATCCCCTAAAAAAACCCTTGAAGTACTGAGGATTTTTCGGTCACTAAGTAGCCATCATCAGAGCCTGATGATGGCTACTTGGTAGCCGAAAGAGTATTCTCAGGGGATAATGGTGAATATTTCTTATTTTCAGTTTTATGGTGTATCCACAGTGTGAACTCTTTCATAGTTTATTACTTATATAAACCCTGCTGTATATAACCGTTAATTCACTTTTCTGTTCAACTTTGCTCAAAAGCGATTATTTCTACACGAGTTTGGGAATGTTTTGTATTTTCTTTGATATATTCCACCGAATATACCTCTATTGCGTTCGCTTTATTCACGCCAAGGTTGAAAATATAAACAATGTGTAAGCGCTAAGCCACTGTCAAAATAGCTGAATAAGTAGTTCATAGTCCAGGCTGTGAACCGGGATTTTAGCTATAATAAAAAAAAACGAACCAAAAATTTTAAAACCTGTTGTGAACCCCAACCTCACCCATTGAGGGCGAAAATGGCCCGAAATCTCCAAGTCTTGAATTGTATTTTCTACAAAGAAGGTATTTTAGCATTTCGAGTGTACCTAGGATGCTTTTTGGGTCGCTGAACACGAATCCGTAGGCCAGATTTACTTGCAATCCAATGTAGGGGTGGTCAAATCGACAAAATTGTCCCATTTCGTTCCCCTATATAATATTTTGCAATTTACGTGTTTTTAGCATTTCGAATGCACCAAGGAGGTTTTTTGGGTCGCTGAATACGATTCCGAAGCCAGATTTACTCCGAAGTAATTTTAAAATGCAAAAATAATAAAAATTTAGAAGCGTGTCAAATTAGCCATTTTTATGAATTTCCGACCCCTACGATGATATTCGAGTAAATCTGAATACGATTCCGAAGCCGAATCGTATTCAGCGACCCAAAAAACCACCTTGGTGCATTCGAGTAGGTATCGGGACACTTTGGCCCGCCAGACAGAGAGCCTTATCAGATGTAGGCAACCAGTGATACACTCGTGCATGCGCGGTATGCCCAGACAGGTATCGGTAAGTACTGACCCTGTTTTACCGGCCTGGGTAGACGGTGTGGTCTCGCCTCTAACATCTAGGTGTTACCGGGTAGACGGTTAGGGTGTGGTCTCTGACCGCTAGGGGCCCTTCTGCTATGGTTGTATGATGGAGACCGAGTAGTGGTAATCAGCCTGTATATACAAGATCGTTCAAGGTAGACAGCAAGCAATATGTGAGGTTAGGGAGAACTTCAATGTAAAGCAGCATCAAAATATTTTTTTTCTACACACGGGAATCGAACCCGAGAAATGAAATCCAAAACCGGTTCCTTAATCGCTCAGCTATGGAGGAATTGAGAACAAGCGATTTTAATGTTGTAGATATAACCGCAGGGTATCCGGTCTGAGTGCGAGTATATTGCAGTCTATATGATGCAGGTAATTGTTTTACATGACGTTAGTCATGCAGGTATGTCATGAAGCGAGGTATGAAATGTGAGGCTTTATAGTCCTAGGGTTTTGAAATAGTGTTGTTTGTACATATCGTCAGTCACGTGATTTTTGAAAGAGACCGGGCATTCATCGGAGGTATCATGGGAGGGCTGCTGTTCCTTGAATGCATAGATGGAATGTTATATATAGTATAGAAATGATGTCTTCTGCATCTCTCTCAAACGCGATGTTTATAAGGAAATTACTTTCAAAAACGTTTTATTCAAGCTGTCTGTACCTTACTTGATTGCTATATTACAAAATGCGATTTCAATCATCTTAAACATATATGGAAATTATTTTTAGTATACAAAATGGAATTGGGAGACTTCAATGGGGTATGGAATGTGAGGTTATACAGATTGTTTATGTATGACGTTAGTCATGTGAATTTGAATGAAGCTGGCGCGATCTCCAACGAGACAGGTGTGTATGTGAGGTTATACAGAGTGTGCAGGTATAATGATGTCTATCACGCAGGTCTTCAGCGAGGTATCTACCTTGCAGGAGCCTTCAATGAAATGTGGGGTTGTTTGTACATGCCGTTAGTCGTAGGGTTTTGTCTGAGTTATAACATCTAACATGCGATAGTTTACAAAAATGCTGCTTCTCATAATAGCGATATTATGAAGCGTTTGCAGAAATAACTATTAAATCATCTAAGGACTTTTTGCTTGATTAGTACTAGCGAGTACAATATTCGTTATAATATTATAAGTATGTATCATTAGCTTACTTGTGCGATAAGGTTGTGTTAAATCATGTCCAACAGCAATGTATTCAACTTGGAATTATCGTAATGATGCGCGCGATCCTTCAATGTTAAAGTAGTTTCATAAGTTATCCGAAAGTAATATGAATATATTAAATGTTTTTCCAAAATTAGTTCCGAAGTAAACATAATTCGCTATAATATTCATTCATGTATGTTACATAAATTATCCTATATAATTCAAATAAGGTTGAACAATATTCACTATCATATTTTGCGGTAGAGATAAGAAAGATACGCCGATCACCTTCAAACGCGATGAGAATACTTTATTTTAAATCACACATGTAGTATGTATATATTCGAATCATATTGATTGTAAATTGCATAATATGATCCGAAATCTAGCTGCTGCTTGGTGTAGCCCTATACAGAATCTAGACGAAGCGGTGTTACACATCACGAACTGTCTGTACAGCTCGATTGCTATATAACAAAATACATTTTTAATCATCTTAAACATATAGATGTGCTAATATATTTTTTTTTCAGTATGCAAAAATATACTGATAAAAACATTTTTCATCGACACACATTTCTTCATAGGATAGTTAGCTTTATATAAAATTCAATCAATTTCAATGGGAAACATATATGCGAGGGAGTTTTATAGAGATCGAACTCATTTCCCCAACCACCCCAAGAGGTAGAACTATGATGAGGAATAGATGTGGATAATGATCATATGAATATCTTCATAAGCGCTAATCTATATGACATGCTTCATAAAAGTCTGAATATTGAGTAGAGCTATAGTATCTTTCTTCATAAGCGATCATTATCAACATTCAGACACTTGTTTAGCACGTGATTCAACAGCCTGGCATCATCGTTCACGAACTATGATGGGCTGATGAGGAATAAAATACCAATAATAATTATATAAATATCTCCATTAGCAATCTGTACTATTTTCCTTCACCAGCACGACTTTTACAAACTCCATACGTTCGCGTAAAAGATTATAATGATAAACACATTTTTGTTCACGGGTTTACATAATCATATGAATATCTTCATAAGCGCTATTCTATATGACATTCAAACACATGCTTCATAAAAGTCTGAACATTGAGTAGAGCTATAGTATCTTCATAAGCGATCTTTATCAACATTCAGACACTTGTTTAGCACGTGATTCAACAGCCTGGCATCATCGTTCACGAACTATGATGGTTCGATGAGGACTCAAACATTGAACAGATGAATCTTTGAGGTTAAATATCTGCTGTAGAAATTACCCCGCTTTTATTACCTCTTATTTGAGAATATCGATATTTCCCATGTAACTAACCTAAAGCTATTTTGTATGCAACATTGTTATCATTTGCGAGCCTACGAGGGCCTGTGTGTTGGTCGGGTCATTATTACCTGTGGATTTATTTGAGATTCTTCAAGTTTGAGATTGATAACCCACATGAAGAAAGAAGCTTCAACGAATTGATATCAATGAATATTCGTTATTCTGAATGTGACAACTTTATCGGCTTCAACACTCGAGATAAGAGAGAATATTTACCGCAAACTGTCTTATAACCACTAGGTACTACATATTATAATAATTGAAAAGATAACATAATAATCTGAATCACTTTTATATTTATTAATTAGATAGTTGCATAAATTTTTGTTTCTAGACCTGAAGCGATATTTAAAATTTAGATTACAATCCTGATGGGTTGATCCAGGGACTGTACTTTACCAAATGGCTCGTTCATTATTGTGATGTCTTGCGGGAAAGTGAGAGAAATAAAATACCAAAAATAATAATAATAACATTTATTTAGAAAAATACATTTAGAATTAAAATAATAACAGATTCATGGTTCTTCACACTAAACTCCGAACTGATCCTGTAATTGGAGAATACTCCATTATACGATCGTTAATGATGATGCAATAAGCCCTGGTGTTTTTGGGGAAATTCAGGAAACTTTCCATCTCTAGTTTGACGTCAACTGTTGATGACTTTATAGCATCGTTTTGTTTTGAACAGTCAATCACAAAAATTGCTCTATTCTTGAATGCTATATAATCTAACATGGGTTCGCTTATTATTTTATTTGAAAATGATTTCTGGAAATCATAGTACATCTGGTATGCTTCCACGTATTGCTGGTCGGTGAAATTCAATTTCATTGCTTCATATGGATAACACTCTGAATTCAAGTATAATTTTACATTTAGCAAGTTTATATTATCGAAATATGCACTGTGCTTAACAGGATTATTTTTTCGATCAGTTTGGAAAGCTAAAATCACATATCTGGGTCGTTCCAAATTCATTGATGTTTTAACAGCCCAAATGTCACGAGTGCTCTCCTTCATCAACGGATTTTCATGCAGATCCCAGCTGCGAAATGGAATCAAAATAGGCTTCTCAGCACTCAAATTCTCCAACATTTGAAATTTAACCTGATCACTTGGAAACACATGTCGCACTTTTAATGCTATCGTCTTCACATTTATTTTAGCCCTCTTCGTACCTGTGCTATTGGTATAACAATCGTTATCGGTTCGAGACCTTATCAAGCGCAGCTTATGTTTTCCACTCAAGACTTTGTTATAGTCAATGAATAGGCCTAGTAGAAAATTCAATGGTATCCATAAATTGATTTTATTATTGTAGACTGAACTCAATGCATCCTTAAATGACCATCCAGAAATAGCTAGAGGTATAGATTCATGTTTGGCATATGTTAGATAAGCTCTGATGGTGCTGACAATACCAGGATCACGTACTTTGTCTATCTCTTTTCCATTCAATTCATAACTGATATATTCGAAGAGAAACGCTCCGAAATTATTCGTTAGTTTACATTCACCATCACCACTTGCTTCTGGCTGAAATTCTGCCTCAATGAATAAAGCAGACGATGCCAAATCTACCAACACATCTTGTTGATTGATTAATATCTCAATTTCATCGCTGTTGCCAAAAGATGTTGTGTGTGGATAGTAGGTATGAGTTTCTTCCCGGATGATGTCTTCAATGAAGTTTGGCTCGTTGAATATTTGAAGTTTTTCCGACATTGTAACCAAGGGACTTCAAAAAATTTATATTTTCCAATGATAGTGATGCAGAAGCAACCTTCTCCTTCTTCAATGACAGTGATGCAGAAGCAACCTTCTCCCTCGAGCTCGTTGTAGATAATGACTGATGACCACTATGGAGATGTCTTTTATTGCTAAAATCCAAACCCATGTTCTCAAGCGATGGCTACTGTAACCTTCTCAGTTGAATTCCTTTCATATAATGAGTGGTGGTGAGTATTGGATTATTATTTATTGTTGTGAGCCATAATCCCTAGCGATCTTTTTCAATTCCAATCGTATAATAATTTCTTCTCCACGGAAATTTACCGGTTTCCAATTCTGATCTAAAATATTCAGCGTGATGTTATCGAAGGACGTCTTGCTGATGACCGGTAGATAAATAAGATTCTTCGGCTCTATATCAATGGAAAACCCAGGTGGTACAAGAGGTGTGAACTCATATATCGTAAGAGCTATCTTATTGTTATAATATGCTCCTGCGGTTAAGTTACACTCTACGCGTATAGTTTGAACTTTGATTATGTTTATAGGTCGATCAGATACGTGTAGTTCACGAGATGTCAATTTCTTTTTGCTGAATCCCAACAGTTCGCTTATACTATCTTTAGGAATAAAATTCACTTTAAAACCACTCTTCAGCTCTGTGTGTAGAGTGTTGTTGTTAGATTTTATTGATAATTTCCGGTCACGCTCTTCTTGCTTCACTCCTAGCCCACAAACTGCACTTTGTATGAAATCTTCGATGTCTGTCAACTCGTAGGACCCCGTAGGTATAGTAACTACTTTTTCCTCACCCTTCACATCTTCATAATAAAATTTATTAAAACCTTCTTCAATGTTCGGGATGCTATTGTACGTATGCAAACCAACAAGTGCGATAGAATAATATGAATGAGGATCTAGTTCTATAGGTGGGTGAAAATCTACAGATAAGCGGGAGCTCTTACCCGTGATAGTGAACGTCTGAGACATGATTGATGAAAACTTCATCAACAATCTATTTATATACTAATAAATGCTAATCGGCCACAGCTGAGGAGTTAGAGAGGAATTCCAAATATAACTGGCTACAATTACAGGTGTTATATTGCATGAAATATCGTGTTGACTGCAAACTTTATCGAATGAATTGATACCCTGAATCTCCTCAACCGTTCTTCTAGTTTTGCCTCTGGTATTGATTTGAAGTTCAAACGAGAGCTTGTTTATAAGCGTATTGGGAACACCTTCTCCTACGTACGCTTCCATACAGACTGATGAGAATTCAAGATTGCACCGTTATTTAACGAGGGGTGGGAGGAAGACCAAAGATCTCAAAATAATTTTTTATTAATTTTCTCAATACAAAAGACTTAAGTATAATCTTAACAATATATGTTTCAAATATCTCAATCTTGACTCTTGATTCATCGTCCTAGTCGTATTGCATATTCCTACCCCTTCCACCTATATTGAAGTCCTTTTATGTATGTTCGACGCTGATAAAAGTACTTTCTTCTGTGCTCATGAAGCTCATGAACAACTTGTTTTCACTCATCTTATCAATGTGGAAATCTAGTGTAGAATTAATTTTTTGGGTATATTCACAGGATTTGGAGATATACGTTTCACAGAGGCCTGCTTTGATGTTATGGATGATGAAGGTCTCTTCTTAGAAGGTTCCACAGATGTCATCCGTCGTTCTAACGCCTCCACTTTACTAGTAATGTCATTTAGACGCATGTTCACACTGTTAAATGTGTTATTGATCTCTTTCAATTCATTTCTGTTTTCCCTCACACTATCACTGATTGTTTTATACTCTGATTTTATATAGATTCCCATTTCATTATATTTATTCTCAATGTTCATCAGATGTTTATCAATGTTGAGAATAACCTTCTCATTCGTTAAGTTATGTTCATCCAGATCCTTGTTGATATCTTTGATCAAATTATCAACCCTAACATTGAAGGTATCTTTAAGACTGGTTTCCGTTTTCAGATTCAGTTTGTGTGTTAATTTATCAACATATACTTTATTTGCAACATCTCCATCATCATTCGGTGATTTTACGTTGCACAATCTACGATTTTCCATATCATAACTTCCATCGCTCGTTAGGAATAATCCTTGTCCGTGAACTTGTTTGAAATTATTATTAAATACATTTGTATCATATATCCACATGGAAGAGGAGGCTCTGCCAAACTTATCCATTGAAACCATCTTTATAACTGTGATGAATTTGTCTTACACCTGGTTTTTGTTCAATTACCCCTGCCTCTATCAATTCTTCTATTATAGAGATTATCTCATTGTGATGATTATGGTTACCGGCATGCGAGGATGCAACAAGAAGTCTCAGTCTATCCACCATTTCGTTAACGTCATCCCAATAAACATATTCAATAGGTTTCTCGTTATATTCAAGCATATCATTTTTGATATATGCACTTCCAGTGTATGTTTTGGCTCTGGGTCTCTTCATGGAATTAATCAAAGGTTTCAGTACATTTTTGTATTTTACAATGTTTCTTATTCGATCAGCTGGATCGTTATTACGCCTATGGGCACTAGTCATTTCCATCATTTGACTGTAATTTTTCCCATCTTCCACAGTGTAAGTATCAGGTAGAACATCTCTGTAAAATATCAAATTATACAGTCCTGTGGTACCTTTGAACGGAGTACCCTTGATAATTATATTACTCTCACTATCAATTTCTATAGGTTGATTATCCATGAACCATTTGTCTAAAGTTGAATTATATTGCAATCCCATTCTATCATCGTATTTCTTGACATCATCATCCAATAGGAATCCTTCCAAGTAATAACGTGCTAATGTGGGGTATTGTTGCAGAAACTCCTCTGTAGCCTCTGCATTATCTTTCTTATGTTTTCTGAATTCTTCACGAATCTGATCGATAGTAGGTTCGGGTGTAAACACATCCTCCTCAGTATCTTGGGGGTTATATACGAATTCTTCACCTTCAGTTACAATATTTGGGATTGGTATGTTCTCCATTTGTGTTGCTGTAGAAACAATACTTTTAGGTTTAACCAACGAATTTTGTTTGATTATTTCAGCATTTCTCGCAATTTCCTCTAGGGGTTTAGATACATTCCTGAACATATTATCTAGAATCTCATCATTTTCAGCTTTACCCAATTTCACAGCCATATATTTTTTCCTCACAACGTTTGCTAACTCCCAAATTTTTTTCTTCAATTGTTGTTTTTCCTTTAGCATGTTACTCACACCCACGTCCATGCTGAGCGGGTTGTCTATTTCAAATGAAAGTATATATACATGTTAGATGTATATATAACTATCAAAACCTTTGCGATAACGTCCTTTGTTCATATCACAGTCTTTGTTTATCATAAGGAATCCATATTTATCTTTCCAACATACGCTACATATCTCTTTGAATTTTTCGAGTGACATGTCGGTACTCACATGATCGGTGAATATATGTTTCAAATTGAGCTCATCCTGTTTGAAAATAATCAAGCAATTGGCATTGTCGCGCAATCCATGTTTTGGACATTTAGCAAAAGACTGGCAAAGATAGAAACTATCAATTGAGTTGTGTCTCCCTCTTGAAAAATAAGCACGAATTTTCTGCTGTTTCTCAAACATCACGTCATCGAATATTATGATTGAATTAGGCCTCGCTTCTGTGGGGTCTATGACCTCATCACTTTCGGTACAAGGAAAATATCCAAGCCCTCAATTTTCTTCAATGTCTCCTTTAGTAACTGGTATTTTGGTTGGTGTAAAGACTTTGAATATATGTACACGTTTTCAAATTTCAGGCCGTTAGCATCTAACAATAGAGATAACATCACATTTGTTTTCCCACAATTACTTGGACCACAGATTATTGTTCGTAGAGTATTAGGCAGCAAAGAGCTGTGACGTTGTGGTTGTTCAACATTCTCATTGCTTGAGCCTAAGTTCATAATACTCAACGAGTCTTTTTGCTTAACAATCTTCATCATGCCTGAAGGCGAATCGAAATCATACTGGAACATATGTTAATAAGCATTTGTTTATATACTAGATGATGATGTTATATTGTGTATGTCTGATCACGCGGTTAGGTACTTCTACGCTTCTGTCAAAATCAGGTATCAAATACATGTTAAATAGGCATGAATGTTGAAGCACGTGTCTGAATGCTGAAACACGTGTCTGAATGTTGAAACACGTGTCTGAATGTTGAAACACGTGTCTGAAACACGTGTCTGAATGCTGAAACACGTGTCTGAATGCTGAAACACGTGTCTGAAACACGTGTCTGAAACACGTGTCTGAATGCTGAAACACGTGTCTGAATGTTGAAACAAGAGTCTGAATGTTGAAAAACGTGTCTGAAACACGTGTCTGAATGCTGAAACACGTGTCTGAATGCTGAAACACGTGTCTGAAACACGTGTCTGAATGCTGAAACACGTGTCTGAATGCTGAAACACGTGTCTGAATGCTGAAACACGTGTCTGAAACACGTGTCTGAATGCTGAAACACGTGTCTGAATGTTGAAACACGTGTCTGAATGTTGAAACACGTGTCTGAATGTTGAAACACGTGTCTGAAACACGTGTCTGAATGCTGAAACACGTGTCTGAATGTTGAAACACGTGTCTGAATGCTGAAACACGTGTCTGAATGTTAAAGCATGTGTTGAATCATGCGATAAAACATGTGCATGAATGTATTACAAACATTATGATTATTCACATTTTATTCCTCATTAGTCCATCATAGTTCGTGAACGATGATGACGTCATCATCGTTCGTAAACTATGGTCGCCGGGTTGAATCAGTTACTGTCATTGGCTTGAAGCAGTGACGTCATCATCGTTCGTGAACGATGGTCGCCGGATTGAATCAGTTACTGTCATTGGCTTGAAGCAGTGACGTCATCATCGTTCGTGAACGATGGTCGCCGGATTGAATCAGTTACTGTCATTGGCTTGAAGCAGTGACGTCATCATCGTTCGTGAACGATGGTCGCCGGATTGAATCAGTTACTGTCATTGGCTTGAAGCAGTGACGTCATCATCGTTCGTGAACTATGATCGCCGGGTTGAATCAGTTACTGTCATTGGCTTGAAGCAGTGACGTCATCATCGTTCGTAAACTATGATCGCCGGATTGAATCAGTTACTGTCATTGGCTTGAAGCAGTGACGTCATCATCGTTCGTGAACGATGGTCGCCGGATTGAATCAGTTACTGTCATTGGCTTGAAGCAGTGACGTCATCATCGTTCGTGAACTATGATCGCCGGGTTGAATCAGTTACTGTCATTGGCTTGAAGCAGTGACGTCATCATCGTTCGTGAACGATGGTCGCCGGATTGAATCAGTTACTGTCATTGGCTTGAAGCAGTGACGTCATCATCGTTCGTGAACGATGGTCGCCGGATCTTCAATTCAATAAAACACCACTTACTCGTCAAATCCTTATGTATTCCGATACACATAAAGCTGATGTTCTCACCCACCCCAATTTGTATGCATCATATTGATTTTCCCTACATCAGCGGTAAATATTCTCTCTTATCTCGAGTATTGAAGCCGATAAAGTTGTCACATTCAGAATAACGAATATTCATTGATATCAATTCGTTGAAGCTTCTTTCTTCATGTGGGTTATCAATCTCAAACTTGAAGAATCTCAAATAAATCCACAGGTAATAATAGTCAAACATATTCATTTAGACCCGACCAACACACAGGCCCTCGTAGGCTCGCAAATGATAACAATGTTGCATACAAAATAGCTTTAGGTTAGTTACATGGGAAATATCGATATTCTCAAATAAGAGGTAATAAAAGCGGGGTAATTTCTACAGCAGATATTTAACCTCAAAGATTCATCTGTTCAATGTTTGAGTCCTCATCGAACCATCATAGTTCGTGAACGATGATGCCAGGCTGTTGAATCACGTGCTAAACAAGTGTCTGAATGTTGATAAAGATCGCTTATGAAGATACTATAGCTCTACTCAATGTTCAGACTTTTATGAAGCATGTGTTTGAATGTCATATAGAATAGCGCTTATGAAGATATTCATATGATTATGTAAACCCGTGAACAAAAATGTGTTTATCATTATAATCTTTTACGCGAACGTATGGAGTTTGTAAAAGTCGTGCTGGTGAAGGAAAATAGTACAGATTGCTAATGGAGATATTTATATAATTATTATTGGTATTTTATTCCTCATCAGCCCATCATAGTTCGTGAACGATGATGCCAGGCTGTTGAATCACGTGCTAAACAAGTGTCTGAATGTTGATAATGATCGCTTATGAAGAAAGATACTATAGCTCTACTCAATATTCAGACTTTTATGAAGCATGTCATATAGATTAGCGCTTATGAAGATATTCATATGATCATTATCCACATCTATTCCTCATCATAGTTCTACCTCTTGGGGTGGTTGGGGAAATGAGTTCGATCTCTATAAAACTCCCTCGCATATATGTTTCCCATTGAAATTGATTGAATTTTATATAAAGCTAACTATCCTATGAAGAAATGTGTGTCGATGAAAAATGTTTTTATTAGTATATTTTTGCATACTGAAAAAAAAATATATTAGCACATCTATATGTTTAAGATGATTAAAAATGTATTTTGTTATATAGCAATCGAGCTGTACAGACAGTTCGTGATGTGTAACACCGCTTCGTCTAGATTCTGTATAGGGCTACACCAAGCAGCAGCTAGATTTCGGATCATATTATGCAATTTACAATCAATATGATTCGAATATATACATACTACATGTGTGATTTAAAATAAAGTATTCTCATCGCGTTTGAAGGTGATCGGCGTATCTTTCTTATCTCTACCGCAAAATATGATAGTGAATATTGTTCAACCTTATTTGAATTATATAGGATAATTTATGTAACATACATGAATGAATATTATAGCGAATTATGTTTACTTCGGAACTAATTTTGGAAAAACATTTAATATATTCATATTACTTTCGGATAACTTATGAAACTACTTTAACATTGAAGGATCGCGCGCATCATTACGATAATTCCAAGTTGAATACATTGCTGTTGGACATGATTTAACACAACCTTATCGCACAAGTAAGCTAATGATACATACTTATAATATTATAACGAATATTGTACTCGCTAGTACTAATCAAGCAAAAAGTCCTTAGATGATTTAATAGTTATTTCTGCAAACGCTTCATAATATCGCTATTATGAGAAGCAGCATTTTTGTAAACTATCGCATGTTAGATGTTATAACTCAGACAAAACCCTACGACTAACGGCATGTACAAACAACCCCACATTTCATTGAAGGCTCCTGCAAGGTAGATACCTCGCTGAAGACCTGCGTGATAGACATCATTATACCTGCACACTCTGTATAACCTCACATACACACCTGTCTCGTTGGAGATCGCGCCAGCTTCATTCAAATTCACATGACTAACGTCATACATAAACAATCTGTATAACCTCACATTCCATACCCCATTGAAGTCTCCCAATTCCATTTTGTATACTAAAAATAATTTCCATATATGTTTAAGATGATTGAAATCGCATTTTGTAATATAGCAATCAAGTAAGGTACAGACAGCTTGAATAAAACGTTTTTGAAAGTAATTTCCTTATAAACATCGCGTTTGAGAGAGATGCAGAAGACATCATTTCTATACTATATATAACATTCCATCTATGCATTCAAGGAACAGCAGCCCTCCCATGATACCTCCGATGAATGCCCGGTCTCTTTCAAAAATCACGTGACTGACGATATGTACAAACAACACTATTTCAAAACCCTAGGACTATGAAGCCTCACATTTCATACCTCGCTTCATGACATACCTGCATGACTAACGTCATGTAAAACAATTACCTGCATCATATAGACTGCAATATACTCGCACTCAGAGCGGATACCCTGCGGTTATATCTACAACATTAAAATCGCTTGTTCTCAATTCCTCCATAGCTGAGCGATTAAGGAACCGGCTTTGGATTTCATTTCTCGGGTTCGATTCCCGTGTGTGGAAAAAAAATATTTTGATGCTGCTTTACATTGAAGTTCTCCCTAACCTCACATATTGCTTGCTGTCTACCTTGAACGATCTTGTATATACAGGCTGATTACCACTACTCGGTCTCCATCATACAACCATAGCAGAAGGGCCCCTAGCGGTCAGAGACCACACCCTAACCGTCTACCCGGTAACACCTAGATGTTAGAGGCGAGACCACACCGTCTACCCAGGCCGGTAATACAGGGTCAGTACTTACCGATACCTGTCTGGGCATACCGCGCATGCACGAGTGTATCACTGGTTGCCTACATCTGATAAGGCTCTCTGTCTGGCGGGCCAAAGTGTCCCGATACCTACTCATTCGAAATGCCTAAAACACGTAAATTGCAATATAACATATAGGGGTGCAAAATTGGCCAATTTCGTCGATTTTACCATCTCTACGATGGATTGCAAGTAAATCTGGCTACGGATTCGTGTTCAGCGACCCAAAAAACCCTCTAGGTGCACTCGAAATGCCAAAATACCTTATTTTGTAGAAAATACAATTCAAGACTCGGAGATTTCGGGCCATTTTCGCCCCCAATTGGTGGGGCTGGGGTTCTCAAGAGGTTTTAAGGTGTATGAATGATCCTGAGAACCTCCTGAAGCTAATGCAAAAAAAAATTTTTGATTCGAACTTACATGTTTTTATTTTATTTTCCGATTCATAGCCTGGACTATCAGTGCATAGGAGACTGAGTTAGTGCATTGGAGCAATGCACTTAAATCTCATAATGTACGTACACGTTTCTTCTGTTTCACTTGGCCGAGCAGTCTCTTCCTAACGCATGATTAAATGGATCACTCCTGGGTCCTATTCGAAGATCTGAAGTAGCTACTGTTGTGCCGGCGTTATTATTCAGTTATATATGTATTTTAGGTTGCAGGAATGCAAGTTGCAGGTAGCAGATTCAATACCAATAATTTTATATGTTAATTTTTAAGTTTTAACATATTAAATTAAGTATTGATATTAGTTTCGATTATTAGGTTATTATCGATACAGTTAACCTGAGTTGCAAAGGAGTGCACTGCACAAATTCACCTACAGTAATTGAAATGAGAGCCATTTTGAACTGTTACTTTAGATTACGATTGTGTATTATTATTCGAATTCTCGTTATATAATAATTAGTTTTCCAACGGAAATACCGTGCTTCATTCTTCAATTATTCATTGTTCTCGTTGTCTGCAGTCCGTCTCATATTTTTTTATTAAATAATTTGCCATCCGCTCACCACACATGAAATGCATGTCTGTAATTCCTTGAAAAGTGTAATTGACCATCTTTCCCTTCCCTTTACAATCGACAACGTCATTGACGGATAAACAACATTTGTAAAACGAGCCCACACATTTTGTTTCTTATTAATTAATTTTTTACGGTTCATCGTAGGACTTTTCATGAAGAATACCTTTTTTTCAGAATTGTTCAAACTATTTTTGTGGATAGAATAATAATTCAGCTCAATTATTTATGATTTCTGATAGAATCAGTCCAAATATACCCTGAGTACCAAATTTAGTTTTCTTGGTATGAAAAGTGTCCAAGGAAATTGGGGAAGAGTAATTTTTGGTACAGTGTTTGAAGTGCTATACAGGGTGTCTAACCACGAACTGCAACGATCGATTTCTAAAAAAATAAAAATACAATTTTTTTGAAAATTTGGCAACTGACCAAAGTCAATGTGTACTATTCACCTAAAATATTCAAGATGCTAAGCTTCCGGCTATACCGGAAGTCGATGACAACTTCGTTATTTTCAATAGAACACCCTATAATTCATTTCATTTTTGGATTCTACGTAAAATTCTAGGTACATTTCATGTAAGTATCATATCCTCACTTAAATTCAAAAGTATTTGTAATATTTGCAATTTTAGAGAAAAAAATACAGATGTAGATCTTTACTTAATTGACAGTTTTTTCATAACGGCTTCATATTTCGTAACGCGCTTTTGACATTTTGTAGTTGAAGCGCAGAAAAATACCATCAAGAAAGTTCTGGATCTTGTACAGAGTGCTCACAAAAAATTATTGAAATAATAATTCAAAAAATTCAAAACCAGAATCAATCAGGAAAGCGACACATGCTAAATTTCTTCGTAGATGCAAAAAATGTTTAGAAATTCAGGGAAGAAATTTCGAACATTCATCAAAGTAATATTTTTATTCGAGAAATTTGCTGTTCTTAACAATACATAGTATAATTTGCTTAACAGTGTTTGCTAATGGTTTCTGTTTTTCGGGATATCGAGCAGCAAATGTGCAATAACTCTTTAACTACAAAATGTCAAAAGCGCGTTACGGAATATGCAAACGTTATGAAGAAACTGTCAAATAAGTACGGGTCCGCACCTGCAATTTTTTATCTAAAATTGCAAATATCTCAAAAACGGTTGAGTTTAGGTATAAGACATGATGAATGAATACCTAGAATTTTCCGTAGAATCCAAACTTGTAATGATGTTCCATCTAAATAACGAAGTTGTAATCGACTTCCGGTATAACCGGAAGTGTCGCATCTTGAAAATATTTCAGATGAATAGTATTCATTGACTTTGTTCAGTTGCCAAATTAAAAAAAAATTCAATTTTTTTTTAGATATCGATCGATTCACTTCGTGGTGACACCCTGTATAGTGACACAGGAGAGTTTTGAGATCATGTTGATGATGAAGATATTTCTCAGGGCAGAGGGTACGACGGTTTGAAGAAGCTACTGTGTTAGCAAAACTATAGTCATATTTATTCACTAGCGAAAATCGAACTTTTAATAGTTTCATCCAAACTTAAGTATTGTTTTGATGTGTATAATCACCGATCGGTGGTAATTAACGTGATTTCCGGGCATCCTGTATACGTACTTTTCTAATTTCATGATTCTAGTTAGGTTTACATACTTGTTATACTTGTGCCTTTATTAATTAGAATATGACAATGCAAACCATTTCCAATTAAAATTATTTTATTTTAGATGTCGTTACTTTCGATATGAAACTAATTGAAAGAATTTTAAATTCTGCCATAGCTTAACTTTACACATATTCTTCAAGACTTTAAATCATCACACAACATTCTGTCACCAATTTGATCCTCGATCTGACAATCACTACTATAAAGATTTGCCGCAGTTTTCATTGGGAATTAGAATTTTCGAATTGAATTGAACCATTTTTAAGAGTGTCAGATTGTAGATGATAGAAGTAAAAAAAAAATAAAACTTACCAAGAACAAAAATAACTGGCACTTTCGGTGATTCGAAATGAACTTCGCTTCCATTTTGGAGGGGCACTACACCTGGGATGGCGTTTCCCTGATGTCTGGGAGAGTTGTTCACCCAACTATCTGAACCTTCTTCGAAAACTTGGGATCCTTCACTTTGATCTGAAAAGATAATATGTTCGGATTGGAAAACGTTTTAAAGGATACATACGTTTAGTGAATACAGCCTTAATCTTGGATCATAAAATAAGCGTAAAACTCAGAATTACACTTTCATATACCTAGTAATATTGAAGATTCTATAAATAAGAAACAATCATCCTTATGCACTAGAAATACTGTTAAAGTACTGATGACTTTTCAGCTACCAAGTAGCTAGTACTAGTAGTAGTAATACCAAGTATAGAGTAAACTGAACTAGAAAACAAAATAAAAAAGTGATTACCCTCAGCTGGAGATAAATCTGAATGCATTAAATTAATTTTTCGCTTATACATTTCCATCCCTTCTAAATTACATAGATATTTGTCATTACTGATTTCAAGAGGGATAATTTTTCTTGAGAAATGGTGTGACTTGTATTTAAAATATGTTCGAATGATGCTGATTTTTCACCATTATTTGTCTTTATATAGGCAAAATGTTCTTTATACCTAGTTAGAATACCTTCGAGTTTAGCACACATAACATTTTAAACATGATGACACACAATCGATTTTTGCAACTTTTTCAATGGTGTTTCCTAAATGGTTTTTCAGATTGTTCTTACATCATTAAACTGGTTATATTGCAAATTCAGAAAACAGCTTATGGAATTTATTAATTACTGAAGGATGATAAGTGAAACTTTAAAATTCTATTCAGCTATCTGAAGTGGCTCTAATTTGTCTAATTGGTTTCGTTTCAATTTTTTTTTTTTTCAGAAATTAAGTTATTAATCAAGGATTTGTTGTAACCATTGTCTAACAATTTTTCCTGAAGTTTTTCAATTTCTAAGTTCTAATGTTGCTGGCGCTCAAATGAACGTTTAATAATCTATGAATAGTAAATGAAGCTATTTTATAATTAATTGCTGTAACTGAATTCGCAGGAGTATACCAATTTATTCGACTGGGTTTTCTGTATACATTTCATTCCAACTGATTATAATCTCTTATAATATCAAGGGAAGGAAGCTGCTTATCTGCTCCAATTTCTACAGGGAATCAAATTGGCTATTAAGCGTGTTCAGGAAGCCGTGTAAATCAAAATCGCCAAAATAGCATCGACATATCTATTCCAAACTTTTGGATTTTTTTAATTTTCATTTTAAGGAGGTTTCATGTTCGCTCAGGAAAATATCGGTCAAACAATGATAGAGTGGATTGTCCATTGTTCATAGTAGTTTTTGTTGAAAGTGAACTAATTTTGCTCTATATTTGAGTTTGTTTCGTGGATATTGATATTTGAAAGCCATTCCTTCAGAATGTTTATCGATTCAGGGAATGAGATATTTGTAGATAGAGTATCACCAGGTTCAAGTTTAAATCTCTCAATTTTGCAATTAGGTCCAAAGAATTGTTTACAGACAAACTTAGATTTGGAAGTTGCTAAATTTCAACTAACCATTTTGATGTTTGAAATGATTACTTTCATTATCTGGCTTATGAATCTTAGGTGAGCAATACAGTTTAGGAAGATTATGATTCGAAGGCAGCTTTTGAATTATCGGAGATCACAGTGTTACAAGATTTTAATGATTGATTTGCTAATTCGACGCATTTAGATTGTGTCTCTAGACGGTGGTATCCTCAATCAGTTAATTATTCATTCTGAGAGTGCCAATATCTTCATTGGCTGTTATGAAAGACGTCGACTGGGAAAATTGATACCGATAATAGAGCTACACTAATGTACATAATTTGTTGAAAAGATGCTACTATTATTTCTGTCATGTTCGGAAAAGCTGTGCAATTGTAGACCCATTTCGCTGCTAAGTAATATTCCAAAATTGTTTGAGATGACATTCATAACCTGATTTCAAACCGTATTCTCACATATTGTCAAAACGGATTAGTTAAGCAAAGGTCAAAGGTAACTGGGTTAGTTGTAATACAATTTCTCGCGGAATCGGTTGAAACGAGTGTTTATACGAATCGGCAAAGCCTTCGACCGATTAAATCATCATAATCATCAAGAACCTTAATAAATTTGGTTTTCCCCCACACCTGATAGTTTTCTTTGTCAGCTACTTGCACCATCGATGCCAGTTCGTGGAGCCTGCTGTCTTCAGCTATGACATATCTGAACACTGAGTTCAAAAGTCAGTGTGACGTCTACAACAAGAGGCTTGGAGAAATACGTAGCATAGGACAGTATCGTGTGGCTTTTCCTCACACTTGGTAGCTTTCCTTGTCAGCTACTTGCATCATCGATGCCCGTTTGTGGAGCCTGCTGTCTTTAGGTATGCCATGCCTGAATATTGAGTTCAAAAGTCAGTGTGACGTCTACAACAAGAGGCTTGGAGAAATACGTAGCATAGGACAGTATCGTGTGGCTTTTCCTCACACTTGGTAGCTTTCCTTGTCAGCTACTTGCATCATCGATGCCCGTTTGTGGAGCCTGCTGTCTTTAGGTATGCCATGCCTGAATATTGAGTTCAAAAGTCAGTGTGACGTCTACAACAAGAGGCTTGGAGAAATACGTAGCATAGGACAGTATCGTGTGGCTTTTCCTCACACTTGGTAGCTTTCCTTGTCAGCTACTTGCATCATCGATGCCCGTTTGTGGAGCCTGCTGTCTTTAGGTATGCCATGCCTGAATATTGAGTTCAAAAGTCAGTGTGACGTCAAGAACGAGAGGCTTGGAGAGAAAGACGTAGCATACGACAGTATCGTTCAGACTTAATGCCGCGTAGCCGAGATTGAATATGATAAGTGATAAATATTCTTAGGAGACTCCGTGTGATTGAAATGTATTTTTACCTGTAAATAAGCTTATATAAGAGTGTTATAAGTGAATAAAGTATGCTACAAAATGCCCATTACGTCTATTCAGATGACAGTATCCTGTTAGAAGTCGTGTCATCAGTTTTATGCCTCTTCTGCTCTTAAAGAGAAGGACTTTCGGTGTTTGGGCGAGAGCGCAATGTGAAGTTTCGCCTGCCTCATTCCGGGGGCACGACGACAAATCGAGAGTCACTGTCTATCCAGTAGCTCTGTGAGGGGGCATGGAGCCCGGTGCTCGATGAGGTTCCAATTGTTGGATTGGGGCCAGGGATGCCAAGGCAATCTCATTTGTCCAATTCTTCGGCCACTTATTCTTCTCTCATGCCAGAGTGACCGGGTAGCTATATTAGCTGAAGTTTGATCCTTCTGGCTAGTTCAGATATAGGATCTCCCTGCAACCCAAAAAATGCCTAAAAGTCCATAAGGGTCGCTCGGCTGTTTGTGCAGATATAAATCCGCCTATCTCGGTAGCTTGGTCTCAGGTTTTCCAGGTCACAGGTCCGGAATGCAAAGACTTCGGCCTGGAAAACAGTAACGTGAGCATCTAGGGAAACTGAAAGTTTCACTCTGGGTGTGCACGAGTAGACTCCGGCTTTGCTGGACTCGCCAATCTTGAACTCGTTCGTGAACCATTCGAGTCCCCTTGGCGAAAATGGCACAGAGTCCTTGTTCTCCCAGTCCGGCCTTTGTGTTATGAGCACGTGTGGTGTGAAATTGGTTGAATAAGTGCAAGTATAGTTCGACTTCAAATGAATTAACGATACCGACACATTTTACGGACTTTTAGAAATAATCTCGTATTGTTTCAATGAGCTTAATTTGAATTACATATTATTAGGAAATTTTCAAACAAACCTTCAGAAGACAGACTTGTTATATTGATAGAAGCAAATGGGGTGCAACTAAGGACTCAGTTGACGTCTGGCAGCCCCGTTTAAACAGGAAGTCCTCAATGCTCTAAAGAATAAATAAAACTTACTGAAAACTCATAGTAGTTATTGCAGCATTGTGCTGTAACTTATAAGTGACCAGCTGCAACATAGCCTCTAGCTTGTGACTCTGTGAAAATATAAGCTTGAGTTTTGCTTGCATTAAACTCTACTAGATTATGAAATCCCCATTTCAAAATGTTTGCCAGATCTTCATTCATAACATCGACCTGCTTCTTCTTGTTTCTCTCACTTCATTGGATGATATTTATCTATTAACTCATTTAGTATTCAGGTACATTAGAATATGTACCCACAAGACTAACAAAGTACATGGAGACACTGAATCTGAGTCATAAAATTAAATCGTAAGTAATTTCACATCGTAACATTGCAATAAACATATTTCAGACAATGTTTGATATTTTACTTGCTTCTATAACTAGAACGCATTAAAATTTTCAGACTGATATGTCATTCAGTTCTGTTTTGACACTCATCGAAAACAAGCAACCTTGAAGATTTTTGTAAACATGGGAAAAAGTGAATTTTGCGTATTGATCAAACATTATTTCTAGCGTGGAAGAAAACATTACGCAAACCAAAGCATCGCTTGTTAAACGTTATGGGAACTCTTCACCCTCGATTGGAACGATTCACAAGTGGTTCACTGATTTTCGTTGTGGTAGTATGATACCAAAGACGCCGACGTTCTGATCGTCCAATTGAGGTTACAACACCAGAAATCGTCGATAAAATCCGTAATATGATATTGGACGATCGTCGAGTTAAAGTGCATGAGATTGCTGATGCTATGGACATTCCAATCGAACGGGTACGCAACCTTTTTCATATATTTTTGAATATGACAAAGCTATCTGCCAGATGGGTGCCGCATTTGCTCTCTGTTGACAACAAACATGACCGTGTGACAACTTAGAAGAGTGTTTGGCGATGTTCAAGCGCGATAAGGCCTCTTTGCGTCGTTTCGTAACTGTGGACGAAACATAGATCCTTCACAATACACCAGAGACCAAAGAACATTCGAAACAGTTGACTTGTCCTAGCGAATCTAAGCCGAAAAAGGCCAAAGTGAGTTTATCGGCCAACAAAGTCATGGCGACAGTTTTCTGGGACTTTTCATCCTGCCCTTGTAACAACATGGTCATGAAAGAAAAAAATTACATATCTAAGATTACAAAAATATTAAACATAGACATGTTAAGAACTATACTCGAATATTTCAAAAACGGAAAAATAAAATAGAACAACAGATTATGTATTTGCTTCGACTGTATTGTGTTGCATTCTATCAATGTGGCAAATTGCCAGGTTCCTTTCAATTGTTAATTCAAAACAACTATGTCTTAAGTATTTATGTGTTTGTAACCATATTATTTTAATCTGTGAATTGATATCACTTACTCATATTGCTCAGAAGCAATTCTTAAAGAATTTAATGAGCTTATTCTTATTTATTCACTAGCATATTGTATTTATTATTATGATTCTTGTATTGTTTCATATTGCTGTATAGTCTTGTTGAATAAAATTATTATTATTATTATTATATTATACTATCGTTCATTGAAAATACTCTTTCAATCAACGATACTTTGAATGGGTTCAATAATACAATATAGGACTCTAGTTGAGAAAACGATAAGAAGTGTATGATCAAATTTAATTTTCTAATCAATTTTTCAAACATATCAGTACCCAATCATTCAAAACTTTGCTATTTTGTGAACCACTATCATATTGTTATTATAAATTCGTATTTTATTCAGATTTGACGATTCTATTTGGTTGTCTGACTTGGAATGCTGGATGTTTTTGTATCGTTAGGAATGTTGTAACAGATCGCATTCGATGGAATTGTTTGATATATTGGAATTTTCAAGGAAATATACATTATTTATATAGGATGCGTGTCGGTGTGCACATAAACGCATTACCGTTGACCCTCGTTAGGGAATCAGATTTACCTTGACCATTAATGTCACCTGAACCAGTTCAGTCAACATGTTGAAAGACTTGACCAGTAGTAAGTGAGGCAATATGGTACACACTGTTGTATAAGGTGTATTTATTTAAGTATTATTTAATATGTCGTATGAGAAAGTCATGTTTGAAACCTTTACAACATAACAGTGTACCTTCGTTGTTGGCAGTTGGTAGATCTATATTTTGATTAAAGTCGACTTGAAGTACAACGTTACTCTTTCCGTTGGTCCAGGGTGGTCCTGTTAGATCTATAACATACACCGATCTAACAGTTTCAAATTTATCGGGGTTTGCGTAAACGAAATTTTTTAAATAAAATATGCATTTGAAATCCGTGGACATAGCGTAAGCTATTGCAAAATTGCTTTTATCCCAATCCAATTTGAGTGGCTATGTCGATTTATATGACAATGACATTGTTAACTGCCAAATTAGGGTACGAGGAAAGAAATTGTGGCGACCTTCATTTTCAAATCTTGTCGATAATGTGGTAATGAACGTATGGAGAATATTTTGTACATAGAATATGACTCCATAATCAGCCAACTTGAGTTCCGTTCGTCATTAGCTTTAGCACTAACACAATCTGAAAAATGTTAATTCTGATAATAAAAACATTATTTTCTCTGCAGACCATCGAAACAATTTGGTAAATAAACTCCCACTTCGAACCATTGTCTACCCCATTACCACATTCAGAATGATTTCTAATATTTAAGAACGTAATTTTCGATTTAGCTGTATATGATGACTCCTGTAGCTTTCAGAATGTCACAGTGTGGTGAAACAATTTGTCAGTATCAATTCTGAAATAAATGTTAAAAGTCTTGTGTAATTTTCACTTTAATTCTCCAACTTCCGAAAGTTGATTTAGAATATTAACATAATTAAAATTTTCAAGTTTCCAGTCGTAGATCTAGTAGTACAAATTGTTGTTTTTTCAGAGGAAATGCCAATAGGCAAGCCCATATTTATTTCGAATCCTTCTCTCTCCATTCATAATAACTACAATACTACTAAATGTAACATTGTCCTTTTAATATGGAGCTATTTCGACGAGGGCTCCTTGATAGATCCATTATGTCACGTGTACAGTGAAATACGATAAAATGCAATATGGTAGTTACGTTCACGTTTTGCTTAATAATTAACCTTGCATCATAGCATATCATGAAAAGAATGTACTTTTCCATACGAAAATTGAATATCGCCTTGTACCTAATGGCCTTATTTCATACACTCTGTACTGATTCATTTATCAATCAAACAAGTAGCCTCCATGATCAATTTCTAATATATAGGACTAACGATATAATTTTTTTCTTCGTTTTCCCCCATAATACAACATATTAAAACGATGCTAAAGTAAAGTTTGTATTCCAGAATACATATTCCAAATTTATGGGTTATACTGTTGAAGTGAAAATGTATATCCTTGTTTTGAGAAATTCTGAGCAATATCCATTGGCAATGATACTGAAGCAAAAAAACAATCAAGATTTCACAAAGATACATCTGTCATAATACCAGTGACTTCACTTCATTGCGATCCTCAATATTTCCCTAATCCAGAAGCGTTCGATCCTGAAAGATTTACAGAGGAAAAGAAGAAGGAGCTGCAGTACGTTTACTTGCCTTTTGGAGATGGACCTAGAAAGTACATCGGTAACCAAATGGTGGTAAAAACAAAATTTTGATGAATCTATGCATTTTTGATGTATTGATTCAAATTTTCTATCACAATTGGGTACCTCAAATTATAGAATATGTCGAAATGTTTGAACCAATCGTTTCTTTATTTATAATGTAAAGTAATACAAAACTTAGGTAAGAACTTAACACGAACGGTTATTATAATATAACTTAAATAATATGAAACGAAACCACAACAAACAACTTCCCCCAGTCTCCTCATTTCTATTCACATATTCCGATAATTCCCCCAGTCCTTTCCAGCTTCTATGAATTTTACTCAAGTTTCAACTCACGGCCACGTCAGGCAACAAAACAAACGCCGCCTTTGCAAATAAAAAGTATAAAGAGAAACAAACTATTGTAACTTATAAATATTCTCCGACAAATACTCTTCCCATTAATTTAAAACCATACGTTTTTCACATCTGCGTGATCGAAGATAGAAGGACCTTTTTCTTGATTTCCCAAATAGAGGACTGATTGCGATAAATGTTTATTATATCAAAATTAAAAGTTCTTCCTGATATATTTTTCTGACTGTTTCGAACTGATGGTTCAAAGTTCATTTATCAATTGAATTTTAGCAGTGTCTTCATAGTCAGTAATGGGAACTCTTAATATAGAAATCGTTTATAATTATTTTACCTGCAATCGGAGTTGTATCTATAAAAGTACCGTCATCCTTTTTGTTCTTTCATCTGAACAAATCGTCATCATTGTTATGTATGAAGGTAATTTTAAATCATTCTTTGTAAACTGGTAGAGATCTTTAAAGATTCCTAAGCCTAAATTTGAGAAGTTGCCAACAATATTGAATGATCCCTGAAAGTTGATTGAAAACCTGAATTCATAGTTGAACCGTCAAAACCTAAAGAATAGTTCACTGTTCCTTTAACACAAACTGGGATATTTAACTTCTTGTAGAAGATTGTTATGCCTTCGAACTTCGATGAGTGTGAATAAATGTGGAACGAATCGATTAATTTTATATTTGCATTGGCAGCATAATCCTGAATTTCAAGACAAATATCAAACTACGTGGAGGCGAGAAATTTTTGTGATCGATAGAATTGCGTATACCAAACCAATCACTTACCATGTTAAAGATTTAGATAGAAATAAATGAGTGGTAATTTTTACCAAAAGGAATTATAGAAAACTGTAATTTATTATTCAAAAAGCCCAAGGTCAATCGTATCGTCTCGTTCAATAATTATCCGTTTGTCCATTTTGAAATATTTCCGAACATTATCTTTTGTAGCCAGATTCTTCGTTTTAGTGTCTCTTGTAATCATTTTATAATTAAATTCAATTTTGTCAAGTTCTATTCAATTGCTGAGCATTTTCAAATCTTTCTAATCATTTAAAAGGTTTCTTGTATTTTTAAACTTATTAAATTCAATTTTCTCTAAGATGTTCAATACTTAACTTTTGACTGACTCATGAAGAATCTCAAAATCATCTTTGGAATAATGATCAGTTTCTTAGTATGGCGTACAACTTTTGAATCTCCTTTTTTCCGAATTAAAACGTTCTTTAATTCTAGTTTTGAAATATCTTCCTGTCTGGCCTATATAAACCATCATTTCAAAGATGAATTGCCTAGTGATATTCGATCAATTAATAAAATTTCAGTATTCAAAACAAAAATCAAAAAATTCCTTTTGGAAAATTGCTTGTACTCTGTTAAAGATTTTTTCAATGTTAAGTGTTTTAACATGTGATAGTACTTATTTAGTAATTTATTAGCTTAATCTTTTAATGTATATACATTTATCTTGACCTGTCCACAAAATATATATTTTAACGGATAAATAAATTTCTTATTCTTATTCTTATTCTTATGATTTTCAGATTCTGTTAGTTGAAAGTGAAGTATTAAACAACCTAGAGAAAATTGAAATCAATAAGGAAGCCTTTTAAATGATCAGGAAGACTTTACCAATTATCACATTTATTTGTAAGTAACTATTATCCTATTGTACACGTACCTCACTCATTCTCTCCTCCTTAATCTCAATTTTAATATTTGAGGAATAAACCATGGTTTGTGAAACCTTTGTTTGATGAAGCCACCGTGTGGTGAAACATGTCACGTTTTGTTTGTGAAAATTTACAAGTATATTTTTTATTAAAACTATAGATATGACTTGTCAACAAGTGAGTTCCAAAACCACTCAAAGCTTTTGAATTACATTTATCCAACAGTTTTCAGGAAAAACGGCAACGGTGATTGAACCAAATTCAAACTGTCGATAATTTTCAAAGATATTTATGGGATCTACAGAATTGTTCGTTTGTTTGGAATGAAATTAGCTATATGAATTTCAGTGTCTTGTTGGGCTTCGTAATCAAACTATATGTATTTTGTATCATGTCCACATCATTATTGTTGTTTATTGGATTTACCATTACAAATACTGCCTTCTTTACAGAAGCCACCTTCGGATTTCTATTCCGCCATGTCACGTTTCAACAAATTCTTTGTAGTTAATGCATTTCCGAATCTCGTTCACACAATCTATTGCATTTATTGCTCCAACATTTCTCGTTGAAACAAAACCTATTGCAATCGGATCATACAATTTTGGAATTGTTTGCTTTATTAGGCTCCAGCTGTTCACATAAAGTGCATACTTTTCCCTGACTTGTACATTCATGTTCATTTTTTTGTTCCGAAGGTTTATCGCATTTTTCACAATAATATGGTCGTCTTAGAAGCTGAGATACTACTGATAACATCAAAATGGTTCTGGTTTTTATGATGGTATATTTTGATTTCTTTCTCTTCTTCTGAATCCTGTTTAAATTTTTGGTACATCTAATTCTAATCTGAATGTAAAAAAAGTCCTCCACTTTTTCAAAGTCTCTGTTATAATAGTCAAAACTTTGACATAATTGTGCTGCTAAATCTTTTTGTATTTTTCTTTTTAAACGTACCTGTTTTATTTCGTTCTGCGTTGAGTTCCTACCTAATATTTTATTTGTTTGATATTATAAAGCTACTACGATTGCTCGAGTTTCACGAAAATTATCCTCATTTCTGATTGTTGTTATACATCTCTCAGTCCTTCTTTCATTCCTCAAGTTCCTTTCCACATTTTGGAATATTGAATATTTGTACTTGGAATACTGTTTGAAGATTCTTCACATCAATTTACAACCATTCTACGTTAGTCGAAGTCGTTGTCGATATCAGATTATTGAAATCTAGATCTGTTGCTATTGTTCTGATACTATCGTCCTTTTGGATACGAGTTTTCTCTATAAATTGAATAATACAGCATTACTAAGTTTTATTAACTTGTTATTTCTTGTTTGGTGAAATCTAAATCTCCCATGAAATTATTATAAACTGGAACAACTTTTATGTGAAAAATTAATTGAGCAACACTGAAAGATGCTTTAGGATCTCTGGTATTATTGACAAAAATAGAATCATCAAATGGAAATATTTCAACAAGTGACAGCACTTTTGATTCATTGGAATAGTCAAAAATAGGTTTGTCAGTAGAGAATGAAGGCGGTCCCAAAATACTCTTAATTCGATCAGAGGTCGATGTATAATTTTCTTCAATCACTGTACGCGGAGAGAATCCTATATAATCAAAGTCTGGATCGGAATAGTTTTTCTTAAGAGTTGGTATATGCATGGTGGCAATCAAACGAGTAAGTTTCCTCTTTAAAGCTTGCGACATATCGTTAAGCGGTACATCTGGTTGTGGTACAGATTTGCCTCTGACGCTTGAAGATGATATGGTTTTTGAACTGAATCTATCCAGTTTTGAATATTTCGACCTACTTACGCGTTTGTCTTGATTCAGGTATTGATATTTTTTCAATTGAGGTTGACTTTTGATAATTGTTAATTGACAAATAGGGATAACAAAAGCGCGGGTTCAAAATGGGGTCTTCTGGTTCGGGGTGCTTTCCCGAACATTTTGACACCAAGAACGTTCAAATCGGTCAATAGTAGCAAAATAGCTTCATTTTCGATTTTTGAGGACTATTTTTACAGGACTATATATATATCCACAAGAATATCATATTTTGGTAAGGATTACTATGGAGCCTGTTTATTTGATTCTGAGTAAGACCATTTTTTTGTCAAAGACGTTTCTCTCTTGTCATCTTCTTGCGGTATCTCAATCGTTTCGCATGATTCAGAACTTCATTCAACTCATTGATATTGACGACCCTTGGTCCACTTATGAACTCACCAATCTTCGTACACTGCTGTCTATTCATTAAGTAGCTGCCCAGTAAATCCCGTGCCTTTCCCCTAATACCGCAGTACTCCAACTTATATAATAACCTACTGTGACTAACTGTTTCGAACGCGTTTTTAATATCAACAAAAAAACACAAACAAGGTTTGCTCTTATCGAGTGCCTCGTATACAAATGACGTTAACATCCCAACTGCATCCTGAGTAGATTTACCCCTCCTGAATCCGAATTGTTTCTCCAATATTACCCTTTGTCTGTCAAGAAAATTCACTATTCTGTTTTCCAAAGCGGTTTCAAAAGTTTTACTTTAAAATAATAAAGTTGGTATCAACTTTCGGTATAACCGGAAGCGCCGAAAAATTGAAAATAATTTAGAATTGTAAGTCCCTTTTTGATGAAATATTCTATCAAAAATTTTTAGTTCAAGTCTGGATATACGTCTAGGGCTAGGTTGAAAACGGATACCCTGTATAAAATTCCAATAACTTCCGTACCAGTAGCAAAATAACAGTTTCTTTTAATGAAGAGTATTGATTCTAAATTCCTTTATCATAATATTATCGCTATGACTGATAAAATCTAAATCTTCATCTTAAGTTTTATCTAAATCACATAATATTATTATCACAATTCAAGACAACAGCTATAACCCTATAACTTATTTGTTATTGTATCGATTTCGAGTGAATACGTTCTATATTAGTGAGCTCTCTTAAATAGCTCTTCTTTACTAAGTTACCTAGTTCGAATAAATTGAATCTTACTCCATACTCGTGTAAGTACATATAAACTCTTCGCATAAATTATATCAGTAGTTTGTACCTAGTTGTGAGTGTATCTTCGATGACGTTACTCCTATTTTTCCAGTAATGTGATATTTCATAATGGATAACGTATGCAGTATATGTTCATCTGCGATAGAAGATAAAAATAAAGGTATTACCTGCGTGGGTTTTTGTAATAAATGTTATCATTTTATATGTGTTAAAATACCACTAAATGTTTTGAATTTCAAAGCACATTCTCAGTTTCCAAAGTTAGAAACATTGCTAATGGAGGTATTATTATAAGCTGCAACAATATTAAAGATACTTCTGACTTTCATCGTATTGCTGTTGACAAACTGTCTGAGAACTATTCTGTGAAAGAAATCACCAATCCTCACCCTCGTATAAAAATTGTTCGTATAACTAAGACATATACTGAAGCTAATTTATTGGATTGCATATTAAGACAAAATTCTCTACTATTGAACGCCAGCTCCGATTGCAAAATAGTAAAATTCTGGCCCACGAAGAATCCGGAAATTTTTCAAATACTTCTTCAACTGAAACCTACATCTTATGACTGCTTTATGTCTCAAGAACACAAGCGTATCTACACAGGCTATGATAGTTGCTCCATGTTTGATGCTACTGATGTTCTACGTTGCTATAACTGTAGTGGTTTCGGTCACGGTTCTAGTTCCTGTAACAATTCCAAGACATGTACGCAATGTTCCAGTAATCACAATCTAATCTAATGGATTGTGTAACCAACTTAAATCAATGCACTAACTGTAAACAGTTGAAGAGTAATTCTACTGGTATGTAAGATATACCAATTAAACATCCTGTTTGGTAGTTAGTGTCCTGCCTATAAAAATAAATTGAAGCAATTTCGGGATTAAGTGGATCTGGTTTAGCAATTATCTAATATGAATGAGTCTAGTGGGAGTAAATGCGTGCGTGAGGATCCATACATCAGTAACATACCTTCGGTCAAAAAGCTCAACATGCATTATCAAAATGTCAGAGGCCCGAATTCTAAAACTAGCGTACTATACAACATTTCATTTACTGTAAGCTATGACTTAATCGATTTTTGTGAAATATGGGTCAATTCTTCAATTTTGAATTTTGAGCTTCACACAACTAACTATACTATCTCAATTTTCAACAATTACAGTTATCGCTAGAGGTGGTGTATTACTATCTATGAATAGTAAGTTTTCTGCTATTGAGATTGATCCCGATATTATTCTTTCTCTTATACCTAGTTTGGATATCATAGGTATCAGATTTAGTATTGGAAGCTGTTTATATATTCGTGCTGCTATATATTCCACCAAATATCCCCTCTACTCGTATATCTAATGAAACAATTGTAGATGCTCTCAATGATTTTAACTTTGGAGAATATTATTCTATGGTTTTATTGGGTGATTTCAACATTACTGAGTATGCTTCGTACAAATGTGACATAGCAGTTGAATCTGCTAGATTATCATAATTCAACAATCTGCTTAGTTATTTAGATCTTAACCAGTACAATTGTTGTCTAAATAGTCACAATAGAATTCTAGATCTCATTTGCTTATTGCGTGAAGATTTGCACCATGCTCCATTGTTTATTAAATTTCAGTATTTTGGTCACGTATCTCCCACATCATTCTGCCATCATAATGATGTGAACATTTTTAATTTCAATAAGGCAAATTATCCATTACACAAAAATGGGATTTTAATCAATTTGTCATCAGAATCTCATCAGTAGTTACTATATCTGACTTCAATTACTGGACACACAATAACTATTCAACTATAGTTTGTGCCAAATAGATTTGATAAATTTTGAAATTACAATTGGCAAGTGTCTTCTATTTTTTGACTTCTTAATTTATTGGTAATAAGATGATGCATTTGAAGGCATTACCTACAACATAGGTTACATAATACAAGTTCCATCATGTGAATATGATAATTTTTCTGATTTGATCCAAAATTCATTATTTCACAAATTATTAGTCTTCGGCACACTTGCTACATGATGTTTAGTTCTTAGTTATAATTATTAACAATTTGGATTAAGAGAAATATCAAAAAACTGTTATACATCATGTCATTTTTCACACATGTTTTTCTGTTTGCTGAATTTGAATTTTAACTTTGCCACCTAGTGGAAATGATGCATTCTGAGAAAATTGTTAATAAAATGCTGTATTTGCTCTGTCTGCACTAACAATACCAGTTGGGTCTGACATCAAGGTTCTTCTGTAGAGTTTTCATTCACTTCACTTCACCCTGATTGTACAGAGATGACATTTGATGAGCAACAACTTTGTTAACTATACTTGGCGGATCAGACAACTGGCTTCAATAAGTATATGTTGGAAGGAGTACGCAGCCTACCATGATAACCAGAAGACCTATATCCTTGGCCACAACTGTCAGTCTGCCATGATGTGATGCCACAATATTGGCTGTAACTACTATCAGCCTTCCTGGGCTTGATTAACTTATCCGTACTTACTTTGGATATTGGTATAAGTATTCGGATATTGATTAAATCATGGTAATAATTCACGTGGGGGAAACATTGAAAGAACCTCTTGGGAATTAGCGATAGAATGTTGAGATAAGAGAAGAGCATTGGAATTTTTCTTGAAAGTTTGTTGGTTATAGACATTAGGAGAGACATTACGCAAAAACTTCCACAACCGTTTGATAGAAAATTGAAGTCTAGTTTCAAGAAGTTCGGCACGTTTCGAGATTCACAATGAAGAAGTGACCAGCTTGAGCCTCTTCAGTTCACCTACATAGTAATTAATTCAATTACATATTGACTGAGTGAATTGATGTATATATTAGAATATTGTGAAAAAAGAGCTCTCTCATCAATTGAGAGTTGTTCTTGGTTCAGCCCCTACTTCCGATATACAGTAAATTTCAACGCGCTGTAGCGCCTAAAACTTTCGCTTGACGAGAAAAAAAAGAGGAATTTGTAGCATCTTTATATTCATTTAGTAGGAATCGAAACTCTTTTTTGTGGAAGAGCATAGTTTTCCAGCTATAGGTAAGCGAAAGACTCAAAATACAGCAGTTTTCATCAAACGCATCAATTTTACTAGGAGGCAAAGTTGTATTTCGGATTGAAGAGTACAAAATACATGAAGAATGTATATATTTTTTTCCATAATGACTGAACTATATTGTTAGTAGCATAATTGAATTCATGATGGGCTTTTGTCATTTTTATTCCCATGTTCCCAACAAGAACGACTAATATTTCCACATGAAGAGTAATGATCCTTATTATCTGATATATTATCCAGAGAACAAACCATCTTATCGCGTTAAGAATACTAGTCAAGGATAATAGTAGTAAAGCTGATGAGCTTAACCCCAAATCGCAAAGTTCGGTAAATTTAAATTTTTAGTGATCTTTCAGTTACATTAAAATTACCAACAAAATGGCGAATGCGCAAGACTAATGATTAGACTGCTAGATTCGATATTTTCAGGGATTAGTGTTATACGTATCCCATGAGAATTAATTGAATATACGATAAAACATGCATGAGATTGTGGGGCTTCAATTATTTTAATATGCTGTATGGACATTGTTCATGTGTTAATTGTATATGAATATTGACTACATATGTACGTGTTCAACACTATAATGTAAATAGCATTAAACGAACGAATGAATGCTTATCTACGTCGATCTACTATCGATCTATTAAAAGCTGGATAATTGATATTGGAAATTATGAATCTCCAGGCCCGATGAATATTTCTCTGACTGAAAGATTGCGCTGAGACTTTAAGCTTATATCTGAGATTCCCAAATATTAAAAGTGATTAACATGAAATTCGATTTTTCGAAGTATTTTTCGTAACATTCTCTCATCAGTCTGGTAAAATTGGCATTTCACATCGTGATTTTCCTACTATTGACTGATTTGGACGTTCTAGACGTCAAAATGTTCGGGAAAGCGCCCCGAACCAGAAGACCCCATTTTGAAGCCGTGCTTTTGTTATCCCTATTTGTCAATTGACAATTAAGCCTCTAATTGATTGTTGATTTGGACCGATGATTAACTAATATAGGTATTTGTCAAAATATATGAAAGGAAATTGGCCGCAAATCGTTACTCGGGTGATTTTTGAGGTTGATTATCACGATTCCGTTGTCAGCTGACGTAATTTCAACCGTGTCCCCTCCTAAAATAATTTCTAGATACGTTCCTTAACATACCTACCTATACGATCTCTGTGATATGCCCCCTTGAGTAAATTAATTCGTTAGGGTCACGGGATTTATTTTCTTTTTCTTAACACTTCTATTTTTCATTTGAATTATTAGAAGGCGCCTTACTATTACTTATTTTATACTACCGTGGTCCGAATATTATTGTATAAGTAATATTAATAGATTGATTGAGTGATAAAAATATTGTTCTTTAGTTAATATACATGTATATATACATATAAATGATTTTATTAAAAATTATTTTAAAATGAATTATGAAATAAAAGAAAAAAAATTTTGAATGATATATTTTTATTTCAACTTTCCATTAAAATGTCGAGTTGTACTGTCAACAAAGTCGAATTTCCTGATTCTGCCAACCGTTTCGTCATCAGCAACCTCGAAAACCCCCGAGTGAATTTTTTTACGCTAGTTATGCAACATTTGCACATTTTGGTTGAGAATGTTCATGAAAATGTCGAGTATTCCTGTCAATAAAGTAGAATTTCCCGATTCTGACAACGGATTCGTGATCAGCGACCTCGAAAACGTCCCAAGTAAGGATTTGCGGCCAATTTCCTTTCATATTTTTTTGTCAAATACATTAATTAATTATTATCGGTTCAAATCAACAATTAATTAGAGGCTTAATTGTTAATTAACGAATAAGGATAACAAAAGCGCGTGTTCAAAATGGAGTCTTCTGGTTCGTAGTGCTTTCCCGAACACTTTGACACCAAGAACGTCCAAATCGGTCAATAGTATCAAAATTGCTTCATTTTCTATTTTTGAAGGCTATTTTTACAGGACTATATTGTCAGTTATTCAGAATATTATTTATCGACAAGAATATTTCATTTTGGTAAGGATTACTACGGAGCCTGTTCATTTGATTTTAAGTAAGACCATTTTTTTTGTCAAAGACTTTTCTCCCTTGTCATCTTCTTGCGATATCTCAATCATTTCGCATAATTCATTCATTCAACTCATTGATGCTAAAATTATTAAATTCTTTAATGATTTCTTCTGTGATAATAGTATTAATATTGAATTTGACTGTGAATTTTCTTCAAATTGGCTCACATGGTTGCTATACTTTTGCTTCTAGCTTTTTGTAGACATCAATTGTTATTTTGCCCAATGTTCATTCAAATTACAAACCATTCAATTCAGTATTTGCGTATTTTGTACCAATTGAGTATATAAGTTTGTAAGCATGCTTCAATAATCATGTCATGTCTTGTGGATTATGTTAGGTCTTATATCCAGGATCAACCCACTAAAATTAACAAGGTTATATCAGCTCTCCTATCAGCAATCATTAATTAGACTAGAATCAAGATATTGATCCTACCGCGTCCTCAAAGGGATATCTCATACTCTTCTCGGTGCTTTTTATTGTATACCGGTCACCTTTACATCTTTTCGAATGGTGTAAGGTCCTTCACGGTTACGTTATAAGTCTAGTAGTATCCGTTTCATCAGTGAAGTGTAGCTCCGCAGTCAGTGTGCAAACTTATTGGTGTTTCCTTTGATTATCTGCAAAACTACACACCATCGTTCACTGGACCAATTATTCTCACATGACCGTTGATTTTGCAGTATTCCGACGTGAATACTGTTTGATTCTCTGATTATTCCAGTTCATCATACTTGCCAGGGCATCCTTCTTTCCAAATTCATCTAGAAGGATCTCGGACTGTCTATTTGCCAGAGGAGATCTCTTATGTCCCATACTGAAATATTTGTCTCCTGCTGTGAAGACTACCTGTATAGTGTGTGTTCTTTTACCACAGGGGGGTTCCGGTCCTACAGCGGTGTCTCAGCTTTCTTGCATGTGAGGGCGTTCGCCTATTTATTTCTCTCAATTTCTATATGTCCTGGGTCCAAGTAGAGGGTGATTGTGTTCCGCATTCCCAAGATATTAAGTTTGATTTTGTAACTAAGAAGCATCCTTGAGCTGATGATGCTTAGGCACAGCGATTTTATGGCGGCTTGACAATCAGACATGTTGGGTATGTTCATCTTTTTGTAATCTTTGTCCAGATTGAGTTGTGCATATTCCTCAGTTGCATTTGGAATATATAGTATTTACCCATGGGCTCATAGAATTTGGCTTTGAGACCAGAGACTCCGACTTCCATACATTCTGCAGTTCTGAAGAAGAGATGTTGATTGTTCAGGAATTTTCGATTATGGATTGATTTATGACTTTATATTTGATATAGTAGCTGAACCAGAGGGTAGACCTCAAATAGCCCAGAGTTATAGTGATAATATTCTCATGTTCTCAGTATCTACTACAATTTACTAATATTTTCTTGAATGTACAAATATGATAGATAGGTGGTTTTAGAACTATGAGTGGAACAAGTACCAGCATATGAAACATGTAAATTTAGGTTTGATGAAATTTTAAGGATGTCAATGAGATTGGAAGGATGTTTGTAGTATGAGATTATCGGCGTTTTCCAAACTAACATAATCATTCTGCAAGAGCCTGATGTGGAATCTGGCTGTAATGATCATTAATATTTTCTTCAATAGATAAAATTTTCAGAAGGCGCCGATTAAAAGTTTATTCCCTTACATTGTATCCAAACAGCTGGAGCATATTTAAGCTTCGATAAAAAGAATGCTCTAAAACTAATTATTAATAATACATTATCTGTAGATCAACCTTAGAAGGAGTTTTGTGAAACTGGAAGCAATTAGTTACGTAAGAGGTGAAAAAAATAGTTTTGTATTAAATAAAACACCTAAATACTGACCATAGCATGAAGAATTTTTAGTTATATTTGTATTTTTTCCGTAAAGTTAGACCTTTAACAACTTGATCATACTATACCCCAGGTGATTAATAATATACTATAGTAATTGGAAAGATCTGAAAAATGGTTCAGTCGAACACATCCTAGAAGATTTGTAATACTGTTGAAAGGTTTAAAATTATTTAAATGTTAGAATAAGGAGTTGGTAACATTTTCATGAATGAATTAGACAGGGAAACACTGAGCCCCAATTCTTGTCCGTGTGGGGAATGACATTTTATCTATTCCAGGTTTATACTGAAAATACTAATAACAACTATCATTACGCCAATACGTTTTACTCATTCCTCACTAACAATCCAGATCCCTATGAAGTAGAGGTCCGTGCATCATTGCGAAATTCTGACCATTCACTCATCACTACAACCTGTACCTATATCACTCCACGAACCAATCCAACACCTCCACGCCCAGTTTGGCATTAGAGCTCATCCGACTGGGACGGTCTTAGCATGTTTTTCTCCGAGTTTCCTTGAAGAAGCGTATGTTTTGAATCTGATGACCCAACGCAATGTGCCACAGAGATCTCGGATATTATCAGGCTAGGAATGGAAACTTACTTACCTAATACCAACAAATTCCCGTCAACTGGTGAACGATGATGCAATAAAATATAATAATATGATAAAATATGTTATAGAGACCTCGCTTCAAAACAAACCGCATATCGTTATTGACGCGGTAACCCATGTCTGGAGACCAGAACGAAATATGTTGAAGCCAAAAATATGTGCAATGAAACGATAAATGTTTCAAAAGAGGCATAATGCCAAAATAAGATCAAAGCTTATCGAATGCCCGAATGGCTTTCGTTCATTTTGGACTCTGGCTACTGGTACAAATTTAACCCATAGTTCATTCCCTCCCCTTACCAAAGATCATGGATACTGACTACTACACCACAAGAAAAAGCCAACTTTATTGGTGGAGTATTCGCAGTAAAAACCACTTTGGATCCATAAGGAAAAGACCCTCCTAATATTGCTACTAGCGATAGCCATATGCCTGAAATTGTCTTTCGTCAGAGCACAATTAGGCGCATTCTGCTTGATATCAATAACAAAAAGTCTATGGGGCCAGACAGAGCTCCACCCATCGTTCTCAAGGAACTAGCACTTGAAATAACACCAGTTTTCTGCATGTTGCTTACCCTTCCATACAAACTTGGTGTCGTTCTCAGCTGGAAGACAGCTAGAGTCCGACCAATTCTAAAAAAGGAAAGAAGACCCTTCCTAATAATTATGGACCCATTACACGATTATCTGTGATCTCTAAAGTGATAGAGAAAACAATCAGAATCGAGCTCATCCAATACCTAGAGAGCTCCAAAATCGTAATCGTGAATGACCGGCAATATGGCTTTCGTCAGCAGAGATCAACAGGAGACCTGCTACGTAACACAGGTATGACAGGAATCTATTGAAAAACATGGTAAATCTCTAGCTGTAGCATTGGATATCTCCAAAACATTTGACCGAGTCTGGTACCAAAGCCTTCTTGGAAAACTTCCGTCATATGGTTAGCCGCCTCAACTTTGTAGCTTATTATCAAGTTTTCTCTCAGATAGATCACTTCATGTGGAGGTGACGGAGTATCCTCCAATACAATAGCTATCAACGCTGGTGTGCCACAGAGTTCTGTCTTGGCACCAACTTAGCTTTTGCTCGATGTAAACGATCTGTTGAAAGTGACCACCTGTCCCGTCCACAGTTCACAGCAGCTCCTCATCATCTAAAAAGCACAGATTTGACCTGTTCTGGAGTACTGTTCACATGTTTGGAGTTCGGATCTCGAACATACGCTGAGGCTTTTGGGCTCTATCCAGAAAAGAACTATTCGTCTGATTGAAGATATCACACTCACTAGTTCATTGACCACCCTATAACATCGTAGACAGGTGGGAGATCTCTCCTTTTCTATAGATACTTCTATCGTAAGATGTTCATTAGAAATCTCGTCTGTTGTTTCACCACAAGGGATTTTAGATCGGCGGACTAGAAGAGCTCAAAATAGTCACTCCTTTATTGTCAAGCTCGAGACCTGCCGAATTTCTTCGTACCAGACTTCATTTTTCTATCGATCAGCGAAAACCTAGAGAGGTCTTTCTCTATACCTACAACGTCCAAACCTTCAAGAAAAATTCAAATGTCTATCTTCTCCCTCAACAGTCCACCACTGGCTCACACGATGTTCTTCGAACATTATAGGTATTCCTCTCGTGTAGTCACGATATAAAAAATAAAACAAGAGAACACGGAGCACTAATTCTTGAGTTACAACAGGTTTTAGATCAAAAAATTTTCACGTTCTCTATTGACTATACCTAATATTATCTTATAGTTTAGATGACGGTATTCCATAATACAAGTTAGTTCATACTTCGGATACATTTGAGTGAATACAATCCCTTACCACCCACGACAATAGCTTAGAACAAACATTGAGTGGGGGAAACTAACTTGGTAACATTTCAGAACCAAAGGTATGTACAATATATATAATAGACAGAGTTAAGTTGTCTATCACAGCTGTTTCGCTTTCTCATTAGCTCATCAGTGAATCGAGTAGGACTATTCGACCATCGCTGCCAGAGGTATAGATACCCTATTTGGGAATGCTAGAGCACCAAGTGTTCCAAACACCATCCACCAGAAGAATCATTCACAATGCAATGCATAGATTCCAAGATCTCACGCGTTTCAGAGAAACTATAGGGAGAGTATTGGACATGAAGCCACCAAGTGGCAGTAACAAAACAATGCATATTGACATCATCGTCCTACTCGTTCCACTGAAGAGTTCGTAAGAGAGCGAAACAGAAGTCTGGGATTGATGAACGTGATGTCACTGTTCGACCTAGAGCAATCTTCACTCTCTATATTGATTTTTAATGCGAGAAAGTATTTGCTATTCATCCAATGGAAGAAGATGTAAGCCACATTTTCTACAGGAACAACAGATATGTACTCATAATATTAAGGCTTTTTGTTGATCTACAATGTTTTCTAATATATATTTCAACATAATTCATTCACAGTAGTGTTCCAGCTGTACCTAATCTCTTGAACAGACAGGGGTAATTAATTTATCCAAACCTAGCGAACATCAGACTACATAGAATAATACATACGAATGTTTTAATATGCCAATACACATTTATATACATGCACTATGAGAAATAATTCGGATGAATTCATAATTTAACCATCAAATTTAAATACTGACATATCCCGCGCTTCTCAACGAGTGACTTATAAACCATGAACAATTTTGAAGTCGTTCTAATGCGCTCAAATTTGAACATGGGTCGGTTCCCCTACGCGTGTTCAATACATTTTTCCCAATAGATAGCTTATGGAGCATGAAAAACTATGGTGTCATTTTGAAGCTGTCAAATTTGGACACGTTTCAATTTTCTTTATGCAACTTGAACACATGCTTCCCATTAATAGTTTAGAAAACATTACGAACTCTGGAGTTGTTTTGAAGCCCTCTAAAAAAATTCTGAATACCATAAGCTATTTTTGCTTCATAAGGATAAAATATGATTTTCATTGTATTTACCAGTATCTAGACAGATTCCCATATTCCAAACTTAAGTGTAATTGAGGAATGTTCTTAAATCGCAAGGATGCAAACAAGGTCGCGGATGCCGCGTGGTAGTTTTCCGTTTATTCATCGAGACACCTACGCACATTTACCTCTTTCACTCTCGTAAATAAAACGTCTCAGAATGATTAAGGCGGACAATTCACAGCGACTACATATTCGCACTTATTTCTGAACTTTTAGTTAAAAAATGTTCAAAAAATTGTGTTATGAAGCAACTGCCACTGTTTATTAATAATTGTTTTATTTTTGATGAACAAACACACTACCACGTTCGACACGGTAACCATTACGACTGGTCATGTTATTGAAGAGAACTTGAATAATTAATTATTAGTGTCCAACAATTCAAGGGTAAGGGTGCAGGGACTTTTGTTACCATAGAAATATTTGTTGCGTCGACGCGCCAGGTTATTATGACCATTGGTCAGTTGGCGCATGTATCGTACGCTTAGACATAATGTGATTTCCTAATATATCATTATTATCACAATTATCAAAACCAGTACGAAATTGATCAATTGCTGAGAAAGTGAAATGGTGGGAACATGTCCATTAGTCATTCTCTTGGAATGATGTGAATATTTCAATTGAATTCAGAAGTTATTGCAGCATGTTGCTAAAGAAACAACTCATTATATTTTTTCATTCAAGTTCATGGATGTATGTCTTTAACAAGCTTCGCTCCGCTCCGCCTCATAATTTTCTGTAGAACTCTGAAGTATTATCTAAAAAATTTAATTGATTTGTTCCTTACATTGGCATATTCTATTTCAAACAAGTAAGAATACTACGTCCATTGTTGATTGCAACTTCGCAATTCAACTGTTCATTTCAAAACACATACAACAGTTTATTATAAGCATTTAATATAAATGCCTGCCTTTATTCACTTGGTTTCTACCAATCTGTAGCTGAATGAATCTTAAACAACTACCACTTTGGTCCTAGCCTATTCTAATAACAGGCCGGAATACTAATGACTCATCGCATCGTGACGTCACATAGTCAGATCTACACAATATAGAGATCCGTTTGATACTCACGTGTTTTTTGTTGTTGTTGTGTATTCTCAAGTTATTTTCTCCAGTTTGACAAGTTTCCAAAAAACAATTAAAAAATGTGTTCTACGTATGCTCCTTCCATTTCTACTTTCTCATTATACGTAGTATGAGGAAACTATTGCAATCGACCTAAGAATGTGGAGAATATTCCGCTGTACCTATTGGTGATTAATGTAGGAACTGTATTGTTTTGAGACGAAGTATCCCCCTTTCAAGTGGGGAAGAGAGATTCATCTAAAGTTTTTAAATTGAAACTATTTTATTTTATTGAATCATCATAACCAAAATATTTTTCTGCTCATAAATACATATCATAATCATATAACCTGCAGAAGTATCCGAAATTCTCATTTCGTCACATTACGTCATCGAAATGGTGTCATAGATGAACACAAAGCTGTAGAATTTCATGAATAATTACCTAATCCGTGAGTTGTCAATCAGTCAATCCCTTCATACATTCCGGAGACCTCAGAGAAAATTAAGAAATGTTTGAAAAAGTATGATATACTAACCGTATTGGAAAATATACAAATTAAATTGTTTAGATTGCGATGGGACTGGAATCTCTGAACAATATTTATAAAAAAGAATGTATGGCCATAAGTATAGCACAAGAAACAAAAACTTAGAAAATTCCACCGACCTTGCTAAACACTGCTTTGATTATAACCATCAATTCGATTACAATAATGTTAATATTTTAACTAGGGCAACCAATTATTATTAAAGATATATTCTGGAGATGATTCACATAAAACGTGACTCCAAATCTGTAAGTCATAGGACAGATATTCAGGCACTAAGTCAGATTTATACTAACTTAATTAATTAAAACTCTTGCAAATTCTTACATGCATCTTCATAATGTTAAAAGTATATTTCAGGTGGAATGTCAATAGTATATTTCCAATAACTGACAAACCTTTTTCTATTAGCCCGTAAATCTAACATCTGGTTTGAAAATGGATGCTTGAACCTAATGTTCTCGTTTCTAGTCGTACATAGACTTTGTTGACATGAACTCGCATTTATTAAGAGTACTGCTTAACAGTGGATTCTTGATATATTATACTCATAACATTGATGTGTTACAATTTCGATTATTCGTGTGATAAGGGCGCTTTGTGTAGTACAAAGTAATCCAGTTTTAGACAAAATAAGTCTTCTAAAGATGGTCGTGAGACCGAAACGTATGTTAAGACGAGAAAATATAAAGCATACGTGTTAATGTGACCTATTTCCCGAGAATTTATATATAATTCATTCAATGGGTCAAGAATCTTTATTATTTGACTATCTGTAAACAGCTTCTTGTATTATCTTACACAAGAAAGTAGGGAACGAGCGGATATGGTGTGTCAAATTATCGAATCGAAGAAAGCAAAGCCAGTTATTTCGGATCTATATTAATTTATTGAAAAAGAAGAGCGCATGAAAGCAATAACATTAACTGAACATAAGAGAATATATATCATCCCTAAATGGCAATCATAGTTCAATAGGTTATAGTGTAGGATTATGGAAGAACATCGACTGCACTGAATTTTATTGACAATTGAGTTGATAATTATATAAACCAATTGCATTTAATCAAAAACCTATGTAAAATCTATATCTTATCATTCCTTGTCTTGGAATTCTATTAGTTATTGTCTCTCGCCATGACCCAATGAAGATATTGCGTTTTTGAACAAAAAAATTAAGCAACATTGACTGACCAAATAAGTGAATATAAATTATCTCCAAGCGGTTATTCTAGGTTATTAATAGGTTTGTTTTTAGAAGCTACCAATATTAACTGAATACAATAATTGAATCAGAGAACAATATTGATGAGAAATAATCACCCATATGCACTGAAAATCCTATTAAAGTACTGAGGACCTTGTGGCTACCAAGTAGCCATCATCAGAGTGAACTTAATTATAAATCAAAAGGTGCATGTTTAAATTCTATTTGGGGATAATAATGTAAACAATGAGTTACCCTCAACTGGAGATAAATCAGAATTTAACAAGCTGCTTTTTTGTTTATACATTTCCATCCCTTCTAAATCACCTTTATATTTGTCTGTACTGTGTTTTAAAAGTGATGAAGTTTTTTGAGAAAAGGTGTTAACTGTATTCAAAATATGTTCGGCTACCGCTGACTTTTTATCCATTATTTTTCTTTATATGGCAAACTGTTCCTTATAACTAGTTAAAATGTTCCTTCTAGTTTGACCCACATAGCATTTTGCACAGGACTCACAACTGATTTTGTAAATCCCGGATTTGTCGAAATCGGAAACTTTATGAAAGATGTTGCCTAAACGGTGCTTTAGCTTGTTCTCACATCTATAAGCTGGATGTATTGCAAATTTTAAGAACAAACTATGGAATTTACTAGTTAGTGAAGAATGATGATTGGAACTTTTGAAGGTAAAATTCTAATTTAGTTAGTTGGCTACGTTCCAATTTCCTTTGTTGTTTAGAAATTAAATTATTGATCAATGATTTGTGGTAACCATTGTTCAACGCAATTCGTTGTTATAATTTTGCTGGCTCAAAGGAACGTTCAATAATCTATGAACTAGACTATTGAACGGAGATATTTTATATCTAAATGGTGTAGCTGAATCCGCCGGGGTATACTACCTATATGTTCGAGTTCAATTTCAAGTTAGCAGGTTATTTCTAGGTTTATTTTTGAATGCAATTTTTGTGACGACTTAGTGGAAAATTATATCTATGTGGAACGTATTACTGGATGAGAAAACAAATGAGATGGCGCAAATTGATAACGCCCAGGTGAACGTTCATCACGCTATACTTTTCTACTTTGGGTATCTTCTCACAGCTAGAAGCCACTAACCTACAGACAATCTTTATATCACGTGATTGAATGATGTTGGATAGTAATAACAATAATAAATCAGCTTCATTAAAAAAAATCCTTGCAGCCAAAGAACAGGCCAAAATATAATAAAAATAAAATTAAAAATATTAGTGTGATATACAATATTGAGATAGTAGTAATTCACACAGAATAAATTAAAATTACAAGAAAATAATTACATACAATAATGTGGTTACCGACGCTTTGATATCTAGCAAACGAAATCATATGAACACCTTTATCACCTATACCAAAGCAAAACAAGCAGCCTCTAAAAATTAATTACTTGCTGTAAATAAGCTGCGGAAAATGATACAGGGGATTGTAGAGATTTTAGAGGCCATTCATTTCCTGACAAGTTATAGCCCCTTGAATATTGAGGTTAAGATGCCTCTTTCCACCTTTCTCCAAAATTGCTTAAATTGAAAAAATATTTGTTTGGCAATGATAGTACTTGAATAATGCTACTATTTTGACCTATTGCGTTATTGGTTTTTACTTTTTTGCAGGAAAAGGGTGGAAAGACACCCCTTCTACATCTATTACCGAAACTTTTAAAGCTTATTGAAAATTTTGCTTTAAGAGCACTTCGGCTGTGATTTCTAGAATGTTCACCAAGAACCAGTTAGGGTTTGCGCTGAATCAACAACTTTGAGTAATCCGGAATCAAGTAAGGATTCTCATCTGTCGAGACATCAAAGTAATATTTCACTCTTATGATAGAGCAGCCAGGACTTGTATTATTAAAAAACAAAATATTAATTATTATAAATGTGTAGTTTGATTCTCACAATCAATATTCAAGTTATTAACTACATGTTTCGGGGTCTAGACCTTACACCCCATTGTCAAGTATTGTAAGTGGATTCATTTATAAGATAAATTTGTAATAACAATTAGATATTTTGTTTCTTTGTCCTAGACAATGTCTCTTATTCGGAATTCAAGACGCCACGTAGCGTCTTGAATGATAACTATTCAGAAAACACGAAACAATCTTTATAGATCTCCGGGGTAAACTTGTTCACAAAGTTATTGTTAATGAACTTCAAAACAATAACAAGTCGGAATCAATAAATTATGTAGCCTGCTGTGCACTTGGCAATTGATATGTATATAGGTTAGATCCACTTCGCGTGTACATTGTGTGAGTACCTAGAATCAACAAACATTACGGAGTAAAATACATATATTTTCATTGCACTTTAGATTAAATAACACACTAAAAGTAATGTCTTTTGATTCGTAATAGTTTTTCTGTCAAGATACGTCGTTATTGCGTTTCACTTCAATATCCTGCCTATAACTCAATTGGGAAGTTCAGGCTGTTGAACATAAAATTATTAGTAGGCTGCGGTCATAAGGCCCTATACTGAAGCGCAGTAGCAACCGTACTCTATTTGGGAGCAATTTAAGCTAACTTGGTTAGTGAAGACTCGGTAGATAAGTTTCCGCAAAATGTAATTATGAAATTTTCAACTGTGCTTAAGGATACATGCACAAATGTGTGTAGACACTTAAGGTTGTAACATTTCATACAGGGCGTTGAATATTGATTTCCATATTAGCGAGCTGAATAGAACCACCATCGTGGTAAAGAACGAGGTCAAATATCTAGGTATTTTATTGGACAAAACACTCTCACCTTCAGTCAGCACTTGAAAAGTTCATACAAAAGACGTCACGTGTCTTCATAATGTGCAGAAGGATGGTAGATGAAACATGGGGTTTTCCCCCAAAATACTGCTCGGTATATACACCAAGATGGTGAGACCTATCCTTAGCTGTGGGGCGATAGCCTGGATCAATAAAACCAAGGAAATTGCCCAACAAAGAGATCTAAGTATGAACCAAAAGTCTTGCCCTACGGTTAGTATGGGGAAAATATTGGGACTAACTCTCTTTCATATAGCAATACGTAGGTCAGCGAAAAAGATCATGCTCAATAAAATATAATATTAAACTTTGTTGGAAGGATAACGCGTCTCTGAATAAGAAGCACTCAATTACCATGGCACCAAAAGATGACATGGGTAAGGTATTCGTGTTTACACATAACTTCCAAGCCCAGTTTGGAAACAAAGAAGGGTGGGGACAGTGGTGGTACTCTCACCTTGTTAGGAAAAAAGCAATTTGCTGATACATCAATGAATCAAGAACACCCAAATGTACCGGAACCGCAGTCTTTGGGCCCAAAACCAACTACCCCGAACCCATGGGTAAATACACCAGCAGCAATATGGATCTGCACAGCTCAAATGATCACATTAGGAGAGCCTAGTCACCTTCCACTGGGTTCCAGGACATACAGGAATTGAGGAAATTTAACATGCACGCATGGGAGCTGAAACGTCTCTAGGCAAGCACATTGTACAGGATACATACAGAAACAAACTCAGTTCAAAGTACTGAAGTTTTCTTCTGAAACTTAGACAATCCAAAATTTAGAAAAAATGATATTTCGGAAAGTATAAGCTGGAACAAACTGAGGATCATAATAGGATTCATGACAGGACACTGCAAACTCAACGGCCACATAAGCAAAATTGGCCTTGTGAAGGATGAGATGTGTAGATTCTGCCCAGAAGCAGGAGAAACACCAATACATCTGCTGATGAACTGCGAAGCTACCCTGCTACGAAGGAAAAAAATTTCGGAACATGTACAACTATCGAGGAAACTTCGTCAATGGAACCGGGAAAAAACTTGACTTGTCTAAGATAGCTGAAACTCACCGGTGTATTGTGAATCAGTACTATATAAGGGGGATGCGACAGTACTTTGAGAACGCAGTTTACATGACACCCCTAATAATCTAATCTAACGAAGCTTCAGATGAAATTATCACAATGTTTTTAAATGAAACCCTCCCTGTATATTTTTACTCTAGTTGAAGTGCAATTTCTTGATGTGACTTGTTTGGGATTGTTTTTCAATATTGTCTCAGTTACAACGTTTTATTTTATAATATGTTTGAGAATAAAAAAGTACTAAAATAGCGTTTGTATTGATAACAACGACTGCCATAGTTCTGTCAGTAGGCTTTAAATAAACAGCAAAAACACAAAGAAATTTTTTGATAAGGTGGTGCTTACAGATGAGGCTACTTTTCATAAGAACATAATACATTAATCGGCGGAATTTTCATAATGATCATCAACATCGATAGTCACGTAATACTTAATAATTCTTTTTGGAACTTGATTTAAATGGACAGGTATCTATGTCACTTTCTACAGAATGTACTGGAAGAGATTATTGGAAGTCTTCCTTTGGCTTCAGTTCAAAGATCATGGTTTTAATTAGATATAGTCTGAATGTCACCAGTAGATGAACTGGTCGCGTTCTCCACCAGAATATCCGGTCTCCACTTCCGGTCTAGCTGTCGATGTGCATCCGGTGCATGAGCTCGTCCTTATCAGTTTTGAAAGGATGTAGATGATAAGGATTTTATTTTATTTGTAAAGAGTATACAGGGTGTGTTCAAAAAGTGTGTCAGATGTACAGAGTCACGTGACTAACACATGGCAGCATGGCGACCCTAAGGTCCAACTGTCATGGCGACCATAAGGTCCAGCTGTCATGGTGGGCATAAGGATCAGCTGTCATGGCGACCATGAGGACCAGCTGTCATGGCGACCATAAGGACCAGCTGTCATGGCGACCATAAGGACCAGCTGTCATGGCGACCATAAGAACCAGCTGTCATGGTAGACCTAAGGTACAGATTGCTTCGTAGAGATGTCACCACCAAGTGACAGCTGTCATGGCGGACCTAAGGTACAGACTGCTTCCTGGAGGGGGCTCCGCCACCTCTAGGAAGTAATCTGTACCTTCGGTCCAAAAGGTACAGACTGCTTCATGAAGATGTCATCACCACTGTCAAACATCATCATCATCAGGGTTAAACCGGAAGTGGGTTATATATTCGACACATTGTTACACCGGAAGTGAAACCGGAAGTGATCATTTTATTGCATATTCAGAATCTACGTGATGTGCTGAATAAGAATATACTATTTATATGTCGATCAGTTTGACCGATCTCTCGCGATAAGGATTTGAAATTTTTTATTTTTTAAGTGGGACTCCATGGGTATCAAATGAAAGGTCTTAACGCGTAGAATATGAATTTCAAACTTTAGGTTGCTTCGTGTAGGTGTCACCACCAAGTGACAGCTGTCATGGTGACCATAAGGTCCAGCTGTCATGGCGACCATAAGGTACAGCTGTCATGGCGAACCCAAGGTACAGACTGCTTCGTGGAGGAGGCTCCGCCACCTCTAGGAAGCAATCTGTACCTTTGGTCCAAAGGTACAGGCTGCTTCATGGAGATGTCACCACCACGTGACAGCTGTCATCGAAGGTACAGAATGCTTCGTGGAGATGTCGCCACCACGTGACAGCTGTCATGGCGACCCTTGGGTACAGGCTGCTTCATGGAGATGTCGCCACCATATGACAGCTGTCATGGTGAACCAAAGGTACAGGTTGCTTCGTGTAGGTGTCACCAACACGTGACAGCTGTCATGGTGAGCTGAAGGTACAAGCTGCTTCGTGTAGGTGTCACGTGACAGATGTCATGGCGGACCGAAGGTACAGGCTGCTTCGTGTAGGTGTCACCACCACGTGACAAAGACTGCTTTGTCATTGTTTCAATCCGGCGACCATAGTTTACGAACGATGATGACGTCACTGCTTCGAACCGATGACAGTAACTGATTCAATCCGGCGACCATAGTTCACGAACGATGATGACGTCATCATCGTTCACGAACTATGATGGGCTAATGAGCAATAAAATGTGAATAATCATAATGATTGTATTACATTCATACACATGTTTTTTCGCATGATTCAACACATGCTTTAACATTCAGACAAGTGTTTCAACATTCAGACACGTGTTTCAACATTCAGACACGTGTTTCAACATTCAGACACGTGTTTCAACATTCAGACACGTGTTTCAACATTCAGACACGTGTTTCAGCATTCAGACACGTGTTACAGACACGTGTTTCAACATTCAGACACGTGTTTCAACATTCAGACACGTGTTCCAGCATTCATACCTATTTAACATGTATTTGATACCTGATTTTGACAGAACCGTAGAAGCACCTAACCGCGCGATCAGACATACACAATATAACATCATCATCTAGTATATAAACAAATGCTTATTAACATATGTTCCAGTATGATTTCGATTCGCCTTCAGGCATGATGAAGATTGTTAAGCAAAAAGACTCGTTGAGTATTATGAACTTAGGGTCAAGCAATGAGAATGTTGAACAACCACAACGTCACAGCTTTTAGCTGCCTAATACTCTACGAACAATAATCTGTGGTCCAAGTAATTGTGGGAAAACAAATGTGATGTTATCTCTATTGTTAGATGCAAACGGTCTGAAATTTGAAAACGTGTACATATATTCAAAGTCTTTACACCAACCAAAATACCAGTTACTAAAGGAGACATTGAAGAAAATTGAGGGGCTTGGATATTTTCCTTGTACCGAAAGTGATGAGGTCATAGACCCCACAGAAGCGAGGCCTAATTCAATCATAATATTCGATGACGTGATGTTTGAGAAACAGGAGAAAATTCGTGCTTATTTTTCAAGAGGGAGACACAACTCAATTGATAGTTTCTATCTTTGCCAGTCTTTTGCTAAATGTCCAAAACATGGATTGCGCGACAATGCCAATTGCTTGATTATTTTCAAACAGGATGAGCTCAATTTGAAACATATATTCACCGATCATATAAGTACCGACATGTCACTCGAAAAATTCAAAGAGATATGTAGCGTATGTTGGAAAGATAAATATGGATTCCTTATGATAAACAAAGACTGTGATATGAACAAAGGACGTTATCGCAAAGGTTTTGATAGTTATATATACATCTAACATGTATATATACTTTCATTTGAAATAGACAACCCGCTCAGCATGGACGTGGGTGTGAGTAACACGCTTAAAGAAAAACAACAATTGAAGAAAAAAATTTGGGAGTTAGCAAACGTTGTGAGGAAAAAATATATGGCTGTGAAATTAGGTAAAGCTGAAAATGATGAGATTCTAGATAATATGTTCAGGAATGTATCTAAACCTCTGGAGGAAATTGCGAAAAATGCTGAAATAATCAAACAAAATTCGTTGGTTAAACCTAAAAGTATTGTTTCTACAGCAACACAAATGGAGAACATACCAATCCCAAATATTGTAACTGAAGGGGAAGAGTTCGTATATAACCCCCAAAATACTGAGGAGGATGTGTTTACCCTCGAACCTACTATCGATCAGATTCGTGAAGAATTCAGAAAACATAAGAAAGATAATGCAGAGGCTACAGAGGAGTTTCTGCAACAATACCCCACATTAGCACGTTATTACTTGGAAGGATTCCTATTGGATGATGATGTCAAGAAATACGATGATAGAATGGGATTGCAATATAATTCAACTTTAGACAAATGGTTCATGGGTAATCAACCTATAGAAATTGATAGTGAGAGTAATATAATTATCAAGGGTACTCCGTTCAAGGGTACCACAGGACTGTATAATTTGATATTTTACAGAGATGTTCTACCTGATACTTATACTGTGGAAGATGGAAAAAATTACAGTCAAATGATGGAAATGACTAGTGCCCATAGGCGTAATAACGATCCAGCTGATCGAATAAGAAACATTGTAAAATACAAAAATGTACTGAAACCTTTGATTAATTCCATGAAAAGACCCAGAGCCAAAACATACACTGGAAGTGCATATATCAAAAATGATATGCTTGAATATAACGAGAAACCTATCGAATATGTTTATTGGGATAACGTTAACGGAATTGTGGATAGACTGAGACTTCTTGTTGCATCCTCGCATGCAGGTAACCATAATCATCACAATGAGATAATCTCTATAATAGAAGAATTGATAGAGGCAGGGGTAATTGAACAAAAACCAGGTGTAAGACAAATTCATCTCAGTTATAAAGATGGTTTCAATGGATAAGTTTGGCAGAGCCTCCTCTTCCATGTGGATATATGATACAAATGTATTTAATAATAATTTCAAACAAGTTCACGGACAAGGATTATTCCTAACGAGCGATGGAAGTTATGATATGGAAAATCGTAGATTGTGCAACGTAAAATCACCGAATGATGATGGAGATGTTGCAAATAAAGTATATGTTGATAAATTAACACACAAACTGAATCTGAAAACGGAAACCAGTCTTAAAGATACCTTCAATGTTAGGGTTGATAATTTGATCAAAGATATCAACAAGGATCTGGATGAACATAACTTAACGAATGACAAGGTTATTCTCAACATTGATAAACATCTGATGGACATTCAGAATAAATATAATGGAATGGGGATCTATATAAAATCAGAGTATAAAACAATCAGTGATAGTGTGAGGGAAAACAGAAATGAATTGAAAGAGATCAATAACACATTTAACAGTGTGAACATGCGTCTAAATGACATTACTAGTAAAGTGGAGGCGTTAGAACGACGGATGACATCTGTGGAACCTTCTAAGAAGAGACCCTCATCATCCACAACAACAAAGCAGGGCTCTGTGAAACGTATATCTCCAAATCCTGTGAATATACCCAAAAAATTAATTCTACACTAGATTTCCACATTGATAAGATGAGTAGAGAACAAGTTGTGCATGAGCTTCATAAGCCGAGATCTGGCAGAAATGGGTAATTACGCTCGTGAAAATAGAGGATTCAAATACATTTTGATTATGATCGATTGTTTCTCGAAATTTCTATGGACACGCCCGCTGAAAACGAAATCAGCCAAAGAAGTTCGGAAAGCGGTCAGTTCTATATTGCTAGAAGGACATCGTAAGCCTAGGAATCTGCAAAGCGATCAGGGAAAAGAATTCTTCAATAAACACTTTAACGATCTAATGAAGAAACATAATATCAATCATTATAATACGTATAGTGTGAAAAAAGCAGCCATTGCTGAACGTGTCATTCGAACGTTAAAGGAATCGCTCTACAAACATTTCAGTCTCAGCGGGAAATTCAAATGGCTTGATATACTTGAAGAAACCACAGAAAAATATAATAAACGTAAACATAGTACTATAAATATGGCTCCAATAAAAGTGACGAAACAGATTGAGAGCGAGATATTGAAGCGATCCTACTCACACATCAAGTTAGCTCTGCCTCACAAATACAACGTAGGAGATGTGGTACGAATAAGTAAGGCTAAACATATTTTTGAGAAGGGATTTACGCCCAATTGGAGTACGGAATTATTTAAAATCATCAAAGTAAAAATTACCAACCCGGTCACATATCTACTAGAAGATATGTCCAACGCACCAATCAGCGGCTGTTTCTACGAGGAAGAATTACAGAAAACAAAACAACCCGATGTGTATTTAGTCGAAAAAATATTACGAAAGAGGAGGGGTCAACAGTATGTGAAATGGTTGGGTCTAGATAATAATCACAACAGTTGGATGAATAATTCGGATCTCGTTCAATGAATCCATCATTGACCATTTGGAGATTATTAGGAACAAACAAATAGCTGGAATATTATTGACTCGAGGGTATGGTTATTATAATAGAACAAAAATTCCGTGAATATGAGGTTGAATCAAGAGTGAAGATTATAATATTTGAAACATATATTGTTAAGATTATACTTAAGTCTTTTGTATTGAGAAAATTTTGAAATTAATAAAAAATATTATTTTGAGATCTTTGATCTTTCTCCCTCCCCTCGTTAAATAACGGTGCAATCTTGAATTTTCATCAGTCTGTATGGAAGCGTACGTAGGAGAAGGTGTTCTCAATACGCTTATAAACAAGCTCCCGTTTGAACTTCATATTCCTGGTTATCAATTCTGTGGTCCCGGTACAAAATTAGAAGAACGGTTGAGAAGAGGAGATTCAGGTATCAATCCACTCGATAAAGCTTGCCGCCAACACGATATTTCATATCTGCGAAACGCTAGTTTGGAAGGACGTCACGAGGCGGATAAAATATTAGAGAACGCTGCTTGGCAACGTGTCAAATCTAAAGACACAAAATTTGGAGAAAGGATTGCCGCTTTCGGTGTAAATAAAATTATGAAGGCAAAGAGGAAATTGGGAATGGGTATGAGAAAGAAGGTTGGGTTCGGAAGTGCAATTGTCGATGGGGTGAGAAAAGTTATAAAGAATAAGTTTGACTCATCCAATCTGAAGAAAACATCCCAAACAGCGTTGAAAGTTGCACGAAAACAATTCAAAAAAGCGGGTGGTCGGAAAAATGTTCGGTTACCAAGAGTAATTCCTATTCCAAAGACTGGAGGATTTCTACCATTTTTAATACCTCTGTTTGCCAGCTTATCAGCTGCTGGAGCATTGGCGGGGGGTGGTGCAGGCATCGCTAAGGCCGTCAACGACAGCAAAGCAGCTCGGAAAACCTTGGAGGAAACGGAAAGACATAATAAAACAATGGAAGCTATAGCTTTGGGGAAACAAGGATCTGGTCTATATTTGAAAAAGTATCGCAAAGGTCTTGGTCTATATTTAAATAAACATCCAAAAAACTGTCAGTAAACCTACCCAGAAGACCTCTGACCGATCTCGATCTACGAAAACTAGCAAAAGCTCTGAAAATTCCCCATTTTAGAGGAGTATTTATGCGTGATGAACTACCATCCAACGGACCATGGAAAAACGAGCGTGGAATAGTTAATTTAGATAGCTCGGACAATGGAGGCACTCACTGGGTTGGGTTTAATAAAGTCGGTGATACAGTTTTATATTATGATAGTTTTGGCAATTTACGCCCCCCTCGCGAACTAGTGGATTATTTCAAAAAGTGTAAGATATTATTCAATCACGATAATTTTCAACAATATAACACTTATAATTGTGGTCAGTTATGTTTAGATTTCCTCTCTAACTCTTCAGTTGTGCTCGACTAACCCTGCATTTATTAGTATATAAATAGATTGTTGGTAAAGTTTGCATCAATCATGTCTCAGACGTTCACTATCACGGGTAAGAGCTCCCGCTTATCTGTAGATTTCCACCCACCTATAGAACTAGATCCTCATTCAAATTATTCTATCGCACTTGTTGGCTTGCATACGTACAATAGCATTCCGAACATGGAAGAAGGTTTTAATAAATTTTATTATAAAAATGTGAAGGGTGAGGAAGAAGTAGTAACTATACCTACGGGGTCCTACGAGTTGACAGACATTGAGGATTTCATCCAAAGTGCAGTTTGTGGGATAGGAGTGAAGCAAGAAGAACGTGACCGGAAATTATCAATAAAATCTAACAACAACACTCTACACACAGAGCTGAAGAGTGATTTTGAAGTGACTTTTATTCCTAAAGATAGTATAAGCGAACTGTTGGGATTCAGCAAAAAGAAATTGACATCTCGCGAACTACACGTATCTGATCGACCTATAAATATAATCAAAGTTCAAACAATACGTGTTGAGTGTAACTTAACCGCAGGAGCATATTATAACAATAAGATAGCTCATACGATATATGAGTTCTCACCTCTTGTACCACCTGGGTTTTCCATTGATATAGAGCCGAAGAATCTTATTTATCTACCGGTCATCAGCAAGACGTCCTTCGATAACATCACGCTGAATATTTTAGATCAGAATTGGAAACCGGTAAATTTTCGTGGAGGAGAAATTATTATACGATTGGAATTGAAAAAGATCGTTAGGGATTATACCTCACATTAATAAATAATAATCCAATACTCACCACCACTCATTATATGAAAGGAATTCAACTGAGAAGGTTGCAGTAGCCATCACTTGAGAACATGGGTTTGGATTTCAGCAATAAAAGACATCTCCATAGTGGTCATCAGTCATTATCTACAACGAGCTCGAGGGAGAAGGTTGCTTCTGCATCACTATCATTGGAAAATATCAATTTTTTGAAGTCCCTTGGTTACAATGTCGGAAAAACTTCAAATATTCAACGAGCCAAACTTCAATGAAGACATCATCCGAGAAGAAACTCATACCTACTATCCCCACACAACATCTTTTGGCAACAGCGATGAAATTGAGATATTAATCAATCAACAAGATGTGTTGGTAGATTTGGCCTCGTCTGCTTTATTCATCGAGGCAGAATTCCAGCCAGAAGCAAGTGGTGATGGTGAATGTAAACTAACGAATAATTTCGGAGCGTTTCTTTTCGAATATATCAGTTATGAATTGAATGGAAAAGAGATAGACAAAGTACGTGATCCTGGTATTGTCAGCACCATCAGAGCTTATCTAACATATGCCAAACATGAATCTATACCTCTAGCTATTTCTGGATGGTCATTTAAGGATGTATTGAGTTCAGTCTACAATAATAAAATCAATTTATGGATACCGTTGAATTTTCTACTAGGCCTATTCATTGACTATAACAAAGTTTTGAGTGGAAAACATAAGCTGCGCTTGATAAGGTCTCGAACCGATAACGATTGCTATACTAATAGCACAGGCACGAAAACGGCTAAAATAAATGTGAAGACGATAGCATTAAAAGTGCGACATGTGTTTCCAAGTGATCAAGTTAAATTTCAAATGTTGGGGAATTTGAGTGCTGAGAAGCCTATTTTGATTCCATTCCGTAGTTGGGATCTGCATGAAAATCCGTTGATGAAGGAGAGCACTCGCGACATTTGGGCTGTTAAAACTTCAATGAATTTGGAACGACCCAGATATGTGATTCTAGCTTTCCAAACTGATCGAAAAAATAATCCTGTTAAGCACAGTGCATATTTCGATAATATAAACTTGCTAAATGTTAAATTATACTTGAATTCAGAGTGTTATCCATATGAAGCAATGAAATTGAATTTCACCGACCAGCAATACGTGGAAGCATACCAGATGTACTATGATTTCCAGAAATCATTTTCAAATAAAATAATAAGCGAACCCATGTTAGATTATATAGCATTCAAGAATAGAGCAATTTTTGTGATTGACTGTTCAAAACAAAACGATGCTATAAAGTCACTATCAGTTGACGTCAAACTAGAGATGGAAAGTTTCCTGAATTTCCCCAAAAACACCAGGGCTTATTGCATCATCATTAACGATCGTATAATGGAGTATTCTCCGATTACAGGATCAGTTCGGAATTTGGTGTGAAGAACCAGGTGATGAATCATAATGTTATAATTTATGTTCTAAATGATGTACTATCAAAATGTATCTTTCCCAATAAATGTTATTATTATTATTATATTTGATATTTTATTTCTCAAACGGTAGGTGGTGATGTAAACATCCGACGATCATAGTTTGTAAGCTATGGTAGTCGGTTGCTAGAAATGAAACAAATTGAAACAACTAGTGACGTTATCAGTCAGTTATCAACGTTTGCAATGATATCGAAACGGAGAGTTACCCCCCACCCTCACTATTCACGTTCACGTTCTCACGTATGTAAGAGAGAATCATTTCAGAAAATGTTCAGTTATAAAAATGAACTTAGCAGCGTGCGTTCGTGATTCAAATGTGGCTACATGGTCCACCAACAATTTTATTAAGTTAACAGTTAATGAAGTGTGTCTAAAATTTGGGATCGATATAAGAAACGATAAAAGAAACTATTTATTTTGGAATATTCAACTAAACCAACGCGTTCTGATGAATGAAGATCTATTGGATTGGTTAGGTTATCGCGGCAAAAAATATCATGCTAAAAAGGGTGTTATAACAAGATTGTTGAGGAAAAACCCGCATATACACCATTTAGAAATTTGTGATAAGACTGATGCACGAAAGAAATATTATGTTCTAGATGCTATTGATTTCGAATCATTATTGATGCAAATGCGAACTCCTAAAGTCATCGAGTTACGTGAACTGTTTTCGTTAATGAAATTTATTATGATGAAATATTGTGAGTACGAGAAATTCTATGAACAACAAGAACGTCAAAGAGCTGAGGAACGTGAATGTCTTGCGAAAGAACGATCTCAACGCTTATCTCAACAAATTCAAATGAATGTTATCACCTTACGGAATAACATTGCACCAAATATTGTTCCACCTCCTATAAATTTTGGAAAGAGACGAAATTTAGGTAATTACTTTGTTTTTTATAATAAAATTTATACAATATATATTATTTAGGATTATATCGAACATCGAATGATATGAGACCAGAATGGTACCTAATGCGTCGACAGGAGGATGGTTGGCGTGATGCCGACAGAAAATTACAAAATCGGGGAATGCGATTAATACGTAAATGGTCTAACATATCTCATGCTATCGATATTGGTAACGAAGTGAAACAGAATTTCCGCCGCGATTTGAAATGGTATGCAAGAGGAAATATTATTCATGCCGCAGAAGAAGAGGGGGGTGAACAATTGATTAGTGATATCAACATCGAGTCATTGATAGAATGTGTTATCAATCACAAAAATAAAGCTTATGAACTAGCAAATGATAATGTCAATATATTATTATAATTATCATTCCTTTTGTTTTATTAAAACACTTATATCTTCATACAATCATTTATTTACATGGTAAATAGCCTTCTTTACATATTTAACAAACATTTTCAACATTAGTACTGATAAAGAAGATAAAATTGCATACAAAATTGCGAAAATTTTAGAAATTTCTTCGTCTAGTGAGGATGATGTACGTGTGGATGGTGTTGATATTGTCTTTTGTATGACATGTGGTAAACATGATGATTGTTGGAGCAATTGCCATTCAGCCATATCTCCCTCACTCCGATCAAAGAATAAAAGTTTAAGTTTATAATGTATGGTGGTACGATTATCTTGAGGAATGTTGAATGCGAATACCTCTAATTGATTATCGTTGATTTTTCTAAAATTCATCGGAATCCATTCGGTACGGTTACACCCCCCACCACCATCGGTTGCAACATCCTTCAGACAAATATAAATGCGCTCAACGTGTTGGGGAACGTTCGCGTATAGAATACCATTCAGAATTGTGGTTAGAATCACGAAATTTGTTTTTAACATCCCCACTCCCATCATTATCTTCACTTTTTGCACTTGTAAATGTATTCAACAGTTTTATAACTTTTATTTTATCTTCGTAAAAATTCAAGTCTCTTCTTAGTTCATGAACTTTCTCCACAAATTTTCTCAGTATACGTGTGTATTCTTCAAAAGATATATGCATAATGACACATTTACAAACTTACTGGATATCTTTATCATAACCTCCAAATATTCATATTTACACATAGAGTATCATTATTATTACTCGCATTTCATTCCTCATCTGACCATCATAGTTCGTGAACGATGATGACGTCATCATCGTTCGTAAACTATGGTCGCCGGGTTGAATCAGTTACTGTCATTGGCTTGAAGCAGTGACGTCATCATCGTTCGTGAACCATGGTCGCCGGATTGAATCAGTTACTGTCATCGGTTCGAAGCAGTGACGTCATCATCGTTCGTAAACTATGGTCGCCGGATTGAAACAATGACAAAGCAGTCTTTGTCACGTGGTGGTGACACCTACACGAAGCAGCCTGTACCTTCGGTCCACCATGACATCTGTCACGTGACACCTACACGAAGCAGCCTGTACCTTCAGCTCACCATGACAGCTGTCACGTGTTGGTGACACCTACACGAAGCAACCTGTACCTTTGGTTCACCATGACAGCTGTCATATGGTGGCGACATCTCCATGAAGCAGCCTGTACCCAAGGGTCGCCATGACAGCTGTCACGTGGTGGCGACATCTCCACGAAGCATTCTGTACCTTCGATGACAGCTGTCACGTGGTGGTGACATCTCCATGAAGCAGCCTGTACCTTTGGACTAAAGGTACAGATTGCTTCCTAGAGGTGGCGGAGCCCCCTCCACGAAGCAGTCTGTACCTTGGGTTCGCCATGACAGCTGTACCTTATGGTCGCCATGACAGCTGGACCTTATGGTCACCATGACAGCTGTCACTTGGTGGTGACACCTACACGAAGCAACCTAAAGTTTGAAATTCATATTCTACGCGTTAAGACCTTTCATTTGATACCCATGAAGTCCCACTTAAAAAATAAAAAATTTCAAATCCTTATCGCGAGAGATCGGTCAAACTGATCGACATATAAATAGTATATTCTTATTCAGCACATCACGTAGATTCTGAATATGCAATAAAATGCTCACTTCCGGTTTCACTCCCGGTGTAACAATGTGTCGAATATATAACCCACTTTCGGTTTAACCCTGATGATGATGATGTTTGACAGTGGTGATGACATCTTCATGAAGCAGTCTGTACCTTTTGGACCGAAGGTACAGATTACTTCCTAGAGGTGGCGGAGCCCCCTCCAGGAAGCAGTCTGTACCTTAGGTCCGCCATGACAGCTGTCACTTGGTGGTGACATCTCTACGAAGCAATCTGTACCTTAGGTCTACCATGACAGCTGGTTCTTATGGTCGCCATGACAGCTGGTCCTTATGGTCGCCATGACAGCTGGTCCTTATGGTCGCCATGACAGCTGGTCCTTATGGTCGCCATGACAGCTGATCCTTATGCCCACCATGACAGCTGGACCTTATGGTCGCCATGACAGTTGGACCTTAGGGTCGCCATGCTGCCATGTGTTAGTCACGTGACTCTGTACATGTGACACACTTTTTGAACACACCCTGTATACTCTTTACAAATAAAATAAAATCCTTATCATCTACATCCTTTCAAAACTGATAAGGACGAGCTCATGCACCGGATGCACATCGACAGCTAGACCGGAAGTGGAGACCGGATATCCTGGTGGAGAACGCGACCAGTTCATCTACTGTCACCAACTTTTGGGATGTAGTTTCCAAACGAAAGGATCCGTAGATTTTGTTTTTGTGGAGGGGTTTGCGAAAGAAAAAAGTGTATATAACGCCGCCAACTTCAAGAGGTGATATGCAAAGGCATATTCGTGAAGCATTTGCTATTGTTGATGATATCTTAAAGAGGGTAAGTAAGTGTTTTTTTTTATGAATTTTTTAGCTACTATTTCATTCTTGTTTTGTTGTTAGTTCGCTCCGTAACTCTTAAGGTCTCAGTTTGTTATTATTTTATTATAAGTGGAATACAAAATATTACAAACTACCTGTGTAATAACGAGCCCTTCCTTGGTTTTCTTTGAATACTAAAGGTTATCAATTTAACTACTTATTTTATCAAATTCATTCAATCATTTGCCTTGATTAACTAATATCAATATAACTTGCAGTACGTGTACCGATAACCAGGAAGTGACCCGCATCACGGGTTTCTCATTAGCTAGGCAAATCAGGCAATAATACGATCAATAAACATATGTAATACTCACTCTTCTTTGGTTTTGGTAGAAAAACCCTCAATCAAAACAGATATAAAATTTTTAATAATAGTGAAGGAATAAACAATTATAAAAATTAATTAAAAGTTAAAAGATTAAAACAACTAATATATTAATCAAGAAATTATGTTAAATTTCGAAAAAAATTAATCAATCCTTAATTTTAAATCAAACTTATTACAACCTAAATATGAAATAAAAACTAATTTAACTCAGGCCGGACGTACTAGGGTAAAGAGTTAAACAAAACTATTAATTATTCAAGGATATCTAAATCTTGTGTATTAAGCAATATGACTTGATTCTAAATGAACTTAGGGAAAGTTCTACCATAAACACCACAACGCAAGCTTAACTAGAAAACTTGGAAAGTTTTCTAAAATATGATTTAAGTGAATCGTGAAATAGTCAAAGTAAGATTTAAATCAAGAAGTTGAAATATAACTGACTTTAGTGTGATGAGTTTGATTTTTTATAATCTTGGATAACCACTCCTATTTTAGTAATATGTTTGTTTTTAAATTGTAGCTTCAAAGGAAAAGACAGGGTGAAAATCCTTTGTTTGAACCATAGCAAGGGATCAACTTGCTGTTTCGAATTGATCATAAAAATATATCTTAGCTGCCAATATACTGTAAGGCACTTATTTTCCTTAGAACCATGTCGGTATTTTACAAATTATGATGACCCTTCCTTCACAAGGATTCAGCAACTGTATATTTCGTTTCCATCCCACAGATACAAAAAACAAACTGTATTAGTTTATAATGGAACGGTCGTACTAAGAAATAACAAATGAACTCATATACTTGACTTGTCCGTGATAAAAGGCAACAAAGAATATCCTATTTCAATTTACGTTCATGGGTGTTCTTAAAACTCAGCTTGAATTTTAGCCACATGTTTGATATCTGAATTGATAATTAATTAGGTAGCTTTGCTACGCCTGTTGTTCCCGACCCATGCCCGCAGAAGCAGCTAATACTCGTTAAAAAAGCGATATCATTCCCAAGTTTCAATATTCAATAAAAAACTTTCTAATGAGTAAAAACAGCTAAAAGCGTGAAATAATACTCTATATATGTCAAAGTTTTTTGAATTGGCGGGGATATGTATGATATGGAATAGTCTGCACGGAAATTATGTGTGAACTGTGATAATGATTCATGTTTAAAGTTCAATCATTTTGAATGAGTACTGTTAGATTAATTACCAACCATAGTAATACTCTAACCCACGAACCTCACTTTTACATATCTTAATGTATTTACACGAAATTGTGGCCAATTGGCAAATAAACATTTTGATAGGATTCCTGGATGCATACTAGTTTGAATCAATGTTTCTTGCAAATCCAACTAGTGAGGTATGGTTGACTTTAATATTTTAATTTATTAAACTCATTATGCGGATCGTATGACGGAGACTGAACTTGTGCATCAACTAAATTAATGGACTGTGATCAATCGATCAGCGATCACTAACTTCTTCCCATTTGTCAGCACAATTCACACTTCTGCACGTCAAGCGCGTATATATGTAGGAACAAAAAATACATTGAGAATTTCGCAACAGGCAATGAAAGGTGCGACCATTAGGAATGACGCAATTGTCTTCACAGTTTTTAGACTTACATTGAAATTTTATTCAAGTGGTCTACATAATGAATTTCACAACTTTATATTTCATACTGACACTTTTCAAAATTATTCACACTATATAACGTTACTTTCATGATACCACAGAGCATTTAACTATAGTTCAATGCTACAGAGTAAAAACATGAAACAAATGTTGAGTCACATCGATGACGCAAAAAATGCTGAATTGGGAGACCTTGAAATTGTAAGACATTTTGAAATATACTTACACGAGAAACACATTCTAGTTTAAGTCCTACTATATACATAGGATTCTAGAAACTACCAAATACTGCTTACCAGAATTAAGTCGTATTGTTAGGTACAATTCAAACAGGTTTATTAGAAAATCGATTTGGTTAATGTAGATGGCGGCCATTATTTACTTATTTTTATTTATTCATAGTAGTACACCACAGAATAAATAAAATTCCAAATAGTACATACATAAAACAACACAATATACCGGGATATCAAAAATTATCTTGGTCAAGGGTGGTTGTGGAATCTAAATCGTGTGTGTTACTTTACGTTTGAAATAATTATGTCACTGTCACACTGACATCGTCAATAACCTACAAATTTCATACCTACTTATTTCAGTTGTAAAACAATAATGAACTACAAATTAAAAATTATCTTGGTCAAGGGTGGTTGTGGAATGAAAAACGAAATGTTAACTTTCAACCTTTTACAAGGTCGCAATAGCCACAAACGGGGTTGAAAACTATTTTGAATTGATTAATTGTCGATAAATCGAATGACGTTCACGTGAGGAGCGCGTAGCTCGCGAGTTAGAAAAGTGAAAATCTTCGGAACATAGAACGTCTTTACGAGGACTTTTCGCTACGGTTTTCGCTCCATGTCGTTGGTTTATGAACGGGGCCAACTAAATAGCATAGTCTTGGGCCCCAAAATGTCGATTAAACAGGAAAATTCAATTAAAATAGAAACGCGTCTAACTTGCGACGTACCAAAGGGAATTTTCTACCTACTAAAATATATCCAAAAGCGGTTAAAACCTAGCGGCCTATAGCCGAAAATACTTTATTACAACTGGCGCCTGCCGCACGGGGCATAAAACGGCCCCGAATTAACAAGATCGAGGTAAAAAGTATAAACTCTAACTGACCCGTAGCGAGCTCCTCGAGGCATATGTCAAAATGATTACGTTCGTAGCTAATTACATAGGACGTCTGGCGTTCATGCAATTGTGTTTTTTACAATTCTAACCTTCTAATTTCGATAGGCCACGTTAAAATCCCGGAGTCTAAAGCGCTAGAGACTTCTGAGTACTATAACATTGGTATAAAATTGCGAAATTTCTCACTTTTAGAAACTTAAAATTAATTAATTTGACACAAGTTTTAATAAAGTAAAGTAAGACACACGTTTTAGATTCCACAACCACCCTTGACGAAGATAATTTTTGATATCCCGGTACAATCAAACAGGAAAAATGTACACCTCATCACAATATAAAAGTTTTTGTAAGAACAGGTCAGGAATCGTGCTGCAATTTCGAAGCTGCTTGTAGTTTAAAGCGATTGAATGATAGATTCAGAATATCAATTGAGACAATATTTTCATTATGATTAATTTGAAGTCTGGATGTGAGGGCAGTGCTACCATAATTAGTTCGGTGATTTTGCAAGTAGAAAAACTGTTCAGTTTTCCGGGGATAAACATGTTTGATCAATTTCCCTAGAATTTAGTCAATGGCGTTATTTGAAATTTTATGAAGAAAGAAAATCAAGACAAGTTTGCGTCTTTCATTTAGAGTTTGAAGGTTAATTAGAGATATACTAGTAGAAAAATAAAATCCATGAAAGGACATTTCAATTTCATAAATAATAAACTTAGTGAATCTACTCTGTACTTTTTCCAATCTTTCCTTGTTACCAAGATAGATTAGAGACAAACTAACATTCTTGTACTCCAGAATACTGCGACAAAGACAGATATAAAGTTTTTACTTCATCAGTATCACTCATGTTTTAGGTTTGTCTCTTTATGAATCTAACACAATTCACAAGGCTTTGTTGCAGATACTATTCATATGATAAGTAAAACTGAGATCTTCGTCGAACACTACACCTGAATCGCATATCTTCTCAACTGATTTCAGATTAACATTGTCGATAAAGTAATCACATACGATGGGATTTTGTATTTTACAGCAAAGCATGACTACATTTTTCCACAGTAATATCCTAATATCCTATAGATTGACCTCACAATAATTGCAAGAATTCACCAAGTCTGTTCGAATAAGTTGGCAATCATTCGAGGAAGTAACTTCACTATGAAATTTGAGATCATCAGAACAAGAGTGTTTCTTTGTTGTTTCCAAATATGTTGTTCACATCATTTATAAATAAGATAAAGAGTATCGGGCCAATTTTTAAACCTTGGGAAACACCAGAAGACACTTCTATTTCATTTGATCAGCCTTGTTTATAACCAACAATTTGTTGTTGAAGATAATACTGATCTAATTGATAATTTGAATCGTGGTGGCCTTTTGTATCCTCTTGTAGAACTTGTAGGTACACATAGTATGAACTACTTATATTACGTTTGAGAAGTTAGTTAAAACGACAGTCAGATTCTAAAGCTATATTTAATGAGAGGAACCTATTTTTGAAATATTTAATTGAACATACGCCTGTAACTTCTTTTGAAGGATATAACTATTGATAAAGTTATTCTTAGCAGTATTACAAATACTTTAAGAACAAATTATTGTGGTAAGAAAAATGACGCTTGAGTAATGAATTGTGATTCATAGATGAGTAACTTCCCTCATTCGTAGGATATATTGCAAATGATTAGAAACAGATGAAGATGAGGAAAGTCGTCAAACTATACTATCATATCTCAAAAGTTCATTCTAATTAATATTGAGGTTTACTTGAACCATTATTGTATTATTATCTATATGAATGAATTACGTACTAATATTGTTACCTCCTGTTCTGCGTTCAAACCCTTCTAACGGGTTAAATGTATGATATTGATATTTAGTTATCAGCTGCTGTCCGCGGCTAAATACGTGGGAAGACGTCACTTAATAATCTTTTATTGAAAATTTATTCGAATTAATATGTGTTTTACAACTCTATGTTTTATGATTATTGGGGTAATTTCTTTAAAGTCAAACTCGATTTCTAGTTCATACCACCTCGATATTTTTTTTCAACATGACGACCTCATCAGCTATTCCAAAATTGAAATTTAACAGAGCTTCTGCCACCTCCGATATATTTAAGTAGTGGTTAATAGATTTTTCATCTCTCCCGATCTGCTGGTTATAATACTTCTTTGACTTTCTCCACACTATTTCTGTTACATTTAAACAAAGTGATATGAAGGTAATCTCAAAAATGCATATCTTCATTCATCGATAATACCCTTTCGGTGGTTAATTTCCAAAAAAAAATGCAAGTTTAAATCAAGAGCACCATAAGAAATATGATACACACTTGCTCAAATTTGATGTTATGCTGTTTCAACCATTCTTGTATTCTTCCCTTTTATAATAAAGTAATACAGTTTTTAAGCCCAACATAAAATTATTATTTCACCCTCCAACTTTTGTGTAGATATCACAAGGTTCAGTTACGAGCGGCTTACACTTTCATCTGGAAATATGGTCTAAAAAATTTTTTTTTACAAAACTTGTTTATTTCCCTTTGATAACAGAATTCTCTTTGTAGATATATTTGATAATTTCATGAGACCTCCACAAGGATCGTCTTTTTTGAATGAAAACCAATGTTGGACAACATTTTCGTAACTCAATGCTTTAAATAAATTGGATTCACGTTAGTTATTCTTCTTGTAAAATGGGTTCATGTTATAAAACAAAGGGAACATCAACTTGACATCGACATAGATTGGCATATGTACTTACGATGTTCGCACACATCATAAATCTTGTTGCTACCTCATCAAAATTGAATATATATAATATTTTGCTCAGGTGAACTCTCAAAATCAATGACACAATCTTAAGTTCATGATATGTCAGAGTACGTGATTCTTCTTGTAAAGTTAGTGGCGTTATGGGTTCATCCATGGAACAGATAGAGCATTAACCAAACAAATTAATTATATTTATATTTTACTGCCAAGTGAACTATTGAACTCATTGACACAATCAATCTTACTTTCATTTCAAATACGACCAATAGGAACGGAGCAACCGTCTCCACAAGGATTCACGCACGCACGGACACGCATACTGACATCAGATCAAAAATATTTTAGATGAATTCAGAAAGGCTCAAAACATATATTTGCCCAATTACATTACTTCCCATATACAACGTATTTTAAGGGAAGTCTGACCGGTAGAATACATGGTATTGACAACAAGTACTCCAATAGGAGTAAATAGCTGTTCCAAGAGGATTAAGTTAGGAAAGTTATGTGGTTGTAGACTATCTTATCAGTTCATAATGATAAAAATCGCAGGGACAAAATCTGGAGAATATGATGGATGGCGTAATTCGTAGCGCAATTCATGCCATTTTGCTATTGCCACTGAGGACCTGTGCGCCGGTGCGTTGTCTTGGTGGAAGAGCACTTTTTTCTCTGTCAATTGCGGCCACTTTTGCTCCAAATCGGCGTCGAATGATCCAACATGCTCTGCATGATATACGCCGGTAATCGTTTTCCCCTTTTCAAGGTTATCGATATGGACGATACTGTATGCATCCCAAAAAACTGTCGACATGAAACTGTTTCAAAATTTCGATGATAAATAAACTATCTTATCTATCTCTAGAATTGAATTTTATGAGTTTTTGACACAAATTACATGTATTTTTTGTGTTTAGACTGTGTGTTTCTGAATGTTTCCTCTTGACTAATCCAATAAGTTTTAAATGTATATATTTGTATGTAAGACTGAGGTGATGAATAAATTTACTTTACTTTACTTTAGTAGAACCTTGTTGGGAATATTTAGTTGGAGTGGTTTGGTCGACTCTCAATTGAAAAAGTTTGACAAGTTTTTGAGAATAATGTACAATAAAGGCAAAATATATCCATCAAAACTACTCTTTTTTGACACCAAGATATTAGATATTAGACAAACATACATTTTAAAAATATTAAAAACCTTGTTACTATTAGTAGAACCAGAGGTGCTACAAAATTGCTATCAAAAACCACTGTTGCTGGAGAAACAATATTGTTAAAGATGTCATACTTACTTGTCATCAAGGTTATATAACTTGCTTCGAGATAATAAATAAGTCTCATAATTTTTCTTCTATGGATAAACCGGTTTATTTCATTGAGTTTTTAAATAATGGGTGCAAAGAATGTTTAATTTTTATTATCTCTAAGTTATATAGAATTTTATGTACATTTTTTTTTGGATGAATAAACTATTATCATTATTATATATTATTATTACTGTAATTTACAATTAATCATTAACTTAAAATAATAATAAAATTACAAAAAGTCTACCTGAACCCTTTTTCCTTCTGACCCTCTTAGTTACAATAAAATAATACTTTGTTCATACTTTCATTCCATAAGAAAATGATTAATAGCAGCTGCGCTTCATCATGCAACAGCATTTTTACATAGTATGTATAGAGTTGATGTGACTTTTTAAAGATGAGTTATAGGGGCTTTCATAATCACAATTCTCGCACTTGTACATCTTTTCCCTTGTGTGCCTAGAATTGATGTGACGTTTCAAATACGACTTCCAGGTGCTTCCATAATTGCGATACTGACACGTCCGTATCTTCTCTCTTGTATGTGTAGAACCGATGTGACTTTTCAAATTTGACAAGATAGGGCTTTCATAACTGCAATAAGCACACTTGTGTATATTCATTCTTGTGTGTATAGAATTGATGTGATTTTTCAAATTTGACAACAAAGGGCTGCCATAATCACAATACCTACTCACACTTGTGAATGTTTTCTCTTCTGTGTATGGACTTGATGTGATTTTTTAAAGTCGACATATAAAAGCTTTCATAATCGCAATACTCACACTTGTGTATGTTCTCTCTTGTGTGTATAGAGTTGATGTGACTTTTTAATGCAGACTTTTGAGCGTTCGCATAATCGCAATACTGACACTTGTGCATCTTCTCTCTTGTTTGGAGTTGACATGACTTCTTAAATGTGACATTTGAGAACTTCCATATTCACAATACTCACACTTATGTATCTTCTCTCTTGTATGTAAAGAATTGACATGAGTTTTTAAATAGGACATCTGAGTGCATTCATAATCGCAATTCCCATACTTGTATATATTTTCTCTAGTGTGAATAGTTGATGTGACTTTTTAAATTTGACTTCTGATAGCTTCCATAATCACAAAACTCACATTTATGTATTATCTCTTTGGTGCTGACGTGACGTTTTAAACAAGAGATATAACTGCTTTTGAAATCGCAATGTTCACATTCAGATAACTTTCCCCATTTGTTTTTTCTGTTAACATTAGGTTTTGAAGTAATTTCACTCTTATTACTAGTGTGAGATGCCAAATTTGAAAACGGAATATTCTGATAAGTAGAACATTCATTTTCCATGTTATATGCATCCATCACATGATTTTCCATGTTTGTCACATCATGACTTTTATTTCCACTATATTGCCGTTCCAATGAGTCCTTTGTACCCAGAATTCCGATAGAACTATCTAAGCATTTGTTATCTGAACAATCAAAATTTTCATGGTCACTATTGTCTAATTTTCTATCATCTTTGATACATTGTGGCAGATATTCCAATTCTTCATCTACACTGCACTTCTCGATTCTGAAAATGCAAGGATCAAATAATATTTTTACTTGTACAATCCAACAAAGATTTTTTGGTGTAGGATGAAGACCAATGACGTTTCAAACTGAAAAAGTTCAGTAACAATTTGTTTTATGGTAAAAACTAGAAAGGTTTAAAGTTGGTTCATTTCACTCTCTCAATTGTACAAAGCAATATGATTTTAGATAGTAGTCAACTTGGAGAATTGAGTGACTGTCTCAACCTGTGGAGGGAAGGATTAAAAAGTCATCTAATTTCTTATTTCCCATGGATTTTGTTTGTACGAAATGGCTTAGTTTTTAACAAAATTTGGAATTCTACCTGCAGAGCCACTTTTGAAAAATTACAATTGTTTTAAAAAATAAATAAAATACTGCTCGCTCTCGTAACGGATATACATTATGTATCATTTTTTAGCTCGGTGTATTGGGATCTCCATAACTATAAAGTTAGAAGGTATGTTAATGAAGAAAATTTTGTTAATTCAGATGTTACTAAGATCTGGTTTCGATAAATTTTAATTTCAGCTAGGTTTTAAGATATTTTAAAATTTCTTCACTCCCACTTTCTGCAGTTTTTTAGAAGATATAAAAAAAATTATGGCTCTTTTTCTCCTTTACAAAACACTTCAACCTTTTGCGGCTCCGATTCGCCAGGACAAGTTCACTGTTTCTACTTTTCTTCGGTCTCTGGTGTGTTGTGATGATGTTCCGTCCACGGTTACGAAACGACGCAAAAAGTCCTTCTTATCGCGCTTGAACATCGCCAAACACTCCTTTGAAGTTTTCACATGGTCGCGCTTGCTGTCAACAGAGAGCAAATGCGGCACCCATCTGGCAGATAGCTTTCTCATATTCAAAAATTTATGCAAAATGTTACGTACATATTCGGTTGAGATGTCCATAGTCTAAGCAAACTCGTGCACTTCAACTCCCCGATCGTCCAATATCTTACCATGGATTTTATCGACGATTTATAGCATTGTAACCTTAATTGGACAACCAGAACACGATCGGCGTCCTTTGTGGTCATACTACTACAACGAAAATGAGTAAAATCAAATCGATGGTAAAGAGTCTCTACAATGTTTAACAAGCGATGCTTTGGTTTGCGTAATGTTTTTTCCACGCAAGAAATAATGTTTATATAAACGCGAAATTCAGTTTTTCCCATGTTTACAAAAATCTTCAAGGCTGCTTCCTTTCGGTAGATTTCAAAACAGAACTGAATGACATATCAGTCTGGAAAGGTTTATGCGTTCTAGTTGAAGATGGCGGTACATCACAAATGTCACATGGGGTTTTTGTTTGTGTTTTATTTTTCAAGGACTTTTCACCTTGCCCTCGTATCAAGTAACTAAGGTTCCGAATGTAGTACATCCTTGCTTCGATAATTAGACGGAGTGAGCGTTAACGTACGAAGTCGTCTCTTGATTCAGTAGGGTTATTTGGAAAATTTATGTTCTCGTTTAGCGACCAAACGGTAGGTAACTGCAATCCACTTTAAATTTTGAAACAAGCTAGATATATGATGTTCAAAATTTACTGGCTTCCAACCATTCTCGAGTTTTTGAGCAGAGGAGGATTTTGAGGTAGAGTTTGCAGCGTGCTGCGAAGTGGTGCGAAAGAAAGTAGCCGACTTGCCAAGACCTGCATGATTTGCCATTTAACTTACAATGGAGCGTTGGACGGGTGAGCATCGCGGTTACGCAGTTAAAGCCTATTTTCAAAATGGTGAATGTTTAGTGCAAACGCATAGTGACTTGCGGCGGCATTATAACATACCGCGCAACCAACCTGTTCCGTCAGATAATGGGATACAAAAATGGGTCGAACAAACCGGATTGACGTCTAAAAAAGGGGTGGTAGTGACAAAACAGTTCGAAACCCTGAAAATATCGGACGTGTTCGACAAGCAATGTTGAGAAGTCCACGCCAATCGGCCATTCGTCATGTGTTGGAATAAGTAACAGATCGATAAGAGGGATTTTCCATAAGGATCTTGGCTATCACCCTTACAAAATACAGGTGGTCCAATCACTTCATCCGGGTGATTATCCACAGCATATCCGTTTTTGTCAGACTATGCTTGCCAGACTGGAAGAAAATGACAACCAAATTAACAATTTGTGGATGAGTGATGAGGCACACTTTCACCTCTCTGGTTTTGTTAATAAACGAAACTTTAGATACTGGGCGGAAGAAAACCCTCGTTTGCTCCATGAACCACCTCTTCATGCTCAAAAATTGACAGTTTGGTGTGCGGTTTCGGCTAATGGAATTATCGGTCCATATTTTTTTGAGAATGATGGTGAAAATGCCGTTACCATCAATTCTGTACGATATTTTCTCACACCACAACTTGGAGGCTTTCCAGTGAATGAACACACACTTTTTCAACAATACGGGGCAACAAGTCACACTTCAAGAATTTCAATGAATGCTGTAAACGGGAATATCAGTTGGCCCCCTCGGTATCCCGACCTAACCGCCTGCGACTTCTTTCTTTGGTGATACCTAAAGACGAATGTGTTTGCAAATGATCCACCCAGGACATACCCAGCTCTCAAACAACGGATTCGTGACGAGATTGCAGTAATACCTGTTGATATGCTGCGCAGAGTTATGCAAAACTTTCAGGCACGACTCCAAGAATGCATATATTGTAACGGAGGACATTTGGCGGATGTAGTATTCAAAAAATAAATTCTTTGAAATGGCTACTCTCTTATTCTCCATTAATGTAGCCAAAATTATTTGAAAAAATATTCTTTTACAATAATAGTCGAGTCAATTTAGCAAAAAAGTTCGGAATTTTTTCCAAACAGACCAATTAACTTAATTTTTTTTTGTAAATCGTTCCTGGACGGATACTGAACGATATTGAACTTTAAGATCTAGTCGCTCGACCATTTTCCACCGGTTAAACCGGAAATTGGCCAATTTTCATTGGAAATTTTGCAAAATTGGTAAGGATTGCCAAAATTGGCTGGAAAACTCCACTCGGGGAGCTAGGAATTGGCCAACTTTATGTCCCAAAAAAGGTCAAATTTGATAATTTCGCAGTTTTTGTTGAAAATGACTAAAACTTTTCACTCGGGGGTTTCCGAGGTCGCTGATCACGATTCCGGAGTTACATTTACTATTTTCCACCGCGGTAGCTAGAAATTGGCCAATTTTATGTCAGAAAAATGGATAAATTAGATAATTTCGTAATTTTTGTTGAAAATGGCTAGAAAATATCGTTTGGGGGTTTCGTGATTCTGGAGTAACATTTTTTATTATTATACCGTTTAGAAATTTACCAATTTCATGGCAAAAAAATATTTCATACCTGAAATTGGTCAATCGTCTAGAAACAAAATGGACAAATTCAAATAAGAACAAGAATTTATGAATATATTTTTATTAAACATTTTAATATTTGATTTATTTTTTTACATTTCATCATTTACAATTTATATTTCACTTACATTCTGATGTTTATAAATTTAAAAATAATATAAATAAAATTCTGGGTACCATTCCAAAACTATAATTTGCAAGAGACAGGTATATCAGGAATTACTGATTCTCGAACGCAAGCGTCATTTGATATTGGATATGAAACAAATGATTTACAGTCACGGATAGATTCCCTTACTTTTGACAGCAGTGCCAATTTCAACAAAAATTACGAAATTATCTAATTTATCCATTTTTCTGACATAAAATTGGCAAATTTCTAGCTACCGCGGTGGAAAATGGTAAATCTAACTTCGGAATCGTGATCAGCGACCTTGAAAAACCCCAAGTGGAATGTTTCAGTCTTTTTCAACAAAAATTACGAAATTATTATATGTTTCAGACATATAATTGGCCAATTTCTAGATACTGCGGTCGGAAACGGTAAATCTAACTTTGGAATCGTGATCAGCGACCTTGAAAAACCCCAAGTGGAATGTTTCAGTCTTTTTCAACAAAAATTACGAAATTATTATATTTTTCAGACATATAATTGGCCAATTTCTAGATACTGCAGTCGGAAATGGTAAATCTAACTTCGGAATCGTGATCAGCGACCCCTAAAATGCCCGAGTGGAGTTTTCCAGCCAATTTTGGCAATACTCACCAATTTTGCAAATTTTCCCATGAAAATTGGCCAATTTCCGGTTTAACAGGTGAAAAATGGTCGAGCGACTAGATCTTAAAGTTCAATATCGTTCAGTATTCGTCCAGGAACGATTTGCAAAAAAAATTTAGTTGATTGGTCGGTTTGGAAAAAATTTCGAACTTTCACATTTTTTACGTCTAATTTGACCCGACTAAAATCATTTACGAAATCTTTCCGTTTCACTGCCAGACCCTGTACTTCTTCCGTGAGTTCTTCCATTATGGCGCTGGCCCTTATTCCACAGAAAGGTTCAGGTCCCAGAAATAGTTTCGGACCCTTCTTTTGTAAGCTTCTAGTAAGCAAGATACATTATTAAAACAAGGACACAATCACCAACCAAATTTTATAATTAGAATCATTGTAGTTTTAGTCACCGATGAAAGTGCATGAAAAATTCATGAATGATCTTTAATGAATCTAGTTTGGTGGTTTTCAGGACATCACTTCCAGAAGAATTGCCCCAAATAATTAATTCAAGTATAATAACCGTATCTAGCTCAATAAATTCAATAAAAATGAACCGTGATAATTTTATCTACTGTAGTATGTATCTGGGTCGCTCGAAACTAAACTATAGACGTGGTAAGATTAAGTTCTTTCGAAAGACGTGGCAATGAATATTTTAGTAATCCACTAGCCATTTTCCAATTATACGGTTTCCGAGATAAAGAATAAGCTTATAATTATTAATCCGTGGAAATCATATCGATGAAGTTCGATTGGAAAGTTCATTACGAAATACGTTATTTCATTTATTTCGATTGGTAATAATACGCCGTATGAATGAGTTAAGACGCTGAGAACCATTAATCATAGTCTTTCATCAATATTTCATACTCTAATAGCTACATTCACATGTAAACAGGTTGAGTTCGTTTTCCAGAATAAAAGGTTCTGGATAGTAATTAATATCAACGACATTTTCAATATTGAAAGACTGTGGATGTACGATAAATCAGAAACATGCCAGAAACCGATTTTAAAGTTTCTCACTAAAGCTGAAAAATAATGATGCAAAATATTTTTTTTAAATCAAAATGGTTGCACAACTAAAAAAGCAGAAGCGATTTGCTACAAATATTTCTGCTGAACAGCAAAACGTTTTTGCTCTATGATGACACACAGAAACGCGAAAGAAACTGCCCCTCACATTCTATTAGATTGCCCAGCATTAACATCCCTCAGGCACCGCCACTTCCGGGAATTGAAACTGCTTCCTGAATAACTTATGGAAGCCAGCACTGGCAATATTCTGGGCTTCTGGCGGGCCACAAAGCTGCTAGAATAGAACAGGCTTCTGACCACAGGGCGCACAATGGACCCAGCTAAATTGCTTAAATGCATTTGGGGGCTAAGCCCCCTCCCCTCAAACGATGATGATGACACATATTAATCCAAGGGCGGATCCAGCGAATGCCCGGGGGGCCACTTTCCTTTTTTTAGGTATTCGATACTTTTTTCTAGATATTCAGTTTATTCATTTATGAACATCTGCATCCCTTCGTCGTTACTAAATCACTGGCTAGGTAAAGCACGATAGTAGGTAAAACGTAAAAACTTTATAAAAACTTACAATCTCGATTTTCAGTGGTATTTAGAATTATGTCAGAGTGGAGTTTCTTACAATTTTTAATTTTTTTCTGGAGTCCAGTGACAAATAAAGCTTCGAAATTTAAACTGAAGAAAACTAAAAAAAAACATGTCCTCGTGGATCCGCTCCTGCATTAATAATGCAGTCATTTTCTGTAACGACGTTTGTGATCAATTTGTGCAGAACTGTTTGTAGCTGAAGGTGTCAATGGATTTGGCGGAAGACGATTTTGCTACGGTGTATTTGAAAACGTGCAGTGAAAATGTGAAATTCGATATTGGGTGCATCCTATAAACGATAAACGAGGTGAATAAAATAAGTAATTTGGTGTTGTGCAATTTTTTATTTCCCAAGGTTGAGCCCCAACACATTTCATTATTTGTAAATACAGGGTTCGGCAAAATGTATTTTTCATTTCATTAATAACACAAAAACGATTCGGTTATTTTGAACGAAAATAATTTTAAATGGAAAAGTAGGGTTTGGAAATCTTGTTAGAATTGTTGACATTTGTCAAAATGTTGTTGGTCTACACAACATCGTGCCTTTGTGTTGAGGGATTGTATAATTTCATTCAGTTTTCGCTGTTCAAAAGTGTTTCCGGCGTCATTTTAATGTCCGTCGCTGTCCTTCTATTTTGGCTTGGCGCGATAAATGGAGACCACTGAGATCTACTGTAGACAAAAAGTCAAGTGGAAGACTAAGAACTGCCTGCAATGAACGTAACGAAGGAAGGGTAGGAAATGCAGTTATTGTTAGTCCGAAAAAAACCGCTGTTAAACATGCTTCCGTTCATGGTTTGAATGATCGAAGCACGAGAAGAATAAAACGCATGAATTTTCATCCATATAAGATTGCAATAGCTCAGGAGATTTTTTATTAATTAAAAAAGACAAAAATTAATTAACAATGGCATTTATCCCTTTATAAAAGACAAAGATAACTAATTAATATTTTTCTTTAACTTATTTTGGTCCTATAAGCGAAAAAATTGCAAACATGTTATCCCATCATAAACCTGACCATCAGCTTTAAACTCCCAAAAAAATTATGTCATATTCTGTTCAATGCGAAAGATAAAACTGACAAATTTAAAAGACCCAGAGTTCATAAACTAACTTGTTCAGAGTGTGATAGTTTTTATATAGGTAGATCTTGCCGTAACATAGCAGTTAGATATAATGAACATTTTCGATCCTTTAAAAATAATAAAACCGATTCTTCATTTGCAAATCATATTTTAGAAACAGGCCACACCTTTCCTAATTTGAATAATGTCCAAATTATACATAGTCAAGATAAAAGTTCAAAACTAAATATATTAGTCAATGGAAGTTTTCAAAGGAATGAATATGTATGATAATAATATCCTAAACGATCAAGTAGATTTAAACTACAGTAATCTCTTCAATGTAATAATAACCTGATTTTCGTATTTAATGTCCGGAGTAAATATACCCGCACCACCAAGGTCCTAACGGAATTACCTAATCACCTCACCCCCTCTGGTTCTTCCTAGAACTATTTCCTATAGTCATAAAATTTGTATTCCTTCTTTAACCTACATATAGTAGATATAATATTTGTTAAATTCATACCTTCGTTTTCGTCTGAAGATGACACGTTTAGTGTTGAAACTATAGTAACGAATATATTAAATATCAGTGATTATTTTTCCGTCCCAAATATCGACCAATAGAATTGCACCATTCGACGTCACGTGGTACAACCTACATGGAATTATACTGAATATTTTTTGAATATTTTCTCTGGTAGTTGCTATATATAAAACTTCAAACTGACAGGTTGAATTCTGTCCACCATCGATAAAAAAGTCAAAGGAAATGTTCATTTGGGACGGAAAAATAATCCTCCGAATACCACACGAGCTTCAAAATTATCTGGCATTTCCCTCAAGGTTCCCTGCAAACAAATAAAGTCGTCAAGTTTTTCAGGAAAAATCACTCGCGCTTTGCGCTCGTGATTTTGTAACCTGAAAAACTTGACTCCTTCATTTGTTTGCAACGAACCTATCTGGAAATACCCGATAATTTTGAAGCTCTTGTGGTATTATATATGACTATTTCACTCATTCCATTTTTAGTGAAGAAGTTTCCATAGCAACTCTCGTTTCACAGCGATAAAACATGCAAGCCGGCAAAACTTAGCAAGTTATTATTTTTCATCGATAATATTTTGACATTTCTCACATTCATAGATAGCTTGGGAAATGAATACCATAAAGAAAACAAACAACGTTTAGTTAATCTATGATGAATACTTATTTGTCAAATAGCGCAATACGTGTCAAAAAGTAGATTGGGGAATTCCAAAAATGAGCCTCCAAGATAGATTTGGAAATATTTCGTCGAAAGAAATACATAGTGAAATTGCCAAACTAGTGCCTTTCAACACAAGAAAAACTAGGATATCTGCATGGAACCAGTTCACGGAATTTCTTCTAAAAAGAAACTATACCTTAGATGGAGAAACGACTCCAGAAAGATTAGCAGAAATATTAGAGGATTATGCTTTCAATGTGAAGAAAAAAAAACGGAGAAGATTATAAAGAATCCTCTGTGAAGTCTTTATGGAATACCACGGCACAGATGATTCAAGAAAAGTTTTTCAAGGAATATGATAGAATGATCGATCCATTCCAAGGTTTAATTTTCAAATCAGCTCGTCTGGCCAGGGATTCAAAGCGCAAAATGTTGCAAACTTTATCAGAAAAAAGGAAATCAAGTTCTAAAGCTTTTTCGACCGAACAGTTTTTGAGAATGGTCAATTGTTATGATGAAGATAAGCCAGATGGGTTGCAAAAGAAATTTTTCCATATATGCTCCTTCGAATTGGCTTGGAGAGGCATTGAGGCAGCTAATTGCTCAATTCATTATTTTCAAAAAGGATATGATCTTCTGGAAAACTTCACTGGTCGGGTGGAATATAACCCAATATTTTCCAAAACTTCCCAAGGTGGTTCGAAAAACGTATCGAATAGTAAATGGTTAGTGAGAAATAAAGAAAACGAAGATTCATGTCCTGTTCGCTTATACCTTAAACTCATGGAAAAAAGATCGACAAATCCAAACGTAACAACTGACAGACTTTTTTTGGCTACACATCCAAATTGGGAAAGAGGAATTTGGTACAAAAATATGCCTGTAGGAATAAATTCAATATCGAAATGGACAACATCAGCAGATAATATTGGAATAAGCACAAAAAAGTTCAAAATAACAAACCATTCCCATAGAGCATCGGCCATTTCATCATTGGCCAAAAAAGGAGTTAATGAACAAGAGTTAATCAAAATTACGGGACATTCGAGCGCACACTCCTTAAAACCATATTTACAACTAGATGCAGAACATCATTTAAAACTTATTCAAAATCTTAGAGAGGGCAATCATGAATCTGCCGCCAATCAAAATCATCACAGAACAGAATCAGAAGTATCAAATCTTTCATCAGATGGGATTCTGTCTGCTGCAATCGAAAGGAACAATTCCCAAATAATTAACTATAACAATTGTAACTTTTACTTCACAAATTAATTTGAACATGTTCCAATTCATTATTTCAAAACATTGTTTGTCCCATGAATCGTTATTTTCTTGACTTTCTCAAATGTGACCATATTACTATTAGACATATTTTCTCGTGAAATAGTCATGTCGAATACCACTCGAGATGAAATTTAAGCAGGTAAAATTTCTCTCTTGTAACATTCAAGTTTGTTGCTTATCGGCAATTTCGTTCATGACATTTTTTCCAAAATCACTCGCCTGACGGCTCGTGATTTTGATACAAATGTCATTCGCGAAATTGCCTAAGCAACAAACTTTCATATTACAATCGAGAAATTTCGTCTCCAGTGGTATTATATATGACAGTATAACAAAGTAGTTTTATTTTTTTATATAAAAATTCTCGGGAAATAGGTCACAATAACACTCTGTTTTAATGTTTCGTCTTTACATACGTTTCGGTCTCACGACCTTCATCAGAAGACTTATTATGTATAAAGGAGTCAATTAAAACTAATTAGCACAAGCGTCCATATCGCATAATTTTCAATCAAAAAGCCCACGCCGTCGAAACGAACAGAACCACGAATAATCGAAAATGGTATCGTTAATATTAAAGTATAATTTTTTTGTAACAAGAATCCACAGTAAAATTCTCATAATATACAAACGCATATTGCTATGGTCTCAAAGCAACTGAAGTTCGAAGCTATTTGTTGATATTTACTCGAACCAGATGTAGATTTATGACGTACTTGAAAAGATTTTAGACCTGCATTGGAATTTACTTCAAGCGTTCTTCCAAAATATACATATAAATATATATAGTTTTAATTAATACCTTTTTACATAATAAGTCTTCTGATGAAGGTCGTGAGACCGAAACGTACGTAAAGACGAAAAATTAAAACAGAGTGTTATTGTGACCTATTTCCCGAGAATTTTTATATAAATTCATATTGGGTCAAGAATCTTTATAAAAGTAGTTTTATTTATTATTTCGTTAAAGTAATAATTATTATCAAAATAAATAAGTTACAATTTTTTGCACACATCATGCTGACCTAATAAAATTACCTGTAGCACCAACATCTGGTTCCCCACAGGCCCAAACACAATATCTCCCCCCTGTAAATTTCAAAATTATATGCGAAACCAGATACACCATTACACAATACGAGAATTTGAAATCCCATTTATGGGGTTTTATTGGCATGTATACTGCTTCATTGAATGTCGGTTTTTACAAGGACAAATCAGTTCACCCATGGAAAGGTATTCTAAAGGAACTGATTGGAATATTTTTAGTAAATGTAGTTTACTTAGGATTGGGCGAATCTTATGCAATCTATCTTTTTTTTCATCATCAATGTTATTATTGTCGTTGAAGTGTAAATATATTAATTTTTCGAATTTATTCACGCTGCGGTTAGCGATACTGGGACTGGTACTCGAACATACATCCCGGCAGAAACTGTAACGTAATATATGTGTCCAAAGGAGGTACATCAATCAATCAATCACATTTCAAATAACCTAATTAAATATATACCCAGAAATATTTAAAAATTCAACAAATTAACCTGCGGTGAGCGGCAAGCTTCGAGTTTTGAACCTACTTATTATTGGAATAAAAGTATGTAAGCCGGTTTACCGCTCCGGCTACCAACACTGATGAATCTATTGAATTGTGTATATGAATAATAGAGGTTAGCCTGTTCCGTCTACCGGTACCGGGAGGCTAAACACAATACCATATATTTTTAGATTCATAGTGCTCTTTTGACATCAATTAAATACCTGATTCTTCTAGTACTTGACAACCGTACAACTAATAACTAAAAATCTTTCTATGTCGATTACTGTTCATATAATACTTTCATTTATATTTATTTGTTTTTGAAGTTTTTTGGGCTATTTTAGATGAGGGGTAAGACCATGAGTCCGTCACGTATAGTCACGGCGCTGTAGCTATATATATTAGGTATTATGTATACTGCCGCGTGCGCAACTGAGGCCGTGCGGAACTCGTCAGGCAGTCGCTCTATAGTCTATACGCTTACACACGTGTGCATATCTGAGTCGGTGTTGATGAGCCTGCCTGTGTGAGTGAGTGAGCTCGATTGTGGTATACAGGACAGGTTTACGTATACACACTATACACTGTATACAGCTACAACGGCACGCATATACTCGACGTTATTCATTTACTCAATCCTCCGTCCTCGTGCAGACGAAAGTTATATTTTTAAGCTAACTGAAAGAATGGACCTTTTTTGCAATACAACTCATACTTTAATTATTACAGAGTAAAAATTAATAATTAACTTATGTGTGATCGGTAATAGTAGCCTGTTTTTATATATGAGTACACCTGATTTCACAGTATGTTTCATGCTTGGATCTAATCTAATAATTTAAGTATCGTCGAAGTTACCGATAATGACGACGCAAATGAAGAAAATGCTGTTTAACATTACTTTCATTTACATCGATGTAAATATCAATAAATAATATGTTTTGAAAATAAAATAATGTGCGTTTATTGTAATGGCTATCGGGTTACATTCATATTCTTTACAGGGATTGTACCGCTCATTATACGTTTTTTATTATTAAATATAAAAATGTATATAATTGTTGATTGAGCGGACAGTTGTGAAAACTAAAGAAAAACTAATTATATTAATTTTCATTTAAATAATAAAATTGTAATTTCGGATGCTACAATAATTCAAAGATAACATAAAATAAATTGGTTACTTCATGTCAGTTTTCACTTCTGTCGGCAGTGCTCGGTGACTGCCCGTTTTTTTTTGTATAAATTAGTCTCATCGCAAATTTTTAAGAACAATTTTTTGGTAAAAAAACACGAAGTGAAAAGTATAAGTAAGAAAGTTGTTTGAATTTGCCTTTCATGGAAGAAATCACAAGATTTCCTGGGCAAAATAATAGATTTAATTCGTAAGTTACCATTAAAAATAAGGTGAAAAGAATTACACAAGGTAAATATCAGTTTTTAATAATAAAATTGAGTATAATCAGATGGTTATTACACATATAAATTAATGATTGATTCTGAGGTAATATCAAATATTTCTTGACCACAGATGATCTACTTGTTTATAATATACTTCATACATAATCAGGTTAGTTTTGGTCTTATTTTCTTATATATTACTTTCTGAAATTTGTTTGAATTTGCCTTTCATGCAACAAATCTCCTGATTTCTCAGACAAAATGATAGATTTAATTAGTAAATTACCATTTAATAATAAAGTGAAAGGAATTAGGCAAGGTAAATATCAGATTTTAATAATAAAATTGAGTATAATCAGGTGGTTATTACACATATAAATTAATAATTATTCATTAATTGATTCTGAGGAAATAAAAAAATACTTTGTAGATAGTCTACTTGTTTGTAATAAACTTTATAAATAATCAGATCGGTTTTGGTCTTATTTTCTCATATATTACTTTTTGAAATTTGTCTCTCAAAGTATGTTTTTTAATGAAATAGAATTGATCCAGGGCAAATTCGTACAATTCATTTTCCATCTGCCACACTGGACTCTCCTGTATTTTCTTAATAGTTCTTTCAGATGGTGATTCTTTTTGAACTGTTTGTCTTAAATGAGATTTATTACTATTTAAGTAATGGTCCACAGCTCCTTTAAATACTCGAGGTAAAGACTGTTCTAAAATAGCTATAAAATCTTGTAATTCATCAGTTACACCAACTAGTAAGTAATTGTTCACCAAGTTCTTCTTGGCTTCAGCTAGTGCCCATTTGTTACCAGGTTTCCTGTAAAAAGTGATAAGGAAAGTCATCATTGTGAAACAGCTTTAGGGAGAGTATGTTAATAATCAGATATTTTGATAAGTAAATCATTTGAATATTATATTTCACCAAAATTTCAACTGAGATAGATATTGGAATGGAGAAAAAATAATAATTTAGCCGCACTGAGGTAGTATGCCCTCTTATCACACAATGCATTCATGGTCATCAATACATTTGATTGATAATACATAAGAAGTGAACAAACTCGATCATTTCGGTTCAATTTCATTTTTGTACTCCCAGAAGAAGCAATTGTGTAACAAACAATGAACCTATTGGTGTTGACTTTGATTATGAAATAAAAGAAACATTCATTTCTGAAAGTTGAAATTTACAGCAATCTTGGATTACTGAATCTTTATTTCCACTATTTTAATCTATCCTCCAATTGATTTCATGAATTTATAATAATTGTATTGCTAGTTATATATTTGATGCATTATAAATAAAACAATTTTCTCTTACCAACAATTAGCTGCATGTCCACAAAAAAATGGTATTTGTAGCCACATATTGTTAGGATCACATTCTGGTAAACTTTTTTCTACGCACTCATCGAATGACTGAAAAAGGTAATTTCGAAATATTAACATTGTTATAAAATTTGAGAGCCTCCACAAGAAAGTTCTTTGATTTCCCAAATATTGAGTTGATTAGAAATGAAATGGAATGTGAAAATAACGAAAACTGGATGGAGCCATTAGCTAATGAAGCTCTATCCATAGATTGGTTAAAATTTAAATAATTGGAAAACACAATATTTTGAAGCAAATCAAGAAACATAAACATAAGTATATTTCTATCTAAAATTATAAAAGGAAATGTAAATGATACTTGCCATTGTATTTCCATGTTTTTTTCTTATCAAATATGGCCTAAAATTATCTCCATATCTCACAAAATAATAGTATGATATAAACCTATCTAATGGTTTTCGAATTATATTGATGAATAATGGTTTTGGGTACCCAAACCTGCAAAAATATTATATTATAGAAGCCCTGTAGTAAATAAGAAATTGAATTTTCTATCATTTGTGTTAGGCCATCATCTAGAATTGAAAACGGAAAGTATTTTTTTGCAAAATGCAAATCACTGAAGATTACAACATAATTGTAGTTGATTGAACTTGTCCCTAAACTCTCAGGTTTGAATTATGGGTTATGCTTAGGGTTGGGCAAAATTCTGAACGAATCGATTCCAATAGGTATCTGATAGTTTGATTCGATTAATTAATGGGTAGTTTCATTTCACCAATGCATCGAATTCAACTCGATTGATTAAAATTATAGGCATAAGCATAATTTTTGGTAAGCAAAACGGTTCATAATCATTATTACGCAATAGATGCAATTTATCGAAAACAAATGCAGAAAAATACCTGCCAATCCTTCTTACCTAATGAACCGAGGTGAAGAAGTGTCCATAATTTTTTGGCTGATAGCCAAACTTACACCTTTGTATCGATTCAGCGTGGAATCGATTTAAAATCGCCCATCCCTGATGAAGCAGTGTAAAAATGTTCATTGTCATCCAATTAATTTATAAAACATAAATTAAAACTAAAGCTATTCTAGAGTGATGAGCTGCTCACATGTAAACTGGGACATTCAAAATGAATCTTAAACTAATAAAAGTGAAAAAAGTCAAGTCAGTTTTGTTTAGAAATATTAGTTATAACGGAATGCGTATTTCGTCATATTCATTAACACATTACAAAGCCATTTTTTGGAATTTTCCTCTTTTCAACCTTTGATGCTAAGTCTATATAATCTTCATCTGAATTGTCAGACGATAGCAACTCCATAACACCAACAAGTTTATTACATTATACAATAGCTGTTGATAATATTCATAAACCACCCTGCCAATCTACTGTCAAAACATTGTTTTTACCATGCCCGCCAGAGCCATCGAGAGCACTCTCAGAGTGCTGTAATGTGAATCGTATATCACTTTCCTCAATCGAATACAGAAATTACTCGAGAGCATCCAACCGAAAATGCTATTAATTAATGAAAATAATGAAGTAACACCTGAATTGTTATGCATAGAATCTCAAATTGATTATTTCAATCACAAAATTTAGTTGCAATTCTTTCAGTTCTCAAAGTATGCAGTTTACTATGTGAAAATAGGTTAAGTTTCAAAATATCTCCAAAAGAACCAACTGGACAAAATTTGAAGATAATATGTTAGTGGGCTCCAGAAATCTGTATACAGCCACAATTGTACAAGTAAATCATTCTCTTGTTACTCAAGGTAACCTAATTTGTAAATATCAACCCTGAAAAAATCTGGTAACACTAAACACAATACAAGCTAAGTGGTGTGTCAAGTGTTAATTATGAATTCCTACTCACTTTGAGAAATCTATGAATGCGAAATGTCCATGGTATAATGCAGGTTGCATGAATTTCCATGTGGTAACGTTTGTAACAAAATTATACTCATTATTCAAGGACAAAATATGACTGTTTGCCGTTATGTTTACATGAAGGACATGGAAATGATTTCGTTTGCACAAGTCATAAGCTACACCTACAAAACTTGTGGAACCTGTCTTAGGAACTCTATTATAGATAACGATCAAGTTATAGTCATTATTTGTATGATCTCGAATATTTTCCAATTGTCTATGTTGCTTTTGTTCTGGAAAAAACAAAAGTAGATATACTTGTGCTGGTAAAACACATATACTTTTTCTCACCTAGTTCTGTTATTTTATCTTGAAGTCTCAAGAGTTGTATTTGATAAATTATGACAATAGAGCTTGCAATAAGTATGGTGAATAAATAACCAAATTTGGGTGTGAGCATTTCAGCTCAAATATTTGTTCTAGGTAGATGGAGTTCAATAATTTTACAGGTATGATTTAGGAAGTCGGTCATAATATTGAAATGATTCACCATTGGACGTTTTTAATAGCTCTTCGTTCTTATCATCCAATATCCATTTTAAAAGCGGTATTTATAGTTAGGTTATTTAATTAAAAACACAAACATTATTCACAGAAATCAAATAAGAGATGTACATCATCCACAGACACAGATCCATAGAATTGCAGCACAAGCACATAGACAACTTCATTTAATTGGTAGACAGTTGTTCATTCTTCTAAAGGTCGAATCATAGTCGTACATACAGGTCTGGGGACTCGTATGTTTGACATGGGTCTCACACGCGTCGCCAAACTCGTAGTCTCTCGATCAGCCACTAGCTAGCGCTTGGATCTCGAAGTGATAAAACGATTTCTTTCCGGAATCGCAAGCAGTGTTACTAAGTATTCTGATTTGAGAGAGGAATAGAGCTGTTACTAAAAATAACTTCCCCTTTTTCGTTATACATGACGCACACATAAACCTCGTTAAAACGATTTCTATCCGGAATCGCAAGCATCCACTTTTTTCGCATTTCCGCATCTTTCGGCTTTAAAAACAGAAGTTTTTTGCTTTACACTTTTGTACCACGTTTTGCATTTCGGCACAATGCACAGTTTCGTAATTTGTTTCTAAAAACGCAGGTATTCCTTATTGTGTTTACAACTTAAGAATGACAGTTGTCAGAGAATACTCTACGTGACGTCTTTTGGTACTACGCGACAGTCGACGCTTAGCGGTCATACTTCTCACATAGGAAACAGCCCCGAGTTTTTAGACCTGTATGTACGACCGTGGGTCGAATTAACCGAAAGTAGCCAGTTAGTAGTGTCATGACCATCTGTCCTAACTCAATGGTCGTGAGTGTCATGACATACGAGATACAAGAACAACATTTCTCATGTTTTAGAGCGAGTGAATCTTACAAAAAATACGTATTTTTTCCCCTCAAACTATTATTTCAATTTTTGGCGTTTTTAGTTGGAGCGAACGATCTAGGAATCTCACTTTTCTTATTGAGGTACTTCTGGAGGCTGGAATACAACTGATGAGATATGATTGAATGCGAAATAGAAATTCCGAAAACTCCATGGAAGGAGCGCACAACCGCACATTTTGTCACAGCAATAAAAAAGCAGGGGCGGCTTTATTTTACTGCGGCCGCTTTATCGTTCGCGGTCAAGCTCATACTGCTACAACCAAAGACGATGGCAGACTGCTGACTACTGGAGAAGGAAAAGCCAAAATGTTTTCTGAAATGTTGGCAGCGCATTCCACATTTGGATAATAATAACCATAATATGCCTGAAATTGTTTTTCGTCAGCATATTCAGCTTGAACTGGGTATTCCGCCTATTGTTCTCAAAAATATGTGCCCCAGAAATCAATACCAGTTCAGTGTATTTGAAGAGTAAGCCTGTTAGATTAGCATCAAATAGTTTGACGCCCCAAATTAATCGTTTACGATCGAGTTTTCTTTCAGATAGATCACATGTGGTGGTTGGCGGAGTCTACTCCAATACAATGACTATCTCAACGCTGGTCTCCCACAAGGATCTGTCTTGGCACGAACTTCGTTTCTGTACCACATTAACGATCTGTTGGAAGTTTACCTCCTGCTCCATCCACAACTTTGTGATGATGGTACACTTCATATCGCTTTGTTCTCTATGACCCCTATTTCTCTATTATCATCCATTGAAACCAGAGATGCAAGACAGAGGCAGTTCGAAAATGAAAATCTGGCAAAAATTTCGAAATGTGGATATGAAAATCTAGAAGAGTTCAATGCAACCAAAATTCATGCTTGTATTGTCTATAGGAAAGCATATCCCACAATACCTTATACGATGATGTCAGGTTCAACATTCCTATGAAGTTCTCAATATCCATAGTCAGTATCACGATCAACACTACCCTTCTATATCGCTATTTGCGAGGTCCATTGCAAAAACTGCTTCACAGAAACTTGGTATTTTATCCCGTGAGCTACTCCATAACCCAGCAGAATTCAACCTGTCCCAGAGTACCGGACACATGTTTAGAGTTCAGCTCCAAAACAAAATGTCTATGGAGTTCCCAATATCCATGGTCGGTAACACCACCCTTCTATATCACTATCATGTGACGAGGTGCATTGCTAAAACTGCTCCACCGGAACTTGATTTTTTATCCCGTGCCAAGACCTACTTCATAATCCAGCAGGATCTAATTTGTCCTATAGTACCGTTCACTTGGAGTTCATTTCCAAAACAACATTTCTATGGAGTCCTCCACATCCATTGTCGATATCCCATCAACACCAGCCTCCTATATCACTTTCATGTGAGGTCCATTGCAAAAACTGCTCCACAGGAACTTGATTTTCTATCCCGTGCCAAAAGCTACTTCGGAGCAGGATTCAACATGTCCTATAGTACCGTTCACATGTCAGCTCCAAGACATACGCTCTTGGATTCTATTCAGAAGAAGAGCTATTCGATTGGTTGGTGATGTCATACTGACGAATACATTGGCTTCTCAGAACATCGTTGATAGGTGGATGATTTCTCCATTTCCCATAGATATTTCCATACTCGGTGTTCATCGGGAAAATCGTCTGTTATTCCACAACGGGCAATTCCAGGTAGGCAAACTTAGGTCAAGCTGCCCATTCCTTCTTTGTCACATTCGAGAACTGCCGAACTTCTTTAAGACTCCATTTTTCTATCGAACGGCGAAGTTGAGGAACTCTTTGCTTATTGAGGTTTTTCCTGATGCTTATAATCTCCAAATTATTGAGAAAAATTATCCTATCTCTACTTTCCATCGCTGGCTCATGCGAAGTTCTACGAACATTATAGGACTTCCTCATGTATGATCAAATATATATAAAAAAGCGGCCTATTATTTCATGAGCGGAAGAACCAAGTTCATATTATATTCTAGTTAATATATTTCGAATTGAAATTAGAAACTTTGTTATTTTCAAATTGTTCGTCTTTGTATGCAACAAAAAGTTTGTCGAATGTAGGTACTTTCTAATAGTCAAACACATTGAAGATTTTGCATAATTAGTATACAGTATCGGAAAGTATTTATCTTGGGTATGGTGGTTTTATGAGAGCGTATAAAGAATAGCTTGCTATATGTTGAGAGAGCATTACAATTTCAGGGCGGTCAGCTCAGGACGTAGCACGTCAGTATCATACCAGAACCAGTCGGGAGAATGTGCGAGTCGCTGTGTACGCCTCGGGTGGGGTAAGAGGAGGGGCGCACAGCAGTGCGTCTCTCTTGTTTATGTGGTATTATCATATCATTGCGTTCCTTGTTGCACGTGTAGATTTGTGTCTATACCCCAGAAGATTTGTTTCCGATACTGTATATGGATAAAACAAATGTGTCCATCAATTGAATAATGATACAAGATTGTAACTGTGGGAGGTTTTAGTCCCCCTGCCCACCCGTCGTTAGACTTTAGACATGTTACGTAGGGCCCTCTCGTACTTCAACAGCACGCCAACTACCCAGCAGAAACCAACGCCTTAATTGAAGAGGACACGGTCTTTTGAACCATCTGGGCCCCTCTCCCCCTGCATACTCGTGTTCGTGTCAATTAACAGCTTTCGTTTGACGACTAGCCGTCGGCCTCATGTCATCGGCCTACCACATATCATTGCCCTGGCCGCGAAGCCGCGAATCCATTACCCAGAGACCTGGGATAGGAAGCACAAACACCGGACTTTAGAAGTAAAGCCATGTGGTGCAGCATTTACCCACGCAGAGGCAGCATTTTCAGGCGCCCCAGGCGGAACTACTTTACTCTTAGCACTAGATACTAAATTGGGTATGATTTATCAGAATGAGTTGATAGTTATGGCTAAAACCATAGCCTACTCCAATTATCAGGTCAATACCTTCACCAGGTGGCGCTCGTCTCACATAACCAACTCAGGCTTGGACAGGATGACCGAAACATGTTCTTTGGAGAATTCTATGCTACCAGTCCAAGCCGGCTGATATTTTCGTGCTTACTACAGTGGAAGTAAAGAGTAAATTGACTTCATTTGCTTTAAAAAAAATCAATGTATGGTTTGAAGAAATTTAATGAAGATTTCTAGTGTGATAATTATATATAACGCACTCACTATTTCAAGTGTTTCTTTTTAGTTGTTAGGAACTAGTGTCAGACGTCCATGTTGCTTTTATGTCTTACAGTAGTGTGTTTTAAGATTGAACCTTTGGTACATTTAGAGACTATAATTCCAGGACCATCAACTATTATTACGTGTTTTTTATTAGTTGTCTTAACGATATTTTTGCTGAGTGAAATTGCCTACTTCTTATTTATCTCAGAATATGTGTTGTGTAACTAATAATTGCTAACAGAATCATGCGGTATACTGCTTTAGTTGAATTTTAGGGGAAATATGTGAAAGTTTCAAACCATCCCTTGTTTTAAGGAGGCCCACACACACCCCTACTTATACCTAAATTTAAATTATGACAATTTGTGCAAATGTATACGTTCACTTGTTGTCAAAACGAGTTGTTAGGGCTCTGTTTAATATTTCATCTCGTCTCGTAGTTTTAGTTTCCAGCAAAATGGAGGTACTCAGAGAGGACTTTGAGAAATAAAAATACATAAATCACATAAAGTTTTAATAGAAAAATTAGGAAATACAGATTCTCTTACAAGTAATCAGTACATTGTATTTTGTGTGATATCACATTCACGTCATAGATCTTAAAACTATAGCTTACAATCAAAATACTATGAATATAAGGCAAAATGTTTACACTATTCCTCTAAATATGATAATTATCTATCTACAAATAAGGCATACAAATATTTAAACATTAGATGATTGTAATAAATAGTAAAGAATTTACTTGAAATCTTCGTACAAAAAATGTTTCGAGACATACCGGGAAATTGAACATTTATTCACATTAATATCTAATGAATGACCATAACCAAGAGAAAAATACGTTGGAATTCATATCATGAGTGAATATGTAAGTACATACTCAAGCTATATACAATACTGTCTAAAAAATATTGAAACGGCCTTGCAAAAAAACTGTTTCAATACTATATCTCTGTCATGTTTTCAAACAACAAAATTGAAGATATTCGATGGATGAAGCCGTTACTTCTTGATAATTTATTAACAAGAAGAGAATAGGAACTTTAATGAAACAATAATGATTGGTTTCAGTTTAATAATGATGGAATTAGTATTGAAACTGCAGGGAGAATTATTATTATTCCAATAATGTTTTAGTAAACCGATTAAAAATTCTTATTCTCATAATATTGATATGGTTAGCAACGAGATTTCTCATAATGTTCTTGTATATTTGATTCCTATGCTAGATATTAATCCTATAAAATATTCATAATTTAATAAATGCAATTTAAAAAACTCATATAACCTTAGGTACATACATCATCTTCTAACAACACAAAATTTATCATCCTAAGTAAGTACATAAATGCTTAAAATAAGTGTATAAAGGAACTTCATAACGAGATTACTCAGAAATCATCAACTACCTATTTAAAGATTATATCAACCATTTTCAGATAAAACATTGACTAGGAACTGTAATTGACTTAGGAGCAACAGAAAATGGTAGATAGATTCCATAAGCCAAAACTACCGACTTGATCATCAGGTATCATTGTTATAGTAACCAGGTAAAGTTATTCACTTTATTGAACTATGCCTCATTCATGTGTGTTAGTAAATGCTATTTCTACTCTATAAATCTCGTTTCAGGATCGCAAGATGAAACTAACACACTTAAATAAAATATTTAATTGGAACTGCTATATCGAAGTAGATGTTTCTAACATATTAGATAGTTTTGATAATTTGACGTCGAAATCGTACCAAGAACTAAAAATATCCACCAAAAAAGTTCATCACCTTTGTATCTATCTTACTGATTATTTTCCTTTTCTCAAGGTGCATATTCATTTGAGCAAAGGATACCGCACACTTTAGTAGGGAAAGTGGCCCCCTGTCGAATTGGCTGAATTTTTGATATGTTATAGTCCAAGTCATTCCGAACAAAAAGTTCAATGGGCACAACTTTTTCTATAGGCTGGCTTTGGCGCTAGAGGCCAATGGAAACTTTCATTTGTTCTTCATTGTTAAACAACACGAAACGTTATCCTGGATAATAATCACTTTTCTGAATAATCAAGATCTAAACAGTCATTACTATGACATACTGTTAAAAGTATTTTTCTTTGGTGTTGTTTCATTTGGTCAATTATACAGTGTGTTCCAGCTACTTACAATTTTTAAAGTGCAATAATTCGAAAATGGTTACAAATCGTCTTAGGGATCTACAATGAAAAAATGTTTATGAATCCTATTCTACACCGTATTCTACATCACATAGTCGAAAAATATAAGGAGTGTTCCTTTTAAAAGAAATCGAAAGTTATACCTATTCGAAAAGTTCCGTACCTAGTGAAAAATATTGTTCGACCATCCTGAATAATTTTAGGCCATGAAAAAGAATGAGAAATATCACAAGTCTGTCTATAAAATGACTGTTTAGATCTTGATTATTCAGAAAAGTGATTATTATCCAAGATAACGTTTCGTGTTGTTTAACAATGAAGAACAAATGAAAGTTTTCATTGGTCTCTAGCGCCAAAACCAGCCTATAGAAAAAGTTGTGTCCATTGAACTTTTTGTTCGGAATGACTTGGACTATAACATATCAAAAATTCAGCCAATTCGACAGGGGGCTACTTTCCCTACTGAAGAATGCGGTATCCTTTGCGCGTAAAAACGCTCAAGTGTGGAATACTGAGGTAAGCAATATCCTTCTTGTGTGACTTTAACGACCAACAAAATTTTGAAGATATCTCCCTCCTGTTATATGCTTCAAAACTAAGTCACAAAGAAACATACAGTTATTTAAGTTTTATCATGATTTTTTAATAATTCATTGAAAATAATATGTTCACTATAGTGGACCTGCCGGCATCTATATAATTGTGTTAGGCCTGCTCCTTTTTTAATAATCGCATTAGAATGAAAGTTGCTCTTGCAATTGGAATACTTCGACTCTTTTTTTTTACACACAATCAACGATTTACCGTAGCAGATATTTGCCTCTCACAAATATGGGTTTTGAAAGTTAATTCGAAGGAACGTGTGCACGTAAATCGTTCGCGCACAAATTTGCTCGTAAATATACTCTAATGAATACGCGCCTTTATATATCTATTTACATATTCTAGTTAACATAACACGTCATAATACAATTATTAACTCATCGTTGTATTTGATATTTCAAGTTTCATATTCAGTTATATTCTACGACTTTGTTTACCCTGTTTCCAACATGTTCTTCAATCCTGTCGATAACCAATTATGTTATGTTGGTAATTATATGATGCTAAAATCAAATAATCCAAATATCTAGTTTTCCGATGATTAATTGTTACTGGCCTCGTAAAACTGAAATGAAGAAAATAAATATTATATTAGTATTAGATTCTGTATGAACAAGTGAGTTTCAGGAAATACTTGAAGTATTCCATATTGTATATTTGGAGTTACAGACAAGTCTAGGTTGAACCTGCAGGAAACGATCAAGACGAAAAGTTCCATCATATTAGTGGAAATTGAATATCAAGGTTGAACCTGCAGAAAATAATCAAGAAAAAAATTCTTTCGTAATGACTAGAAAATTCTGGGAGAAGGACGTTACATTTCCTTTATGTTTTTTACCAATATACAGGCTGTCCCAGGTTTTAGTAGTAGAATTTCAACAGTCGAATTTTATAAAAAATTTCTTAATTTTGTTCGTATCTCCGAAGATAATCAAGGTGTCGCAATGAAATTTGGATACGTAGACAGGTTACCACATTAGCACATAATTTGAGACTAGTATTACTTCCATTGGCGTAGGTATAGTTATTTAATAACAATAAATTGACCCGAAAAGTGTTATCACCCTGTAAAGGTTACTTTTAGTAAGTAATTTCGATGCAGACTTTAAATCAAAACAAATAAGGTCCCTTGATATTTCTTTGTACCTGGCACCGTTTCACGACAAATTTGATTTTTGTGAATAATTACCACCACCATGAAAATCGGATGAAAATTGGAAAAAGGTATTCATTGAAGTTAGAAGATCTATTGTACGACGTTGTGAACTATGTACACGAGAAAATGGAAATCATTTCGAACAATTTCTTTAAAATTAATACATAAAATTTAGAAAATAGTGTCTTGTTAACTCTTGTTGATGGACTTACTATAAATTAAAGTACGTTGTAGTTATCTGGCTTGATCATTTTTGGAAATAAAAATTTGTTATTCGAACTTTTTTATCACTTAACGACGCTCTTTAATTTAAGGTTCCTCTTTTTTCAATTTTCACCAGAATTTCATGGTGGTGGTAATTAATCACAAAAATTAAATTTGCCATAGAACGGTGCCAGGTAGATTTAAATTCTGCATCGAAGGTTGTTCCTAAAAAGTAGTTTTTACAGGCTGTCAACACTTTTCGGGTCAATTTATTGTTATTAAATACCTATATCTACGCCACTGGGAGCAATACCGATCTCAAATCATTTGCAAATGTGTTAACCTATCTACTCATCCGCGGTACCAAATTTCATTCAGACATCTTAATTATCTTCGGAGATACGAACAAAATTAAGAATTTTTTTTTTTAATTCAACACCCGTATCTCAAAAATTAAGCGTCTGTGCATATAAAATATATAAAATTTTCTATCGACTGTTAAAGTTCTGCTACTAAAACCTAGGACATCCTGTATATTTATACGAAGTGTACGAGAACCTTGAATAATATATAGTTCAACTACATGTTTTTCTACCAGCCAATGGAGAAAACTCATAACTAAGTTGATATGAATATTGTGTCCTTCTAAAGCCCGGTATTTAATGCATATCAACTTTATATTAAATAAAAAAGTCATATGAAGAAAAATATTTTCACCATCAACACCTTGATTAGTATATTGATCAATGATCAGAACAACATCTATGTGGATGCAATTTCTACAACTACCCTGGGACTGATAAACAATAATAAAAATATTTTTACATCAAATACATATTGAATATCAAAAATAAATCTAGAAAAATGGAAATAGATGTTTGCATACTCTGCAAAACAAGACCACCAAAGGATGTTCTATTCAAATATGACGGTTGCAAAATATTTTTATGTAAAACATGTAGTAATCTCACTGCGTCTGTAATTATGTTTGCAATTGAAAGAAATATTTTTTTATGCAAACATTGCTGCATTGCCTACAAAAATTAATGAAAAAATTGAAGCTCAAACTAAGATAATCACAACACTTGAAACAAATTAAAAAAACCACAACGTCAACAGCTATCCAAATTCAATAAGCTATTCTGCCGCAGTGAAGCGTTAGATAATCAATGTACCTTGTATAATTCTTAAGCCTAAAGATCAACAAACTTCTACTAAAACAAGAAGAGATCTATAAGAAAAAGGTAATCATACTGAAATATCAATCGGTATAAAATCTCTAAGCAATGGAAGGAAAGCTGCATTAATAATAAACAGTGAGGCAAAACTCAGAAAGTCTAGTATGAGATTTACGAATATATCCAAAACAATGAGTGATAAAGGAGAAATGGAAGCAAAAGTCGCACAATCAAATCGAAGATAATGGGGAAGAGATGATATTAAAACTTTGAGAATTATCAAAGAAGGCAGACAGTGGTGAAATAGTTTCTTCAGTGATGCCCAAAAAAACTCCTAAGTGGTTACAAAACATGTGCAATCTTCGAAAATCTACACTTTTTAGATGTTCCAAATGTAATGAATTCAATCAAACAAAGTGGTAATGACTGTAAAGGTAATGACAGTTTTTTAAAATGCAGAGGTCTACATCAGTGGCGGCTCGTGAATTTTTGAGAGAGGAGGCTGGACATAAAACGTTTTTGTAAAAATATACTCTATTCACAGCCTTTTAACCTTTGCACAGCGACCATACCAGCTACTTCAGTGACAAAATTAATTGTTACCCAGCAAGAACCAACGTGGAGGTATAGTTTCAATTGGCAAAAAATTTTTTTGTTCGTTTTTTGTCTTCAATTTTTTTGGATTTCTAATATTTTTTCTTTTTTTTTAGAATTTTTCATATTTTGTTTTTTTTTAATTAATTTTATTAACTTTTTTTATATAATAACGGAATTCTACGGTCTTTAGTTTGCGAAAAATGATCAATAATATTATCAAAAAATGTATTATTTTGTGTTTTACTAAATCTTTTTCAATAGATATTAAACTAACATTGTATAAACGATTTTGGCCCATTGTACTTGGCATGTAAGTTTTAATTCGTTTGAGAGTAGAAAATGATCTCTCCACCGATGCCGACGTTACAGGAATGGTGACTGTCAAACAAAGTAGTTTATAGAACTGAGGTAAAACTTGTTGCAAATCATTGTCTATCATATATTTTATCATATCGGCGTGAATGTCGTACTGGCCTAAAATATCTTTATCCGAGTATATAACGCATAATTCATTGTGCAGTGCTATTTTATCAAAAAATTTATATTTTAGAACTAAGTTATACAAAAAACTTCAATTCATGTAAATCGGAAAATCGAATCTCAATTTGACCTTTAATAGTATCTAAAATTTCACAAAAAAAAGTGTTTTTAATGTAGTTTCTTGTCTACCAAATTAAATGTTTTCCTCCTTTAACAATATTCTGTTTACCGGTTAATTTAAACTTAATACTCGATGTAATATGTTTTTCATGTCTGTCTATACCACGAGCTGAATTTTTCAAATCATCATAACCCGAGTGCCCCCAACATGAAGTTGTATCAGATGTAAATAGCAAGCAATACCAGCAATATAATTTATTGTGTACCTCAGATCCCGTTAACCATAAATATTTTTCACAATTATCAGTATCAAATCATCGATTTTGAAACATACCTGTCATCACTAATCTTTTCAGCAACTAAATCACTACTCAGTTTAACGTTTAATAACCAAAGAACTCTTTGTTAATAACTCACCGAACGACCGAACAGCTTCGCGAAACAAAAACAACAACTGGCAGAGCACGTGTCGAAGTTTGCAGCGACGGCAAGTAATCGTATTTCATACGACCGCCGGGCAACGAGGTCTATACCTCGTTGCCGCCGGGAGCGTACGAGAAGCTAGCCTCCATAGACTGTTGCCATATTCGCTGTTTTACCCTATTTGTGAATTGAACTGGTTGGAAAAACGGCAACTGTGTTGACCACACGTATTTAGCGTTTGGGATATATAGAGAATCTAGCCTCTGGCCACTGTTGCCAGATTAAAAATAACTACTGAGAACGGGGAATTAATTGTAAAATTTAAAGAATTATCAGAGAAACAGGAAATAAAATGGAGAATGATCATTAAGATAAATTGGTAAGGAGGCTGAGCCTCCTTCGAGGAGCCGCCACTGGTCTACATGTATTCCATTTAACACTATAAACAGTGTTCTGATTTTGAAACATCAGTTCCTCAAGGATCGAACAGAATAGTCAAGAGTCCGCCCGCAAGCCATAAGACATACCAATGTTGCTTAGAAAATCGCACAAGTTAGATTGTGGGCATAAGAAAAATATATTTAAAGCAAGATGCCATCCTTTTAACTGGGGTTGTCGCATTGATTGCCAAGACTATGAGATATAATGAAGAAATATTCTTACATTTTGAACAGAAATAAACGAAGCTTTAGGAAGAACTACATGTCTAGTGGAGGCAGACTTCCAGAAAGAAACAAAAACGAAATTTACCGTATATTCCAGAACATGAAGGCTCTAAACAGAAATTATAAACACACCAAGTGAATGTGTACAAAGCATTCCTCCTAGAAACGTCGTTATCATGAGGAGAATAATTGATTTGAAAGTAAGATAGACATTAAGATTCCGAGAATTACTTGGTATACAATGATTAGGTAACGTGTTTTTCAGAAAAAAATAATTCTATCACATATATCCTACATTACATCTTGCTTCGTCCACGTTTCAACCGTTTTTAATTTTTTCACTGTCACTATATTTTTATTATAGAATAATGTATGTTTACTTACTTCTGAAGCAATATTCAATAAATTATCAGCCATTCCTTTTCCCGTTTCTCTCACCAATCCATAAAATGAGCCTTCAGTATTTTGAAGTAGTACATGTGGATGATCAAACTCCCTCACTGAGCCAGCGTCCATAACCAACACTTTGTCAGAATCCATAATAGTATGAAGTCTGTGAGCTATAGTCAATACGGTACAATTTGCAAACTTCTCCCTGATGGTAGTTTGAATCAATGCATCTGTTTTGGGATCAACATTGGCAGTAGCCTCGTCAAGTACCAATATTTTATTATTACGAACAATAGCTCTAGCCAAACAAACTAATTGTCTTTGTCCAACACTGAAATTGGAACCACCTTCCGATATTTTGCTGTTCAAACCGGCCGGTAACTCCCGTATAACTTCTTTCAATTCGACTTGATCTAGTGCACTCCATAGGTCCCTATCATCGTATTCATCGAAGGGATCTAGATTTTTCCGTAACGATCCGGAAAATAGCACGGGCTCTTGAGGAATAATCGAAATTTTTGATCTCATTCCTTCCAACGTAATAGTATTTGTATCGACTCCATCTACCAGAATTTGTCCCTCTATATCAGCTAATCGGAAGATGGCAGAGATCAACGAAGATTTTCCGGCTCCTGTACGACCAACTATTCCAACCTTCTCGTTGGACTTGACGGTGAATGTTAAATCTTTGAGAACAGCTTGACCAGTGGCGGAATACCTAAGAGTAACGTGGTTGAAAATGATGTCACCTTTTTCAGGCCAAGATGGTTTGGGGGTGACTTTATTTTTTACATCTTCTTTCTCTACTTCGGTATATTCTACAACTCTCTCGACAGATGTCATCTGATTTTCTAATTCACTCCATTGTCTCATTCCCCATTGGAACATACCAGTTAAACCAATAGCTTGGGTGATGGCTAATCCTACGTTCCCTCCATATGTTTCTGTAAAAATATGTGCCAGTGTAATTACGAATTGTTATTAGGGAGTCTCGCTCTGCCTCGGACTTTTCTTACCTTTGCCAATGAATAAAACACTTATGGTGACAAATCCCACGTACAAAACACAGTTCAGATCTAACCAGAAGCCGAACGCTCTATTACATCCCAAAAATAGGTAAAATGCGGAGCTATGGAGATTCTGATGGTTATCAAATTCATAAGTTAATATTTCTTGGGCCCCAAAAGCTCTTATAGTGGTCAGTCCTTGTAACGAAGCCGAGATATGAGAGAAAACTGGACTACGTGCTGAAATAAGATTTTAATTGACATTAAAATTGAATGAAATAACAATTACTTTGTTTTTATAACACTTTCAATAATAACATGAAAACCTTACTATATTTTCAATACCGATGTGCCGTTATCAAACGGTTACAAAATTATTTTGTATCTGTTTGATAATGGCATTTTGTTGTTGAAACTGAACGTTTTCATGTTATTATTAAAAGAGATATAAAAACGAAGTAATTGTTCTTTCATCTAATTATAATGATAAATTACCATAAAGTAACGGTATATCTATGGTTTCGGCGTTTACGTAGTGTACATTCATAATACTTCGGAAGTTGGAGAATAAAACTCAAATTTTACACAAAACTTTTAACATTCAATTTAAAAATGCTGACAAATTGTTTCACCACACTGTGGCATTATCAAAGCAGTTGATAACTCCTCGCTTTGATAATGCCACAGTGTGGTGAAACAATTTGTCAGCATTTTTAAATTGAATGTTAAAAGTTTTGTGTAAAATTTGAGTTTTATTCTCCAACTTCCGAAGTATAAAGTAACGGCTTCTACCGTAGATTCTTTTACAATAAAATTCATCTTCATAAAGTGGAACAATCAATTCATTTCAAATCAAGAGTGAGCTTTAAGTTTGATATTAATTTGGAAGAATTTTGATTATTTTGAAGCAAATTTCACGTTTTCAACTTCTACTTACACACAGTCTTGCATTAATTAAAATTTTACATACTACCCAACAGAAATTACAATCATTTTCATAAAGATTAGCTTAACATGAAGATTGGTGTATCAATAATATCTGCGTTCAATTTCGTATTCAGTAAATTCCTCTAGAAATAGTTATATGATAAAGAAGAAACATATTAAATAGAATTAGCCATTACATGATAAAAATCCATTATAAACTTGAATAAAATAACAATAAAAGTTTGATTTTCACTAATTTAATACATAAATGTAACCATAGTTTCGCTAACACCGTAGCTTCTTCAAATAAATATTGCAAAGTACTAACTACGGTCATATATATACAGGTCTGGAATCTCTATGTATGGCATGAGTCTCTTACATGTCGCCAAACTGGTAGTCCCTCGTTCAGCCACCAGCTGGCGCATGGATAGAAGTATGTTGTCAGGATTAGGCGCCATATCGTTCAAATGTCAAGCACCACAATACAAAGATTGATAATAACCGTACATTTTAAGTAAAATAATTTTTCTCGTAACGCAATATTTACTATTCTGCTTTGAAAGAGGAATAGAGCTGTTACTCTTGTCAAAATTTATTATTCACCTGAAAAATATCTTCCCCTTTTTCGTTATACATGACGCACTGTTTTCTAAAGAATTTTTTTACGAAGTGATGCTTGCAAACATGAAAGACCTCGTTAAAACGATTTCCTTCCGAAATCGCAAGCATCCACTTTTTTCGCATTCCGCATCTTTCGGCACTTTAAAAACAGAAGTTTTTTGCTTTACACTTTTGTACCCCGTTTTGCATTTCGGCACAATGCACGGTTTCGTAATTTGTTTCAAAAACGCAGGTATTCTTCGTGTTTTCGAGTCAACTGACAGTTGTCAGACAATATTCCTACGTGACGACTTTTGGTACTACGCGACAGTCGACGCTTAGCGGACTCATTTCTCACATAGGAAACAGCCCCGAGTTTCCAGACCTGTATGTACGACCGTGGTACTAACTAACTATACAAAAGAGCTAACCTAATTGTTCTGTAGGTTCTATGTAACTATATTCGATGACGGTACTATGAGTTCCCGGCATTAGCATACAAGCATTGTGTAGTAGGATATAACCGTAACAGTAAAGAATAAATGGTACTTATCAATATGTTGTATTAATATACACATACATCAAAATATCAATACATAACAATGGCGACGAGGATAACTCGAAATTCACGCAAAAGTGAGTTGTGAAAGTGTGACTTCAATACGTACAAAATGTCTGCTGCATTACATTCACTTGGGGAATTTGACTGCGAAACCCTGGCAATGGACGTCTAAAATTTCATTTGGAGGCTAGCGGAATAGACGATCCTGCCAAGAAGAGGGCTACTTTACTTGCTGTCTGCGGAACTGCTACTTACGAAATCGCACGTTCACTTTGTACTCCTTCAAAACTGAATGAGAAATCTTTCAATCAGATTCTTGAATTACTAAATCAGCATTTTACACCCAAGACGTGTCAGAGGTTGTTCAACGTTTCCTTTTTCATAAGAGGGACCAACTCGATGGGGAGGACATTGCTACCTTACGTTGCCGCTTTAAGGAAAGTTGCAGAGAAATGCAATTTCGCTAATCAGCTGGACGATAATCTACGAGATAGAATCGTTTGTGGAGTAAGAGATATTGCTTTACAGAAACGCTTGTTATCAGAAGAGAATATTACTCTCTAATCTGCTTTGTCACATGCTGTAGCTGCAGAAACTGTTACAAAAAACATTAGTGAAATAAGAAATTCCACACATGGAATCATTGACAATACTACTGTGAACAAAATGCAAACTCAGAAAGTAGGTAGGGTTAACCTCAAATATAATAGCCACAGATCAAGTTCTACAAATGTTCAAACATCGGAAACTAAAATGGTACCTAACCGACAGAATAACAAACATTGCTATCGTTGTGGTGATATGTCACACCAAGCAAATACTTGCAAATATGTAAATACTACCTGTAGATACTGTCAAAAAATAGGACATTCAGAAAAAATGTGCCTAAAGAAGAGCAGCTCTAATGCAAATAATACACATCAAGTTGAATCTAACGATATCTGCACAGGAATCTCACAAATTAAATTAGAGGAAACTATATTTACATGTAATACAGAACCTTCAAAAAGGCCTTACACAACTACTGTGCAAATAAATAATAAAGACTGTCCTATGGAAATTCATTCAGGTGCTAGGTGTTCAATTATTTCATTCACAAATTTCAAACAGTTGTGGCCTGAAAATTCACCAGTTCTTAATAAATGTAGTATATATAACATTTAGGGATTTTCAACAATCAACTATCGGAACTGCTGGATTCTTCAATGCAAATGTTAAACTAAATGGAAAAAGTGCTACATTACCTTTAATTGTCTCTTATGGAAGAAGTGTTGCTAACCTATTAGGTCGAAATTGGTTTGATGCATTGGGAATACAAGTTGTTGGTATTAACCAGGTCCATATTCAACAAAAGTGTTTTTAGAAACTTTGGGTGAATTCAAAGGACCAGCAATCAAATTACATATAGACAAACACTGTGTGCCTATCTCACTTAAAGCTAGGAATGTACCTTTTGCTTTGCGACCAGAAATAGAAACCAAGATTGGAAAACTTTGTGAAGAGGGTATTTTGGAACTGATACAACATCCACGATTGACTACACCAATCGTTTTTGTAACCAAGTCTAATGGTGAAATCAGAATTTGTGGTGACTACAAGTGCACACTAAATAAAGTTTTACTACCATATTCCTATCCAGTGCCTTCCGTAGGGGAAATGATTGGTAACTTGCAAGGTGCAAAATATCAGATTCTTTATTAGTGCACTACAGTACTTCAAAACCTTTAATACTATCGTGCGCCGCATCACCCTTTGGCGCGGATGGAGTTTTAAGTCACTCACGGGACGATGGTTCGGAAGCACCAGTGGCGTACCACTCAAAAACATTCAATGACACTGAACGTCGATATTCGCAGTTAGATCGAGAAGGACTTGCCATTATTTTAAGTGTAAAAAAGTTTCACAATTACTTATACGGTCGCGAGTTCGTGATCTATACTGACCATAAACCGTTCTTAGGTTTACTTGGCGAAAACACGCCGACCCCTGATCTAGTCTCGCCTAGGCTAGTCAGATGGTATCTGTTCTTATCCAATTATAATTACAGACTTATATACAAGGCCGGGAAAGACATTGCGCACGCGGATGCACTAAGTCGTGTACCACGGCCTAAAATAATCGAAAACAATGAAATCATTGTGTCTAACGTGTAAATTGGTGGGGGGAGATTGAGAAGTAAAATTAGCCAATTAGATGGGGACTTTATTCTGTACTACGCAATTTGACAGCTTCTGTATTTCTCGTAGCTATTTCGAAGCGGTGTTGCTTTACAAGTGGTACCAAGTTTTCAATCATAGTTACAGCGTTGCCAATAAGGAGTAATTATGACTCGACGACAAAGAGGTCCGTTGGTTTTCTTTGTCATACTTCATGTAATCATTGCGACAAGTCAAATGGAGTTTTATGAATGAGACGTTTCGTCTCCTTAGGATAATAAGTCTATGTTTTAAACAACATACTACGGCATCTACGGTAACCAAAATGAGTCCTGGAGAGATATTGATGAAACAACGTCGTTTGCGTACACATTTAGATATTATACACCCGGATTCTATCCAGCGGAGGAATAATACAGAGCCTGGCATGCCTAGACAATTTTCAGTAGGAGAATCAGTATTCAGTCGGAATTACAGTGGCACTCCTAAATTGATTCCTGCAACCATCGTGAGATCTACCGGACCCGTTTCCTATGAAACCACGAATCATTTTGGAACCTTACAAAGGCGTCACGTCGATCAGCTACGCAGAGGTACTGAAGAACTATCTGCTCCAGACCCACCGAAACCAGTCAGTTTTGATTCAGACGCAATTTCCGGGACTACAGCTATAACTGATCCAAGGATTCGAACGAACCTAGTTTCAGTTAGTGCTAATTCGAATACGCGAATTAGTGCTAATTCAATTTCAGTCCGTAGATCTGCGCGAGTGAAATCACAACCCAGTTATCTGAAAGACATAAACTTTATAATGGGGGAGAGGTGTTATATTCTAGGTTCTGTATTCTGTAGGTTCTATGTAACTATGTTCGATGACGGTACTTGAGTTCCCGGCATTAGCATACAAGCATTGTGTAGTAGGATAACCGTAACAGTAAATAATAAATGGTACTTATCAATATGTTGTATTAATAAACACATACCCCGAAATATCAATACATAACACTAATAGATAACTTAAATGATAAAATCTTAGGATAGATGGTTAGTAACATTTTGCCTAATTGGGTTTAACGCATTGAGGAATTGAACGATAAACTGGTAGCAAACGAAAAAAATCTAATTATACAAATTTAACAATGTTGTTGAGCATTTGTTGATCGTTCAATAGAATATCCGACTTTTTATATTTAAAATTTTATAAAAGTGTGAAAGTAATAAATTAAATGTGCTGGAATCCCTAGAAATTAACAAATATTTTATTAAACGATAAACAATTACTTAATATTTTTCCTTTGTTAAATCTGTATAATTAGATTTTTCTTTTGCTTCCAGTTTATCGTTTAATCCCTCGATGGTTAAGCCTAATTAGGTATAATTCCACTAACCACTTATCCTAAGATTATCATTAAAATATATTATATATTAGGTTAGGTTAGGTTAATATATTTGTTTGAAGAAGCGACGGTGTTAGGGAAACTAGCTACATTTGTTTATAAAATTAGTGGAAATTAAACTTTTAATAGTTATTTTATCCCAGTTAAGATATATCTTTATTCCTAAAACTAAAATGGAATGGAAGTAGTATAACATTTTGAAACAGATATGCAACTTTGATGGACATTATTAATTCAAAATGGTTTAAAGAGAATAATTAACTGGGGTCAAATTCGGCGAGAAATAGTATAAAGTATAACTCCTTTAAGAGAGAAGGATATACAAACTTGGAAACATTGTTTAAAATTGTGCTAATTGAGAGCATAATTGAATCATAATTAATGTTCATTGTTGGAGTGAAAAGAGCAACATAAAATTGATTCAGCATAATAAAATTGAATGCCACTATACCACATTTCCCTCCTTGTGCAAAATTTGGGAATGAAACGTGAAGAGGCTATATAATTGTTCAAGTTCATCGATGATAAATTTACCATACTCTATTATTATTTGAAAAATAGGACATACTTGATTAACTCAATGTCTATCATTAAAAAATAGAGAGATTATGAGCTAGAATACTCACTTGCCCCTTCTAATCGTTTGATATTCCTGCTGCTGGCCAAGAATATTGTTCTGAAGCAGTAGAACCATGCCAAAATGATGAGTGTTGGTATTAACATCCATGGATTCACTATTGATATAACAACTGCAGTGGCAAACACTCCTAGTCCAACCTGAAATGAATATTTAAATATCAATAGTTCATTATACTTAACAGGTTTCTGAAAAATATTCAGCAAAATTAAAAACAAATAAAATGCAAAAATTACAAAGCAATTGGGGGAGAAACTTAAAAAACGTAAAAGAAAAATAACGAGTAATTGAATTTCACATTCTACTTGAACCTTTTCATGTTTGAATATCTTCCTATTCTTTTTTTAAATCAGAAATGGTGAACTGGTGATGTTTATGATACTTTCAATTAAAGGGATAATGAATATCAAAACATTTGAAATTACCTGCACTGTGTCTATTATTGCACTGGGTAATAGTTCATCAATAGCTCCCATATCTTTAGAAAAACGATTCAAAATTCTGCCAGATGAATTTCTTGTAAAAAACTTCATTGTTGCATTGACTATCTTGGAGAACATGTTGTTATGCAAATTCCTGGAAGCCTTCATGCATAATCTGAAGAACGTAAGTGATCTCAAAAGTGTAACTGATATAATAACACATATTATAGCTGTATATGTATAAATACAATTTTCTCTAGTAAATACATAGTCATAAATCGATTCCTTTATTGTGGTGTTGTAACTTGGTGTACTGCTCAATTCGTAGATCGTCGATGTAGTATTTTCCAAGGACAACTTTCTATGGGCTGCTTTTATTTCTGCTCTTGTTTGTTCCAAATTCACCCTGAAAATAAGAACATATCTCTAGTAATTTGTTCACTGTAGTAAAGCTAGTTAATATATAATATTTACAATCATACATTTAACTCGTAGAAGTGTCTGAAAGCGCAAAATTGTACTAATAAAAGGAGGGTGTGGGAAGTTATTTATCTATCTTCTTTGATAACCTACATCATTTACGGTTTTCTCAGGTTTCACTTCTATTCTATTTAAAATTTGATATCCACTGGCGTCAATTCGGGCATAGAAACATAAACAGAACCACTGTTTAGGTTTACAAACAAACTGACCTCCACGTCGAGAAATATAAAACGTCAGTTTTGTAAAACGATGAAACTAATGATTACTAACATATAAAAGATTCTCAAATCTGGCAATTTTCTGATGTTGTTTCTTAAAGTGCGGCTATATTTGTATTACTTCATGAGTTACACTATTGGCATTATATTTGGCCGATACTAAAGTTAACAATGGAATGTGTATTAAAATTCTACAATTTATTGGACAACATCTTGATCAAGAAGTCTACACATATTAATCCTGGCAAATTAATGAATTAACGAACTACTATTTGTAGATCATACGATGATGAATATTCTAAACAAGTAATTTCCAATCATTTTTGGCATTTTGTTCAGTGACAGATAGGTACCCATTTCCAAATGAGGAGTGCTTTGGTGTATCAAAGTTATTTCCTTGATTTGACATTTTTCGTAATTTCGTAATATAAATCATGGTTCCAACGAAGACTTACTCCCTGAACAAATTTTCAAATAGTCAAGCAAATAAAAAGAAACGGGTTCGTTTTGCAAAGCCAATAGCAGCATCACGATCTTCTTCAATTTCTGAATGGAATGAATGTTTCAAAACAAAAGCGACTTATGAATCATATCAGAATATTATATTGTATTATTTCTCACTAGTGAGAAATTTGTTCAGATCCAAAAGTTCTGTGTTGAATCACCCTTCAAATTTCAGTCATGTTGAAGCAGATGTTGGCGCTGAAGGATGTCCATCGGATATCAGCTTGAAATTAAAGAATTCAGTATCTGAATTGAGCTGTTTAGAATCCGATCAAAAGGCATATAATATTATTAGTGTGGCTCTTGAATATGGATATGCGAACAGTATAATTGATAGAAAGGAGGACGTATTTTGGATTAAAATAAGTCCAAAACATAGGAAAAGAAATCAACGACAACTAACATCAGCATCGAAGAGAAAGTTCAAGAAAACTAGGAAGGGAAAGATTCCTGTTAAGAAGAAACGATCTATGTCATTGGTAGAACTGTTTAAACTCTAAAGTCGTTCTTCAGTCATCTGTTCCTAAAGATAAGCATTGTAAATTTGTTAAAACTAAAAACTATACATAATATTAAATGAGGAAGTAGCTATAGTACCACGTTTCTATGTATTATACATACTGACAAGAATGAAATTGGAAAGTCTCGTTAAAAATAGAATATCAAAAACTACGTAATTTTTAACAATTGATTAGAGTGGTTGGTTGATTTAACAGCTTGAAGATATCCTCTAAATATGTTGTTTAAAAAATGAAAAGTTTGAATTTTACAGAAAACCGTTAAGTTTTCCAACCGATCTAAAATACCATCGTATCAGGATCATCCGATATTTTAACAGGAAGAACTATTGATTTTGAAGCATTTTCAGGTTTATTCCTCAAAAACAATGTCACAACATTATAAAAATCGGAATATTCTGGGACAGCGCTCACTTTACCAACAGCTCAAATGAAGTACCATTGGAAAGCTTGAAAAACTTACGGGGTTAGGTTTTAAAATAGCTCGAATTCATAAATTTGCCGTCAAAATCTAATTTGTCAGATACCATTCTCTCGACTTTCAGGAAAACCGAGAATTCGAAAATACCATTTAACAGGAAAAATTATTCAACACTCAGCATTTTTAGACTTTTTTGGCAAGTTAATCAATGTTCAGAAAGACATTTAAGATGTAAAAGAGAGAAGTAGGTACAGAGTCATAACGTGAGCCTATCCAATTTCTAGATTGTTAAGTTTCATGTTGAGCTAAGTTTTTGAGAAGCTTATATATACTCTATCTTGGCAGGATTTTAAGTGACGTGATCTAAACCCACTTCCGAAAACACTAGTCACATTCTCTTTATTATGTGATTCTGTTCATAGCAAATATTGATGTTTGATTCGTTATCTTAATATTTAAAGTAGTTGGTCTGGTAAGGTAGTATTAGAAAATAATTGCCATTGCATGTGGTGATACATTAGATGTGAAATTCGAGTATTGGCAGCCAATTCTGAGCATTTTTATACAATCTGGCAACGCTACGTTAGTCGAGTGAGGACACCGTATCTAGTCGTGTTCCTTACCGAGTCACCCATATCTCAAAGCATAACCTAACGACATTTCAGTCTGATGTTACTGTATAACTTGTGACCACCTTTCTCAGGAAAAGATAAGTTTTCTTGTTAAGCGGAAAATTTGAAAGGGGTCACTACCGGGATGAGAGGTCCAGAGTTGTATATTTTCCGTTGAATGGAATCTGACAGATATTAATGGATTGATTCCTCACTAGTAAAACGCAGAAGATTATAGATATACAAGTTGTTCCATCTCAGACGAGCCACCCCGTATATTTCTTATCCCATAGTGAGTGGAAAAATCTCCCGAAACACGTTGGATGATTTTGTTTGGGTGACATCTTTTGACGTATATTTGAGGCTTGAACGAGCAACCCCCTAATAGGGTGCGCTTCAACCCCTCAAAATTGAATAGGGGAGAGGGGTTAAGTGATACGTCATTTGAAAGGTCTTGGAAGTCTCTTTACAACGGTGTATTAAAAACGTAAATTTGATGAACCGTTTCCGCCAAAAATTAATTTTGTTGCTCGAATGCGCCACCTTGAATATTTTGGTTATTTGTACAATGTACAAGTTCATTTTTATTAAGCCTTTTTTACAAACTTAAACAATCTTCAAAAAATCACATTCGTAAAAAAATTGAATTGTGTTGTTATGCATACAATGAAAAAAATTGAATCTGCCTGTTTAAATCAAATGTTCAAATTGTCCTCCATTGACTTTCATACAATAATACAATCTTGACTGAAAACCGTCTCTAACATGGTTCAGCATAATTGGAGTTATTTGACGACACTCATTTACAATTCGTTGGCGTAGTTCGTCCAAATTTTCAGGCTGAGTCACAAAAATCTTGGACTTAAGATGTCCCCACAAGAAGAAGTCCAGAGGGTTCAGGTCAGGAGATCGGGCAGGCCACTCCTTAGTACCTCTTCTTCCAATCCAACGACCGGGGTATTGCAAATTGAGGTATTGGCGAACTGGTGCGGCGTAGTGAGGAGGAGCTCCGTCTTGTTGGAAATGCAATTGTTGTTCAAGTAGTAGAGGATCGTTTTCTAATTGTTCAGTTATTAACGGATCAATCGCATTTTCCAACAATTTAAGATAAATTTCGGCATTTAAAATACCAGGAATAAACAGAGGTCCAATTAGGTGGTCTCCCAAAATTCCTACCCAAACGTTTAGCTTTTCCCGATGTTGAGTGTGAGCTTCTCGAAATACATGAGGATTTGTATCGCTCCAAATTCAACAGTTATGCCGGTTAACCTCTCCATTAAGTAAAAAAGTGCATTCGTCAGAAAAGCAAACGTTGTACAAGAAATTTGGGTTATTGTTGATACGCTCGACCATAATTTCGCAAAACTGTTGCCTTCGATCCCAATCATCATCATTTAATTCCTGAATTAATTTAATTTTGTACGGATGGAACTTCTGTTTATGTAAAATTCTGAAAACGTTAGATTGGCTAATACCGGAAACTGCAGAAAGTTGTCGTACAGATTGCGTGTTTGGCATAAGTTGGACATGTCCCAATACCGCCACAGCTGCTCGTTCATCATTAACCATTCCAATGGGTGCCCTTTTTTATCCATTACTGAACCCGTCTCCACAAGTTTTGAAATCAATTCCATTACGTACTTATGGCGAACGCTACGTTCAGGATGGTTTTCGTTAAATATCCTTGCAGCCGCTCGGGCATAATTTTGATTTTGGTAATAAAGGCTAACCAGCTCAACACGTTCTTACAATGTGTACACCATATTTCTTGAAATTTTAAACAAATCAGCAAAGTAGTAACTCAACAGATTGATTAAAATCATGAAATGATCGAAGAAACGTTAAAACCAGATAAACACCTTCTAAGAACAAAAAATGAAGGCAACATAAGGAAATGTTTTGCTGTTTTTTTATTTATTAGTTTGAGAGAATGTATTATTGTATGAAAGTCAATGGAGGACAATTTGAACATTTGATTTAAACAATTCAATTTTTTTACGAATGTGATTTTTTGAAGATTGTTTAAGTTTGTAAAAAAGGCTTAATAAAAATGAACTTGTACATTGTACAAATAACCAAAATATTCAAGGTGGCGCATTCGAGCAACAAAATTAATTTTTGGCGAAAACGGTTCATCAAATGTACGTTTTTCATACACCGTTGTAAAGAGGCTTCCAAGACCTTTCAAATGACGTATCACTCAACCCCTCTCCCCTATTCAATTTTGAGGGGTTGAAGCGCCTCCTATTAGGGGGTTGCTCGTTCAAGCCTCAAATATACGTCAAAAGATGTCCCCCAAACAAAATCATCCGACGTGTTTCGGGAGATTTTTCCACTCACTATGGGATAAGAAATATACGGGATGGCTCGTCTGAGATGGAACACCTTGTATACAATTTATTAAATGAAATGAGTGATTCTAGAAAATATTTGTATCAAAGAAAATAAATATTTACATCTAGTCTAAATAAGTAACAATTTCAGTAAATCAATTTAAATAATTAACCTAGTCGAGATAGTTAACAACAATTAAGTATTCGGAAGTTTTAGAATATGATTCTAATAAGAATGTCTATTCGCGTGATACAGTTGTTTACCTCGAACAGATGGTCTTCGGTAAAAAAAAACTTAAACGCCAAGTGACGTATGTTTGGAACGTTGCCCCGTAATAAAAAACTAGCAGAAATGAGTCAAGAGTTAGTCAGTATCTGGAGCACTGTCGACAACGGTGATTTTATTTATTTCGAATCGTGGAAATTTACGTGTTCCGTATTAATATTCGAGTTCTTTAATAATCGGGTCAATTCCTCAACACACAAATAATGAATTATTTGGTTTCCGGCACGGGAAGTCAGTAGACCAGGGATTTATTTTCCTCAATGCAAATAATAAATTATTTGGTTTTCGGTACCGAAGATCAGTAGACGACCAGTGGTTTATTTTTCCTCAACAAAAATAATAAATTATTTGGTTTTCGGTAAGTGAAGTTAGTACTGGAGTTAGTTGTACGATATTTACCTTCGGACTTGGTCAAAGTATATGAGTGGATCCTATAGAGCGAGGACGGAGTTTATAATGAAAAATAAAAATGAATTCTCGGAAATTAACGGAGTTCAATTAATTAAACGTTCGGTAATAATGTATCTGAATCGTAGTGAAATATTTTCTCCTTTTATATTGGTTTTTGGGCCAAAAGAAATAAAACGTCAGAGGTGGTCTGAGATTCTGGCAGTCAGCGGTGAATTGGATGAGAAATTTCTTATCTGATAGTAGCTTCAACTTTTTCTACATAGGATGTTCAAAACTTTGATGCGTTAGAATCTTAGTCTCGTCGGTGTTAATTCTTTTTCACCAGAGGAGAGGAGTACATTAAGTTATAAGTAACGAGGGCACTTCGTTACAAACTATTTAACAATAATTCTAAACTTAATTTCATCAAAGTTATTTATTTTGATTGCAACTGTGCAACTTCATCTAATGTTATCTTCCAAATCTGTAGTCAAAAATTGTTCAGATGCATGTCACTCTACACTATTGATAAGAAATAACCACCCTTATCCTCTAAAAATGCTATTAAGGTACTGATGACCTTTGGGCTATCAAGTAGCCATCATCAGGGTGAACTAAACTATAAATCAAAATGTGTCTGTTTAAATACTATTTGGGGATAATAATGTAAAAAATGGGTTACCCTCAGCCGGAGATAAATCGGAATTTAATGAATTGCTTTTTCGCTTATACATTTCCATCCCTTCTAAATTACCTTGATATTTGTCTGTACTGTGTCTTAAAAGTGATAAACTTTTTTGAGAAATGGTGTATTCAAAATATGTTCGGCTATCGCTGATTTTCACGTTGGGGGCATGAACGGATCAATTTGGTCTTAGGCATTCTACTTTTAACAACACTATCTTACTTAATTTTCAAATACATTTCGAAATTCTTGGTAGTAGTGTTATTCAGAATGAACATTTCTTACCAGTAAGTGATGAAATAATCTGCTCCACTTGCCGATAGTTGTGCCAAGATGAATGTCAGGAACAAGAGTATGCAGGCACAATTTGATCCACCAGCCTGAAGATAGACTTTGTAAACTTTTCCAGAAATCGATCCTATACTTATTTGTTCTCGTTCTTGTACAGGCACATTCTCTATGTCGTCCTCGCTTCCTTGCATGAAACGCTTCTTTTTTTTCTTGGTCATTATGTTATCTTCCTCCTCGTCTTCACTGTCATCAATAATACATTCCTCTTTGAACAATTTTGCAAAGTCTTTATCGCACCCTTGCAGTTCTTGATAAGTTCCACTTGCAGCTACGGTACCGTGTTCTAGCAGATAGATTTTACTAACTTGTGTAAGGTACTGAAGCTGGTGAGTTACTAAAATGGTGCATTTATTCTTCAAATAACCAGAGATGCAATCTTCGAAAAGTTTTTTTCCAACATGCGCATCAACAGCTGATAATGGGTCATCCAATATATAAATATCGGCCTCTTTGTAGACAGCTCTCGCCAGATTGATGCGGGCTCTTTGGCCACCGCTTAACGTAACCCCTCTATCTCCAACAATACTTTTATCACCATGAGGAAATAGGCTGAAGTCTTTGTTCAAGGCACAAACGTTCACTACTTCTTGATATTTCTTGGCGTTAAAGCTCTGTCCAAAAAGAATATTCTGCTGAATACTTCCTGCGAATAACCAAGGCTCCTGAGATGAGAAAGAAAGTTTGCCAACAACATCTATATTACCAGTAGTAATGGGTAATTCTTTCAGCATCATCTGAAGCAATGAAGTCTTTCCGCTACCAACTGGTCCAACTACGGCCACCAATTGCTTTGTTCCACAATTGAAATTTATGTTTCTCAGAGTATCATTGGCAGTTATCACCCATTTTGTTGAAGCGTTTTGTATGTAGATTCCAATGTTTCTTTCTTGTGTTGTGTTGTTAACTACAGGGAAGAAACCACTCTTGTACCTTTTACCTTTAGGTTGTTGTCCTTTCTTATTCTCAATTTCATCTGTGAGATAAATTTCGTCATACAACAAAAATGCTTGTATTCTTCGAACAGATATGTTTGCTTCAGCCATGGCAGATATACCAAGAGGGAACCAAGTTGTAACCGCTTGCTTCAAGATTCCGTAGAAGGACGTTATAACAAATACATATTCGGCGGTGGGATAACTTCCAGTCAAGGTGTGTGTTAGGACACATAAGAAAATGGCAGCTCTGTTGATGAACATGTTGAAAGACATTTGTAGTGCTCGTAAGTATGAAGTGGCTTTTATATGACTTATTTCAGATCTGAAAAATTCGGAAATTAGTTTATTACGACATCAATAAGTTGTATAAACGGACAACACATTTTACTAGTTCAACATACATCATCAAAAAAATATATCAAAATTTGTGAAAAAACCGAATCAACAATAATATCCGAAATGTTTAGACACTGTTGACGATTCATCAATATATAAAATTTAAGCTGACTTTCTCGCTAAATATATTGCTCATAAGATATTATAATCAAGGTGAAGAATTCATTGATGAATAAAAAACACATTTTCATGTTAGAATTCAATTAGTCAATAGACAGAGTTGAGGTGAATAATCTAACGATATCGTTTATACTGAACGATGTTTTCCATTTAGAACGGACAACAAGCAACAACCGATTTTCTTTGATATATTGCCGACGATCAGTCGCTCCCTTGTATCCCAATCATAGATAACTCTACTACCGGTAGTAGAGTTATCTATGATCCCAATCGCGGGACGATTGTGTCCCATTTGGGCGGATACGTCTCAGTAACAGACGGCCGAGTGGGAATACAAAGTTTCCACCGATTATTTACCTCATCTGTCAAATATCAGTTTTCAACCAATGACACTTTTGTTTACTGTTTGACAAGAGCAATCAACAGGCAGTTTCAGCGTCTTTTTGAATGGTGCTTAATAGCCACCTATTATTTCATTCACACATGGCTCCATCTATAAAAAGTCATGAATTTGGTCACACGATATACAATACGATCGACATTCAGGTAAATAAAAAGATATGAGCGGCTATTTTGTTCGATTGTATAAGAGTGCTATGATAAGTGTCAAAATTATACGTAACGTTCACTCAAATTTGAAAATGTCACGTTTTGGTTTAAGTTCCACTACGGAAATTAGTGAGCATATAAGCAAATCCATCTCTGAAAATACCACAAAGAGTAAAGAGTCCTGTCGGGAGATGATTTATGTCTTTTTGTCGGCAGAAGAATTATGAATTTTATGCGACTACTCCAACTCTCGTGATAGCCGAAATACTGAAAGATTGGGTATGGAATATGCGTAGAGAAAATGGCGAGGAATATAAAGAGTATACAATTAAATTGATGTGGAATTCAACAGCGAAAACTCTCCAGGAATTATACTTCACTAAACATAAACGAAAGGTAATCCATTTGAAGATATCGAATTCCGAAATGTCAAGCATCATACGCGTAATGCAAAAAGGCGAAACCTACAAAATTGTTCTCAAAAGAGAAAGGTAAGTTCAGAAGCACTTACTTTAGATGAATTGAATGCTATTGTAGACAGCTAAGATGAGAATACTCCAGACGGCCTTCAGAAGAAATTTTCTCAAATATTATTTGTAGAGTTGGCTTGGCGAGGAAGAGAAGGTATGTATTGTAAAATCGATTATTTTAAGAGAGGAATGAAAAACGATGGAACCTATTGTGGTTGGATCGAATATAATCTTGTATTCACAAAAACTTGCGAAGGAGGAAGTACTCAAATAGTAAATGGCTCACTACTAACAATCAAAATATAAATCGTTTTCTGAACATATTTTCTTGAAACTTCTTAACCATCGAGCTACACACATAGCCACAGCGTTTTTTCTTGTGCAAATCCGTACTGGAAAAAACAAGGATCTGCATGATACAAAAGTTGTCCTATCGGAAAAAATGAATATTCGACATGGGTGAAATTAAGTGCAGAACATATTGGTTTGGACGTAAAGAAAAGAAAAATCACAAATCATTCGTCGCAACTAGCGAAGGCTGGCGTGCAGGAATAGGAACTGATGAAAATAACGGGCCACAGCAATGCATCATCTATCAAACCTTACCTCCAGCTCGATGGGGAGCACCCCAACAAAATTATGGATAAGATGCGACAGGCTTCAATTTCAGCAGCACAATTCATACACGAGAAGATAGGAAAGGCAACACCAACAGGAGTTATCTATGGTGCTGGTGCAAATGTCACTTATAAGAATTGCGTTTTCAATTTCAAATAATCTTAACATTATCTCGAGCAGCTTGTATTCCGAGACAATTGAATTCGACCATATGAACATTACTAATCAAAGAATAACTCCCTCGAGCTAAAACTCTTGGGTTTTCAGATTATTATCTGTGCAGCTGCGAACACTGATTTCCCCAAGGCGGAAACCGCATAGCACTCTCTTTAGAGCTATACGACACTGAGTATATTCAGAAAATAGATTCGAGAACGATGCTAAACCTATTTGAGTCGATAACGACTGTTGGAGCACCTTGGGCGTCGTAGGAAACCGTTCCGCTAAGTTATAAGGAGTATGTATAAAGGAACCACAGCGGTTTCTCCCTTCATGATTAATAATAATAATAAGGCATCACGTTAGTAATAACGCATGCTAGATGTTTCTAGTATTTCTTATTATTCCTTATATTATCTATATTTCAGATGATTGATAACCACAAATAATTTTCCACTTACTAATGTTATTGCATTTCGAAATTCTCATTCACATTCTTGTTGAACTGTGTCTTTAAACTAATACCCACCTCCTTGATGATTCCACAAGTTTGACAAAAAATTTCTCCCACGCGTACATTTTGATTACTTGTATTCCATTGATAATTTCGCTCATAAGTCGGACTCTTTCATCCGTTTTTATAGCAGTTCTTAGTCTATAGACCGATGATAACTTTCCCATGTACACTGAAAATAAAATAATTCGTTCAATTGATAGTTCTATTCTTCTATTATACATGTTTAGATACCAAATTGTTCACAAATGAAATATATTTAACATAATATAGGACCAACGTATATTTTAATATTAGGTATATTGAAGAGAATAATAATATCTAACGCCATCTACCGAAGAGTAGACCACCAAGAAATCCAAGCAATGTACAACATTGACAGATTGATGTCTCGAATTTCCCAAAAGTTATAACGTTGTTTGATAAGAAATAAGATAGTTAGGCAGTCACTGTAGAAAGAGTGTTTGAAGCAATCGCGCGTGACATCTAGGTTCTTTCAATAGAACCTTCCAAAAATTGCATAATTTATGGAACTGTACTAGTACGCCTCCTGGATGGAATATGAAACTTATAAGGAATTTCTGGAATTTCTTGCAGTTTTCGTTAACCATCTCATAATTTAATAATTTGCGGAACTTTGGACGATTTGCTATTATTGTCACGCCATGACTTGGGCACAATCGAGCCATTGACATCTAGTGGTGATGCCCATTTGGATCAAACCATTTTGCCTATATCATTGACTAACTATCTTATTTCTTATCAAACAACGGTTATAATGTTAGAGTACTTGAATGCCAGAGGCGACTCCGAACCGAACCAACCAAACGAATCCACTCTTTGCTAGATGTCGTTAGATATTATGGTTGGTTGTTTGTAGCATTGTATTAATCGTGTTATTTATATCTCCAACAGAATGATTGATATGTATATTAGTCGATTTGAGTGTAAGTTTCCAATATCAATTACGTTCAATTAGAAGTGTGAAAACTTTCACATATTCGTTCCTTTTCGCACACTTTCTGATATTCTTGTAGCGTTATGTATGTATATTAAATCCATCAGTGTTCAAAAATTTTCCTCTTACTATGTATGAGTATTTCGTCGGCATAGCCGATCACGTGACATTCTACGTAGGCTACTTCCCTCGATCCACCATCAACCACTATGTTCCAGATGGTGGGTGAGAGTACTCTTCCCTGTGGGCATCCCTTTGACACAGAGCCACTAATCGTGGTGTTGCCTCTGGATGTCCCTATTCTTCAGCATGTACTGAATCCAGGTGCTCACTAGGTTAGGAACTCCTTCATCCTAGGGCTTCGCATATACTTTCGGTGGTGGTATTTGTTGAAGGCTCCCACTCTATACCCTGCTTTATTTTGGTTTCGATGAGGGAGAATGCTGAATGTAGGATATATCTCGTCGGTTGACCTTCTTTGTAGGCGTGTTGTACAGCCGATTAGACTTTCTAGGGTATTCAGGCGAATAGGTTTAAGATCTTTGTTCTTTTTGTAGCTTTATTCTGTACCCGTCTTAGTAATGAAAACTAGTTTAAACATGCACGCAGAGTGTGTACTCTAACTAGACTAGCCTAGCAAGTCTCACGAAGAGGTCGACGATATCCTCCAGTCCCCTAGAAAGCAGGATCGGGAATATGCCATCCACTCAACTCGGGTATTAAAATTACATTAATAAATAATTTATAGATTTTCAATTATCTTATGACATTTGAAATCACCGAGTATCAGTAGGAATTTGCCAAAGTTAAGTCTCCAGTCTAATATAATACAATTGTAAGCTTTAAGAAATTGAATTGAATGAATTTATGTGACTGAGAATAGGATCAAATTGAAACCACTTTGAACAAAATCCGTCTTTTCCTACAAGCCGTAGGTAGATGAATGCATAATTTTATTCTCTACAAAAATGAAATCTTTAAATTGGGTTCATCACTTCTTTGGCCTGTCCTTCATCCTGGAGTTTCATCCCATACAGCCATGATTGTCTTCTGAAAACGATCTATTCCCAATGCTTAAGGAACCCTCGTTTATACAGAGGATTTTGTTAGGCGTCTTCAGTCCGTGTTTCATAATTAACATTGTTTCTTAAGTAGTTCATGACCATAATCTTACCAAGTCAAATTTCCAGATGATTTTCGCAATCCCTGAGATCATTTCATAGATAATGTTCAATTTTTTTTTACTTTCAAATGATCCTACTAGACAATATATGACACTAAGTTTTCCTAGTCGATTCAATTTGAATTGTCATTTATATCAGAAAAGTACAACTTACTTTGCAGAGGAATGAAAACTAACAGAAAACCAATACCAACGATGGCGGTCGGGCCCACAATTCGGTATAACAAGTACATGATCAATACTGCTTCCACTGGAGATGACCATAAATTGTGGAAATGCATCATAGCAGCATCAAATCGGTTCACGTCATTGGACAGTAGATTAACCATTTGCCCAATAGTAGTCTGAACTAAAGCTGTTTTACTCAATCTTAACGATTTTCTGTAAATCACCGAACAGCATGCCACTCGCAGTTTCATACCTAAATGTTGCAAACCAAATATGTAGGAATGTCCAATAAGTACTTGTATGAATGCAACTATAACTATCACACCGGCATACATATATGCTTCTTCTTTCGACATGTGGGTTTGATTTGGTACATAATAACTCATCAGCTTGCCAAGCGCTAAGGGTTGTCCTAGCCTGTGAATGAAACATTTTATCAATATTTAGAACTCAAATACTGTAAGTCGAATATAATCAGCAACAGTATGTATATTTTCTCTGAGATTCTAGTAATCTAATATGGGAACTATGAATACAAAGCCCCTGGAATATCTTGAATAACAAAGAATACAATTCATGGATAGAGAAAAATGTAACAAATATTCATTCATCTTTTGTAATGAAAGTGGCCAAGAGTTGACAGCTGTTTTGACCAGCTGGGTCTTGTCAAAACTATAAACTATGTGACAACTCTTATTCACGATCTTTTGTAGCCCGAAACTCATCTCGTTGAAAATATACCTTGTATACCAATCTCGAACCGTTTTATGGTACGCAACCATCGACATATACATATGGACTGCGCGTGGCAATGATAAGTGCGGGTAGTGCCGGCGTGAGAGAGGGGAAAACGAAGAGGACTAATATTGTCTTTATCTACTTTATCTATCGCGTTTCTATTGGCCGCTGCGTTGCCATCGAAGTGCAACATGACTGTAGCTAGTATGTTTACGTCTCGAGCCGATAGATAAAGACAGTATTAGGCCTCTTCGTTTTCCCCTCTCTCACGCCGGCACTACCCGCGCTTATCATTACGCGCAGTCCATATGTATATGTCGATGTACGCAACTGAATATGGATGGCATTACGTTGAATCTTACTGAATAGAGCCCATATATATTATATATGAAGACGATGCTCAATTTACTAGGATTCTACAAATCTGTAATGAATTACTCAGCCTTTGGGCTCTTGGCTTATACCTTGACGGATATCGAATTTCTTTCAAACTTTTTGATTGCTGGACTTTGCTTTTGGAAAACTAACTTGATGATGATTTGTAATATGTCCAAAACTGTGTAAAATAATAACTGATAAGTGTACCACATGCTTGTGAACAGGATAATTATTTCTATCGAAAAATACAGGTACAAAAGTGGATAAGAGAAAGATACATTACTTATTCAAAAAATGTTGATGCCATTTGGTGAAGGAGATAAAGTGCTATTGGTTTTCTCATATCACTCCAAACAACTGCGCAAAGCTAAAGTGAAGAAATTGGCATATTTCAACTGTTTCAAAATACCTTAAGAATTAGAGGAAATACAAAATTTTGGACCTTACTAACTAATATAATTCCTAAAAACTTTCTTAGTTTACCATACGTTTCAAAGTTCATACTTTAATAATAAGGTCTTTCTAGTGCAGATCGATCAGTAACGTCACAAACTTGTAGTTCCAGACAGCCGTTTCTCTATTCTCATAGTGCTGATAAGTGGAACGAGCCATTTTGAAACGTTACTGAACGACCGACCAACAACATGGTACAAAGACCAAATGTATCACACGCAATCTATGAATAGATGTTAACTACGAAATCAAACAATGTACCACATTGACTGATAGATTTATCTAACTGTACAAAAGTTACTGGGAATGTGAATTTCTGTTGAAGGTAGAAATACCTTATCATTGCCGGGCTGGGCATATACTTCATATGCTTAAGAAAACTATTGAACTGAATCTTAGAACTTTGACTGATTCTATGCGTGTGAAATGCGTACTTTATCTATCCCCAGAATATATGATATACATTCAAACCAATACTTATCTCGCAATGCTCTGCTATATCACGTGAGACTGAAGTATTGGTCATCAGGATGCAGAAACAACATTCTCAAATGGATGTTTCGATCAAAAAATGATTCCTACCATTTGGCGAAGAAGAGCATCATCCTCATAAGCAAAAGGACTGACTGGGAGAACAAGTACTCCGGACCACTCCCGTCAGGGGTATTCGTGTGGTTCACAGACAGGATCAAAGCTGGCGTGTGTAGAGGACCCGGAGTCTACCGAGTCACCGTTTTCCAGGCTGGTGTCTGGGCAATCCGGATATGTGCCCTGGAAATTTTGACCCTAAACTACCGAGGTAGGCAGATTCATATCTGCACTGGCAGTCTAACAGGCCTGGGCCTACTTCGTACCCATATGACTACTTCCAGGTTTATTTTGGAGGGCTTCAGCTAATATGGTGGCCCACTCTGGCGTGATAGGAAATAAAGTGGCTGATACCCCTGGCCCCGATGCAATTATCGAAATGTCATTGACCACCGAGCTCCACTACCTTAGAGAGCTACTGTGTAGACAGTGGCTCTAGATATGGCATTGTTGCCGCTGAGGCTATGAGGCAGGCGAAGCTTCACATTGTGGAGTTATCGCCTAAACGATCGAAAACCCTTCTCTGTATGAGCAGAAGAGGTATAAAATTAGCGATAGGACTTCTTAAGATATCTACACTAAATGGGCATAGTTGATGACCCAGGTTGTAGCAAATGTAGAGAGTAGGACAAAACTGCTTTTCAAATCCTAGTAGAATGTCCAGTAGTTTCTTTTTCGCTGAACTGATTCTTACTTCCAAGGGCAGACAATGAACCGCATCAAGTGGTCAAAGTACCCTCGCTTTGATTCATTGTTGGATTTTCATAAGCATCAGCTTTTTTGACATCTTCCGAATGGTTAACGGAAATTACCATGGACTAAAATAGATGTTTCTTAAATCGGAGTTTTTCATGTGTAGCTATGCACAATTAATTCCACTTTTAATTTCGGAGATTTCAGCGGAACTTAGTAGGTTTCATTAGTCTTTGTTGCATGAGTGCCTTTTCAAGTATCGCTACAGAATAATTATGTATCAGTTAGCGGCTCAAACTTCGATGTTGATATTACGAATGTTTGAGGAGAGCAGTCATGATATGTTCCTAGAAAAATACTCGGGTATGTATATTTTATTCAACTGATACAACGTTCAGTCCTAAAATAAATGTATTTATTACATGTTCGTAATCATTTATATAATTAATTCTGGTTGATCATATGACACTGAGTACACTTTCATTTCTCTAAATTAGTTGTCTTCAATATTTGTTTTAGCAGAAACAATAGTATTTTTTGTAATTTGTGATGATGTATGTAGAATATTACTATGATACAGGTTTATTGTTACTGTTGTCAAATAGTAGGGAACTATAAAGATATTTGACTCAGAAATGAAATCACTTTTGGTTGAGATGGAAGCCCCACTTTCATTAGAAGGATCATTAGGAGGTAAATAGCTGATCAGTTTTGGAATTCATAAGTCATTAAATAGTGAAATTACAAAGTTGGCTTCATATTGAGGCAACAACCCTTGATTACAGTTTAACCAATGACAACACATTTGCAATTGGTTAAAATATTGGAAAATCAAATGAAATCAAGAAATTTTACTTTGTTAAATATCACTCTATTTAAAAGAAAGTTGAATGGAATTCCGAACTTAACAGTCCATTATCAAAACATACAATGAGAAAACCTGGAAACATCTCATAATAGTCGAGAAAATATAGGAAACAATCTCAACAAAAAAATTCTAGTCAATGGAATTTAATGAATGAGGCGTCAATCGACGTGGAAATACTTCTAAAAAAAAGTCTACTAAAAACAGTTTGGGGGTGTAGCTCACTTGCATTGCTGCATTCAAAAATGTATGTAAAAGATGCATTTTTAAACAGGCATTTTTTCAATTTGTGAAAACTAGAACAATAATCAGTAAAATCAGCCCAATTTCCCTTCTCGATTTTTGGGGTCGTTGAACACGAATTCGATGTCCAAAAAATGCTACGGTACACCTGGTGCGCGGGACACCCTGATCGTCTACCTCTTCTCCGAGGATTAATTAAAAAAATTCCCGCGCTTATTTTGAATATGAAGATTATACGTTGCAGTGTAGTCCCAGTTATTTTTAAAATTAATCCTCGAAGAAGAGGTAGGCGATCCGGGTGTCACACGCATCAGGAGTACTGTAGCATTTTTTGGACATCGAATTTGTGTTCAGTGACTCCAAACCGAGAAGAGAAATTGGGCTGATTTTAATGATTATTGTTATAGTTTTCACAAACTGAAAAAATACCCTTTGGAAAATGCATCTTTCACATGCATTTTTGAGCGCAGCAATGCAAGTAAGCCACACCCCCAAACGCTTACTAGTAGACTTTTTTTTAGACATAATTCCACGTCGATTGACGCCTCATTCATTAAATTCCGTTGACTAGAATTTTTATTCGAGATTTTGGCAATTTTTCGTCTCTATTTCCTCGACTATAAGTATTTATATTAAGTTTACAATGAAGGGAATTGATTCTAAGAAAGGATGGTGCACGTAGCTATTAAGATTAATTCTTTTGAGATAGTAAACGGAAAGGGATTAAACACTGTCGATAATTACATTCTAAGGATTGTATTGCGTCAAATTCAACAGAGTGAACAAAGTGGAATTTCCTAAATCTAATTGCTCGTTAAGTAAATCCATTGAAGGATTATTGTGTTTATGTATTTCTATTGATTCTAATAGATTAAGTTCTCCACCCTTCATAATTGTATGTAAAATATTTAGGTTTTCTAGTGGAGGCAGCGGTGTTGGCTTCCTATGAAGTGGCTTGAAAAATTGAATTACTTTTATTCAATTGAAATGACTTCAAACTGTTCCTTATATCCAACTTCAAATGATCTACACGTTTGACCAATGTAGAGGGCATTACATTCTACACAAGTTAACTTATAAGCTCCTTATAACTTGTGAGGAATGTAATACATTGGTCAAACAGGTAGATCGTTTGAAGTTAGATATAAAGAATATTTTAAGTCATTTCAATCAAATAAAAGTATTCAGATTTTCCAAACCATTTCATAGAAACCCAACACCGTTTTCCTCCACTAGAAAACTTAATTATTTTACACACGAAGGGTAGAAAACCTAATCTATTAGAATCTAAAGAAATATATAAACACTTTAATCTTTCGAACAATCTTCTTAACGAGCAACTAGATTTAGGAAATTCCACTTAATACAATCCTCAATATAATTAACCTCAGTAGCTATGTGTTCCAATAATTCTTAGAATCTATTCATCTATTGTAAATTTCAAATAAATACTTATGATGTTTCAATGTTTTCTCATTGAATGTTTTTATAATGAACTTTTCAGTTCGAAATTGCTATCAACATTCTTTTAAATTGAGTGATATTCAACAAAGTAAAATTTCTTGTTTTTATCTGTAAAAATGGAATATCATAAAGTAACGGAAAACTCCATTCAGATTCTCATTGGAAATCAAGTTTAATCGGAAACCATATCATAAAATCTTGTGAATTCCGTGCATGTGCAAAATTTTATCAGTGGTGGAAGCTCATTGAAGGGTAATAATATTACAAATGTCATGAAAGTTATATTCTAAAATGTTACAATTTGCAATGTTCACAGTTATTCTGAAAAATTCAGCCAGTCCAATACATTCTTAATATGTCATGATCACGGTCATACATACAGATCTAGGAACTCAAGGCTGTTTCCTATGTGAGAAGTGACTCCGTTAAGCGTCAACTGTCGCGTAGTACCAAAAAAGGTGGCGCAGTAGTCGAAGATTGATCTCTGACACTATACGCCGTGTTCTCTGACAACTGTCATTCTTGACTTGTAAACACAAGGAATACCTGCGTTTTTAGAAAAAAAATGACGAAACCGTGCATTGTGCCGAAATGCAAAACGGGGTCCAAAAGTGTAAAGCAAAAAACTTCTGTTTTTGAAGTGCCGAAAGATGCGGAAATGCGAAAAAAGTAGATGCTTGCGATTCCGGAAAGAAATCGTTTTGACGAGGTCTTTTATGAAGTTATTTTTAAGGTGAGTAATACATTTTGACAAGAGTAACAGTTCTATTCCTCTCTCAAATCAGAATAGTAAATATTGCGTTACTAGAAAAATTATTTTACTGAAAATGTGCGGTTATTATTTTACAATCTTTGTATTGTGGGGCTTGAAATTTGAACGATATGACATCAAACTTCGATCCAAGCGCTAGCTAGTGGCTGAGCGAGGGACTACGAGTTTGGCGACGCGTAAGAGACTCATGTCAAACATACGAGTTCCCAGACCTGTATGTACGACCGTGGTCATGATGGAGTGAAGATTTGAAAGAATCGGAACTTCAAAAGTTGAGCAAATGTATATTTATTAGAAGATAAATTAGAAACTGTAAGCTGTTAGTGACTGTTAAGATGGTAATTAATTCATCAATTTCTGGCTAATTCTGAATTCCCAAATTTTCACCATTGACCATTATTGAAAACTTCAACTTTGTCAATTTTACCCGGACGTATCAATTTTCCATTTTTTCTAATAGCAGAAACTTAACTTTAGAGATTTGAGAGAAAAATATAGGCCCATGTACGATTCGATTATAATATTCTGTCTCCAAATAGTTTTATTTTGTAAACTAAATTACTTTCCCTTATCTGCGACTTGAGTACCTACACATTCAAACAATGCTCTCTATCAGGTGTTGATCTACTCCACGGTCGTAGTTACAAATCTGGAAACTCTATTGTTTGACATGAGTCTCTTACATGTCACTAAACTCGTAGTCCCTCGCTCAACCACCAGCTGGCGCATGAATCGAATTATGTTGTCAAGACCTGTGTGTACGACCGTGGGCCAGTCAATATAGGATCAAAAATCAACGGAAATAGTTTTTTTCACGGTCGTGTACACAGTATGTTTTCAGGATTAGGCGCCATATTGTTCAAATTTCAAGCCCCACAATACAAAGATGGCCAGAGAACATCCCTAGACTCATGCGCCACCCGTTGGTACTACGCGACAGTTGACGCTTAGCGGACTCACTTCTCACATAGGAAACAGCCTCGAGTTTCCAGACCTGTGTATACGACCGTGATCTACTCGTACATTATTTTATCTGTGAAGATTGTTATTCGTAATATTGCGACAATAGGGGTCGTGGTAATTAACCCGAAAATATTGGTATGAATTCATTCTTATTTATGGTGAATTATATTCATTAAATCAAAAACTTGTTCACGAATTCTTCTCTATAGCAGAAACTTTTGATTTGGAGTTAATCAACATAATTCAATTTTACAGATAAATTTTGAAGAATGAATTGGGAAGGTTGATACTAATTTTATTCACTCATGAATATTGTAGATTATTTTTCCGACCCAAATATCGACCAATAGAATTGCACCATTCGACGTCACGTGGTACAACCTACATGGAATTATACTGAATATTTTTTGAATATTTTCTCTGGTAGTTGCTATATATAAAACTTCAAACTGACAGGTTGAATTCTGTCCACCATCGATAAAAAAGTCAAAGGAAATGTTCATTTGGGACGGAAAAATAATCCCCCGAATACCACACGAGCTTCAAAATTATCTGGCCTTTTCCTCAAGGTTCCCTGCAAACAAATAAAGTCGTCAAGTTTTTCAGGAAACATCACTCGCGCTTTGCGCTCGTGATTTTTTAACCTGAAAAACTTGACTCCTTCATTTGTTTGCAACGAACCTATCTGGAAATACCCGATAATTTTGAAGCTCTTGTGGTATTATATATGATTATTTTTCCGACCCAAATATCGACCAATAGAATTGCACCATTCGACGTCACGTGGTACAACCTACATGGAATTATACTGAATATTTTTTGAATATTTTCTCTGGTAGTTGCTATATATAAAACTTCAAACTGACAGGTTGAATTCTGTCCACCATCGATAAAAAAGTCAAAGGAAATGTTCATTTGGGACGGAAAAATAATCCCCCGAATACCACACGAGCTTCAAAATTATCTGGCATTTCCCTCAAGGTTCCCTGCAAACAAATAAAGTCGTCAAGTTTTTCAGGAAACATCACTCGCGCTTTGCGCTCGTGATTTTTTAACCTGAAAAACTTGACTCCTTCATTTGTTTGCAACGAACCTATCTGGAAATACCCGATAATTTTGAAGCTCTTGTGGTATTATATATGATTATTTTTCCGACCCAAATATCGACCAATAGAATTGCACCATTCGACGTCACGTGGTACAACCTACATGGAATTATACTGAATATTTTTTGAATATTTTCTCTGGTAGTTGCTATATATAAAACTTCAAACTGACAGGTTGAATTCTGTCCACCATCGATAAAAAAGTCAAAGGAAATGTTCATTTGGGACGGAAAAATAATCCCCCGAATACCACACGAGCTTCAAAATTATCTGGCATTTCCCTCAAGGTTCCCTGCAAACAAATAAAGTCGTCAAGTTTTTCAGGAAACATCACTCGCGCTTTGCGCTCGTGATTTTTTAACCTGAAAAACTTGACTCCTTCATTTGTTTGCAACGAACCTATCTGGAAATACCCGATAATTTTGAAGCTCTTGTGGTATTATATATGATAATTTATCGATATGAACTCCACAACAAATTCTCATGTAGGTGTTTGTTTACATAACATATTTCAGGTGTTGTGATCAATTTAATTAAAATATGTTCGGTTGATTATTCACCATTATTTTTCGTTTATTGGTGAGAATATAGCTTTAGCCGAACATATTTTAGATACAGGCCACACCATTTCTCTTGAAACACTGTAATAACGAATATCGAGGTATTTCAGAAGGGATGGAAATGTACAGGATGATCCAAAGTTGGCGCCCAAGACCTACTAGGGAAAAAGTGAAACAGATTATTAAATTCTGAACCTGGAATCGCAAATATAAGACACATGTTCAGCTACAAGCGGAAACAATGGCCAAATGAAAGAGTCGAAATTTTTTTCAAAGTAATATCTTCCCACAGTTGGAAAGCCTTTAGTATTGTGAGTAATTTTTATTGTAAAAAAAATTCTCTATCTATTTCTGCTCAAAAGTAACAGGCATACAAAATCAAAAAATGCGTCTTTCAATAAATCACACCAACGGGAATTAAATTAAGTTTTCCATGACAAACAATTGAGAATTGTTTCATATACAAACAAGGCCAATTTCAATGTCAAGTTACTAGTTGTCAACCATGTTTGCTTACAATAAATATTGTTAACTTATTGGACCTCGTAAAATGTATACACATAACGGAAAAGTTGATAAGCTGTATCGCGACAAATGTACTGGGCATCATGTTTCCGATACAAAGGTATTTATTGGACTGGAACGTACTTTGAGACAAAACCAAGATGTATTTCCTTCCCAAAAAGGTAATACTCCTGCCATAAATATTTGTCATGATGATATTAATGCCCTAATCCTGAAAACTCTAATTTTTAAGAGGTACAACGCTTTTAAATCGCACTATTTAGAACTTTTGCATGAACCGCATGTAGAAAAAAGAAGTAATTCATCACCCAAATAATTGTGAATTAAGCAATTACTGAGCATTTCCAATATTACTTCGGGATCCGTTTTGTCATCAATGAGAAACCAAATCGCAAAAGAAACATTACAGGCGACTGAGAATCCACACCACGTCAACGAAATAGAAAAACAAGGTCACTTGTAGTGTGGGATTATTTTTGGACATTTGGTTGGCCCTTTCTTTTATGCAGGAGTCCTTAATAGCGAAAACTATTTGAAATTTCTACGTGAACAACTACCACTCTTACTTGAAAACATTCCACTACAGCTTCGAGGCCACATGTGGTTTCAGCATGACGAAGCCCCCGTATAGGGCACGAGTTATACGGGAATACTTAAACCCTGATTTTGCAGATAGATGGGCGGAAATAATGGACCGATACAATAACCACCTAAGTCTTCAGTAAAATTAATTGAAGTGCCCAGACCAGTAGAGATCACCTCAAGGAAAAAATACGAACAGCCTTTAGGGCTATGTCTAGAGTGCTGAAAAAGGCTACAGTGCAGGTGGTTAGAATATGTATGAAAGTTGAAGGTATTTTTGTATTTGAATATAATCTCAGTCCTTAATTATAGTTTTTTTATTGAAATTTTTCATTTAAATGTGTTAATTATATTTACATTGAACTTTTACTTTTGGTCCTACTGATTGTTAATTGTTTTTCATAGAATTTAATCCTCGTTGGCATGATCTCTTGAATGTGGCATTTTTATCATTGTAGCCCTGTAAATTTTGAGCAAAAATAAATAGACAAAGTTTTTTCATACAAAATATAAGTATATTCCTGTGAAAAAACATTCCGAAGAAATCATTATGGACATTTTTTAACTTTTTTCTCTTCTAGATGAAAATGTACCTCAGAGCTTCATAATTGCAATCCCAGTTGAAAATTCACCTTTTCACTTTTGCCTTGTGTGTCAACTTTGGACCATTCTGTACAAGCGGAAAGCTGATGTAATGAATTCAGATTCATCTCCAGATGAGGGTTATCCCTAGTTTACTCTTTTGGTTTTAAATAGTGTTGATTTGTGATATAGTGTACTCTGATAATGGCTACTTGATATTTGGAAGGAACCCAGTTAAAAATAGTTTCTGTGGAGAATGGTGATTGATTGTTATTTGTAGTGTTATAGAGTATTCACAGTATGAAATCTTATAGTTTATTAGTGATAATTGATGAGTTATAATATTCTACGCGACAATTAGATATTAAGAGCACTTACTTCAACAAGATCTCATAGAAGAAAAGAACAATTCCATATACTAGTAGTTCATTCCCAAAAACTTTCCACAAAGCTCTCCATAAAGAAGGTTTACCTTCATGTAGTTCCATATCTTGTTTCCATGCATCTTGAAGTTTGTCCCCTAAAGAAGTCGATTCATGTTCTTTCAATGTGGCATATAGGTCTTCTTCATTGATGCGCTTCTTGAGTCCTTTATAAAATATTGGTAGTGACCAACTAAAACATACAAACTTCAATATGAGGCGTCTGTATTGGCTGAATGCTTGAAAATGCAACCATACAGCCTTATATTCGAAATGTGAAGAAGTAATTTGAAGGAAGGAATGTTCGTAACATCCTTTGTGTTCTTTTCAGTATGAAGCAAGTTATTGTGCTGGGTTTAAACACTCTTTCACAAAGGTTTCCAAAAAGAAAGATTATAAGCAATGTTTCGTAAAATAATACCTTCGTACGACAACCCCAAGACAAGGTTTAAATCTGCATCACAGAGGAAGTTCATCTTCTCCGGTTTCTTACGATTCGTCACATGCACAGCCCTAAAATAGTAACGGTTACCACGTTCGAAAGAAAATATATTCATTTAACTTTTTTAGAATAACAATTAGCTTGAGTTACCAAGTTCAAGACAAACTGTGTTCTTTCAATGATACCCGAGCTAAGACTTGAATTTTTCGCGACTTGTGACTTACACTATTTCTAGGCAGCTGAACAATGGTCAGCCAATTTAACCTTTTTTTTTAATTCTGTTTAAACTTGCCAATACGCTTTTTATCTCATCTTCAAGAAATATCTTAAGAGATGTTCTTGATGCTTATACGAACACAATAATTTTTCAATACACAAATGTGCACCAACACTAACGATATTGCGTTAATGCTACATAGAGGCTGTCGAAGGAACTCAGACTTATCCACGGAACACGGAACTCTAGTTAACAGCCTGAAGTTTGTTTTGTATACATCTTTGTTGGAGGTTTAGCAAAAGTGATGGTCAATGAGTCCGTACGAGAGAAAAGTTTCTAGCCCCATGAGAAGAGTATTGTTTGGTTCACGTCTAGAAAACGTTTTTCAAATCTAATTTTCTAAAACTGTTGCTCTTTAAGTTTATTCCAAAACCAATTAGGCTTATAACTAATATATTTCAACGATTTCCCATCGAAAGTCTTATAGTCGAGGAATTGTAGCCAAATACCTTCGATTTTTTACTGGCAACCTGTATCGCATGGTTTTCGCCATTTGCTTCAGAAACAAAATATAAGAAACTGTGCCATATTTGTTTTACCAGGAAAAGCTTTGTTATACTCGTGCATGCAAAAAATGCATCCAAATAATGCGATTTGCGGAACTGTATTGTTGCTCACCAAATATTAACCAAAATTGGCCAAAATTTGTCACTCAGGGGTTTTTGGGGACGCTGATTACGAATTTGGTGTTTACAAAACTCCACGCTGCATTCTGGGGCACATTTCAGGGGCTTGGGGGGATTTGCAGTATAAAGCGGAAATCCTAAAATTTTCTCAATTATTCTGTATTATATTGCAATTTTGGGATTTTTAAGCACAGACTAAGTGATGTTCGTTAACTCAAGTACCCGGGGCAAAGTGGGGCAATGTGGGACACTTGGGACTATTGGCGAATTTCAACCACCAAACCTAAAAACCTTGTTCCCGGGGTGTTTTTTGGGTCGCTGATTACGAATTTGATGATTACAAAATGCCACGCTGCACCCTGGGGCAGATTTCAAAGTGGGGCAATGTGAGGCCAATTGAGGTAGCGAAGATCACTTATTCTGAGCTTAGAAATCCCAAAATATAGAAAAATTTAGAAAATTTGAGGATTTCCGCTTTATACTGCAAATCCCCCCCACCCAAGCACCTGAAATCTGCCTCAGGGTGCAGCTTGGCGTTTTGTAATCATAAAATTCGTAATCTGCGACCCCAAATACCCCCAGGGAACAAGGTTTTTAGGTTTGATGGTTGAAATTCGCTAATAGTCCCAAGTGCCCCACATTGCCCCACTTTGCCTCGGACACTTGAGTTAACGAACATCACTTGGTCTGTGCTTAAACATCACAAAATTGCCATATAATACAGAATAATTGAGAAAATTTTAGGATTTCCGCTTTATACTGCAAATTCCTCCAAGCGAGCCCCTGAAATCTGCCCCAGAATGCAGCGTGGCGTTTTTTTAGCATCAAATTCGTAATCAGCGACCCCAAAAACCCCCGAATAACAAATTTTGGCCAATTTTGGTTAATATTTGGTGAGCAACAGTACAATTCCGCAAAAGGCAACTGCGAAATGCGTTTAGATGCATTTTTTGAATGCACAAGTGCAACCAAGCTTTTATTGGTAAAACAAATACAGCACATTTTTTCTATTGTGTTTCTGAAGTAAATGACGAAAACCGCATCTCGATATAGGTTGCCAGTAAAAAGTTGAAGGTTTTGGCCTTTTTACCGCTATATTTCCTCGACTATTAGAGTTCTGACTCAAATAGTCTATAATTGAAACGTATATTAATTATTTTTTGTGAATTGAAGAAGAGTTTGATTGCAATTAACATGGTAAGAAGATATTGTAGCAAGTGTCAAGCGAATCTACATTCCCAACTAACAATAAGGAGCTCAAATCAAATCATGCGTTTTCGACCTATGGTAATGGAAATTGTCTGTTAGGGTCTGGATAAAATGAAAGTTATTCGTAATTCAATCAATTCACATTTAGAACCTTCATAATTGGAATAAGTTATTTTGGATGGAGTTATAAGGTCACATTTATCAAATCCGAATAACTAAACTATTTTGAAATCTCAACAAATTATTTTGTCATTCAAGTTTTATATTATCATATGAGCGTTTATCACTTAAAACACGTATTCAAATCAAGCATTTTTGGATTGATTTACTCGACTATACAACTAAAACAAGTTTTAATGGAGAATAATCAAGTATATGTACTGCATTTCGGGATGGGAATAGTATTTTACTTTAGTAGCGGGGTAAAACAGTTTTTAATGGCGAAAGGATGCTGAGGCGTGTCTACTTCCTTATAGGCTGTAAAAACTATTACCTTGCGTGTATTGTATTATTTGTTACTCATTTGTAAATTAATGGGAAGTTATAAGGAAATTTCGATTTTTATCATTACGAAAAAAATTCAAAAAATCTGGCGTACGCTTTGGAATCATTACTGAAACAACGTATATTGTTTATTACATTGTTTATTTATATTTATGAAATTGATGTGCTATCATTAATAAAGCAACCAGAGTGAGTTTGAGTTAGTTGTCAGAAAAGTCATTTACAAGGTACATCCCTCTGCTACATTCAGACCTGAATCCTTATGGTCAGAATGGTCTGTGTTGAAAAGCTATTTAGAAATAAAAGAAATGTTGAAAATCGCAAAGTGGTTTTTATTGAAAATGAAATAGGAAAAACATGATTTTAATTTGATATTTGTAGATAATAAAACGTAATTGCATTTCTGAAAACAAGAAATGAGCGTTCTATTCCAAAAAAGGCTAAGGTTTTAAGTAAAGAGCACATTTCTGATGCAAGCTACAAATAACCATTCGGAATTTAGGGTTGTTTTCAATGTGACTAGCTTCGTTTTCCAACCATGAAGGTCGATACGTCGTTTCTGTGTGACTGCGACAAAAAAAATAACAACGAAAAGATTTACTTCAATAGCAATTTAATTCAATTGCAATGGCAAATGTATCTCGTTGAATACTGATCAGCACACTTGAAGGTGTACTAAAGAAAATGGAAGAACGGGAAATGTATAGGGATCATTCTTTTCATCGGTCTGGAGTTGCAATGAATGTCGATGCGGTCATGATATTTTGGCACTGAAAAGTGCAGGCGAATGAAAATTGACAGATACGGCGACAAGTTATGTGGATGACTCGGTTATTCAAAATGTTGAAATGACAAAAAATACTTCTTATTAGTGAGTGTACAAATACTTCTACTGCGGCAAAATTTGCAGCTCTAGTTACTTCAGTTTCAAAATTTTGTGAGAGAAATTCAGCATCAGCGAAAATCATGACTTTTAGCATTTATGATAATGATAAAACACATCTTTCGAATGTCAGAAACACACTTGAAATTGTTTCAATGAACTGATGTTATCAAATAAGTAACAAATGAAGCTTATTACAGTTTCTCGAAGGTGATTCTGAATCCCATTGATCTACTCTGTGTAGCATTAGCCTTGCAACCGTACGCTGTGTTATTAGACAATGATAGTTACCAAATATCAAAATCGCTTACAATACTTTATTCATAAATTCAGAAAATTGCCATGAATCATCAAGGACTATTTACATTATTATTATGTTTGTATAGAATAGGATGACCTTTTCGAAGAGCCTTTTATCTCGATGCTGATTAGATTCTATGTTTGATTTTTGCAATGGCATTGCCGAATAATAATGGAACTATTCGATTGATACTTTCCTATGGAATGTCGCTAGAAATGTTTGAACCGCCAAAAAAATCCTAACTTTAATCGTTTTCGAGATCCTGAGTGTCAAAGTTCTTAGAAAAAATCAGTTTTTGATAAATTACTCTAAAACCTTTCGGCCCAGTTTGATGAAACTTGGCACGGTTAATTGCCATGAGAAGGGTCTTCTTTTAATGAAATTTGAATAGAATTATCAATTCCAGTGGTGTGCCTGAAGGTAATCTAATTCATATTAGAACAAATCATTATACGCCACTGTTATTGGATGTTTATTTTTGTAGATTAATAAACTAAAAATACATTTCTATTGTCTCTTCAATTTTTTTTGTATCTCGCTTCGTTTTTGAGACCCTGCACGTAACAGGAAAAATTGATTTCAACAAAAATCAGATCACAGATAGCCGGGCCCCCATCTCGACAACAATTGAGGGTTTCTTTGTGTCAAAGTATGACAGCCTGTGGCATGTCCATTGCTTAATACGAGTTTCGATCCATTTTAGATGCGTTTATGCGTAGTCTGCGAATCGTCAATGATTTGTCCTGATATCAATTAGATTGCCCTCCGGGATGTAACTGGAATTAATAATTTTGTTATAATTACATTACCCCCCCCCCCCCCATATTACCGCAAATAAGCATACAAAGCTTTTGAATAGGTAATTGACTGAATTGACGAAGCAACTTAGGACACATGCTATAAGAAAACAAATCTTATTTTTACCTAAGAAACCGATTCGAAATGTTTGACGCTTTAACCCTGGGTCACCTTGTATGTTCAATGACATAATGAGCAGAATCTTCGAACCCCATCAACTTGAAATTAGTTGATAACTCTTAATTTTTAGAAGGCCACACTGTGGTGAAACAATTTGTGAACATTAATTATAAATTAAATGTTGAAAGATTTGTGTAAATTTGGGTTCAATTCTCCAACTTTCGAAAGTTAAAATTTTACACGTCGCAAATTTCGAAACCATAGATATAACCAATTGATATTTGGTTTGACCAAATCAATTCACAAGAAGGAGAATAGCCTAACTTGACATGCGGTCAGTTCAGATCACGGTCGTATACACAGGTCTGGAAACTCTAATGTTTGACATGAGTCCCTAACATGTCGCTAAGCTCATAGTCCCTCGCTCAGCCACCAGCTGGCGCATGGGTCGAAGTATGTTGTCAGGATTGCGCCATATCGTTCAAATTTCAAGCACCACAATACAAAGATTGCCAGAGAACATCCCTCGACTCATGCGCCACCCGTGAAGTACTACGCGACAGTTGACGCTTAGCGGACTCACTTCTCACAGAGGCAACAGCCTCGAGTTTCCAGACCTGTGTATACGACCGTGGTTCTGATATATAAACGGCTCCAACATAGGCATGGTACAGTTAATCACATATATATTCTTTTAAACTAACCAATGAACAAACTAAATAACTGTCTGACCAAATTTAATACACTAGGTCATTGAATACAAAGTTATTGCAAGAAAAGATCAGGCGAAGCCAGAGTAAGATGTCTGCTTTCTCAGGCTAAATTGTGTGGTGTGCAAACATTAGATTCAAACTTCTGTGACCACAGATAAATATATTACATCTACTGGAGATTATTTCATGAAAAACTAAACAGAAGTGCAGTTAACTAACATACTCATTGTGAATGAAATATATTCATTAGATTTCGTTGTGAGAAGAGCTCTTGTAGACTAATAATTCAATAATATTAATGCTATATATGAATGTGGATCAAAGATAATATTTCATACGATTTGAATAATGTAAATTTGTACTTGATAATATGGCAAATATTCATCTATATTGTTTGGTTCTCAGAACACAAACAAATGAATAACGAAATCAAATCATTGATTTATTACTTACCCAAAGAAAATTTTAGAGATGACACCAGCTTTTACCCTAGGATGAATTCTTTTATGACTATTCTGATATTGGATTACTTTATTATCTTCCATTATCCGTAATAAATGTGCATTCGACGTTGCTTCCTGCGAATATAAAAACAATATGTTAAACCTTCGAAAACGAGTTATAACTATAACTTGTTTTCAATCGATTCTTATAAGTAATGAAAACATCAGAATTTAATATATCCTATATAGTAACATAGTATGTTGCGTTCTGCTTTATGTATTCATATTTATTTATATATTCAATAGCACGAATTGCAAGACATGTGCAGACATATTCGTTTCAAATAAAAAGTTTCACTAAAGAGAAATAACTATTTTTTTTTGTATTTTGGCAACACCAAGGGAAAACCTAGGAACGTTATCTAGGAATAACACCAAATATCTATATATAATTTAAAGGTCGAAAAAATTGAATGTTCGATCGGTAAGACTTAAAACTCCGAAAATAAGAACAATTGGCAATAAACGTTTTACAAATCATTCATTACTAGAGAAGAACGTGTAACTATGAGGTACACCAATTTGATAAATAGTTGTAGTTAAACGATTGAATTAGAGGGGGAGGATTTATTATCTTAGAACCATTTAGCACACAAAAGTTACCCTGAAAATAATAACAATCAGCAAATCAAAATTTAACACAATTCTAAATGCTGCAAAAGAAATACTCCATTTTAATCCATAAAATCCGAATAAATTTGTTGATTTCATCAATAGTTGTTGATAATTATTTGAAGAATGAATATAAAAGAATGCAGTTTGCTTCTGATTACATGTTTAACAGGTTTTTTAATGCCTTTTTAAATTATGAATCTTAACCTTCGGTTTACCAAGAACGTGTTTACAATTCTTCGGATAATGATACAAAATTCAAAATATCGAAGAACTGAATTTTTCATAAAATATTTATCAAATGATCTCATGAGAAAAAAATACTAACTATAATACCAGGTAAAAGAAGCCAATATTAATTATTTGACTACTAATGAATACTCATGAATATACTAGCTAAATATATTCTCCATTGTGCTGAAAAATACTGATGAATTAAGCTTATTTTATGTATTTTACAGATTCGGTATATTCACCTCAGCGCAGAAGGTTGAGGCAATGTCTACATAGATTATATTAATATGTTTAAAAATGACGTTCTCAAATAAGCATAATACTTACTCTCAAATAAGAATAATACCTATTGCCTATTTATTTCAACTTCAACTTTTATTATGGATTTATGATTGTTGTAAAGATTAGATAGTGAGATAATATAGGTAGTGACATCATCCTTAGGAATAATAATTGCCAGCAAGTATTATGGGCATAATACCGAATATTATAGAAATAATAAAAATCCACTAAAATAAGAATTATGAGTAATAATGTCGTCAGTTTCTTATTAGCACTTTCGTTTGTTTTATCTACCTAAAACATACATCATCGGTGAGAAAAGTAAAATCGCCCTCGGCTGAACTTGATCTACTTGAAATATTACAAAAGATTCAAAACAAATGGCATATCCGAGTATACTTACGCGAATTGTAGATTGGATCATCGATCAAATAATTGGAGTAGTTGAAGTGAGAGTATTGTATATCCTGAATTACTCGAAACCTTCAACTATTACATTTTGGATTGAATTCATGGCTGATTCACTAGAAATATTGTTTAATTCATTAAATAAATTTATATTTTGGCACAGCCAAAATAGAATGTTTCACCGGAAACGAAGAGGAACTCACAAATATCTATATGTCTAGTAGCCATCTTAATGATATTCATCCAAAAATCAAATTCAGAATAGGAATTGGAAAAAAATTAACTTTTATACTTCTAGACCTTACACTTACAAATCAAACTGATAAAATAACTTTTAATGAAAACAAAACCACTAGCAGCCATGGAAGTACTATCAATCATGGGGAAGCAAGAATGGGAACCGATGAGGCTGCAAAATAGAGCAACATATCAGGTCACAGCAGAATTAAGAAAATAGTGAAAGGAACGTAGGGGATCAAAACGAAAATTGATGGTTAAACTCAACCCCCACATTGAAAAGCTGTAAATACGTCCCTGGTCCAAGATAATAGTAGAGTAGAGTAGAGTAAACTATAGTATTTATTGCATTTATAAACTATTGTTCCATTTGTCAAATATAACATGAAAATTATATTCTAAGATATATATATATATATATATATAAAAAAAGATTAAAAATGTTTGTAAGTAAATATAGTTTATAATTATAATTTATATGGAACACAGAATGGACATAACAAATCTGAGTGGACATGTATGACATGCCATACAAAATCTAAATAAACCCATTCCAAACTATTTAAAAACAATCAATAGGCCATTGGGGCAACAAAAATTTTTTTATCTAGTAAAATGCATGATTAAGAAAGAATTTTTTAAATGTGGGTTTAAAAACATTGAGTGAGCATTCTTTTAGCTTCTTGGGTAGCTTGTTCATGAATATTTTACTATAATAGTTACCAGAACACCGACTCGAATTTAATCTTAAATAGTCAATATGAATATTATGGCAACATATAGTGTTATAATTATGCAGATTATTATTAAAAACATGTGTATCAGACGACATCCCCATTAGTATGCAATTATAAATATATAGTGACGGAAAAGTCATGATTTTGGAATCAATAAAACTGTTTCTAACATCATCTCTAAAACGTTTCTTTGTTAAGATTCTCAACACTTTTCTTTGAAGGCGAAAAATCCTATCCGAATGAGGTGAATTTCCCCAGCCTGTCAGGGCATATGACATATGCGACTGAATAAGGGAGAAGTATGCCATACGCATCGCGTCCTCAGGCAAGTAGTTTACTAAATTTCTAATCAAGAAAATATTCTTTGGGATTTTGTTAGCTACACTATCAACATGACATTCCCAACTAAGGACTGGATCAAATAAGACACCCAAAAACTTCAGTCAAGGTTTTCAAAAGTAGTGTTTCTGTGTGTGAATAACATAACACCAGTTTTGTCAAGGTTTACGGACAGTTCATTTGCGCAAAACCATTCAAAAAGACTTTCTTGAGAATCACTCAAGCAAGCCACCAAATCCTTTTCATTATTCTCGCTTCGAACCATACTGGTGTCATCAGCAAAGAGCAAGAGATCAGCCGCTCCCACCGCCTGAACCAGATCATTGATGTAAATAAGAAATAGTAGCGGACCAAGGACCGATCCCTCTAGGACTCCAATGACAACCTCACCATGTTCCGAGGAGGTTCCATTGATGACAGTGTACTGTTTCCGGTTGAATAAAAAAGAGTGAATTAAATTACAGCTGTTGTCATGAAATTTGTAAAATTTCAGTTTATCAACAAGAATGGCAGGAGAAACCAGGTCAAAAGCTTTGCTTAGGTCATAAAAGAATGTGCCTACGATGAACCCTTTTTCCATACCGGTTACAATGATCTGTATAAGTTCATTTACAGCATCATTGGTGCCCCTATTTAACGGAAGCCAAACTGATTGCAATAAAAAATGTAAGAATTTTCAAAATAGTCGGTTATCTGATATTTCAAACACGATTCAAAAATTTTTGAAAAAAGTGGAACTATAGCTATTGGTCTATAATTGTTCATGTCGTCTGTAGATCCTTTTTTATCCACAGGAATAACCTTCGTAATTTTAAGAGCTTCAAGGTTTATTCCGGCGTCTATACATTGATTTAATAATTTGGTTAACGGATAAATAAGAATGTTAATTACATTCTTAATTAGGTCTGGTGCTGAAATATACAGTGAGGAAAGAAACTGAGTGCCTTACTAAGAATACACACTTCCGTATTAGTAATGTAAATGTATGCAAATATGCAACAACATGAGGGAAATGAGCAACGTTTATTAAAGAATCGTCGAAGAACATAACTGACCAACTTCCCAACAGGAGTAGCAACCAAGATTAAACAATAACAGGTATCATTGGCTGCAACCCAATGAGAGAACAACTCTACGCAATGGGCTTTATACAATGGAGAACTGTCCTGCAGACAATGCGGTAAAATGTGAGAAACTTCCGAACACGTGAAGCAATATTCGGGCAGTTTAGACTGTCACCCGAAAAGTACAACAGCCAACCCGTGAAACACCTATTCAGACTAGTACATGGGACCAGATTTATGGAGGGAGTGCTGTAAGCCCTCCTATTTTAATGAATGAAATATCATCCAAAGCAAAAAAAAGTAGAAAACAAATCATAACTTCCGACCTCCTTTGTTCCAAAGTATATGACAGTTACATACAGTTCGTTCACTAGATGACGTTACATAGAAAATGAATAATTCTTAAACAGCTAACCTATTGAAGCTTATATCCATCGACATATACATATGGACTGCGCGTGGCAATGATAAGCGCTGGTAGTGCCGGCGTGAGAGAGGGGAAAACGAAGAGGACTAATACTGTCTTTATCTACTTTATCTATCGCGTTTCTATTGGCCGCTGCGTTGCCATGGAAATGCAACATGACTGTAGCTAGTATGTTTACGTCCCGAGCTGATAGATAAAGACAGTATTAGTCCTCTTCGTTTTCCCCTCTCTCACGCCGGCACTACCCGCGCTTATCATTGCCACGCGCAGTCCATATGTATATGTCGATGCTTATATCTCGATTTATTTAATAACCAAAAATTTATTTTGAATTAAGAAAAATACCATAAATATCAAGCAAGTATAACAAAAATTACAAAAAGACCGTTTTAGAGATATAACGACTTTCGGTATAACAGGAAATACGCTGTATCTCGAAAACGAGGCGCGTGGAAAAATTTTTTGAGAGCACTTTCTTAGGCAACGTTTTGAGGTGTACAATGTTATCAACTAAGAATATCAAATATTTCAATGTCACATTTTGCGATTATATGCCCTGATTCTTTTCGAGAGTCGGGCTAAAAATGTTACCCAAACAGTAAATGTACCATTTACGTATAGTATCATCAGAAAATATACATTTGTATAAAATGAACAGATTTCAAGTCCATCTTTAGCACTATATTCTAGCAAAACCGGTTCGTCTTCAGAGTTGTAAGCCAGAATCAACTCCGATCCTTTAGTAATGTGGTGTATACTGTCCTGAATAAAAGTTAATTCCACTGCAGTGATATTTTCTACTGTCTTTCACATTGGCGTATTTCCTGGTGAATACATTTGAACAATTTCTTGTATTGATCATTTGGGTTTCTGTAACACTGTTGCTGAGTTTTGTCTTCCAAGATTTTATTCTGGACTATGATTATAGTTTTTTCTGGCCGTTGTTACACCCCCAACTCAGTTCATATCAAAAAACTTAGACTTTGAAATTTTGGTTACGGTCAATCTATATCAACTATGATCATTATTATATACTTTTTTTTTACATTTTGATTGTGGGTTCTTTGTCACGATTGGTTAGTCTAGGTTGAGAGAAGTGATGACGTACCAATCATGAAAAAAATAATCAGTCGTACAATCATGAAACAAAATATACGAAAAAAATCAACTTTTTTCTTATTAATCGTAGAAATCATAAATATTCTCAAATAAGAACTTTAATTATGTTTTTAAATCTTGTTCAATCAGTTTTCGAGGAACATGAAAATAAATCATCCATATATAACATTGGAAAACATTCTGTTTTGTATATACGCAAATCGCGGGATTCAAACCATCGATAACATTCTACATATCTAATTAAATCTTTTCGAATGTTATCGATGGTTGTTGACTTGAAAGCAACTGTTTAATTTGTAACTCATGGTAGAAAAGTATCACGATAGATATCAAAACAATTTTAAGCAGGTCTCATCATCATCATCATCATCACTTGAGGGGAGGGAGCTTAGCCCCCAAATGCACTTAGGCAACTTAGTTGGGTCCATTGTGCGCCTAGTGGTCAGAAGCCTATTCTAGCAGGTTTGTAGCCCGCCAGAAACCCAGAATATTGCCAGTGCTGGCTTCCATAAGTTCTTCTGGGATCAGTTTTGATTCTTCGAAGTGTCGGTGCCTGAGGGATGCTAATGCTGGGATTGCTGGTCATTCCAACAGGATGTGAGAGGCAGTTTCTTCCGCCTCTCTGCATTTCCTACATATTGGGTCATCTGTGATGTATGCAGGTCTACTATGATATCTGAACGTAATTATTTAAAGCACAACTTTCGGCCCCTTCTATTCTATTAAGTTTAGAAAGTAGTTTAGCAGTGAACCGTGCTAAATGTTATAGATGTGTAATATTTTCCTAATTCATGATTGTATTTTCTATAATAATTCATAATCAATATAATCAATAACAGCATCAAAACGAAAGACTTTTTAACATACTGAAACTGTCGTCAACTCCTAGCAGCCTTGCCACATCATTTTATAATCTGGGTTATACCTGTTGAATATTTATAATATTCATCTGTATTTATGAATAGATTTTTTGTAATCCAATAAACGGGGAATAGCTTAAACATGATTGAGTTCCTTTTAACATACAACATTCATAGAAGAACAGGAATTCATAAATCGATACCTTTGACTACTGAATATGGCTACAGAGTAGCTCCAACGGGTTGAAACTACCGTCAACTCCCATCAGTTCTGTCATGTAATTTTGTCAATTGGGTCAAATTAGTAATATTTATCTGATTTATAAGCGGATTTTTGAAATTGTGTGTGCACCGATAAGGAGCGCGCGCCGCAGTCTGTATAATTGCGTGAGTTCGATTCCACTAGGTAGAAACCAATAACGTACCCTGTGAACTGATTTGAGGATATTTCCCTTTCATAAAATTTGTTAATGTTTGAAACAAAATTGCTAGTTTCTTCTAAGCTGGTGAGCATTTCAAACCACGATGTGAGTATAGATGGCAACAATCAATCGAAACGCTGGAATAAGCGAATATTTCAATCAGATTAAACAAATTAATCATATGATTAATGCTTCGATTAATTAATAATTAAATAATTATTCACTCATTAATCGGCAGCAGCCCCACAGATTGCTGTACAATTCCCTGTTCGGTGTATACGTTACTATGAAAAACCGAAATTGGTGGATGTCAACATTCTCCGGTGAAATTAGGACAACTAACTGCGATAACATTGCCGCTTGGATCTATAGCGTAGGTTTGAAACACCAAGCAGCAATGTTATCGCAATTTATTTTGTAAAATTATTTTTTTTACATAAATTCACCGCGTTCAAATCAGCGTTTCTAAATTATGGGAGGGAGATGGATCATCCACAGACGCTGTTTAGATAGGCTTCATACAAAGGGTAGATTCAAGAATTGGGTGTAAAGCTATCTGATAACCATAACATGGAGTGTATTTATCACCAATTGATAATATTTTGACTCAAAATACTTGTTTCATTCATTCTGAAGTAATAAGAATGATAATCCAGAAATATATTATTCAGTCTTGAACAAATACACATATCTAGCGTGCATATTTTATCCATCAAAGATGAACTAGTGATTGGCCCTGAATTTTAATTTAATTTGTTTGGTTCGCTTTGATGTTGCATGGATGCTCGATATAATCTGGAATTGTGAGATATCATTGAATCAATATTCAGGCAAGTGCATGCTTCTGTCATATTATAATTTATTATTTCTATTAATAGCGCGTTTGGTATTTTTATTACGAGAAATGTGTTTTCTGTTAATTCTTACACGTGTTTCTACGAATATTAAACGCAAAACTATATCTAGTGTAAACATGAATGATATATTCAAAATTAGCTATCCTTGGTTTGGAAAAAATTGTCCCAGATAAGTTATTTCTGTCAAGATCATGATGTTTATTTACTTATTTACTTTTTTCTTAATATTCTCAATTTTTATGTGCCCTCGATTTGCACAACAATATGACAATGTCGATAATAGGGAAATGCTTGTTCCCAACTTTACATTGAAGGTAACATGACATTGAAATTAGAACCCCCTACGAACTTTGCAATTTTTAATTTTATATAGCAAAATGGTGAATCACATGTTAGAAATGATAAGGTTGAAGAGTTCTAGCAGTTTTCATATCAAAGTAACTAGTCGAATAACATTCAATTAATTTTCATTTATGTGAATACCCACAGAAGCCCCCCAGGCTAATTATTGTGAATTATGAAGTTCTTACTGAAATACACGTATATTGTATGTTAAGCTTGTTAGCCTCAGACTCTTTTTATTTCTATAACGTTACCTATATATATATATATATATATATATATATATATATATATATATATATATATATATATATATATATATATATAACTTAAGAGATATAGAATTAAATTTTCTGAATTATGAAGATAACTTAGATAATTTAACATAGGATTATAAATATGAATAAACGTAAAAGACTGAACCATAGGCGGGATTCAAACCCACATTTCTGGATTTCTAGTCCAGGGTGTTTACCAATTACACCACTTCGGTCCTATTAGATTTTTATATTTTTGTAAATATAAACCTCTGAAAGGATAGTAGATCATTGATGAACACAATGCGATTCGATGCCCTACCATAGATCAACTATTCACGCACATTCATCCAAAGTTCAGTCGTTTTTTGAAGTAAGGATTGTAGGTTAGTACTGCTATGGTTGGCAGTTACTTGACAGTTCTTATTCAAATGACAGCATCCTGGTTCTTATATATTTCAATAGAACTGACTGAGAATTGTTCTGGTTAATTATAAACAAGTTTAAAGTTTCTTTGCCTAATTGGCCACTATCGTGTATGTAACTTAAGAGATATAGAAATAAATTTTCTGAATTATGAAGATAACTTAGATAATTTAACATAGGATTATAAAGATGAATAAACGTAAAAGACTGAACTATATTTTTGTAAAAATATAAAAATCTAATAGGACCGAAGTGGTGTAATTGGTAAACACCCTGGACTAGAAATCCAGAAATGTGGGTTCGAATCCCGCCTATGGTTCAGTCTTTTACGTTTATTCATCTTTATAATCCTATGTTAAATTATCTAAGTTATCTTCATAATTCAGAAAATTTAATTCTATATCTCTTAAGTTACATGCACGATAGTGGCCAATTAGGCAAAGAAACTTTAAACTTGTTTATATATATATATATATATATATATATATATATATATATATATATATATATATATATATATATATATATATATATATTGGGAGGGAGGGGGCAGTGTAGATGGTGTAATAACGAGCTATGAAATAAACTAATTTAACTCGGCCCAGATGAACCAGGGTAAGGAGTTAAACAAAACTGTTATGATTTAATTATTCAAGGAATTATAAATCTTGTGTATTAAGCAATATGACTTGATTCTAGATGAACTTAGCGAAAATTCTACCATAAAAACCACAACGCAAGCTTAACTAGAAAACTTGGAAAGTTTTCTAAAATATGATTTAATTGAATCGTGAAATATGCAAAGTAAGATTCAACTCAAGAAGTTGAAATATAACTGACTTTAGTGTGGTGAGTTTGGTTTTTCATAATCTTGGATAACCACTCCTATTTTAGTAATATGTTTGGGGATAGTAACTTTTACCCAATAAGAGAGAGACTTGTCCCAGTCTGGGGCAAATTGAATATAAAAGAACTATTTTATTTTTGTTGACAAGGATTTTATGACCTTATTTAGACTTCCTTGAATTTAAGTATTAATAAAAATTATATCTTCTTAATATTCTAATTACATATTTAATATGAAACGACTGCGTCCTGCACGTCTCATGTTATGGTTACGTGAATATATTGTAGCTTCAAAGGAAAAGACAGGGTAAAAAACCTTTGTTTAAACCATAGCAAATGATCCATTTGTCGTTTCGAATTGATCATAAAAATATATCTTAACTACCAATATGCTGTAAAGCACTTGCTTTCTTTAGAACCATTTCTGTTAACCTTGACGATATTTTACGAATTATGATGACCCTTCCCTGACAAGGACTCAGAAACTATACATTTCGTTTCCGTCCCACAGATGCAAAGAACAAATTGTATTAGTTTATGATGGGACGATCGTACTAAGAAATTAACTCAAATACTTGACTTGTTCGCAATAAAAGACAACAAAGAATATCCTATTTCTATTTACGTTTATCGGTGTTCTTAAAACAGCTTGAATTTTAGCAACATGTTTGATACCTGAATGAATTGTAATTGATAATTAATAAGGCAGCTTTGCTACAATGGCTCGAAATATGTAGAGAAATCTTGATAAACATCGGTTAGCAAGTGGACAGTTTCGAGTTTTCGAGTATAATACTTGTAACATTTGTAAATTTTTCCCTTGTTTCTTTTTTCTTTCGCAAAAGCTTACATTTAAGTATCATAGTCGACAGATTTTCTGTCATACATATCGTTTGTAGTGGACAGTGAGTGGGTAGTTCGGAATTTTATGAATCTTACATTCAATTAGCCGTGATAATGAAAATGCCAGAGAAGCGCTACCTATTTCATGATTTCATGCTCATCCCGATCGACAGATCGCTTGAGTACTAATTGATGTGAAACTTTATTTGAGAAATAGCCCCATCATTCCGGGAAGGGGCAATTTTAGCATGTGTAGACCATAATCCGAAGACGAGACTGCGGAAAATATATTCCACTGTAGGAATTATTGCTTTTTTTGTTAGGAAAATGCTCCACGCCCAGTATGTTTAACCTTTAGGTTTGTCAAAAGAAATGGAACTTTAAATTTACACAATAGCAAAGGGCCGACGAGAATCCCCATCCAGACATCAGGTACGTTTTTCATTGAGCTTTACGATGGGTAAAGCGATTTAGAGCGACAGGATGTTCCACCGAATTCAACTAGAGGCAACCAATCTGGCTCCAGCATAGTTTTCGGATGTCATTAAAGAGCATTTACCTGAAAATTTTGACGAAGATGGGTATATCATGACCTGCATGATCGCTCGATTTAGGGACTTCGAGAAGCTACTGTGGGAGTTTTCTACTCTCTTAAAGCGATGTCGTGGCTGCTGTACAATGAAGGGAGCATACTTTGAACATCTCCTTTGACTTTTTGGCTGTTGTTTGCTCCTAAATTACATTGTGCGTATATTTGTTCATACACAATATAACAGTGGTATAAACGCAGAATATTTCGCGTCTCTGAAACTGTTCATGATCAACAAGACTTAAACTGCATATTTTGAGCCACAGTGATTTCCCTCCCCAGAAGTTTGTGAAATCTCTTTAGCACCTTGTATTTTGTTACATACATGCCCCTGTAGCTGCATCATTATTCAAAGATTAAGGTTGAGCTACTTCGATGTTATAGGAACACGATAATAAGACTGGGACATTGATAATCAATTTTATCAGGTTGTAGTAGGGCAAGTGGGTGCTTCCCCTTCCACATGAAACTTGAAATTATTAGAGTGACTTTAAACATTCTGTATAGGTAACTAATTTATATGTTTGGATTGATGATTAGGTAATCAAAATGTATTCACATTGTTTAGAGAATGAATTCGTATAAATAAGTCGTAGTATTAAGAATTAATCTGGTATTGAACGTGTATACGAACTAGATCCGTTAAATTAGGAATTTAATTTATGTTTTCGGCATTTACATAGTGTAAAATCATTTTAACTCTCGGAAGTTGGAGAACTAAACTCAAATTTACACAAAAGTTGTAACATTTAATTTAGAAGTTTCATTCTCCAACAGTCGGAATTTAATCTTTTAATTATTGTGATGTAGCCAAGACGTCAAGATCAAGAGATGACAATCTCACAGAGTTGTCGAATGAAAAGTAGGCCGCTTGTTGACGCACTACGCAGGCGGTGATGCCGAACGAAGACGTTCAAGCGAGTCCACATCAGAACGTACTTCACAGTCCTTAAATAAATTCTTCTACATCGTGAATTGGATCAAATTTTAGATTAATTCTCTGCCGGACTATGCTAAACATCAGCCATCATTATGAATGGTATTAACCATCCACTCCGAACACCGATTCTTGATATTTCGAAGTATTCCGACAGGAGTACGATTAAATGTCGTAATATTGAGAACTAAAAAGATGGTTGATTAGGACCCAAGTATAGAAGAAGATATGTATCATTTATTAGGTAATATAAAGAATATGAAAGTATCCAACGTTCAAACCGAGCGATAAAACGTTCATATTCGGATAATATAACGTCGGTTTATGGCATATAGCCACAGCCATAATTTCACATATTAATCATAAAACCACTTCGATAAACAGCTCGAGTTGTACCGTTGCGAAATATTCAGTTGAACAATGTGTTATAAAACATCAATTGATATCATTCAAATCCGACGAGTTTATCTATGGAATGAAATAATGTAGCTGAAATTTAAAAACATTTAATCGTATAATATAGTATTAGAGATTTTCAGAGTGAAATATTTATTATGGATCGAAATCACTAATCAATTTCTCGCCTTTTCTTGCGAACTTTTAAATTTTTTTCTCAAATACGGAATACTGATGGATTAGAAGTTATTCAATGAGATAGAAAATAGCATTAGCAGACGAGATATGCAGAACGAAAATGTTTCCAATTGATACTTCAAAGCAAAGTGTGAAGACCGTTTTACAGTTCACAATTCTTATTGCAATACGCAATACTCTTGATCAAGAGCATGCGCAATACGTACAGAAATTGCGTGCAAGTCTCTTGCCATTTCAAGGCATTGCACAGAATCGGTCCGGTTTGATATTAATTGTGATTTGCGTGCAGTTATGAAGGGTAATTTCGGGGACTTTTTAGTTACCAACTGAACAAAAGTTTAAACAAGGACGCTTATTGACATTGACGTTTATATCACAGAACAACAGAAAGAATTATACCTATTGATTTATTGATTCTTGTTTCGTTTATTCTTTTGCTTTCGATTTGACCTCCAGCTGTAAATTGTACATTTTGTTATATTGTAGTTTAAGACCAGAAAAAGCATTCCACATTGTTTCAAATTTCTTAGCGATATCTAACCATTCTGCAGCCAGATATCTTAATCTTGAATAGTAGACTTCTGCGGATAGCTAATCTTGAAAAATCTTGGCTTCCGGATGAATTCCGCGTCACATTAGCTCGACTCGATGCCGACGTTTCGACCACCATTACAGGTTTTACGAGCAGTCCTCGGGAGCTGCCATGGGTTCCTCACTTTCTCCGATCATAGCTAATATCTTCATGGAAGCTTTTGAACAAGATGCCATTGACTCATCTGTTCTCAAGTCGAAATGTTGGTCAACGATACTTTTGTTATTTGGCAACATGGTCGCGAAAAGCTTGTTCCCTTCCTCGATCATTCAAATTCATTACATTCCAATATCCTTTTCAACATGGAAGTCGAATCGCAAGGTTCACTCCCTTTCCTGGATGTATTGGTTAGTCGACAGAGTGACGGTACTTTGGGACATTCTGTGTATCGAGAACCCACTCATACCGATAGATACCTCAATGTTCTTTACCACCACCACCCTGCCCAAAAGCAATCTCTAATAAACTCCCTGGTCCACAGAGCTATCAACTTATCTCAACCTCAATCCTTAAAATCAGAATTAAAACATCTTTCATCTGCCTTATTATCAAACAATTTCTCCCATTATAACATTCAAAAAGTCATGAAGAAATATACTTCACCTAAAGTATCAAATCGACCTGAGCCAGAAACCCCCCGACTGTTTTATCCGCTGCCTATCTTCCATATATTGAAAATGTAACAGATCGGATTTCCAAAATCCTCAAAAAACATACCTAATGTCTACCCATTTTTCCATACTTCCAAAATTATCTCAGTTTTACAAACCTATCAAAGATCCCGTTCCTCCTCTTCACTTAGAAGGTGCTTATAGGATTCCCTGTTGTTGCGGTAAAGTCTACATTGGCGAAACAGGTCGTACTCGTGTGAAAGAACCTGAGCAGATGCCACCTGTAATGGTTGGCGAAACGTCGCCATCAAGTCGAGCTATAGTGACGCGGAATCCATCTGGAAACCAAGATTTTTTAAGATATCTTAATGTTATTATTAGTGTGAACAATTTTCAATTTGTTTAAATACGAGTATGTTTATATCCATCCTTACAAAATTTGAGAACTTTTCTATATCTGAAGCAATGAACTCTTCAGTTGAACCAATATTTCCTCTATTTCGGTTTAACGAAGGCCTTACCCACCACCTTCGTTGTCTCCTTTCTCCAGTCTCTCTCGCCAAGAGAGCAGCGGTTGCACGCAGCAATAATTATAGTAATTATAGCAGAAACGTATTTCTTTTGTTTGCTTCTATTAATTTTTACATAAAACTGAATAAATTAAAAACATACAACGAACAAATTAATAATTCTTAACTTTCCATTATTTTGGTATATTTTTCAAAGTTGGTAGAGAATTGAAGTACCTACGCAATTGCAAGTGAAAATTGCAAAGTGTGAAACTTTTTGCCATAAAAAGTTGCAGGTCTTGCAAAGTCAGTGTATTGCTGCAATACTATTGCAACAAGAATTGCGAACTGTAGAACGATCTTCATTCAAGCAAATTTTGTGTGGCAGATGTCAACGAATTATGTTATCTCACCATTGCACAAGCTATTGGAAACATTTGTAGCAAACGAATTAACTTTCAAATTCAGATACATTATGGCATACAAACAACATGGCTTTATAGTCGTGATTCTACAACATCTAATTTGATACTGAATATATTTTCTATTTTGTATGCCCCAGACGACAGTGCAGAAGTTTATTACGTGAACACTGACTTCAGCAAAGCATTCGAAATGCTGAATCGCAATCTTCTTCAGACGAGACTTGGTGACGCAGGTATTGGCGGCATTGCATTGAATTGGATTTCCTCAAATCTAAGCGATCGGAGGCAATTTGTGATTACCAATGGTTTCAAATCAACAACAGACGAGGTTTTATCAGGGTACGCTCCAGGGTCCCATCTTGGTCCAATACTCTTTAACATTTTCATAAATAGCCTGATATCTGTGTTTACATATTGCAAGGCATCACCATTCGGAAATGATTTGAAAATCTTTATTCGAATTCTTCCAAAAGTTGAGTGTCAGCTCCTACAATGCGACTTAGATGCCTTATATCTTTGGTGCCACTTGAATAAATTGGACGTAAACCTAAAGAAATGCAGGTCCATGCAATTCCCAAGGCGAATTGAGGCTACTGATATTAGTTACGATAAGTTCAAGCTAGAAACCTGTACCTCCATTAGTGATCTAGGTATTGTAATAGATTGTTCACTATTTTTTGATCTCCATATTAATCAGCTCATCAATAAATGTTTTTGAATGAAAGGTCTCATAAGACGCTGTAGGTACAAATAATTTTTATAATATTCGTTCTATTCTAAACTTATACACCTCACTTGTTCGATCACACTTGGATTATTGGTTGTTCAATATGGAAACAAGATTATTCATTCTGTAATATAACTGTTATTTTGTTTGTATACATTTGGAATAGAATGGCTACCATAAAGTAACGCACACATAAATTAAATTGTTGATTTTATTTCTTTGAAGAAAGTACTTATACCGCTTTCAAAAATCAATAACATAAATGTACATTGTACATTATGTGACCAGATGCTTACCTTTATATGATATGGGAATACCAATACAAATATTGGTTTGAACTGTGTTTACTAATACTAGAGCAACGTCTAACAGTTTGTTTAATTTGATTCTATAGCAAATTAATATAATATACATAAAATAGAAATGAATGTGACGCGAGGGATCTCATTGATAAAGAACATAAAGAGAAATATAAAGGTGTCCATATTCAGTTTTACAGCCCAGATAACTGGGTGCACAATCTGGGCAAAAAACTATGCGACAAACAAATTTGATAGTGCGTGGAAAACAATACAATTATTTCCTCAGTATTTCCTATTGTTTCGTCAGTTTCGTTGAAAGATAAACTAGGATGTGTGACAGAGTTAGACTGAACGAAATGTACGTTTATCTGAGTGAAGAAGCGCGGTATATCGTTTAAACATACAGTTGCGGGGTAAAACTCAGAGTGTGTAGGACCCTTTAGGTAGCTGAGATTCAATAATTCAATCCTTGCTCAATATAGACGTGATTGTCGGTTGTTAATTAGGCAATTTGTACGATTTCATAGTATACTTGGCTTCAGTACTAATTATATTAGTATTAGTAGTTACAGCCGAAATGAAAATAATAATAATATATCAGGGATATTTTGAGAATCGTGTATGTTATTTGATTCGTTTTGTTGCTCATGTGAATATTCCTTATTTAGTTCATATCGCGGTTCTTAACCGCACTCAAGTACTGTCTGATTAATATGTTTCTGTAATATTGTTTGCACAATAATATAACGAAAGGCTGCTGTTGAATGAAGCCTTGTGATTTTGGAAGTTCTTTTACCTCATAATACATCCGTATGTTGAAACTTGAATAATTTTTAAAGCTTTTAGGAGCTGAACTGCATGTAGCATTTCCGTTTTTAGGGCTCTGTGAATATTTAAACCTCGATTTAAACTTTTTATTGATGTTAATTCATGTAGTTTCATTCAAATTTATTATCGTTTCCAAAGGCACGAGAAAACAAAATGTATACCATATATACGATTTTGAATTAAGATTTTTGTTAAATGTTAAGCATAAGTCCCGATTATGTTCAAGCGTACTAATAGGCCATCATAGGGACCTCTTCAAATTACTTTAATGTCGACCGGATGACAGCAATATTATTCATATAGTGTTAATAATTATTAATCATCGGAATATTAAAAACTTCCTCTTCGAAGATAGTATAGCTTTCGATACAAATAGGAATAATCGATGAAGAAATGAGAAAAACCAATACCCTCTATATACACAAGATCCGGGCGCTTACTACAAACGTAAGTGTGAAGTGATCAAGTGGATTAGAGATGTAGCTTCTAGAGTAACAGTACCGCTTAATCCCAATGGAGCATCGCCAGTATTGATTGTGACAGGTGATGAATATTAGAATTTACCAAAGTTTTACCTGTTTCTTGTGGAAAATGTATCAATCCAAAAAATATAGACAGTTTATAATATATACTTGAAGAAAGACAAATGTTCCTTATATACGCCCAATATCGATTTAAATTTTCAAATTAAAACTAAAATAATGTTAGGAGTACACGGCACTGTTAGGAACAGCGCGGGAAGTCCCACAGTCAATTCGGGGAGATCCCTCGATGCTTTGTAGCGGGGTACGGCAAGAATGGTACTGGGAAGGTTAGAGAATAGACGGACATTATGTTAGACGTGGCCGATTGATGGTCGCGTATATTGAATGATTTAGAGCTTTCATATATAATACAGCGACAGTCTTTTAAATGTAATTAAGTTTTGTTTAATAAGTGTTTCATTGGAATTTTTAATATGTTACTAACTCTTATAAATCAGAAGTGCAATAGTTATGTTAAACAAGTATAGGGAGCTATAAATAGTACATATAACAAGGCAATAGGTGTGAGCCCTGTAAAAGCTTTGGCAGGTTATAAACCGATTAGTGCAGCAGAAAATAAAATTTCAAGGGTGGTGGTACGAGATAATTTAGAACGTATAGATCTGTTTGAATTGCGACTAATAAATTAGAGAAACAGAAAGAGAAGTTTGATAGAAATAGATCGATAGCTAAAATTGAAGAAACGAGAAATTGAATGATGATATTGAAAACCACCGACAATCCTGCCACAGGAACGAGTAGGAAGTTGTTGGAAAAGTATAAAGGGTCATTTTAAGTGACCAAAGTTCTGTTGAATGACCGTTATGAGGTTAAAGATTTGAGAGAAGAGGCTAGGAGATTCAACACTGTGATAGCCCTCGATAAGTTGAAGCCCTGGATTATTTTAGTGAGTGGGTATAAGGTATATTATGCAAGTGTGGCTATTGTCTATTAGGAAAGAATATAATAAAATTATTTTTATTCGATATCATCTATTATATTATTTGTGATTACAGATGATTAAGAAACGGATAGGGACACTCAACCTGTCAGGAAAGCCGAAAATGTTAGGAGTACAGCACTGTTGGGAACAACACGAGGAAGTATCACAGTCAATTCGGAAAGATCGCTCGATGCGTGGAAGGGGGGTACGGCAAGATATGTACTAGGAAGGTTAGAGGGATATTATACGTTAGGCTTAACCGATAGATGGTCGCGTATATAAATGATTTGGAGCTTTCAGATACGAGGGCGAAGTGAAAAGTCCCTGAAAAATAAAACAGATGGCGCCACAATCGAAAATCCCATGTGATATTTATGATGTACCGTCTTTAACTAGAACGCATTTAAATTTTCAGACTGATATTTCATCCAGTTCTCTTTTGACACCCAACGAAAGCAAGCAGCCTTGGTGGTTTTTGCAAACATGGGAAAAAGTGGATGTCGCGTCTTGATTAGACATTATTTCTTCAGTGAAAGAAACATAATGCAAACCTAAGCATCGCTTGTTAAACATTATGGGGACTCTTCACCATCGATTGGAACGATTCACAAGTGGTTCACTGATTTTCGTGGTAGTATGACTACAAAGAACGCCAATTGAGGTTACAATGCCAAAAATTGTCGTTAAAATCCATGGTATGATATTGAACGATCGGCGAGTTAAAGTGCAAAAATTGCTGAGGCTATGGGCATCTCAACCGAACTTGTACTGTACTTGTTGCATAAATTTTTGAATATGAGAAAGCTATCTGCCATATGGGTGCCGCATTCGTTCTCTGTTAACAACAATCGCGACCGTGTGACAACTCCAAAGGAGTGTTTGGCGGTGATCAAGCGCGATAAGAACGACTTTCAGCGCCGTTTTGTAATCGTGGACGAAACATGGATCCATTACAACACACCAGAGACCAAAGAACAGTTGGAGCAGTGAACTTGTCATGGCATATCGAAGCTCAAAAATGCCAAAATGGGTTTATCGGTCAACAAAGTCATGACGACAGTTTTTTGGAATGCACACGGTATCGTTATATCGATTACCTTGAAAAGGGCAAAACGATCAACGGCGTATATTATGCAGACGTGTTGGATCAATTCGACACCGATTCGAAGCGAAAGCGGCCACGTCTGGCAAAGAAAAAGTGCTCTTCCACCAGGACAATGCACCGGCGCACAGAACCGCACTCGTATTAGGAAAATTGCATGAATTGCTCCACGAATAGGTCATCCACCTTATTCGCCAGATTTGGCCCCCTGTGATTTCCATCTATTTTCAAAATTGAAGTAATGGCTCGGCGGAAAGAGATTTGGCTCTAACGATGAGGTCATCGCTGAAACATACGCCTGTTTTGTATGATTGCCGAAATCGTATTATTTGGAAGGGATCGAAAAATTAGAGAAACGTTGAATGGAGTGTATCGGGCTACAAAGAGATTATGTTGAGATATAAAATAAGTTTTGACCTAATAAATCATTTCTTGTTAAATTTTTCAGGGACTTTTCATCTTGCCCTCGTATAATACAGTGACATTCTTTTAACTATAATTAAGTTTTGTTTAATAAGTGTGTCATTGGAATCTTTAATATATTACCAACTATAATAATAACGTGATACTATGATACTATATTTGATGAGATTCATATTGAGCTATTTTTAGATTATAAAGACGAAAATATTATTAGTACCGCTTGCAATAACACGTCACTTGCAACAACAGCATTTGTGTTTATAATTGTTAGTGTTAATTCATAATTCAAAAAGGTTGTCCATATTTGTTCTGTATCAGAAATAAATCACGAATTATTGTTTGTTTATATTTATGGAGTCAAAAATTGAATAGAATCAGCCATTACGTGATGTAAATCCATATTAAACTTAAACTTATTTAAGTTTATAGAGTCCATTATCCCAAAACTAGAATGAATTGGATACAACATATTTTTTATAAGTAGAACAATGCACTCAACATCGAAGCTATGAACTATTAACAAGATAAGTATCGTTTATTCCTCATCTAGTTGATAATTCAATATTATATTTCGATTCACATTCTCAAATGTATAAGGAATAATTTGCTGAATTCAAAACACAATCAAATTAGGCAGTACGTTGCCTCAGTTTATACTTAAAAACAATGAATGAGCTAGTACATGATAAATTGTTAAAATTTGGATATAATTTGAATTTGAGAGGAGTCTATCCTACAAACAACAACAAAAAATGTTAAAGTAGTGAATGTAAATTTATTGATTTGGTTAGATACGATAAAATAAATATTTTTTTGGAAAATTTATATTTTTTACTTTTTAGACAAGAAAATGCTTTTTGATATTGTTTGTAACAGCTTGAAAAACAAAGTTAGGTTAGGTTAGGTTAGTTAGGTTTGGAATTTTACTAATTTATTGTTTTAAATTAATAATCCATTCTTTAATATGAATGATTTATTTCTAAAATACTTTATTTATTTTTGGCTTGTGATATCACGATCTAGCGCCCAGGCCTTGTGTATGTAGGAGGTTTTGGAAAAAACGTCACTCTACCTAACTGTGAAACACTAGATCAGTAAACTCTCTCTTAGTACCTACCTCTTCCTTCCGAATCCATCCCTGTGTCCCCATACTTTATCCATGTTATGTGGATCTGAAAGTCTGCTGTCTTATTTAGGGACGAATGGAAAAACCGGGCCGTTCTATTTATCAAGTTTATCAGTGGCAGTGTAAGCACATCAGACACCCGGTGTGCAATGTGCATGTGTCCGTAAATTTGCGATCATTTTGCAATTACTAGGGTTATGCACGTTGACTATTTTTCATTTCAACATGTATTAAATGATGGATTTACTATTTTAATCAACCAACCTTACTTTTAAACGACTTCTTCGTCCAGGACAATACAACTTCGTACAAATATTAAGATACAGACAAACTTAGACATTTTGCCCCCCAATCAAATCATTCCAATATCATCAACACTACTCCTATCTATGGATTGATACTTCTCCCACCATGATGTTACTGTTGAATGTCAATGCTATTTAAACTTAATTTTACGCTGGTTATGGTTCATTGTGGATTATAATTTGTACGCTGAAGGGCTGAAGTTCAATCAATATTGCTAAAACGTATAACGTATTTCAATTTCCTCTTGGTAATCATATTTGCTTCCGAGTTATAAATAATAATTTTATCTACTCTATATTGTGTTTCTTTGAACATGTTTGGGTCACGCTGACTTAAATATACCGAATCTTATTTCGCAGGTTGACCTAAATTACTGATTGTGAGTGAGGGTATGCATGATAAAATTAGAACTTATCAGTAGCTTGAAAATACTTACCTCATACTGAAAGTCGTATTACCATCATTAGTACTCCTTCACCATATACAAATATTTGTGGTAACTTCCCAACATTTACATAAATTGGATTTTGAAGGAGAAAACGGTCACAAAGAACAAGCAAGAATAACTCTACTTTTTTACTAGATTTAAAAGCTGGGACAAGAGAATCAGTCATATCTGAAGATAGAAATACAATCTTCCGCTCCTATTAGTGCAGTCAAATGGGTATAAAATAGGCCTAACCCGTAAATTCTTGGGAAAAGGGCCGATTTTGATAATAAAGTGCATTCTCGTCAGAATGTTATCAGACACAAAGTCTACCTCATAGAAAGTTGTAAAAATTGCTTATATTGTTTATAAACAAGAAATTAACAATTTAATTAGCTCATTTTTGAGATTACATAAAAACGTGGAACGTTCAATTGACCCATGAAAACTTTTGCTCTGATTAAATTATAAGCAAATATTAAAAGGGCAGTCAAATGGGTATTGGACCCTTAAATCCTTGGAAAAACGGTCGATTTTGATGGGACAAAGTCAGAATATTATCATAGGCAAAGTCTACCTCATAGATAGTTATGCAAGTTGTTTATATTGTTTATAAACAATAAATTAACAATCTAATTAGCTCATTTTTGAGATCACATAAAAAATGCTAAATTTGAACATTTTTGATAGGGTAAAGACTATTTTTGGTCAGAGAAACTAGTTAAATAAATATTTTTTCATAAACAAGTTATAAACAAGTTATTTATTGAAAAATAGATGAATTTGACCAAAACTCCGAGTTTAGGTTCGTTTTTGGATAATTTTGTCATTCTGAGTTCGATTTTATCTTCGAATGTATACCCACAAATTTGCTAATTTGTTATAAACAAATTATATTTATAAATAAATTAACGAATTTGACCAACGAGTTTATAGTCGTTTTCGGATAATTTTGGCCTCCTGAGTACGATTTTATTGCTATTATGGTTCTTTAAATGCATACTTGAATTTTTGAATTGTTCTGAGCAGATTATTTATTAACAAGTATACGAATTTGACCAAAATGTCGAGTTTATAGTCGTTTTCGAATAATTTTGGCCTCTTGAGAACGGTTTTATTGCTATTGTGGTCTTCAAATGCATTAACAAATTTTTGAATTGTGATTAACAAATTATTTATTAACAAGTATACGAATCTGACCAAAATGTCGAGTTTATAGTCGTTTACGGATAATTTTGCCTTCCTGAGTACGATTTTATTGCTATTATGGTCTTTAAATGCGTACATAAAATTTTAAACAAATGAAGAAAAACGGAATGTGACATTTTTATTTAATTTTATATAATATGCAAATTCAGAACTCGATTTTTTTGACAAAATTGAAGAAATGTATCAAGTCTTAATATAATAAGAAAATGGCATGTTCAAAAAATAGTTTAATTCATACATGTATATATATAAGAGATGATCAGTTTTATTGAAACGTATCACGAAAAATACTCCAATATTCCCGCTTCAATGCTGCGCAAAGAGTATTTTTTTTTAAATTCTATCAAATGGGAACCGCGTATTAACTCTAAGAGGAACATATAAATGATGAGAAAATGCAGGTAGTGAAAAAAAAAGAAAAAATCCTGTACGGCAGCTGTTCACAAAGACGACGCGTCATTTCAGTATATCAAAAGTTGTGACATCGTGGAAAATAATTTCATGATGACGATAACCTAGATGGTACGAATGAACAAAATGACGATGACAACATAGAAGAAGATATTAAATATTTATTTTGATTCTGATGTTGAAGTGAAGATGATAACTAATGTAATTTTTTATCTGAATATTATTCTATCAAATTTTATTAAATTTATTATTAAAATATCAAATTTAAAACAATTGTTGTTTTTGATAAAAATCAAAACGATTAAATTTATTTCAACAATTCAACTATTTGTTTTGATTTTTTTGATATAATTTATTTGATTATCAATGATTAATTTTAAAAACACTTTACACTTGGAATTTTGGCACTATTCGTATACATGTTAATGAATAATTTGTTTATAACAATTCAAGAATTTATGTATGCGTTTAAAGACCATAATAGCAATAATATCGTACTCAGGAGGCCGAAATTATTCGAACACGACAATAAATTTTACATTTCGGTCCAATTCGTATATTTATTGATAAACATAATTTGCTTATAACAAATTAGCAAATTTGTGGGTTTCCATTCGATGATATTGAAAATATAGCTGAGTGCCAAAATTATTCGTAAACGACCCTAAACTCGGAGTTTTGGTCGAATTCATTTATTTGTTAATAAATAAATTGTTTATGACAAATGAAGCTAATTCAACTATTTGTTTAACTAGTTTCATATGTTCACTGACGAAAAATAGTCTTCAGCCTATCAAAAATGGGCAAGTTTAGCATTTTTTTGTAATCTCAAAAATTAGCTAATCAAATTATTAATTTATTGTTTATAAGCAATTTAAACAATTTGCTCAACTATCTATGAGGTAAACTGCGTTTCTGATAACATTCTGAAGTCCCATCAAAATCGAACATTTCCCAAGGATTTAGGTGTCCAATACCCATTTGACTGCCCTTTTCAATATTTGCGTATAATTCAATCAGAGCAAATGTTTTCATGGGCCAATTGAACGTTACACGTTTCTTTATGATAATAAGTTCCTCGTAACTTTGAGAAATTTGAGAATGAATGCTATATTCAATTATTCCAATTATTGGGGAAATGCTCTATGCCTGACATCTTAATTGCTATATTCATAAATTTTTCATATTTTCTAAACGTAAATATTCTTCATTGAACATTTGTTGTATAATCAGGTTGTAAAAGAAATGACGGCCATACTAGTCAGCCTCCCGAAATTTCTGATACTTGTTCAGAACGTTTCTACAGTTCTTGTATAATGAATTGGAATTAATGCTGTTTTGTCCTAGGTACTTACTTTACTTTGGTTTATTTGAAATAGGAAAAATAAAGAAATGCGACTCCATAAGATGGATAAATAAATCAATAAAAATCCTGACGGATGTTGTATTCCAAGCTAGCTCGTTTATTTATGAAATTTGGTTTTCAGGAAAATATGCTAAAATAATAAAGCAAGCGCGTTTACACACAGTAAATAAATGAATACTTATATCAATAAATTAATTCCTGAGTTTCAGTGTTTCAACTTATAAATTCCAAATGTGATGTTTGATATGCTTAAAATCGTTTTATTAGCCATTAAAGTAATGCATTGACGTATCATTGTATTACGAAAGATTAATGGAGTATTTGCTGATCTCAATCTTGATCCTTTATCTCAGGTGAATAATGTTTGAGGCTGCATTAAATTACAATGTATCTATTTGATAAGTTGATAATACTACACGAAACAATTATTTCATTCAGAATTTCCTATTTTGATCAACAGCAGAGAAAATCATTTCAATATAATAAGATTAATATAGTTACCTAGGTATCGGAATAATTTTTTGAGTGTTATTAAAGTGTGACGAAGTGTACACACTTTGATTGGATGATTTATGGTGTCTGGACCATCAATAAATATGCTTATACAAATTTTTTAGGCACCGTGATACTCACTGGTCATCTCAAATTTCTTGAAGAATTCCAAGATTGATTCAAGAGAAGCCTAATTGGTTACTTTGCTACGAGGAGTCAAAGATAAGTAGAACTCAACAGCTTTTTCTGAGTTCTATGAGTGCTGGAGGAAATTCACCAATGTTAAATAACAACTACTCAATTCACGTTCTGATGTGATTGAAGCGCAGCGGGGGAAGCGGTTTGGCATCGACTCAAATTGGACAACGCTACATCCGGCTTCTTTTGGCCGTCTTTTTACCGATCAACTATTTTTTAAGATTATTTTTCCAATAAAACGTTGTAATTTACTTAAACTTTGTGTGGTGTTGTTCTTTTCTCTTATGAAGGTAGCCAGTATGCCACTCATTAGGTTGATTTAATTTTTCTAGTCTAGATTGGCCACTAGCATCACCAACCAATAGTTCTGTTTCCTTCTTTCATCAGCAGAACTAGAAAGTTTGCAACATTACTGAACGATCCTCGATTTAAAGTATACATATTCGACTAAAAGAATGCAAGAGAGAACCAAAAAGATATAACGCCACGTGCCAGTGGCTAAGTACCACCAAGAAATCCAAACAATGTAAAACATTGACTGATGAATTTCTCGAACTTTACACAAGTTATGCGGAAACGTTACTTGAGCATCAGATAGCTGGCAAAAGGCACCAAAAAATAAGTGAACATTCCTTTATTTCTCATTTGCTACACTAGTTAGGTTGGTTGCCAGCCGCTCTTACCGTAACTACCTCGTTGTCTCTGGATCATGGAGATCAGGAATAGAGTACTTGAACGGCCGATTTGGTGACCGGCTGTAAGAGGATTTTTGGTGTTCTTTCTCTTTCCAATTTATCGGCCCTCTCTTTTCGGCCACGGTTACTCTCCGCCCTTTTTTTGAACGTTTGATCTCCATGGTAGATGCCCACGCATAGTCAAAGAACTATACATCGTGTACGCGTAGGATAGTGGGATACAACCGATCTATTGGAAAAAGACAGAGCACCAAATTTTCTCTTAGAGCCGGTCAACGCTATAATATTGCGCTTATGAGCTTTGAGTACTCTCTTCTTGATCTCTATGCTCTGGTTTGCAGCACTTCTAGTGACTTAAATTCTATTTTTCGGAAATTTAATAAGCGACTCTTCTTCAACCAAGGTAACTTCATTTGCTCCCAAGTAGACTACGTTGTTACTGCGCTTTATTTCAGGGTCTTACGATCAGTCTGGTATATGTAATATGCGACAAACTAAGTTCATTGTCAATTATCGAGCGCAGCCAAATTCGTTTTCGGGAGGCTTGTGAATTGTTTGGTACATCATTGAAGATGATTTCATTGCCTAGAATCAGTCAGGAATGATACTTTTCTCGTCTGTTCTTTATCATTCTTTACTCAAGAAACCACTCTAGAGACTATATATAGTTTTCCTGATAGATTTGAGGATGGATTTGCTATAACTGGACCAACCAATGTATATTCAATTTATATTAATATGGAACTAATTTTCTGACCCCTACTTCAAAGATTCCATTAGGATAGCTGAAGATAATCAATCATTTTCAACACATTTGAAATTTGCCATTGAGAAACTTCACTGTGGGTAATTGCTTAGCACATATTCGAGTCTCCTCAAATTACTTTTTATATTGACATAAGATAAAATGAAATTTCAGTTTCAGAAATCATAAAATCATTGAATTCGTTCTTTAGATCCTGCCAACTGGAGCTAATTACTCTCAGATACGCACAGTAAATAAGTACTCTACAATATAATTTACTAACGGATCAAATAAAATAACGTGTAGGTACATATTTACTCGTTACCATGCAAATAATAAACATCCTTGCAAACTAAGCCGACTTATCCAAATGTGTCAGCAGAAATAGCAAACGTAAATCTAAATTAAATAACTAATAAAAGTTTGGTTTTCACTAGTTTGATAAATAAATGTAACTATAGTTTCTCTAACACCGTAGCTTCTTCAACCAAATATTACAAAGTACTAGCTTACTACTGCAGAAGAGCTACCTAATATATAACTTTAATGATAATCTTAGGATAGATGGTTATTGGAATTTTACCCTATTGGGTTTACCCCATTGAGGAATTAAACGAAAAACCTAGTTATAGAAATTTAACAAGGGAGAATTATCAAGTATATGTTATTTCTAGGGATTCCAACAAATTCAATTTATTGCTTTCATTCTGAATGTGTAAAATCTTGAAATTATCGTCAGAGTTATAGTTTTCTATAATTGAATGTTCCGCAAAAGTTGAATCCATTTTATTATTAATGAAACTGCGTCTGTGCTCTTTATCCGTTTTTTTGAAGGTCCTCCCTGTCTGACCACTGTATATCAAAGGGCAAGATCCCTAGAAATTAATAAATATAAGGAGTCCGATATCCTATTGAACGATCAACAAATACTTGATAATTCTACCTTGTTAAATTTGAATAATAAAGTTTTTCCGTTTGACACTAGTTTATCGTTTAATTTCTCAATGGGTTAAACAACTCAATTAGGTAAAATTCCAATAGCCATGTATCCTAAGATTACCATTGAAGTTATTTATTGGGTAGCTCTTTTGTAGAAAGTTAGTACTTTGTAATATTTGTTTGAAGAAGTTACAGAGTTAGCGCAACTATGGTTTCATTTATTTATTAAACTATCGAAAATCGAACTTTTAATAGCAAACGTGTTTGAAAATCATCAAACTTTCTTGAGTACCATACATTTCTTGACTGAAAGCAAGCAAACGGAACATGTCGGTAGATAAGATCATCAATTATTGTATCTAAGCATTACCATTATATGAAAAACGAAACGAACAACTGATGTACAACTAATATTAATATTACAACTTTTTGCAAAAGGTACAAATCAATATAACCTAGATATTATGTGTTGAGATTCATGAAGAACATAATATAGGCTGCATGTAGCGCATATAACAAGGCAAAGTTCCACTTTGGAAAACTTGAGATCAGTTTACAGAGGCATGAGAATTATTCAGGAGAATATACTGAATTCATCTACATGTCTCAATTTTTTCAATTACATATTTTCAAAGCGCTAGAATGTCAAATAAAGGGCTGGTTTTTGATTATTTTCCGGAAAAACCCGAACAAACGCATTTGAGAAAAAAATTGTAAATCAAAAAACTTTTATTCCGATCATTCATACATTCATACGAATTTTTCCAAATTTTTTCTCTCCCTTTTAGGAATTTTCGTATGGCGATTTCTCGGAGAATATTCATTTTTCGTAAAACTTCGCAAGAGTATAAGCATCTTATTTTGGGCCCAAGAAGTTAAGTAGGTACTATATATTTTTTTTTCATTTTTAACCAAATTCTGCAAATTATAGAACCCGTGATAAAGGGGGTGTTTGAGTTCTGCCACCTTCTCTATTGACGTCATTACTAATCCATTGCACAAGGTTTAGTACATACTCAAATATAAGAGATTTTGGTCATTTCAGTACTTCGTTGACTAGACTATAAATCGATGTGTGCAATGCTGTTGAGGTTTGACCGATTGTGTCAACCTAGGTCTCACCAGATCTTGGGGCCACTATGGCCACTAGTGTTCGTGTATGTACTTATGACCGAACCGTTTAAAAACCGAAATAAAAATATCTGATATTTCTTCGTCGTAGAATGTTCGTATTTATAAATCTATAACACATGAATAGTTTTTCCCGTAACTAGCGCCATGTTTACGCATTTTTCATTCCTTATGTTATTAATATTTATAGGATGTAGCATCAACTTGCATAATTGTGTATACATATAATGAAATTACTAGGTAAGTAAAAATATGACGTAATTCTAGATAATATGAACATTTTCGTGAACACAAAATAGAATTCAATCACTATTATGTCTCAGATGCCAATATATATAATACTTACACTTACTATTAATTGACAGCCAAACATTTTCAACGGATATTTGGTGGTATAAGGTTGATAAAGAATATTTTTTCAAATGGACCCTTCCGAGCCAAAGGAACTATGAAGAGAATAGAAAAGTGCAGATACATTTAGTTTTTCGTATTCAGCATCTTTTGACGTATATGTTATATTTATATGATTCATCACCTCCCTTAAACCACCACCCCTTAAATGTCCTCAACTAGATAACTCCTCTTATGAAAGCTAATTTTGAAGGAATTTCACCAGGAGCACTGCAGATAGATATTTTCACACTTTACAAATTTGAATACCGAAATCTAAAACTGATACGATACACTGTAAGTATACATGAGGATGTCGTCATATATTTTTGATATCCATTTGAGGGATGAATTAATTTTGCAATAGTTTTTATGGAAGAGTAACGCTAAAACTCTACAGGTTTCCCTTATCATCCTTCAGTAATCAATAAGGTCCATATTTTGTTTTCCAAATTTGCAATGAAACCCGTGTATAGATACACAACAAGCTAAAAGCCGTTTGGGCAATACCTCCTAATTTCGACAAATCTGGAATTTACAAAATTGATTATGAGTCTTCTCCAAAATAATATGTGGGTCACACTAGAAGGAACATTTTAACTCGTTATAAAGAACGTGCCCATATAAATAAGAATAATAGTGAAGTATTAGCATCAGCAGAACATACCGGGATATCAAAAATTATCTTGGTCAAGGGTGGTTGTGGAATCCAAAACGTGTGTCTCTTTACGTTTGAAATAATTATGTCATAATTAATTTGAAGTGCGAAATTTCGCAATTTTATACGAATATTGTAACACTCTTTAGCGCTTTGGACTCCGGGATTTTCACGTGGTCTATCGAAATTAGAAGGTTCGAATTATCTAAAAACATAATTGCATGAACGCCAGACGTCCTATGTAATCAGCTACGAACGAAATCATTTTGACATTTTACCTCAGTCTTGTTAATTTGGGGCCGTTTCTTGCCCCGTGCGACCGGCGCCAGTTGTAATAAAGTGTTTTTGGCTATGGGCCGCTAGCTTTTACCCGCTTCGTGTATATTTTAGTCGCGAGAAAATTCCCTTTGGTACGTCGCACATTAGACGCGCGTAGCTGAGATCTGAGAATAGCTCAAACTGTTTTAATTAAATTTTCCTATTTAATGGACATCTATCGAAAAAAGAAGGACCGTCGGGCACGGTCCGATACTAAATCTAACTACATGGAGCGAAAACGGCACGAGAAAAGTCGTCGTAAGGCCGTATTAGGTACAACCAGTTTGCACTTTTCTAACTCGCGTGCTACGGGCTTCTCACGTGAACGTCATTCGATTTACGGAAAATTAACTATTTCAAAACAGTATTTGACCCGGATTGTGGCTTTCACGACCTCTGAAAAGGTTCAAAGTTCACATAATTATTTCATAATTTGTAGTCCATTATTGTTTTACAACTGAATTAAATAGGCATGAAATTTATTGGTTAATGATGATGTCTGTGTGACAGTGACATAATTATTTCAAACGTAAAGTAAGACACACGTTTAGATTCCACAACCACCCTTGACCAAGAGTATTTTTGATATCTCGGTATTTTAAATATAGGTTATCAGTTTTAAAAAACAATACGATAAATATCTTGGTACTTTAGAAGGGATGGAAATGTATAAGCAAAAAGCAAATTATTCAATTCAGATTCATCTCCAGGTAACGGTAACCTCTTGTTTGCCTTATTAACCCCAAATAGTTTTCAAGCAGGTACATTTTGTCTTCTATTTTAGTTTACTCAGATGCTGGCTATTCTGTTCAGGACCAGTGTGGCGGTTTGAAGTGAGGGATGAATTATATAAACATAAGTTGGTCAACAGATGCCCCCTCAATATAACAAATTTATGTGCTTCGGCAATTTTGCATTTTCTTCATAGTTTCGAAGAGTCGGGTGTCTTTTCCAAAAATTACTCAATATAGGTACAAGCTAGAGAGCATAAGGTTATCTTATTCTTAAGCGCGAAGCTACATACAAGCAGGCACTTTTGTTATTTATATAATAGGGTTTTGAGAGCAGAAGTAATTTTCGAAATAAGTATATTTGAAATTCCATTTTTAAGCAGTTAATTCCTACAGAGTATTATCAAACGCTTGGTTGTATTTTAAATGATTGTTTATTGACGGTTAACGAATATTACATATTTCAAGAAATGCTAAAGAGAAATTATGGCATATTACAGAGGTTGGACAGAATTATCAACATATTGTAGATCTCAACCTTTTGAATCTGTTGATCTCCTTTTCTGTTTCTGTCATTTTGTGTTCTAGTAAAATTTACCAAATTTGGTCATGTTTGGCGATTTTGAACGAATACGTAACTATTGGAGATATTCATGTTCCGTTTAGCGTTGATTTTTATAACATATGGAGAATTTCGGGTTTGTTTCAAATCAACTGAAGTTTCAATAGATTCTGGTCCACTGAAGGCCAATCTCAAGTGTCAATGGACGCAGCTTTTAAAAATTTTCATAACATGACAGACAGCCCATAGAATGACAATTCATACATTGATAGCAATACATATCCGTGACAGCCCACCCCATAACATATGACAGAGTATAAGTTGAAGTTGTTCCATCCCCTAAACTGTTTCATCATTTGCAATATGCATTTACGTTTTTAAACTAAAACAATGAGATCGCGGTGGCGAAGCCAACCCCACTACCTGTTTCTATGGGTGTAGCTTGTATCTAGATATATCACATATCATTCCTCAGTTGTAGTGATAATACAATAAAAGTAGTATCCAATTTTCTGTACCAAGTACTTCTGGGAATTACTCCAACTATTGTAGTATTTGAGTGTTATCTATATTTGAGCGTGAAACCAATTAATTCATTGTATACTGAGAGGTTCATGAATGTTCACTTCACACAGTACTTCAAAAATAACTTATCTATATTTCTAAAAAGAGGGTGTTGGAATAAAACATTTGGGAATAGGATTGGAGTTACCATTATTGTTAGTAAGATAGGAAGTAAATCTTCTGCGACATTCATTTCTAAAAAGTGGATCAAACGCGAACATTCGCATAGGGTCGAGGTCCGGAGTATATCTTTAATGTAGTAGAAAATAAATATTTGCGACTAATTTTGACCTCCGATGTTTCTAAAAAAAGCGGGTTGAAATCAAACCTTTACAAATAGGATTGGAGTATAACTTTATTGTAGTAAGAAAATAAAATACTGTCTCATGAAGCATTTTTTATTTCCACATAAATCTGTAAAGATATAAAATTAAGATACAACCTAAAATTTTCCTGTTTAAAAACATGAACGATGTAAAAACAATTTTCATAATTTCATTTGTCCATTCGATAGATGAGACGTCCAAGGAGACGAAATACCTGTCTTGAACATCCTCATAGAACTATATTATATAGATATAAAGAATAATTCAATGTATATCAAATGAACCAAATGATATTCAAGATTTATGAAGTTTAATATGAATGTATAAAATTATTATTTAGGGATTACAAAAAATGAAGAATTCCTGATGATGATTCACGGTCCGATGGTTTTTTCTAAAAAAAGTATATTTGACAAGCTCAACTTTTCTAAACGAGTAGGTAAATTGGGAAATAATTTCAACAGTACAGGGAAAATCAGCAGCTATGAACGGATTATGTCGAATTTCTAAACGGCATTTAAAATTGAAAAAATATAAAGTTTATAGGCTGATGGGATTTAATGATTTTTAAGCTTTGTACAATTCGAATGCTGCATGAAGCTTACTAAATAAGAACTTCTAATAACTTATGAATTGGCAATACTAGACTCAAATTATGCAAATCATGACAATAATTTTGCTGAACCAACAAGATAGAATTTATATTTTTATTCACTAATAATAAGTAATAACACTCTTTGTGTTTGATATCCAAGCAGAATACATAAATACCTAAATTAAATTTTCCTCAACTATAACTCGATCAGATAAAACCGCAACGTTTGAATATTTTTATCTATTGTTCTGTTCCACGTTCCTATATACGTTATTCCATCATTTCATGAGTTTCCTTCGTTGAAAATGGATGATTCAGAAATTGCAATATACTTTTATCCTAATTACTAGCTACTGTAAGAATTGTAATTCAATAATTTTGCCTAATAATAGGCTGTATAATTTGGTTTGAAAAGTCAATAATTCCCATCATACATATGACAAAGAGATCCTACCAAACCACTCAAAGCAGTGTACTGAACGCGGAAACATTTTCTATATATAAATCTATGGAAATAGACGTAAAGATACACGATTGATGAATTTATGTAGATGTTGGTAGCAATTATAACACGTGTTTTAAAATTGGAATAAATAGAAAAAGGTAATTAAATAAAGCTATTCTATTTCTACCTTACCTTACTCAAGATTATAATCAGTAGTCAGTACAGCGTTCTCAGTGCTCACTAAATATTAACACAATCCTTTATGACGAACTGACGTCTAATGCTTCCAATTAGGTATAGCGCTGAATTTTATCTGTATTAAGTGAGTCATGCACTCTACGTATGTTCGTGGGAATCGGCGCCTGTGTATGTTGCATATTGGGATAAGAGGAATTCGCAATTGAACGAATGTAAATATTTCACAAGAAAATATATCATTAAATAAATAGCAATCAATGTCTGCGCCATCTATTGACAGTAATTGTTAATATTGGATAGATTTCTTCTCGATGTGAACCGATCTGATGCTAGTGAAATGTAGTATTACCAGATAATCATAGATTTTGTACTTATGTATAATAAAACTGATGTACTGGGCTAAATTTGGTCTGTTGGATAGTGAATCTCTTATTGATTAGAGCCAATGACAAAAAAGTCACACCATTTGCATAAAGTTGTAATACAAGAAAACATATTGCACTTGAGTGATTATCCGAGGAATTGCGAGTCTGCCTACCGGTTCACTTGACGAAGAGATGGAAAAATGGACCTAACAATGTATAATAATAAGAAGGCAAGTTAGAGTCATTTACACAAATTTTGTTCTTTCAACCCTAGTAGCGAATAATCTTCTGATATTTAAATAAAATAACTGTTAAAAGTTCGATTTTCGCTTTCACTTTTAATAGTTATTTCTCAAGTTGATTCTATGGATCTGATCTATTGTAGAGTGTTTACGTCTGAATGAATTTTCATCACGTGCTAAAATAAATAGATGGAGATAATTTGAACATTACAAACGCTGTAGCAAAGGTCTTCAAAAGTATATAAAATTTATCCTAGTCACACCATTTGCATAATCTTAATTCAATCGCTATTCGTCTCAGGACGTGTGGAGTGAAATATACAGCCTTACTTTTTGATTCAAACTACCACGCACATGGGGCTCACAATATTCTGATACTATCGTCGTCTCCGGGGAATTCGGGAACATATCTTTTGCAATGAAGTGAAACTTATTGGGGAGGTTCTCTTGAGGTTCCCGGTCATGACTATGACCCTCAATAGTAACCTGGTGGTCAGGAAACCCTAATGACCTAGGTCATCCCCAATGATTTTTTTTAATATGCTCTGAAATGCAACTAAATTCGTATCTCGGGTTGAAGACGATTCGAACTACCACGCATCTGGGGCTCAGGGCACCCTGGTACTATCTTGGTCTCCAGGGAATTCGTGGAATTATCTTTCGGAATGGGATGAAACTTGTGAGGGAGGTTCTTTTGAGTCACCTGGTGGTCAGGATATCCTGATGACCTAGGTCATCTCCATGTATTTTATTACTCAACATAGTTTCCTTGTAGTCCGATACACTTCGTCCAACGTTTTTCTAATTTTTCGACTGCTTCCAAATAATATGATATCGGCAATCCTTCAAAATAGGCGTTTGTTTCAGCGATAACCTAATACGCAGAGCAATTTCTTCAAGTTCGGAAATAGTTAGAAATCGCAGGGGGCCAAATCTAGAGAATATGGTGGATAACCAACCAATTCGTAGCGCAATTCATGCAACTTTGCCATTGCGACTGCGAACCTGTGTGCGGTGCGAGGCCACCAAGCACAACATCGTGATGGGGCCCCTTCTCCAAAAACGATCCATTCAACAACAAAAAGGTTTCTTAATGAGGAAAATATGAAGTACAATTGGAACAAAAATTTTGTTCAAATAAATTATAAACTATTTATTTGAAGCAACCATTGCTTTGCGTATTGCGATATTCCTAGTTACATTTAGTTTCACGTTTATTCTTTTAGTCTCACAGCTATGACTGTTGTATATCTGATTCGTGGAAGAATATTGAATTATTCGAACATTATATCAATCAAAAAGAAAGAGACGCGGAGCCCTTTCAGGGTGAGGCGATTAACAGATTTCCGCACTGCAATTAATATGATATACTTGTGTAATAGCATATGAGGGGTTAGGAATCTTATTTCATTTATCTAGATTTTGACATTGTTACAATAGAAATCAATCAATAGGTACTATTGAGTGGAGCTAGATTCTAAATCGTCCTAGACTACAATTGAATACGCAAAAATTGGGAATAGCGGTCGATATAGCAATATTGAAGATTTCGAGGTTTAGTGTGACATTTGGATTTTACTTCATTGAAATCTTCATACCTTGGTAATAGGTGTCATAGCGTTTAGATCGTGAACGAATTCTGGTAAAATTCGACAAATATTTGCGAATAACATAGCTAGATTAACTAATCCGTAAATCACTAAGTTTCCCTACCCTCCTTTTCTTAGCACAAGTTTTCGCGAAAAGGACAAATGCTTCCCGTCCATTATACTTTTTCTCTATGACGAAGATTACAATCATGTTACGTATTTTAATAAAGTCTATGAACTCATTCCTACCAATAATAAATGTTTCTATGACGACGAACACAACAATGTGCTGTCAATGACTTAGATGAAGCCACGGTCGTATATACAGATCTGGAAACTCGAGGCTGTTTCCTATGTGAGAAGTGAGTCCACTAAGCGTCATCTGTTGCGTAGTACCAAAATGGTGGCGCATGAGTCGAGGGATGTTCTCTGGCATGTATACGACCGTGTTTGAACGATATGGCGTCTAATCCTGACATCCTGACAACATACTTCGATCCATGCGCCAGCTAGTGGCTGAGCGAGGGACTACAAGTTTGGCGACATGTAAAAGACTCATGTTAAACATAGAGTTTCCAGACCTGTATATACGACCGTGGATGATGCCAATTAAAATTTTTACATCTTAAAAATATATTTCGAACACTTCTACGGGTTAAACGCTCATGACCAGAAAAATACTTAGGCTAGTTCCACTTGCAAGGAGGTTGTCGAGCCTGAGAACATACGGTTCCTGTATTTCAAACCTTATGATTTCGATTTAGAAAAATGGCCGAGCTAATACAATTGCTATATGGCGGTCGATAATACTATAATTATTATGAAAAGTAAAATCAAAAATTACTCACCAATTATTATTCCAAACTATGATGATGATAACACACAATTGATCCCTCGGTTGGATTTAAAATTATAGAAAGTGTATGGTATATGACACAATCTTTTATAGAGAACCAGTTCACAGAGAATAAACCTAATATTTACCTACATATATTATAGATACTGGATTTTTTAATGTAAATATCAATGAGACTAATAAGTGAAGTTATTAAGTACCTCGTAAACATGAAACGTTTGTTCTAAAATTTGCTTGAATTGTTAACATAAATTGATGGAAAGTTACACCTCTCTCGACAATGGTGCTTCAAACTATAAGGGATTATTGTTGTGTATATTTCAGCTCAATCAGATAAAATTAAGGTGGTATGCTATTTGTTCATCGTGATACAATAAACTCCACCAAATAAATATGAAAAATGTAAATATAGTTCTGACAATTCCACGTGCAATCCTCGAAACTCCTTGAAGAGAACCGATTACCGATTCAGTCATTGAAATATGCATTTTTTTATGAAATGAATAAACCGGTGTAAAGTATAGTAAACCATTAGATTTGCTTTAATTTTTTATTTATTGAAATAGTTGGTGAGATCATATTCCAGTTCTTTATTTATTGTTATTTATGTCGAAAACTCATATATCGAGTTATAAAATGAATTTACATATCATTATATTATTTCAGGAGTATGACTTCATGCTTCAATCACTGAATTCGTTCAAAAACATGGAATAAGTTAAGTGCCCTCTAAAAAAAGTTAATTGTGTATTTTTGTTGAGCAGATTCCTTCTGTAAATGATATGAACATATGTCGTAGAAGGCTCCGTTTTCGAGATACAGGGTGTTGAAATTGAAAAAAAAATTTGTGTAGAAAACATTGTCGGTTCAAATGGTTGTCTCAAAACCGTACTTTTTACAGTGGCGTAAAAGTTGGGGAGAAAAACACCCATTACCCCTTCAAAATCTTCACCAATGATGACTAAAAAAAAATTTGTATCGCACAGAACATAGCTTACTATGAGTAGAAAATGCTCACAGAAGCTGTTCTCTGTACGATAAACGGTTCCGGAGATATTCGCAAAAAACGAAAATTTTTTTTCAATTTCAACACCCTGTACCTCGAAAACAAAGCCTTCTACGACATATGTTTACAGGAACTTTTCTCCTTAAAAACAACTGTTCTATCTCCTATTGAAGTTTGTCTACAAAAAACTGACTCACCCTGTATAAAAAAGGTGATCACTTGAAATGTATTAATTTTAGGCCTATAACTTAACGTTTAATATTGGAAACATTTTTGAAACAGCTTTGAAAAACAGAATAGTGGATTTTCTTGACAGACATTGGGTAATATCGGAGAAACAATTCGGATTCAGGAGTGGTAAATCTATGCAGGATGCAGTTGCGATGTTAACGTCATTTGTATACGAGGCACTCGATAAAAACAAACCTTGTTTGTGTGTTTTTGTTGATCTTGAAAAGGCGTTCGATACAGTTAGTCACAGTAGGTTATTAGATAAGTTGGAGTACTGAGGTATTAGGGGGACACGGGATTTACTGTACAGCTACTTAATGAATAGACAACAGTGTACGAAGATTGGTGAGGTCATAAGTGAACCAAGGGTCCTCGAGTTCGGTGGACCACAGGGTACAGTTTTGGGTCCACTGCTGTTCACAATCTATATGAATGATCTTCTATTCGAGGGATTGGACGGGATTATTATGAGTTTTGCTGACGACACCGCTGTATTCTATGCGAGTAATACATGGGAGAATCTTAAAGAGAAATCAGAGGCTGACCGCTAAAATCAAACGGTGGTTTGATACAAATTTGTTGACACTGAATAAACAGAAAATAAAATTCATTTCATTCACTTCGTAGGTGAATAAATAACCAAGTTTTAGAAGGATCAGCATACAGAGTGATGATCAGATACTCGATTTACATAGTTCGGAATTAGTTGTTTATCTTGGTATAACGATAGATAGACATTTTAGATGGAATTTACATATTGAAACGGTTGTCAAGAAAGTAAGATCACTCATATTTAAGTTCAAGTATTTGAGACAAGTCCTAGGTGTGGAGGACTTGAAAACACTTTATTTATCTCTTCTACAGAGTCAACTATCATATGGTATTATTGGTTGGGGATCGGTTAGAAATAAGTACTTGAAAAGTCTGGAAATCACACAATAGTGGGTTCTTGAAGTTATTTACAAGGAATCCGATGTGATGGACTTAAGACAGCTCTATTGTTATTTCACTTTTGTATGGCTCTTCTCAAATACACATTGTATAGACTATCAGGCTCATGAATCTCAGGTTCAAAACAAATCCTGTATAAAGAATAAAATTAAGAAATCAATTGGAAAAAGGTGTTTCACCTATATTGAACTCAAACTGTATGATCTCCTACCATCTGAACTGAAGGGATTATATATAGTCACTGTAAAAAACATCTTAGGTCTTGGATACAGAATATGCCAAGGGGTAGAATGGGTCAGATAGTTGAACGTGATATTTGTTAAGTGATGGATTATTTAATTATGTGTTGTACTACAGTGATGATTTTGTTTATTTGTGTAAGGTATACGAAAATGGTTATGAGTTGATTTATACAAGTATGCAAATTGGCAGGTATTTATCTTGCATTAAGATTTTAAATGTCTGGTTGGGAACATTTATCCGTACATTTATTAGTTCTTTTTTCTACGGAATGATGGTTTTACCATATAAAACATATTCATTCGTTTGCTGATTTGATTAGATAGTTTTTTATAAGGGTAGGTTAGAATTTAGATTAAGTTATGTTTTAGTGAGTATATTAAAAATTTAAAAGTACACCCTCTCTATCACACACAAGAATTGTTTCTTTTTTGAAAGTTCTTTGTGTGTATGACTGTTTATTATTGTATTTAAATATTAATATTTTTATAATTGTATGAAATGAGCTGAATAAACATATTATTATTATATATAGTACATAACAGGCCACTGACTCACTGAAACACTCATCACAAAGTCTCCAAAACTATGAAAACGATCGACTTGGAAATTGGCAAGTAGGTTTCTTATTATACGATCTAGGCACCCTTTAAGAACGGCTTTATCGAAACTCAATCCCAAACAGGAGTTTTGATCTATTTTGACGTATTTGACAGATAATATAACCACGTACAATTTACATGACAGATAGTTCCATATATTGATGGATCATTATCAGTGGTCAGACTGACTGACATACAACACGTATCACCGTAACGATACAGGTAACATTTTAGTTCACAAACCGCTGATACCATGTCCGTAGCACTGAATTTTTCATATTGAACAATATATCAATACCTTTAGGATTCACGGTGAAGTTGTGTCTGAACGAAGACTTTCTTGATACTCAATATACGCTGTGCTATAAATATTAGATCATCATTGAATCAACATTAAACTGAAGCTTATTATTTTCACCGAGTGCCTTCCGGTTTTGAATGATCCTAATTCCTAATACTCTATTTCACGGTGTTACCGTCAACATTAAACATGTTTGGGTAGAACATATAAAGGCAATATCATCATATGTATCTGTCTATTATTATTTATGTGTACAGAGACGGCTCAGCGCATTACGCAACACTACGATGGGACAATGCTCAATAGACCAAAAATATTAAAACTTCATGTGATCTCGCTTTCCAATCAAACTGTAAGAGAATATTCATTAAAAGGAAAATCATAACACTTTTATGGGTCTTAATCAATCAAGTTCTAGTTATGTAAAAGAACTTTCACTTGAAAATAATTTGAACCTCGGAAATGAACCCCACTGGAACCATGTTGTTATTTCTACAATCATTCAAATACGTATGTTTATACAATCTAGCCATGTTTATTCTAGATATCTGTATTGCGTTTCTATTTTTCCATGTGACATTGCTAATACTTTAACTGTACAGAGTAACAAAGTAATAAAGTTTTATTGTATGCTTACCTACATTACATAATGGATTTACCGAAATAAAACATTCCCTAATTGTCTTTTCGATGATTCAACTATGCAAATAGTTCAATAATCAGGAAGTTCTTGTAGTATATAATTCTTTAATTCAAATATTATTGGGAATTCGTGATCCTCTACTTTACTGTACTTGCTATTATGTAACGGCTGCTACACGATTCCAGTTCTAACAAGGTTAGATCTCTCTATAATGGGTCACAATTTCCGGCAACTATATCAGAGAAATTGATGAAATTTTCTAAATCGTGAAGATATTATCTCACATGCTATTAACCGATAAACTTTGTGAGATTATATTATAGTTCTTTCATTGTTATCTTTGTTGAAAACTCTTATATCGAATTACAAAATGAATTTACATCTCATTATATTATTTCAGGATTATGACTTCATTCATTCCAGTCAATATCATTGAATTCGTTCTACGACATGGAATAAGTTAGTGCCGTCTAAAAAAAGTTGGTTTTGTATTTGTGCTGAGCAGATCCCTTTTGTAAATGATATGGATTGTTTTGTTTGAGAAATTTTAAATTAGAAACAAGAAATAGGATAATTCTAGATGAGAAGATTATTAACTCTCATGTAAATTCTTGGCTTCCGAATGAATTCCGCGCCACAATAGCTCGACTTGATGCCGACGTTTCGCCAAACATTACAGGTGGCATTTTCAAGGCAGGCTTGAGGCTTGAATTGAAACTGGTTCTACTGGTTTCTGTAGCTGCATTTATTGTAGGAAAAATCCTTCAAGCTACACAGCTCACTGCCTTTATTCCGGTGGTTAACTCCGTTCCGGCACCTTACCCTGCCGTTGTGTGATCATTTGCGAAGTGGAATTTTGGAGGATGGGTTTCCGAATGTTGGCTCAGATTATTCGGATGTCTTAGAATTTCTATAGCTTCAAGGATTTTTCGCTGATAGAAGTTTGGGGCTCGGGCTAGGATTTTAGTATCTTCAAAAAGGATTTGATGATTAGTGTCAAACTTGTGTTCCGCAAGTGCAGATCTACTGGTGTCACGAAGCCTTGTACAGCGCTCATGTTCTTTCACACGAGTAGCTACTGTACGACCTGTTTCACCAATGTAGACTTCACCGCAAGAACAGGGAATGCTATAAACACCTTCTAAGTGTAGAGGAGGAAGGGGATCTTTGATAGGTTTGTAAAACTGAGATAATTTTGGAAGTGTGGGAAAACGGGTAGAATATTATGTTTTTTGAGGATTTTGGAAATTCGATCTGTTATATTTTCAATATGTGGAAGATAGGCCGTGGATGAAGCAGGCGAGAGGGCTTCTGGCTCGGGTCGATTTGAAATTTTAGGTGAAGTGTATTTCTTTATGGCTTTTTTTGGCTTTTGAACAAGATGCCATTGACTCATCTATTCTCAAACCGAAATGTTGGTTTAGATATGTCGATGATACTTTTGTTATTCGGCAACATGGTCGCGAAAAGCTTGTTCCTTTCCTCAATCATTTAAATTCATTACATCCCAATATCCGCAAGGTTCACTTCCGTTCCTAGATGTATTGGTTAGTCGACAGACTGACGGTATTTTGGGACATTCTGTGTATCGAAAACCTACTCATACCGATAGATACCTCAATGGTCTTTCCCACCACCACCCTGCCCAAAAGCAATCTGTCATAAGCTCCCTGGTCCACAGAGCTGTCAACTTATCTCAAACTCAATCCTTAAAATCGGAATTAAAACATCTTTCATCTGCCTTATTATCAAACAATTTCTCCCATTACAACATTCGAAAAGCCATAAAGAAATACACTTCACCTGAAATTTCAAATCAACCCGAGCAAAAAACCTTCCCGCCTGCTTTATGGAAGATAGGCCTTCCATATATTGAAAATATAACAGATCGAATTTCCAAAATCCTCAAAAAACATAATATTTCTACCCGTTTTTCCACACTTCCAAAATTATCTCAGTTTTACAAACCTATCAAAGATCTCCTTCCTCCTCTACACTTAGAAGGTGTTTATAGTATTCCCTGTTCTTGCGGTAAAGTCTACATTGATGAAACAGGTCGTACAGTAGCTACTCGTGTGAAAGAACATGAGCGCTGTACAAGGCTTCGTGACACCAGTAGATCTGCACTTGCGGAATACAAGTTTGACACTAATCATCAAATCCTTTTTGAAGATACTAAAATCCTAGCCCGAGCCCCAAACTTCTATCTTCCCAATATTTGGAAACCCATCCTCGAAAATTCCACTTCGCACATGATCACACAACGGCAGGGTCAGGTGCCGGAACGAAGATAACCACCGGAATAAAGGCAGTGAACTGTGTAGCGTGAAGGATTTTTCCTACAATAAATACAGCTACAGAAATCAGTAGAACCAGTTTCAGTTCAAGCCTCAAGCCTTCCCTGAAGATGCCACCTGTAATGGTTGGCGAAACGCCGGCATCAAGTCGAGCTATTGTGACGCGGAATCCATCCGGAAGCCAAGAATTTTCGAAATTAGCTATCCGCGGAAGTCTACTATCCAAGATAACTCTCATGTAGATAACAATTTCATTTCTGCTCTCTTCTTGAATTAGAGCTCCAATAAATGAGGATATTACCAAGGTTCCTCTATCAGCCGACGTTTCCATGGACGTTTCCATTTTAAATATTTTTAGAAAACTACATTTCGTTTCTTTTTCATTTATTTGGAAAAAAACATTTTCAAATATTTTTAGTTTAATAAGTTCTATACAGATTGAATTATAAGTATTAACCTAGGAATCACCAGGTATATATAACATATATAAGACTCTCAACAAAAAATGTCAGAAACTATAAGAACGATCGACTTGCAAATTGGCAGGTGGGTTCCTTATTATGCTATAGGCTTTTTTGAAACTTAATCTCAAACGGGTTGATAAGGTTTTGATATATTTTGACGTTATTGACAGATAATATATGCACGTACAATTTACATGACAGATAGTTCCATTCATTAATGGATCGTTATCACATGTCAGACTGTCTGATAGACAACACATAACCCCGTAACTATACAGGTAACGTTTTAGATCACAAACAGCCAATACCGTGTCCGTAACACAAAATTTTCATATTGAATCATGATATCAATAAGTTTGATAAGTTTACGTTGAATTTGTGTCTGAACGAAGACTTTCTTGATACCCAATCTACGCTATGCTATAAATAATACATTATCATTGAATCAACATTGAACTGAAGCTTATTATTTTCCACCAAGTATCTTCCGGTTTTGAATGATCCTAATATTCTATTTCACGGTGTTATCGTCAACATGTTTGGGTAGAGAAAATATAAAGCCAATATCATCATACATATCTGTGTATTATTGTTTAGGTGTACAGAGACGGCTCAGCGCATTACGCATCCCTACGATGAGACAATGCCCAACAGACCAAAAGTATTAAAATATCATGTATTGGAATGTCTCGCTTTCCAATCAAACCGTAAGAGAATATTTATTAATAGGAAAATCATAACACTTTCATGAGTCTCTATCAATCAAGTTCTAGTTATATATATGAACATATCGCACATACTTTCAACCGTACAAGAACGCCACTTCTGTAAAATCAAAATTTTCTATTTTAATGAAGGGACATCCCAAGGGATAGAAGATCATTGCTAAACTTGTACGTTTCGATGCCCCGTCATATATCAACTATTTCCGTATGTTTATGGTGAGTTCAATCTTTTTACTTCCCTCGCTATACGTACTATAAGGGAAGTGTTGTAATCGATCTAAAACTTTCCGATTTGACCTTCCTGAATCGATCCAGACTATTTCTGAGATGATGTATATGTGTGCGTGTGTGCTAAATAACTGTGGAGACGATTGCGCCATTACTATCGAACATGGTATTTGAAATTTTGCGAATCCCTCTAAAGTGGTGAAAACAGGATGGTAGTCCCGTCTCAAGTGGTATTTTTGACTTCCATTCCCAGTTTCTCAAATGGAATTATATAATTTTATTGTACCATAATCACAACAGTTTTTATCTAGTTGTAAGTATATATCATTCTCATTCAATCAACAGAAGAAATAATCATTTAAGCCGGCGACGGACTGGTGACCAAAAGAGACACAAGAGACCCCATACCTTTCTGTATGTGTGTGTCTGTGGATTTGGGTGTGGGTTTGGTTGTGGGTGTTTGCATATGTGCGTGCTCAACCAACTGTGGAGACGATTGCGCCATTCCTATTGGTCGTATGTATTTGACATTCTGCATAAGTGCCCGAAATTCTCATTTTAAGATTTCAAGAAAATACAACATGATTCGCCACACAGTGATTTCTTCAGATAAATATGTTTTTTAACTTACAACGGAATTACTAGCTATTTATACATGAAGAGAAAATGACCAAGAGGGCCGACTTAATGATTGTGAATTCAGATTGTTTACAGCTAATTTACGAATTACAAGAATACACTTCACACTAAGGGATTAAAATCTACGAATCTTACGTACTATGGCACAAGTATCTTGACGAACTTCTTGCAAATCACTATAAATCAATTATAACATCATGTTTCTACTATTTTTATACATATACAGATTGACTTTATTCGCTCAGAAGAACATATACTTTTTTAAAGAAATGAAGGGGGAACCGTGAGAAAGACCGTACTACAAAGCAATAAAAGAGTATTCATCTATTTATTTATTTATTAGAATAGTAGAACAATTAATAGACACAATGTGTCCAATTACAGATTGTTACAATATAAAAAGTATCGATAACCGATAGTATAACGTTGAATAGTAAGTGTATTTCGACATATATTATCTAAGGATAAACATCAGTAGTCAATATACGCATACAAACAGTGAGAAATATTACAAGGAATACCTATACCTATAACAGCCCGTCATCAGACAGTGTGATGAATTTATAATACTTCTTGTGAATGAAATTGTACAGCATTTATCACAGTTTGGTAGGAGTTTATTCAGTCGGGTTCATTCTAGAAGCTTATCAAGGTCATTCTGTAACAAATCACTGTCCGTCATCGATGAAATAATTCTGAATATTTTCAAGTCCTCAGCATATAGAAGACTGTCTGAACTGAATATTCCACAAAGATCATTGATTAAATTATAAATAATGTCGGCCCTAAATTTTATCCCTGTGGAGTGCCCGATGTGGATGTATATTTTTCTGATGCGAAGCCATTTACTACTATTTGTAGCTGACCACGATCTAAAAACGACTCGAACCACCTCATCATATATTCCCTACAACATTACACATTGCTAGTTTTTCAATAAGCAAGCAGAAATTGACATTATCGAATGCTTTGGAGAAGTCCGTATATACGGAGTCTACTTGCCTTCTCTTTGAGTTACATAGCAATGCACTGTACCTGAGAAGATTAGTCGTTGTAGATCTGCCAGATATAAATCCATGTTGCTTCTCGCTAAGATGAGGCGACACATGGCGTAATATCTTATCGTTAACAATGGATTTAAGGATTTTCCCAAAAATCGAAATTTTTACTCTTTTCGCCTTCTTTCGGGATTGGAGTGACACTCGATTCCTTCCATTTATTTGGAAAAGTCCCTTCCCGCAATGACTTATTGTATAGCAGGTACATAGGAAACAACAAAGATGTTGCACACTGTTTGACAAAGTAGTGATCAATGCTGTTTGGTCCCCTGCTCTTATTGACATCCAATATTTTGAGCTTACCTGCAACCTTCGAAACACCAATAACAAAAGTACTGAAAAGATCACATATTGGAAAATTGGCTAGATATATTTCGGAAATTTCACACTGCTCGTATAAGGTTCGTAAACGGATTTAAATGTTCAGCAAACGCCTCTGCGATCTCGGTTGAACCGGTAACAAACTTATCACCAAGACACATCACGTTTGGTAAGGCATCATATCCCTTCTTATTTTTGGCATACGACTTACATTTTTTAGAGTTGCTTACTATATCATGCTCAATTGTCTCTATATACGTTTTATAACATTCTTTTATTCCAGTCTTCACCGGTGATCTGTATATGGAGTAATAATTATAGTCTGAGATATTTCTATATTTTTTGTATTTACAATGATACTTATTTTTTATTTTCATTAGGTTAATTAATTCTTTACTATACCATTCAGGATACCCCGAAATCCTCTGCGTGGCACATGGTACAAACATGTTTATGAATTGGAACAATATTTCATAAGACTTCTCAACTGCTTATATAATGCACTACCCAAATTATTGACTTCAAATATGAATTATAATAGTTTCAAAGGTCAATTAAAATCCTATGTACTGAACAAATGTTTTTATACACTTGATAGGTTTTTTTCAATTTTAATATGTTACACATGACCTGTACAATTGTTCAACTCAGTATATATATTTTACTCCTTTAATTTTAATTATCTGATGCATCAGTATTATCTTCAGGTAATATGCCTATTTTATATCATTATTCAAGTAATCATTAATGAATCAGTATTGACTATTCTTATATTCATTTGTATTAATTCACAGCAATAAAGCATCTATCTATCTATCTTAAATTCGATATGTTTGCGACAGAATGTTCATGTGGGGAGACATTAAGAAACAGAGAGTATGAAAAATCTGAATTGTATCAAATTGTAGCCTGTTTCTAACAAATGTTTGGCATATGGGAGCTAAGTTTGTTGTTCATATATCTTGTGAAATGTTCGTATACTCTACTAGAGAAAATCTACCACTTCGACCTAGATAGAAGCATGGACATGATCCACAATTTAATTTATAGATTCCAGATTTCACCTGTTATGGTGACTCATCTTTATTATTTTTCAAATATTGAAATACTGTATGTTAGATTTTTGAAAGAGGAAGTAGCGAAAAAAAATTCAAAAGGAAATTTATAGAACCAACACATATTTTGGTAAAATTTATAAAAGTGAAATAACTATTATGAATTTAGTACTTCTTTCAAAAGTACTAACACACTAGGTCAAAATTTGAAAAATAATAGAGATAAGTGAGGAAGGAGTGGAATCAGGAGTCTATAAGTTGAATTGTGGGTCTTGTCTCAGCTTTTAGTTTGGTCAAAGTGGTGGTCAAAATGGTTCTCTAGTAGAGTGAGTGAACATTTTAGGAGTTATAGGAATAACAAACTTGACTCCCATTATGCCAAACATTTGTTAGAGAAAGGCCACCAATTTGATCAAAATTTTGAAATTTTATATGTTATAAATAAAGGAAGACTTCTAGATAATGTAGAATACATAGACATTAATTAATAAAAGCACACTAATCTTCTAGTCGATAATCACTTAATCAGGTAGATTTTTCATACTCTCTACTTCTTACATAAACAACATGGAGCAAACTAATCATTAGATGTTAATCCCTGAATGCAGGGATACACTGGTTGAACTAGCTAGGAGAAATCTGGGTCCCTGGACACAGCGGAGTTGTAGGGAACGAAATGGCCGACTCTCTGGCCAGGCGAGGGTCGTCTAGCGCCCCTATCGTGCCGGAGCCAATGGTCGCTTTATCAAACTGCGTAGGTGGCCTCGCCCTTCTGGACCAACTGAATAAAGAGTGGTCTGAACTGTGGCGAGAATCACCACGCATGAGGCAGGCCAAGCTCTTCATCAAAGAGTCTGTGCCTAGGCTCTCAAAGAAACTCCTTTCTCTGAACAGAAGGGACATCCGAGAGATGACTGGAATCCTAACCGGTCACTGTCGTCTTAACAAACATCTCCACAGTAGATGATCGCAGATGACCCAATATGTAGGGAATACAGAGAGGTGGAAGAAACTGCCTCTCACATCGTGTTGGAATGCCCAGCATTAGCATCCCTCAGGCACCGACACTTCGGAGAATTAAAACTGCTCCCAGAAGAACTTATGGAAGCCAGCACTGGCAATATTCTGGGTTTCTGGCGGGCCACAAATCTGCTAGAATAGAATAGGCTTCTGACTACGGGGCGCACAATGGGCCCAACTAAGTGGCCTAAGTGCATCAGGGAGTTTAGCCTTCCACCCTCTTTTGATGATGATGATGATGAATCTCTTAGTGTAAACAACCTTCCGTAATTTAGCTGTGAATAATCTCTATTCCCTTCCAATAACTTAGTCCCCTTTGTCATTTTCTGTAAGTTTAAGTATCATTGTTCAAGCTAAAGACGGCATTCGACGACTAGCGCGCAAAGCCGCTCAAAGCCGCTAGGGTCAGTATACGACTAGCGCGCGAGCTACCTGCGGTATACATATTTGTGCTTCCACAATAATAGTAGTTTTCTTAAAACCGGCCAGAAATTAGTACTTTCCGGTTTATTTTTAGGTCAGAAAATCTCATTTTGTCGGACCGAGCCAGAAAATTATTGTGCTAGTCCGGTAAAAGCTTTCACCGGACTCATTTTTATTTACATACATACTGTAGGTAATGCTCTCTCCAAAATAGCTACATTTTTGAGATTGCCAAACCCAAAGGAATACACAGGGCATTGCTTTAGGCGTAGTTCGGCGACTTTGCTAGCTAACGGAGGTGCTGACATCATACACTTATAAAACGACATGGTGGTTGGAGTTCATCTCAAGTAACCGACGGTTACATTGAGGATTCAGTTCAGAATAATATTGATATAGCTAATAAAATTCAAAAAGCAGGTAACTCAAACACAGAAATTGTCTCAAAAACTCATTATAATGTAAGCAGTTCAAAAAATCTTACGTCAACGAATAATTTTCAAATACCGTGCTTACAGATAAGTTATGCTAATAATTGTACGTTTAAAATAACTATTCAAAAATAATGTTTATATTTGTAAACCAAAAATTGACGATTGTTAAAAAAAATTGTTAAAATTAGTTAATAAAGAGTTCTTGTTATAAAAATGTAAACTGAATAATATGAAGTTTATGGTACCTACAACAATGTCAGTTTAAAAAAAATATTCTACGTAATACGTCCCAAAAGTGCTTTTACTGGACTCGTAGTCCACTCGTCCAGTAAAATACCACTTTCGGAACTTGTTACGTGAACTACTATTAACTCTCCGACGAATTCAAAAATGTTTACATGCGCACTGGAAAAGCATACGTTAAAGTGCGAATGAAATGATTCGCATGCATTTGTTGTTTCGCAATCCCAAACATTGTCTGTTGCCCATATCTGTGATGGATATTTCGCGTCGTTGCTTTTGTAATTTTTTCTTCAAATAAATAAACGGTATGCCAAATTTCCATCTGAGCCACATTCCAATTACAAATTGGTTATTCTTATATTCTCGAACGAGACCAAATTCCTGAATTTTCCTGAACCACGCCTGGGTAAGGTGGAATAAACAGCCTTGGATTATCAACCCAAGCCAACGTGATCTCAACGAATCTTGAATTGCATATTCAAAATCCACAACAACCTTGTAAGGAAAAAATATCCACCGATATTCCCAACATTTATCAATTATCGATTGGAATAAAATGTCGTAAGTTGTTTTTTCTTTGTTTGGTAACAAACAAAACAACAGCGATATATAGTTGTTGTTTTTCACTCCATGGATGGTGAAAAGTTGCTGGAAATGTTGGACACAATATTCAAATGTGCCATCCATATAGATCGTTCTCATTTAGCATAAGAACTGTAGACTTTGAATAGTTCCAAGCACTATAATTTGGTTGACAGTAACGTTGACAATGGCCATACTTTCATTGTCTGGAGCAGAAATTACATAGAAAAAACATGAAAATGATGACGTAAAATTGGAAAAATAAGTCCAAATAATAATTGATTGCATAACATATCATGATGATGGCTTTTTTTAATCAAATCATTTGTTTATAATTATCTAAATAACCCCCCAAAAAAACACAAAGTAAAAATTTTGCAAAAGAATCTATCAGCCGTACTATGTCTATGCTTATATTGAATACCAATGTATATTAAGAGTTTGGTTCAAGTTAGAAAAAAAAATCAAAAAAGGTTAAAATCCTCTTTTTTTATTATTTGATACATTTAAAAAAAATGTATTTGCAAAAAAAAGTGCATTCTAATTTTGGTTTGATGACATAAAAGAAGGTTGCGGGTGCAGGTATACGGCAGGTAGCTGGCGCGCTGGTCGTATACCGACCCCGCGCTAGTGGTATAAGAAGGGGATTATTTTTTTTGAGCTGCGCGCTAGTCGTAGATGCCCCTAAAGACGTTGGTGTGTGGCGAAACATATTATGTTTTGATTTAATTCTATAATAAAAGTTTATTTTGGAATTTTTTTACAGTGTATTATTCAGTGTAGTGTTCATTTGTAATATAAAGAATTTCCAACAAATAAATAGCGTAAACAAAGTTTTGGTTCACCAGATTGAATAGTGAAAAGTTTCTATAGTCCCAGACAGCTGTTCCGCTCTTCCCATGAGCTCGTCAGTGGAACGAGGCTGAGGTGAAGTCACAGGGGTAAAACAAACTCGGCACATGTCTCAGGTATACGAAATAAAAATAGTCAAACTCTGCATAGAGATTAAAAGATTCACTTTTAAAATGTTTAAACTCGGCACATGAATAATAATACCTCCCTCTGCTTGCAAGAAATAGACTGATGTAATATTAAAACAAAATTTATCAATTTTAAATATACATAATACATATAGGTACATAGGAAGAACATATTCAAAATTATATTTACACTGTACTATTTTAATTAATTCAAAATATACATTATACATATAGGTACATAGGAAAAACACATTCAAAATTATATTTACACTGTACTATTTTAATTAATTTAAAATATACATAATACATATAGGTACATAGGAAAAACATATTCAAAATTATATTTACACTGTACTATTTTAATTAATTTAAAATATACATAATACATATAGGTACATAGGAAAAACATATTCAAAATTATATTTACACTGTACTATTTTAATTAATTTAAAATATACGTAATACATATAGGTACATAGGAAGAACATATTCAAAATTATATTCACACTGTACTATTTTAATTAATTTAAAATTTACATAATACATATAGGTACATAGGAAGAACATATTCAAAATTATATTTACACTGCACTATTTTAATCAATTGCATAATAATGCGATATCATTTTAACGTATTGCAGTTTTGACAACTTACTATTTTTATATTCTATAATTTCAGAATTAACAAAATTATGACGTTTCTTAGTGGCTATATTTTTAAATTTATGAATTTCGTTAACACTGTTGCATTTAATATAGATTTCGGTTTGTACTTTAAGAAGTGTGTCTACAAAAATAAATAATGAAGGATGCGTTTGGTACATGGATGCAATAAAATGGAAATGAAACGATTCGCTAGCATCTGTTGTTTTATTTAATCCAGCAGAGGCATCAGCCCATATATGTGGTGGAAATTTCGAATTATCTGTCAATTAATCTTCGAGAAGGTAATCAGAAAATTTTAAGTTTTTCATCTATTGGCTTAACTTCGTAGACCTCAAAAAAATAAAAATCGGCAACGTCCTTTGGTTCCAAAAATAAAAGACTAAAACAATAATGGAGCATCGTTCCAATCTCAAAATTTTTGTCTTGGTATTCTTTTGATAAACCTAGATTTCGAATTTTTCTGTACCATGCTTGAGTTAAGTGGAACGATACCTAGTGGTTTTAGCATTTGGAGAAATTTCTAACACTGCATTATGAATAGATATCTCAAAATCGACTACTATTTCTTCTGGTACAAATTTGAATTCTATATAATCACAATACTCTTTAATTTTTGATATGCAAAACCTATATGTTTTTTCACTTTTGTCTTTTAATAAACAAAAAGCTTATGGTATGTAATGACCGTTCAAAAAACTAGGTATCGTAAATATTCGTGTGAAATATGTTGTGAAGTAAGAAAATGTACCGTCCATATAAATAATTTTTGATTCACATAAAACCTTTAAATTACTTTTACAGCTAAATATCACAAAATTTCCAGATAAATCATTAACAATTAGGAAGTCTTCATTTCTGTTGGTTTTGGTTGAAGTTCATTCAAAGCTTCATGAACCTCCGATAGTGATTTTGGCAAAGCTGGCAACAATTTTCGACGTGCAGTGTAAATGTTTCTTCTAGCACATTGTAGATCACTTATTGTCAAATTATTTAAAGACATCATTTTCAGCTACCTCCATTCTAATCATTTTGGAAGGCTTTTCTGTTATATCACTTTCGGCTTTTCTCTTCAAACAATGACCTAAAACTTGTCTTTGCAACACATTTGTTAGTTCTGGTTCATGATTATGATTTACACTCAGGTTTGTTATAACTCGACTTTTTGACTCACTTGAAGTATGAAAATTTGCTTTACTTTTATCTTTGATGCTCCTCCACTTAGTTTCTCCGGAAGCTAATTTTCTGTTGTGTTCTTCAAACTTATAGTTCTCGTAAACTAAGAGAAGTTTTCCTCTTTGACTGAACATTTCACTTAAATCCGAAAAATTGCTATGATTTATGTTCGCCATTTTTACACTTTTTCACAATTATAAGTACATAGACTATCAACTAGAAGTGACTATGTACTTATGAAAACTGATATACCTATAAAACAAAATATAGTTAGTTAGGTACTTGTTACAAGGGTTAGATACCTGCAACAACTTTATGCCGAGTTTGTAGTTGTAAAAATATAATTTAAAATGCATTAGGATTAAAATATTAGGATGTGCCGAGTTTGATGCCGCCCGAAGTCACAATCAACCATTCCCGGGAAGTGTTATAATAAAAAACCTCCGAAACCTAGATGTTCCAACACCATATGTCGGAAAGCAGATGTCCCACTGAGATTGCAATTCACAATGCTTCGCAATGACAAAAGAGTTCTCGCGATCCAAAGAATCGATGGGGAAACTGTTGTGAATACTGCCGCCAGGTGTCTGTCACGAAACAGTGTAAGGTGAAATACAAACACATTTCTTGCTAGCAGTCAGTGGAGAAAGATTTGGTTTGCTAGGTTGTACATTGACAACACAACCTATAGTCTCATAGAGCTGTTTCGCTTCTCTCATGAGTTCGTAAGTGGGACAAGGCAGACGTGAAGTCTTTCTGTCTATCCACTGCTAACAACTGTCTGGGATTATAAGACGTGTCGTCACTGTTCAACCTGGTGAACTAACAGTTTATTTATTGACTGCTAAAACACGAAATGTGTTTATGTTTCGCTATGCATTGTTGCGGGACCGACACAAGGCGTCAAAATTTCGAACTGTTTCCTTCCTTTTTGTCAATGCGTAGCACTGTGAATTGCAATCTCAGTGGAACACTGCTTTCCGACAGATGGTGTAATAATCCGACAAGTTATTAATTTTTTGCGGCCTTTGAATAATTTGATTTAATTCGAATTGAAAGTTTTATAAATTATTATATCTAGAAATGAACATACGATATGTTAGATATGTCTAGAGACGTGTGTAAGCTGAACCCTCTTTCCTGTGGCATTGGCCAGCTAGCCATGAATCATGCTTTACAAACGTAAGCACGGCACGAGGTCAATGGTACTTTTTCCCCTGAGTCAGGAAAAGTCCACGTGGAGTTGAGCAGAGCGATTCTTTCGCCTAGTTAGATTCCTATTGGGTGTTGTTATAACTCATGGGCGTGCTTTGCTCCCAGTATTCTAAATTTAACATAGCTTCTAAGCTTTGCGCGTGGGGTGGCCCCCACTTCAATGATTTGACAAAAACTAATTACTTTGAGGAAAATGAGAGTTCTTCACCATCTACTCGATAGTTCTTAACTACCTACTTGTTCGGTAAGTCCAGCTCGCTTTATGTCCACAGGTATGCTCCATTGTTGCATTAAGTCAAGTCATGTATCAATCAAATCAATTAATATCATGTTGTCAAGATTTAAACAAACTAAATTCCAGAAATTTATATAGATTAAATTAATTTATCAATTTGTGTTCATTGCAAGAAGGGTTATGTTGCCTGGGGGCTGAAGCAGCGCTGAAGCCGAGTGTTTAGATTCTTTGTGCCTTATTACTACAAGGGATTCAAGAGGGAATTGTGATATTAGACCAATAGGGTAAGTGCATTTTGATTTCCAAGGAACATCTGTTATATTGACTTCAAACTCTGAATCGGCAATATAATATAATGTGATTATTAACCTTCAGACCATACTCCGCCCGCCAATGTTTATTTTGTTAATGCATGTTTTTGCAGCCATTTAGGCTATTTTGAGTGTTTTATGCAAATTCCGCTTATCGGAGATCACTTAGGTGATATGATCGAGTATCAGGTCGTTACGCTTACCCCAGGTTAGCAGAAAGAGAGGAATCGTTTAATTTCAAATATTATTTATAAATCATCGACCTGATCGAGCGCGAAATCGATCACTGTTCCGTGTGTGCTAATTAGCTTTCATGAACTCAATCTCTTAAGAGAACCTGAGCAGGATCTCACTCGCTGGCGAAAGGGGTAGAACTAGCGACACTGATAACGGCTTCACAGGTTCCCCCTTGGGGTGAACCTGAATTAGACGCTTTTAAATCTATTCATATCATTCCCATTTTTAGATTTTGAACTAGTTTTATATTCGTTTGCTGTGTTGTAATGTATCAAATTTTGTTAACTTTATTCGATACATATTTATTATTTAATTTGATTAACGAGTTGAACTGGTAATTCCTAATCACCTCTTAGCGAAATCGACCTTCAGAATTTACGCTTGAATAGATATAAGGATATAATTGTAAGTAATAGTATGAGGCGGTCCCTTGGAAGGGATCAAAGTAGTCAAAAACTGCTTCTAGGTGGGCTGAAATATACACCTAGGGGTGGCAGCTTTAAGGAACCTCAAGGGTACACGGATCAACTAAGATCCTGGATACCCGAACAGGTTCCAACAAACAATTCTCATATAACACGTCGATGAGGTATTAACGCTACCTGAAATAATACCCAGCCAACTGTTACAAGTATTAGTATTAGTAGATGTGAGATAGGCTTTCAAACCTATTCACTTATCTGGAAATATTAAATCTAGGGTAATTCCAGATGTATTATTTTAAAGCAACACGCTCGGCTCACCGTTACAACGGTGTTGGAACATTTAGGTTTGCCTAACATTTTCCAGTGTTTTATTATATGACTTTTGTAGATGGTTCATCAGTGACTTCACGTCTGCCTCGTTTCACTGACGAGCTCATGAGAAGAGCGAAACAGCTGTCTGGGATTAGAAGACGTGTTGTCACTGTTCATCGTGGTGAACCAAAGCTTTGTCTATTGACTGTGACACGAAATATGTTTGTATTTCACTATTCAAGTGAATACCAGTTCAATCTTGAAAGTAACTTAGGTTATTTAACAAATACGAGTATCAAGATGATTCACTTTAAATTTAAACTGAACGTGGGCGTCGAACCCACATTTCTGAATCTCTAGTACACACCGTAAACCAATTAAGCCACTTTGGTCATCTTTTGAGTTTCATATTTTTGTGCACACAATTTTTTGGAAGAATAGTAAATCATTGTTAATAAGTCAGTAAATGTGTATAGGAATATAAGGAATTCAACTATTTTTATTTTATAAAATTACATTGAGTTTAAAATGAATACGTTTGAGAATTCTATGCAATTTTCTCCTTGGATGAGGGCTGGCTATCGGATTTGAAAGTCTGAAAAGAGAAGATTCAATGGATCAATATTGAAAATCTAATGTATATTGATTGATTCCAGGGCAAGCATATCTAGGAAGTACCTGATTGAATGAAATTATAACAAAACTTATCGAGACTAATATTAATATCAATAGAATAGTCACGATTGACTAAACGGATAGCTGGGAGTTTAGGAGGCTTCGATTTCGGAAAACGATTCACATGAAGAACCTCAACTGATGGTAAAACTACCGGGTCCAGTTTTCTTATGATGCTCGATATGGAGGTATGCAAATGTAAATGAGAAAGAGGTGAAGGGGCAACTACTAAATTAGTCTAGTTTGGTGTTAGAATTGTTCTATCTCCCTCGCCCTTGAAGTACTATGGAACCCATTCACGGTACTGTTTGATATTAGCACGTCGTTGAGATTCAGGTCCTTTAAACATATTGAGGTTTTCCTCTTATGCTTTACAAGACATTTTCCTCCTAAATTCATCTGAGGGGGATCTTAGAATGTGTATGGCCCGGAAGAAAACTCCAATATTCAGTAATGAGTTCTTCGTCCTCTGATCTGAAGATTCCTTGTTTCCTGTTTTCATTTTTCCCAATAATCTGCATTCCTATGGGGTTAGTTTGGTTTTATATCTAAGAACCATCAATGAGCTACTAATATTTGAGCTAAATGCTGCTTGACTATCAGACATGATGGCTATGTTATCGTTTTACTAAATTGAGTTGTGCACATTTCTCAATGAACTCCCGTTGGAAACATACTCATGTATTTACCCTTGGGTTCTGAGTATTTAATTCTGGGCCCACAGTTTCTGGCCCAAGTACCTTATCCTGTTCTAGATCAAAGTACCAGGACAAGGTCAATATATTTGCGTGTGACAGGTGTAATTTTGAACAGTTTTTCGGAATACTAAAGCGATCTAATGGGTAACCTCACATATGTCCGTATTAGCACCATAATGACTTTCAACTTCATTTCAAAAGTTGAGTTGAAAACGATAGAATTAAAAGTTATGTTTGTTAATGAATCCTTTCCATATACCGGGTGGGCAAATCAAAACGAAACACGGCCGATATCTCATATACCATTAGTTAAAAAAAAACGCTCGGACCCGTCGATTTTTATTTCCCGGGAGGAAGATTTTGCCCATATCAACCTTGTAACTTTCATCCCCTCGCGAGGGTGAGCTTTAACCCCAAAATCTTGAGTAGGAATAGGGGTCGAGTGGCTTATTTTAAAGATAATCGAATTCCCTGTTCAAGGCATCTTAGTTTTACAAATTTGATGGAGCCGTTCTTGAAAAAATAAGGGAACAACAATGAAAACAAAACGATTTCTCAATAAACGATGAAAAAATGTTTGATTGATTTTTATCTCGGAAATGAAGTCTTTTGTGCGTAATTTTCAACTTTGTCACTTCAACCCCTCGCAGGGGCGAGCTGGTCATTGAATTCTCTTTTCAACAAATCCAACATATTTTATTAACTCATTTCTCTTTATTATTTATTTTAATAAGGAAATGTTTCCTCAATCCATTCACCAGTGACAGAAGGTGATGTAAATTCTAATTTTATCGTTCGAAGAAAAAAGTACTTCATTTCATCTGCTGTGGAATTCTGTTTTTGTGAAGAATTTATGAATTTTGCAGTTCCTTAGAAGTTTCGAGTTTTTACATTTAATTAATTTCAATTTAGTATCTCTAGTATTGCAGGACAGGTATTCAATGAAATGAATCCAGATAAACATGTTAACCGAAAATACATAATTGAGTTGGTAGCAAAATTTAGCGAGACAGGATCAGTGACAAACCGAAAACCAATTCCTCCAAGACGAAGGATAGTGGGAAACGAAGCAGTGGAAGTTGCTGTTTTGGGCCACGGTAATATGGACCCTACATTAAGCACCAGGCAACTACCTGTAGTGTGTGGCATATCTCGTACAAGTAATCGTAGAATTTTGAAGACACATAAATTTCACCCCTATAAAAGTCATCTTGTACAACAATTAAATGAAGATGACTTTGATAGACTGCGAGATTATGACTGAACGAATAACAAATAATCAGAATTTAATTTTCAACATTTGTTTTTCCGATGAGTATTCGTTTTTTCTAAATGGGACTGTTAATTGTCACAATTGTCGATATTGGTCTGACGAAAATCCACATCTATTCCATGAGGTACACACTCAACATCCTGAGAAATTAAATGTCTGGCTAAGAATTTATGGCGATTGTTTAATTGGTCTTTTTTTCCTCCCAGGAAATCTAAATGCAGAAATGTATCTGCAATCATCAGAAGACGCTATCCTGCATAGACAGAAACGCTTGAATATTATAACAATTACAATGCCGAAGAGTTGAAATTTCAACAAGGTGGTGCACCTCCTCATTATACCCCTACTGTTTGTGAATATTTAAATCGGACGTATCCTGGTAGATGGATCGGCCGGAGAGGACCAACAGAATGGTCTGCAGGATCACCAGGCTTGATAATGCTTCATAATGTCAGGGACCGTTTTGAACAAAATCTCTATTAATGTATGGAAGCAGGAGGCCAACACTTTCAGCACTTATTATCATGAACAATGAGTAAACTAAATTTACATTTTGTGTCTCATCTTTCTTTGTAAACCTAAACCATACCGTAATGCTAAGCTCAAAAAGAATAATGTTTTCCACAAAAACAATGTTATTACATAAAATTAACGTAAAAATCGATACAAATATTTTATCAGAGTTGACTTATCAACTAAATTGACTACCTACTCAATTCTTAAAAATTGTTAGGCCATGAAAAGACATTTTGATGACATTTGAATTGTGGTATCATTTGACTTTTAATCCCATTTTAATTTAAGGGTTGAAGCTTACCTGGTTGGAGAGGCAGAGTTGAAAATGAGCGAAAAAAACTTTTTTCGCTATAAAAATCAATGGATCTCAACATTTTTTCACCGGGCAACAATTTTTTTTTTCATTCTTCTTCCCTTATTTTATCAAAAACAGCTGCATCAAATTTGTGAAATCAAGATGCGTTGAACAGAGAATTCGATTACCTTTAAAATAAGGTACCACATTTAAGATTTAGGGGTTGAAGCTCACCCCCGCGAGGGGACGAATGTTACAAATTTGATGATATAGGCAAAATCTATCCCCCGGGAAATAAAAATCGTTGGGTCCGAGAGATTTTTTTTTAACCCAACGATATATGAGATATAGGCCGTGTTTCGTTTTGATTGGCCCACCCTGTATAATACAGTATCAAGAAGATTATAAACAATATTCCTGAACATACCATTAAACAACGCGCATACAAAATTTTGATCTGGTCCGACATGTTGTCAACTGGTGGAACGATAATGTGGCAATATACGTTCATCGTCCCAGCTAATATATTATCCATTGAACATAGATTGGAATTGGATGAAATAAGCATGTGAAGAGATGGTTATAGCGAAGCAAAATCACTGTCAATAATATAATGAATTCTAAATTGCATAGTAGAGAATTCTGAATATGGGCAAAAAAGAAAATCAATAATTCGATGCTTACTCCTTCTGCTATTTTCTTCAAATTATCCGACATGCCTTTACCAGTTTCCATAACAAGTCTATGAAGTAATCCATTCGTGTTTTGCATCAGTATGTGAGGATGATCAAATTCTTTCGCAGATCCACCATCCATAACAAGAACCTTGTCCGAATCCATCACCGTGTGCAATCTATGGGCTATTGTCAAAACTGTACACTCTGCAAATTTTCTGCGGATCGTTGATTGAATCAATTCGTCTGTTTTAGGATCTACATTTGCTGTTGCTTCGTCTAATACCAATATCTTGTTTTTCTTCGTGATGGCTCTCGCCAGGCATATAAGCTGTCTCTGGCCAACGCTGAAGTTGTTGCCTCCCTCTGACACCTTATAATTCAAGCCAAATGACGAATCTTGGATAACTTGTTTCAATTCTACTTCTTCCAATGCGTTCCAAAGGATATTGTCGTCGTATTCATCAAATGGATCCAAGTTTTTGCGTAGAGTCCCAGAAAAAAGAAACGGTTCTTGAGGTATTATCGATATATTAGATCGTAATATCCGCAGTGGTAAATCCTTGGTGTTGATATCATCGATCATGATGCTACCTTCTATAGGAGCTATCCTGAATAACGCGGCTATTATGGATGACTTCCCGGCTCCTGTTCTACCTACTATTCCGACTTTTTCTTTATGAGCTATTCTGAAGGTTACATTCTTTAAAATAGGATCTTCTAGTGGAGAGTACCTCAATGAAACAGAATTGAATTCTATTTTTCCCTTTTCTGGCCAATCTCGTGGAGGGTTATTATCGTTATCTTCTTCCGGCTCCAATTCACTATATTCTATCACTCTTTCAACGGATGTCATCTGATTTTCAGTTTCACTCCATTGTCTAACGCCCCACTGCATTCTCCCGGTTAGTCCTAAAGCTTGAGTTATTGCCAATCCAACGTTACCTCCAAGCGAAGCTGAAAATGAAATATACTCTAAACAAAAAAAAACAAGATTGCTAAGATAATCTCATTCAAAAAAGAGAGGACTTATCAAACACTTATGCTGATATTTGGGGAAACATGTTCCCAAACCACAGATAACACATTATTTTGATTCGAAGTACTGATTCTCTGTCTTAATGTCTGATCACTAATTACTTGATACAATTGACATTTTTCGATTTGAGTAATAATAAGCTCTTGAGGAGAATGGACACAAATATTTTATTTTCATCATCAGGAAGACTACAATGAATTACAAAATTAGAATGATCATAGTGTATGGAGTTATAAAATTACTTACGACTTAGAAGATTGTTTGACAAGGTGTTATAATTACAATTCACAGTGTTTTGCTTTACCTTTAGGAAATTGATTTAATAGTTGAAGCAGTTTTGTTGGCAATTTTGATATACTTCAGGGATGAAAAAGTTTAGTAAGGAAGTGAAGTGAAAATTAAGGGAAGTGGGATAGTATCATTTACGATACCATCAATGGGTGAGTAGAAAGTTTTTCTGAAAGCAGTCTGCAGGTTTAAAATAGGCGATGTGTTATACAAGATGCTTTTTAATAAGCTAGGAAGATATGTTATATGTTGTTTAACCAAATTCATATTCATCGAACGTTTGTGGTACCATTCATAATTCAAGTATCTGCCAGAACTTATACCAATCTATCAATAACTTGTCCGTATCATGCACAAGTTTGGTACCGTTTCTTGATACCACTTATTATGAATCTTTTATCAATGCACTGATGATATTTGACAGATTGAGATTGAATATATATGACAAAACATGTTTCATTTTTAGCAATAGTTATTAAAATATTTAAAAAAAAATGAGATCTGTATTGATATCGGACAATGTCGGATTTAACTCAATTCTGTGGAAGGGTATCAGCACATTTATCAAATTTTTCTTTTATCGATAATTTCTATAACCTTTCGATATAACACTGGGTAAGTTAGGTTTAAGATAGCAATCTTCTCAGTAGATGAACTTTTCTTGTTCCCTGTTTGAACAATATAACACAAATGATCCAAACAAATTTATCATAGGTAAATGGAATTCTTAAAGATATTCAGTATGAATCTATTATCTCACCTGTGAAAAACGTAGACACTGTAACGATTCCAACATAAATTATACAATTGAAATCGAGCAGCATTCCAAACGCTCGAGTACATCCTAAGAACATGAAATAAGCCGAACTGTGATGATCTTGGTGTTTATCAAATTCTTCTGTGAGCACATTTTGCGCTTGTAATGCTCGTATTGTTGTCAATCCTTGTAGAGATGCACTCATGTGTGAAAAAACTGGGCTCCTCGCTTCAACAAAAATATTACTATATCTCAAATTAAAACTAACATCGAGGTTTTGCTATAGGAGCCTTCATAATTATTAGGAATGTATATAAATTTCCAATTTTTTTCATGCCATAACGTTTCAACTATCTCCTACAGAAATACATGGAAAATGAACATATTCAAATACAGCTCTTCTAGCTCCCGAAGAGTAACAGGAGAAACTCTTCCAGGAGAATTATTTACAAAGAGTTTCAGGCATGTTCTATAAATGTGTAGATAGCATTCAGCAGTTCTAAGACTGCAAGTTCGAGCTCTATCTCGATAAGATATGCGAAAAAGTTTATGACCTTTTTGTAAAAGGGCTCTCTCCTTGCCCGTCGGAGACATCATATCAAAACTTGCCACTGAATGAAGGAACGACAAAGAATGGGACACATTAATTGCGGTTGCAAAGTCATATATTACCCAACCAATCCCAACCATGGGATTATCCCGTACGAAAGTGATTAACTTCCTTTATAATGAGCTTAGAAGGTGAAAAGAACCCATCAACAAGAACCCATGAACAAGATTTAGCTACAAAAGAACCATTGGGTCACAGTTACAAGAGGTTCTAACAGCAAACTCTCGAAAGCCCATGGGAGGAATTAATATTTCTTCATTGAGTTCCGCCAGAATTATGTGGAGTAGATACAGACAAAGCTATCTAAGATAATAGTGGTAGCAGGAAAAGGTATTCCAACGGTGAGTGGAGTGCGCAAAGAGCAAAGAGCATGGGCTGATTGAACAGCTCTTCTAAGTTCTCTCTGGGAACGAAGTCAAAGGTTATTATGGCTCATTCATTGAAATCTTTTGTCTCCTCAAATATAGACGCTCGGGAATAATTATTGGATAATTCAAACCCGTATGACATTACAGGTATCAACAACTGTTGTTACTGTCTCTAGAGACTTGGAATTTGCGTTGTGTGGATTCTTCATTTTGATAGTCTTACGAACCAGATGTAGAAGTACGTTCTTTCAACTGGAGAACGATGAAGCGTTTATATTGGTTAATATCGAGTTTTATACACATAAAAGTAAGAAAACAGATGGAATATTAAATTCAGAACCATAACTTTCTTTCTACAAAACAGTCTTCGTCGGCAGTGAAAATTATCAACAATTTTTCTTGAGAAAATTGTTTTTTGGAGTTTTTCTACTGTATTCAATGATGTGATGGGAAATTTTAGAGTGTGCGTGTATTATCCCTAGGAAGAAAACATAATATGCTCACTTTCCTTCTATGATGATATTGTAAAATGTACAAAGATACTGATATATTCTCTCCACAAAACCTTGACTTTTTTCTTGATTGTATTTATAATTTTCCCATCGTAAACTGCTTCATATTCATAACCATCTTTTGATAAAAATGTTCAAGGGATATTCGAGACCAACATTTTTCATAGGATATGAGATCAGTTCTGCCTCATCTCCCTCTTAGGCACTGAATTGTAATATACCCCTACTCCCCATGACAAGGTACCCGGTACCTTTATCGCATCCATTTAGAAAATATTCAGTATTCCAATTAAATACAATTCTGAAACATTGTGACATTTTAAAGCTAGTGAGGATTAAGGCAACTAAAAATTGAAAATAATAAATAGGTAAAACAATAAGAAAATATATGGATATTCCTATTCTCCATCACGAGGTACCCGAGTACCTGACCTACGAGTATATAGACCTATGTATAGTTCCTCTAGCATACAGGTTTTATTGTCCGTTTCATAGTACACATGTCTACACAGAATATTTCTTTTGAAGAAAAGTTTATAATTGCATGACAGATTTTGTTAGGATGTTCTACATATTTGGTTTCACACAAACGTCACATGATTTTCGCGTTTTCCTTTTAATTTTTGCTGATCTACACATATAACATTTTCCAGTGATTTGGAGATTTCCAGCTACATCCCTTGGCTGTTGGGTATTTTCGGGAGGCTCCTGTAAATGTATCGTTCTTTCCAGCATACATTCAATGCCTGATTTTGTACCAGGATGTTTGCATGAGCGAGGGTTCTCTCAATAGGTCGCATCGCCAGATCCATTGAAAGATTTTGCATGAATTTTCGTCGGGTACAATTTTTCGATATTGGCGAAAATGGCTACTGGCCACCTATTAGTTATTCTCTTTATGGAGTAATGTGATATCATGTTATCCATGTTATCAACACCCTCTTTTCCAGAATAATTATGATATATGATTATCTCTGGTTTGTTTTTGATATGGGTGATGATATCATCTTGATGTACGTGGACAATAATACCACTCTCTTATTGCGCTTCGGGACATTTGAGACCATGATTACTTTATCCTCTCCGAACGCAAATATTGAACAATGTCCTTTCCTTGTTTTATCAGCCAACATCTGAAATGTATGTATGTTTGCTGTTTTTTCAATGTACCAACAACCGTGAGGTTCCATTACAACGGAAATTTTGCTAATGGCAACGTTGTACACAATTGTCCATGGTACTATTCCTTCCAGTAATTTTATAATTACCACTCGTTCTCCTTGATTCGGTTCAAGGCCTTCGGCAGATTTGCCAGCGTAGATTTGTTCATTCAAAAGAATAAGATATTTTGGCATCACATATTTACCAAATTGTTATTCCATATTTGTCTAGTTTTGCTGGCATATACGGCGTAAAACGTGTCCGACTTCGAAATGGGCAGAGTTGTTCGTCCACATTCAAGCAGTCTTTTCTTAAAATTTCATTCAGCAAAAGCCAAATTTCAGAAATAACTGCAGCCTTGTCGTTCCTTGTATTTACATTATCAAACCTTATAAGTCTCTGGATGTGCCAAAAATAATTGCTTGACATCGTGGCTCTAACAATAAATTTTTTTAAGTTCCTTCATACCCTCTGTATTTGAGTGATACACCCCTGTTGCTATCAATATACCAGTATAGCCATCAATTTCTTTAGCTGTCAAATATTTCCAAGTTTTTGGAAATTTATTGTGATTGTCAACATTCCGTTTTCCATACAAATGGTTTGCTTTCCGATTGGTCTCTCGAACAATTACATAGCTGCACATTATTGGAAAAAATAGACCTTTGAATGTATCTTTGTTTGAACGAATTTCAGAAGCTCTTATAGCACCTGGCTTCTGACGTAATATATTATGCCTTACAGTTTGGATAGTGTTTTAGGGGGCCTTGACTTCCACTGTATTCCATCTTTACACGAACATATTCCATCATTCACCGCCTCCACTTCTACATCACTATTTTCTTCTTTCTTCTTTTCTATCACATCTTGTTGGTCGTCGTAAACATCTTCAACATTTGAATGATTTTGTATGTTTGTAGCATCCGGTTCAACCATTCATCATCTGTTGGATCCGCTTCTAATAGTTCCTCGACATCACTGTCATCAACACAATATTCCAAGTACTACCTGTTACTTCTCTACGAGGTGGTGTCATATTTTTGTTTGATATCCAACTAATTACCCACTATTTGATGTCGTTTTCAGCAATTATAACGAAAAGCACATTGGAACGCTATTTTTACGTTTTCCATAGAGGTTATGTGAGTACCCGGGTGCCTACTCATTGTGATATGTACATAAATCTAACCGTGGGGAGTAGGGATAGGGGCGTAGAGAACGAATCTATAATAGGGAAACATTTTCGATGTTGCATGTACGTGCAAGGAAGTTGTTTTGCGGAGATACTTTTGTTATTCTCTCAAAAAGTTGATTCTCGTGTGCCAAAACTTAGCTCATCTCTGATTACATGATATTTTTTATATTTATTTGGAAGGATAATACATAACTGCACTGGAGATACTCACTTGTTCCTTCAATTCGCTTCAGACTTCTGCTTGTTTGGATATAGTAGTGCTTATAACCATAGAACAACGTGAGAAGTATGAATGTCGGAATTAGCATCCATGGATTTATAGTTGACAATATTATAGATACCGCTATTACAGTTATAGAAATCTGAAAACCAGAAATAGCAGTCAATTGATGTTAAAATTGATCAAAAGAATTGGTCGTCTCAATCACATTTTCCAATGATTCCTGAAAACAGTTTCTGAAAAAATGATTTGAAGGCGCAAACAGTTAAAAAAATCTAATATACTCAAAGAGTGCACAACTATGGATATACTATAACACTGATAAGTATGAAATAATTAGTCTTATACACTAAAAATACTATTTAAGAACTGAGGACCTTTCAACTACCAAGTGGCCATCAGCAGACTAAACTAATAGGAAAACAAAATGTACTATTTGGGGCTGATACTGCAAACAAGAGGTTAGTTACCCTCAGCTGGAGATAAATCTGAGTGACCTCTATTTTAAATATGTTCTGCTAATGCTGATTTTCCACTAATGTTCTTCTTTTTATGAATATATAAGTGAATCTTTCGAAATTCATTGAATTATTTGAAAGTATTGGCTCTGGTTTGTTTTGTTGATTGCGTTCCTTTTTCCGTTTTTAGTTAGAAATTAGCTTATTTATGAAAAATTTACCAATTGTCTGTCACTATTTGCTGAAGTTTCTCAACTTCGTTGTTCTAATTTTTCTCGCTGAAAGGACCCTTTAATAATTTATGAACAAGACTATTAAATGGAGCTATTTCATAATTATTTGGAGTACAGGAGTCCGCTGAAATAATTCTATCTACTCGTTTGAGCACGTTCTCTCTATATGTCAAATTTTAAATGTGACCATCTTTGACTATTGATAGACACAGTTTTGGTTCACTAAGTTGAACAGTGAAAACACGTCTTTTAGCGCCAAACAGCTGTTTCCCTCGTCTCATGAGCTCGTCAGTGAGACGAGGCAGACGTGAAGTCACTGATCTACCATCTCCAGAAGTGATTGAATGAAACAAGAAAGCGAAACAGCTTTCTGGGGTAAAAGACATATTGTCATTGCTTAACTAAAACATTGACTATTGACTTCTAACACAAAGTATGTTCGTAGTTCATTATGTATTGTTGGTGTCGTCACCTGGCGGTAGCATTTCCGACTATTTCACCGTCGATTAATCGAATCGCGATAACTATTTTACCAATGTGTAGCATTGTGAATTGCATTCTCAGTGGGACATCTGTTTACCGGCAGATGGTGTTGAAGCATCTAAGTTCCCCAAACATTTTCGGAGGTGTCTTATTGTATCAATTTTGGAGATGACTTATCACTGGCTTCACGTATGCCTCGTCCCACATAGGAGCTCATGCGGAGAGCAAAACAGCTGTCTGGGACAAAAAGACGTTCAACCTGGTGAAGCTAAGCTTTGTCTATCGACTTCTAACACAAAATGAGTATGTCGTTCACTATGCTCTGATTATTAATGTCAAGAAAGGGATGCTTGGTTATTGCTTTCTAATTCTTCAGTGAATTTGATTGAATATAATATATACGCTATAATTAGCAAAATGATTAGTGAAGGAATTTAGAAACTTCCAAGATCCACCAAATTTGTATGTAAAAAAATTTTTGGGGCCAATTGCAGAGTATAAAGGTCTCAAACTTGAACCTGGTGATACCCCAGTTCCATTCTAAGTTATTCCACTGTTTACAAACTCGATAAACAATCAGAGAAATGACTTTCAAATATCAATATCCCCAATACAAAATGTTCAGAATATTTGATCCTTACATCTTATGTATGGAGCAAAATTATTTCACTTTCAATAAATATTTCTATAAACAAGCAAACGGATGTGCAATGGACAATCCACTCACTCATTTCCTGGCCAATATTTATCTAAGCGAACTTGGAACCTCTTAAAATCAAAATAATTAAATCAGTTTCCAAAAGTTTGGCACATATATGTCGATGATATTTTGCAATTATAAATGAAGATTGTGATCTACATGGTTATTTGAACACGGTTAATAACCAATTTGATTCAATTAAATTCACTGTGAAATTAGAAAGCTTTAACTAGCTTCCTTTTTTTACATTAGTTTTATCAAAGATTTCACCATTCGGAATTCGACATATACTAAAAACAAACTCAAACGGATAAATATATTCCAGCGCAATAATGTACTGATTATTTCAAACTTATTAGAGTTAAAAGAATCGATAACACTGCATTTTAGCGGCCAGTTTCATATTTGCCTATGCTCTCTCGTGTCCTGGCACCTTTGTTTGCCAACCAACACTTTGAGAGCCTCACGGTATTGCGGAAAGATATTCAGGTAATGTGTGAAGCCATGTAGCGCGTTTGTGATTCGTCAACAGTTGTGATTATAGTCATTTCCTCCATAGTATAATTCATTTATAATCTACTTAAGCAAAATTTAACAATGATTTTCTTACCTCAATTGCGTCTATCAGAATATAGGGTAGAACTTCATCAATTGCTCCAATATCCTTTGAGAATCTGTTCAGAATTCGTCCCGAAGGATTGGTATTGAAGAATCTCATGGGTGCTCTAACTAGTTTAGCGAACATATTATTGTGTAGCGCTGTGGATGTACTCAGACAATATTGCAAAAATGATAATGTTTTACTTAAACCTAAACAAATAATCAGAAGAATGAACCCAGAATAGATGTAGACACATGTATTTCTGTTAATAAGATGCTGATAGTCTAAATAACTGATACCGAAGAATGTTTGTGACGCTGCTTGATTTAAATGTGAGTTAGTTGTATCATTCCTGTTGATATCGTTAGAAGTTCCTTCTTCCATCATCTTAGACTGTTCCAAATTCACCCTAGAAGGAACATATTTTACACGAAAATAGACAATAGATAACATCAAGAATTGTTAAGGTAACTGTCTTCATCAGAAAAATGTATTACTCACACTATGATTTAACATCAAACAAGTAGGACACTGCTTTTCGGTTGTTCAAACAAACCTCTATACAGAAGCTTTAAGAGCTAACAAGATCGTTCGGCGACTAATACCACCTTGGAGAGGACATAACTATGCAAAATTTAGATTTGTTAGAGTGTGCAGTCCAGAAAAAGGTCTGCGATATAAGGTTTGGCCGAGTGAATATACCAGTGGCGGATCGTGAACTTTTTAAGAGAGGAGGCTGGACATAAGACGTTCTTGTAAAAATATACTCTATTCAGCCAATAAATTTAACCTTTGCACAGCGACCGTACCAGCTACTTCAGTGACAAAATTAATTGTTGCCAAGCAAGAACCAACGTGGAGGTGTAGAGTTTCTCTTGGCAAAAAATTTTACTGTTCGTTTTTTTTTTTTCTTTGGATTTTTGAATTTTTTATTTTTTTTCGAAATTTTTCATATTTTGTTTTTTTTTAATTATTTTTATTAACTTTTTTTATATATTAACGGAATTCTACGGTCTTTAGTTTGCGAAAAATGATCAATAATATTATCATAAAATGTATCATTTTGTTTTAAGTGTTTTACTAAATCTTTTTCAATAGATATCAAACTAACATTGTATAAGCGATTTTGGCCCATTGTATTTCGCATGTAAGTTTTAATTCGTTTGAGAGTAGAAAATGATCTCTCCACCGATGCCGACGTGACAGGAATGGTGACTGTCAAATAAAGTAGTTTATAAAACTGAGGTAAAACTGGTTGCAAATCATTGTCTATCATATATTTTATCATATTGGCGTGAATGTCGTACTGGCCTAAAATATCTTTATCCGAGTAGGTATATAACCCATAATTCATTGTGCAGTGCTATTTTATCAAAAAATTTATATTTTAGAACTAAGTTATCTAAAAGTGTATTGGGAAACTCTTTTGAAAAAGATTCGGAAAATCTTCTATTCGTCAAGTCGAAAAACTTCAATTCATTTAAATCGGAAAATCGAATCTCAATTTGACCTTTAATAGTATCTAAAATTTCATAAAAAAAGTTGTTTATAATGTAGTTTCTTGTCTACCAAATTATATGTTTTCCTCCTTTAACAATATTCTGTTTACCGGTTAATTTAAACTTAATATTCGATGTAATATGTTCCTGCGATTTTTCATGTCTGTCTATACCACGAGCTAAATTTTTCAAATCATCATAACCCGAGTGCCCCCAACATGAAGTTGTATCAGATGTAAATAGCAAGCAATATAATTTATTGTGTATTTCGATTTTGAAACATACCTGTCATCGTCACCACTAATCCTTTCAAATCCGGTAAAGGCCGTTTATTTTCAACAAAACACTTTTCTATCATATGTTAATCCACTAAATGGATTTTCTAAGAACCCAGCAACTAAGTCACTCATCATTTTAACGTTCACCATTAGATTAATTATAACTTACTTCGCCTCGCGGTACAAAAACAAGAACTAACGGAACACGACACGTGTCGCATTCTTCTAGCGGAAGGGCGGTAGCAAGTAATCGTATTTCATTCGACCGACGATTCCGTACGAGAAGCTAGCCTACATAGGGTGTTGCCATATTCGCTCTTTTACCCTATCTGGCAATTGAACTGCTTGGAAAACGGCAACTGTGTTGACCACACGTATTTAGCGTTTGAGATATATAGAGAATCTAGCCTCTGGCCACTGTTGCCAGATTAAAAATAACTACTGAGAACGGGGAATTAATAGTAAAATTCAAAGAATTATGAGAGAAACAGGAAATAAAATGAAGAATGATCATTAAGATAAATTGGTGAGGAGGCTGAGCCTCCTTAGCCTCCTTCGAGGAGTCGCCACTGGAATATACATATTTGTAAAGGAACTAACAGGAACGATTGGACGAGCTCTTGTCCATTCAGTCACCTAACTATTTATTGAACTAGATATCGCTTCCTGTACAGTATCGTTATGTATTCATGACAAAGAAAACAAGAGTTTCGTCTGATGAACACAATTGTTTATGCTAATTAGTAGAGATGAATTCAGTTCAAGGTTAACAATTCATCTCAGAAAACGAACAATACGAATACTTGTGGGCAGAATAATATCGAATGGCTCGTTTAATATCCTTTATTCAAAGAAGGTTCAGTACCTCCTGCTGTCAGTTATACCTATAGCTCTATTGTCACGTTACAGATTTTTTATTATATCACAATATGTTAGAAATTGTAACGTTCCAAACGTTACTGGGCTCTTAATTGCTTGAATAATGTTAATAACAGATTCCGCTCAGAATTATAGATCATTAAACTTGGAAAAAGACTGTGACTGACAGCTGTGATTTAATGAAGCAAATCAATTATTTTACTAATGTGCGAAACTTCCGAGAGGTCTCGCTACACGCGATGAGGAGGGATACGAGAAAACTGAAATTGACAGGGTTCATGTTGTGTTGGACCGTACATGCGGTGAGTCGAATTATTTTTATTTCTTTTTTGAATTGAATATACTGGAGGATTATTATCGACAATGAACCTGATAATTTGATGTCTAATTATATGTAAACATTGTAGCAGACGTGTACATTTCTCTGATCGATGATATTTTTCAATAATTATGCGAATATCGACTCATCCACCTGGCCACATAAGATAGCTTCATCTTGTTCAGATCCAAATTAGATAATTATTTACAAGTATTTTTTCTCTTGTCTTTAATCCATATCTAATTTGTCAAGTTAATTGTCCGAATGGTTCATATCGTTCTTTAAGGCTTGTTTAACCTAGCAATTATCCACGTGGTTACGTAGTATTTCGTATCACCCTCCTTCGACATTTCTCATGATAAATTTGTAATGTAGATATACTCTTGGTGATAACGAAATAATTATTGATCTGACGAAAGCTTGAATAAATTCGAAATTCTCATTTACTGCTTTATAGGAGTAAACCTTCACAAACTGCGATCACGATTTCAGTCTACTATATTCAGTAAACTGTTATCTAATTTTTCTCTGGAAGATTTCTATATTAATTCACTCATTCTCTTTAAGACTACCATTTTTTATTATACAATTTGAAGTATAAATTGTCATAACTTCAATAAGTAAACTATTACCCAAATATTTCTTTTTTCAATATTGTGTTCCACTGGTTCTCTTCAAGACTTCAATTTTTTAAATAATTTTGTATATACAATTTGGGAAGATAACATAATTAGTTGTGGGATTATATTGATTATTACCGTTGGTTCAAAAATTATTTTCCTTTATAAAATTAATAATTTCAAATTATTTAGAATTCTAATTTGTTTCACTTCCAATTTTTCTAAGTATTGATCTTTGTTAATCTATAAAATAAGTATGTTGTTAATCTAACTAATTTTGTTCCAATTATAATTGCCTACTGGATTAGAACCAAATTGTTAAGTTGAAACTTGTCTTTACTTCTCTGTTATAATCATCAACATTTATCCACCTCGTAGTGTCGGAAATTCTTGATTGAGGATTCTATCTTATTTTTTTGGCTAAAGCAGTTGGCGCTCCAGTGAATCAAGAATGTAAGGACACGTATCACTACGACCCTAGTGACGTAGTTCTTCGAAACCGTACATAGTATTCTACTCACCAAAAAGTAAGAAAATAGTCCCCGGAACTAGCACACAGTTGACTGAGTACGAAAATAGTAGCCAAAGAAATGTAGCAATACCAAGGTCCTCCGGAGGTAAAATATCTCTTGTAAACATGTTTGGACAAAGAACCAGTACTGATATGTTCCTTCACATTTTTCGGTTCGTCTTGATCTTGTTCCTTCTCTTCAGCTTCATTGAGTTTTGAAGAAAATGTGTTTTGGCTCTCACCACCTTCATCCGGTTGATTCTTCATCAGAGGCCCGAAATCTTTTTCACTATTCTGTAGGTACTGATACGAGCCTGATGCTGCGATAGTGCCATTTTCCATTAAATAGATGCAATCCGTAGATCGGAGATATTGCAGCTGATGTGTGACCAGTATAACGCATTTGTCTGCTAAATATCCATTGATGCACTGTTCGAACAGTTGCTTCCCTACACGTGTATCCACAGCCGATAGTGGATCATCTAACAAGTAGATATCGGTCTCTTTGTATACAGCCCGAGCCAAACTAATCCTAGCTTTCTGTCCCCCACTGAGCATGACACCTCTTTCTCCAACTATGCTCAAATCACCAAATGGGAACATGTTGAAATCATCTTCTAAAGCACATACTCGCACGACTTCTCGGTATTTTGGCAGGGATAAGGTTTCTCCAAATAATATATTTTGTCTGACACTGCCTGTGAATAACCAAGGTTCCTGAGAGGCGTACGAGATTTTACCATTTATTTTGGCTGTTCCTTCCAAAACAGGTAATTCTCTAAGCAGCAGGTTCATCAGCGTTGTTTTCCCACTACCAACTGGACCTACTATCGCGATCTTATCATTTTGTTTAGCCTCGAAATTGATATCAGTCAATGCGTTTTCTTGACTGGTCAAATCCCACTTCGTGCTCACTTTTTTAAGGCTCACTTCAGCCGGAATTTTGTGTATATTATTCCCTATAATATCTTTATGTTCGTTCATTTGGACTTTATTTTCTCTAATGGGTGTACTTATTTCATCTAATAATAGATAATGTTCTATGCGTCTACAAGAGACTTTTGACTCTGCTATTGTAGAAATAGAATATGGAAAATTGACGGATACTGTCTTGGTAAGGCTGTTGTATACTGATGTTAATACATATAGATACTGTGCAACTAAGGTGTGATCAGTTAAAACATAAGTGAGAATGCATAGGAATTGGGCTGTTCTGCTCATATACATATCGTAAGAGTGCATAACACCATTCACGTAAGCTGATCCACGGATTTGTTTCATTTCTGACCTGAAAAATATAATACTATTATTTCATTTATCCCGTTCAGTATAACCTATATCAAAAGTTCTTAACGAGAAGGAGAAAATACTTGAAGAATATAAGTTCGGATATTTTATATTGCCACATGGAAAAAGTTCATCAGCACAACCGCCACGATATCTTTTTCTTTAGGAGCTGTCGGTGAGTACAGTTTTTACTGTTCAATGAATATCTCTGAACAAATATGTCTTAAATTTAGTTTAAGCTAATAAAAGTATGTACGAGGGCAACGTGAAAAGTCCCCTAAAAATAGAACAGATGGCACTACAATCGAAAATCCCATGTGACATTTGTGATGTACCATCTTTAACTAGAACGCAATTTGCAGACTGATATACCATTCAGTTATGTTTAGACACCCATTGCAAGCAAGCAACCTCTCAGATTTTTGTAAACATGGAAAAAAGTGTATTTCGCGTCTTGATTAAACATTATTTCTTGCGTGGAGAAAAAAACATTACGCAAACCGAAACATCGCTTATCGTACATTATGGGGACTTTTCATCATCGATTGGAATGATTCACAAGTGGTTTACTGATTTTCGTTGTGCTAGTATGACCACAAAGGACGGCGAACGTTCTGGTCGTTCAATTTAAGTTACAAACTTCTTGACGCTTCTTTTGTGATGCTTGCTTGGTGCGTTACTTTCGTGACCCACTTACCGTATGCGCCTTCTCCACGCCTGCGCATTATATAAATAGAGTTAAAAAGATCCATAAACGTCAATGTTAAACAGTTATTTATTTTAATTTAATTTCTCAAGGGGAAACTCACAACTAAGACTTAGAAACATGTTACAAGTACTTAAAAGTTTGAATATAAAGTGAAGTTTAATACTATCATATAATTTATGTGTAGGTAAGTATAGTGGTTATACCGCGTATCGAGAAACCGGTGTAGAGGGCGCATAAGTTTAGGCATAAGGCCTTCTACCTCTATTTATATAATAACTCTACGAACGATTTCCACCAATCCCCACCTCGCGATAAAACGTATTCCATATTAAAAATGATTTATAAGATTCTTTCCCTAGTGCACATGACATTCAAGTGGAAACTTTCGAATTATCTCTTAATACTTCATCAAAACTCACCATCTGGCAAGCTCTATCAGTTTTTCAAATGGTTTCTCCCAGGTGTACATCTTAATTACTTGAATACCAGATATTATTTCATTCATTAGTAATATCCTTTGATCAGTCTTTGTGGCTATTTTGAACCTATAGGTTGCCGCTAATTTGCCATTATACACTGTAACAGAAAATATAACAATGGGAGTATATGAATGTTCGAACGAATTAGGTTGAGGAGGAAGAGGTAAAATGTGAGTTCGATTCTAAATCGAACTTTCACTTCGTGTTGCCTTTTGGGCCTAAATTGTAAGAGATGAGAGAGCCCACGACGTGGAATCGGAAGACGGACCATGGTAACTACAGCTAGTTACTAGAAGTTGAAAAATATAATAACATCTCATGTATTTGATTCACATAGAAGAAACCATAGTGCCATCGGGTTAATGTTCAGACCATCAATATCGCTCTGGCTCCTGGACTATTATCCTCATTCATTCACCTAGTGTTTGAAAAGACACGGAGTGTTTATAGCTGCACCTTTATCTGTATATAAAATGAATGGAATACGAGAATTTATTTTTCTATGTTTCCGATTCAAATACACATGAATGAAGACGTTTACATTGTGTGCACATGATAGTATAGTGAATTCTTTCGATATCATATTGGGAAAGCTTGAGTTTATTCTGCCTCGATGCCAGCAGCTTATTGTGTTTATGAACTCCTAATCGGTCAGCATTCGGCAAGAAACTGAGTTCAACCTTCAGTTCCTACTGATCTGCAATTTATTATCTTTACGGCATAAACAAATTATTGTATAGGTAAAAGTTCGAAAATGGTACGATCTCGACACATAAGATGGGCTAATACCTACTCATCATAATTTAGGATATAAAGAGATATGAAGAAATATATAATTTTTTTGTATACTTACTTTGTAGTGGTATGATGAGGAGTAGAAATCCTAGTCCTACAAGCGCAGTTAACCCAAGAAAAAAATATAATATCAAGGCATCAGCAATCAATTCTGAAGGTGCTATAACCAGAAGGCATAGTTCGAGCATGACGTAATCAAACATTCGAACATCATTCGATAACAATGTAACAATTTGTCCAGTCGAGGTATCGTTCATTGCATATTTTGATAATTTCAGGGTTTTTCTGTACATAAGAGAGCAAATGGCTACTCTGATTTTTATTCCTAATTGCTGCATACCCATCACATAAGTGTGTCCAGATATTGATGACATTAACGTCGTCAATATGATGGCAAATGTACAAATGTACGCTTCTGTCAAAGAAATACTTGAGTCATTTGGTTTATAGTAATTCAATACTCGCATTAATAAGAGGGGTTGAAGTAATCTAGAAATTATCAATAGGAAATAAATGACTGTTCATCTGGAATGAGAATCTCGATGCATAAATGCAAGATAGTACAAAAAAGTTATCATGAATGTGTGAAATTTGTAACGATGTGATTAGGAACTATTATGGCCTTCCAATTATTTATTTATACAATGAGAAATTATTATGAAAATAACGAGAACGAAGGTTGCCATAGAGTTATGATGATACCCAGCAGGTTAAAACAACTGTCAATTCTAAGCAACTTTGCTCACATGTTTTTGTGATCAGATCATTTTAATTGATGAATATTCATGATATTACTAGTTTTGAAGAAATATTCACAGATCCTATGTTAGAAGAGAAAAGTAGAATCTAAGTGAATTAACTCACATAATTATGTATTATAGGTATATATTGTATCTGGTAAAATTGAAAGTAATTCTAGTTCATGGTCCTAAATATAAGTAGCTCCGAAAATCGAAATTTAGAAAACATCTGTGATATTTAGATTGAGAAGTTCACAATTTGCAAAAGATTGGAAAGATTATACTTTGACTTTGATTTTTCTAAATAACTTTCGTGCAAAGCTTTCGGAACATAATAATTGATACTGAACGATTGTGCAAAGAATTGGCGTCCCTCTTTCGATTCATCTGTCACTCCTCTGTATTTCCTGTGGAGATGGTGGCAATTTACAAAGAGATCGATGAGCTTTCCATTCTTCCAAAGAAGGAAGAAATTTAAGAAATTATCTTGAAGACCTCACCGAAAAATTCCTTCACACTCCAACTCCACCGAAGGATACCTTCTCTTCTCTGAACAGGATTCACACTTAATGGAATACCATTTAGTTGAAGTGTCTCATAATCATCTGAAGACGTATTATCTGTTGAGGCCCAACTTAGCTTTTTTCAAATGATCTAGGTATAATAAGTGAACCTCGGTGCCTCATGGAACACGGGGCATTCCTCCTATACAATCAGTTTACGACTAGCAAAGCGTCGAACAATTATGCACTGCTCAAATATGTTGCCAGTTCATAGGATCAATGTTGTTTTACTATCCTTTGCAAAAAGCTAATCAGTAAGTTACGTTACAAGTTTAGTTAGTTCCCACTCGAGGGTGGAGTCAACCTCTTCAGGAATCGTTCGCATGGGGAAGCATGGTGAACACTCACAGCGGGAACAGCCCCTCTGGTAGATAGGTGAACACTTGGGGTGGGATCCTTTCCACTTGGTGACATGTCAATCGTTAACCCGAGGGAGCATGGTGAACACTCATGTGGGCACTGCTCTTTGGTGGCTTGGTGACCACTCGTCGGTGGGAACCGCTCTACTAGGTGACACGGGGTGCAAAGGATTCAGACTAGGCATTTAGGGACCGCCACGGCCCCCCTTTAATTAATAATAATAATATCTTTTCTCATGAATTTCACCTTTTTCTATATTGAGAGTCATGGATAGTACGGTCAAATGGTCGAAAAAACATTATTTTCTTTTTGCACATGGGGTCACAAGATCAGTCGAAACTAAAAATGGCTGCATCCTCTCCCCCTGACTTTTGCCGCCATCTTGCAAACTTCAAAATCGAGTTTTTCGTTTCCTATTGCCCACAAACAAAAACTTTCTAGACCAAAATGTAGAGGAAAAAATGTTGAACATTTTGTCACGAATTCGTATAGTTTATATTTGGTATAGGGAGAGCCGGCCCTGGAGCTACTACAATTTTCATTTGTTATCGGCCTGTAGAAGAATTCAAAAATTATACTTACTTGGCCGATAAACAGAAAACGTAATATACAGAAATATAACCACATATTTCTCCCTTAAAGATATGCCATAGCGCTTTTACCAATGAATTATTCTTAATTTTTACTTGATGATTCCAAGCATGCTGTAATCTGTTGCCCAACATGTGAGAATTGTGAGACTTGAGGGGCTTGTAGAGATCATCTTCTGTTAAGTCTCTTTTGTAGCCTTTGGAAAATATCGGTAATGTCCATCTGAAATTTCGACAATATATGAAATAACAGCTCATTCATTCGAATAACTTCACAAACTGCGAAATTTTTGAATCGCAATGAAATTAACATGGTAAAAAGTACATTTTGACATTTATTATATTTTGTAGTGGTGAGCTCTGCCTCTAAACTTTTTTCAAATAGCTATAGATCGAATTATCTAATCAGGATGACACATATGAACTCATTCTCATGACTTTCTCTATATCGTCACACCGAAAGTACTGGAAAAGCGATGTGACGTATTCAGAAACCAAATTTATTCGATCGCTCGTCTAATACTGTAATCAATGAAACGATTTTTCCATACATTTTTCTTCTATTGCACGTTTTCAAAATGCATTTTTAATAAATTTTAAATTAGGTTAATCTTCAGTTTGGGGTTTTTTCCTTGATTTGAAACAGATACATTACGTTTGAAGTATCCATTTGAAACTATTATTAATTTGACTGATTTGATCACATTGTCGCATGAAATAAACAGAAATGTTTCGATGGGTCCTTTTCCTAAATCGAGGAAAATAGTTGAAACTTCTGTTGATAACTTGTTACCACCAAAATTCCATATCCGGTACATTTATTAATTTCAATGAGGTTATGATCATAGTCAAAGAATAAACCAGGTCTGTTGGAGCTTCCCTTCTACTCTTTTTAAAATTCGAGTGCAAGCTGATTGGTCGTTTATTTCGTTTATTTTATGTTATTGACGACGACATAATATGATGTTGTTACGTGCCGGCGACGAGCCGTTGAGAGCAAGGCTGTGATTGAAGGAGCTAAGGGACGTCACCTAGCGCGAGAAACGATGGTAGGGAGGCTCGAACCGTTGATTGAAAGCTCAACTCTTTCAATCAACGCTCGAACTGACCTTTATACTTTGACTATGGTTATGATGATGCTAATGACTGTCAATTCCAACTCTTAACAACTGAAATACACTAGAGTTCCCGTATCGTTATTAGTCCAAGCAATAGACAGAAATGAGTGCAGAAATTAATACCTGGAAAAAAAATATGAGCGTATAGGAAATTGAATTTAAAGGTGAGTTTCTGGTAAATGCAACTCGATCTGAGATGGCGAACATAACCCAAAAAATTGGCCAAGTTGCAAAAAGTAGTTTTTCTTACATAATTAAAAAACCATAGCTCGGATCGGAAAAAGTTAGAGAAGAAAGTTGTAGGTATTAAATAGATCTATCGATTCGTCCTATAATAACCATATATATCATTCATACTCTCCGAGTTATATTGAAAAAACCGTTAAAAATCTGGCTATCGAGAAGTCGTTAACTATTACGTTTCCATATGTGTTGTTTCCTGTACATATAGCCCATGGCAAGCTAAGAGGGTACTTTTTTTCTTAATTTGAAATATTGACTATTTTTCAAAATATATCGATTTTTCGAAAAAAATACGCTATCATAAATTGGCTAGATCTTCTCAGGAAATGGTCCTGGAGTAACGATTTTGGGCTTATTTTCTTCATGAAGAGTTGTGCTATGATTTTATTGAAGGAACGTAGAGATTTTTGCAATTTTTAGGGTGAAAAAATGACTTTGAAAAAATTTCATCTTTTTTTAACATGTTTTTTTCGGATTAGTTTTACAATTTTACTTTTAGAAAAATGTCTTTGACGGAAATCGATTTCTAACATTTTTGTACGAATTGGCAAAAAAATATTTTTCACCTACGATCTTCTGGATCAGCGATAATTTTTTTATTTCAAAAAAATCTGTAATAAGCAATACACACTATACAGAAGTGTGTTTTATGGAGGTTAATGTTAAAAACCTACATTTTCAATGGAAAAATACTGGAATATGTTTCATTGATCCATAGTATTAGAAATTGAGTAACAAAGCTAAGCGTGCGCGGCTGCCGGAGCGTGAGGCGGAGTGGGGGAAGCATTGCGCGCTCGCACTGAAAACTGATTTCGTGCGTTCAAAGAAAATACGAATATCGTATTTATTTTCGCCTTAGAAGCAAAACAGACCTATTATTCATTTCCAGAACTGTATTTTCCGTCTAATACGTCATAGCAGCAGCATATTCCACAAGTGAACGATAGTGTACAATAATACAAGTTCTGTTCGAAGAGAATTGTGTGTTCTTGATAAAATTCTAGAAATTTTTATTTTCCAATTATTTGTTTGAATAATTTAGCGATTAGTCAATAGTATAATAGAAAACGTACGTGAAATCAAGTGACAAGTTATTGTTTTTTTTTGGTGAGTACTAATTCTATTAAATATAACGGTCTTGAATTTAGCCTCGAATATGTAGCATTTCTTCACGCCGTATCAGGCTATGATACAGTTTCTTCGATGTACAAATAAGGGAAGGTCAAATTATTAAAAATATTAAATTCTAATCCAGATTACCTTCAATTACTAAATGTTTTCTTTAAAGAAGTTTTCTTCGTGAAGAAATTGCTAGGAATATGTGCCAAATAATTTCTTTGCTATATGACAATGAGAAAGAAGCTTAATGAACATCGCTTAGAATCTTTTAAGCGATCCACATCTCGAGCTTCATTTCAATTAGAAAATCTTCCTCCTACTGAAGGAGCCGCCAGACAACATGCCTTCAGAGTTTACTTGCAATTGCAAGAATGGTTGGGCAACGATAAAGATATAACTCACTGGGGATGGAAAGTTGCAGATAATGTATCAATGCCAGTTTATACTGAGGAACCGTTGATACCGGAGGAAATCATGAAAAAAATATCATGTACCTGTGCTGTGAGCTGTAAAAAAAAATTTCTCAAATGAACGAGTATTTGCAAACAATGTGACTCAGCACAATGTGAAAACTTCGAAACTCCTGCTAACATCGAAATAAATGAAGAATCTCTTGACGCTTTCGACAATCTTCTTAACCAAAAGATCGAAGTAGAAGAAGAAGAAGAAGAAAATGAATTAGGAGGCAATTCTCCAATAAAGAAGAGAAAAATTCGAATACATCTTATTAATATAAGGCGTATAAGCTGTATACCGCTACTTTGATTGTAAGGATTGTATAAATATCTCATAATAATTTTGTAAATAAATGAAATTTCAAAATTATCTTAACTTGTTGTATTTATTTAATTTCGTATCAATAAAACATATTTACTGAAATAATTAAATAACTGTTAAAGAGATTCCCAGGCATAAAGTCAGTATGATTCCCTGAGCAAAAAAGTTGAGGTATAACATGGAAAATACTGTTTTGATAATAAATCGTAACTTGAATGACATAAAAAGTAAAACAAATTAGAAATGTAAAGAATAAATATTCCCGAGTCTATTTTAATTCTAAGGCAAAAATAAATACGATATTTTTGTACGTTATCCAGAAGCCGAAATATTGAAGATTTTGCAAGCACAAGCCACTTTGAACGCACGAAATCAGTTTTCGGTGCGAGAGCGCAATGCTTCCCCCACTCCGCCTCACACTCCGGCAGCCGTGCACGCTTAGGTTTGTTACTCAATTTCTAATACTATGGATCAATGAAACCTATCCCAGTATTTTTTCATTGTAAACGTAGGTATTTAACATTAACCTCCATAAAACACACTTCTGTATAATGTGTATTGTCTTACAGATTTTTTTGAAATAAAAAAATTATCGCTGGTCCAGAAGATCGTAGGTGAAAAATTTTTTTTGCCAATTCGTAAAAAAATGTTAGAAATCGATTTCCGTCAAAGACATTTTTCTAAAATTAAAATTGTAAAACTAATCTGAAAAAAACATGTTAACAAGAAGATGAAATTTTTTCACCCTAAAAATGAGAAAAATCTCTACGTTTCTTCAATAAAATTACAGCACAACTCTTCATGAAGAAAATAAGCCCAAAATCGTTACTCCAGGACCATTTCCTGAGAAGATCTAGTCAATTTATGAGAGCGTCTTTTTTTCGAAAAATCGATATATTTTGAAAAATAATCAATATTTCAAATTAAGAAAAAAAGTGATCTCTTAGCTTGCCATGGGCTATATGTACAGGAAACAATACATATGGAAACGTAATAGTTAAACTCTTCTCGATACCCCGACTTTTAACGGTTTTTTCAATATAACTTGAAAAGTATGAATGATATTGATAATAATTATGGGACGAATCGATAGATCTATTCGATACCTACTACTTTTTATTCAACTTTTTCCGATCCGAGCTATAGTTCTTTAATTATTTAAGAAAAACCCCTTTTTGCAACTTTGCCAATTTTTTAGGTTATGTTCGCGATTTCAGATCGAGTTTCATTTACCAGAAACTCACCTTTAAATTCAATTTCCTATACGCTCATACTTTTTCTTTCCAGGTATTAATTTCTGCACGCATTTCTGTCTATTGCTTGGACTATATAGAAGTCATACGCGACGCGGGTTAGACCATAGAGATCATATAGTATAGAGGAGTAAAGCCCCTATATAGCCTATGTATTTGTTGTGTGCCATGTTCAATCTTACGCGATGAGTTATCCGTACCCCACTCTGCGGTATTTTAACTCGTTGCCCGTACTCTCCTACAACCGCGCGTTTAGATGACCGCGTGTAATTATAGTTACTTTCATATTTCAAATTTATTTGAATATACCGTATAACCGTGTAATAGTAGTAAATAGAAGTACTATATCAATAATAAAAACTTGTGTTGTTTTAACAAATAGTATAAATAATGGTGATTGCTTGTTGTATTTGCAAACTTGCATAATAGATAAAAGGTAACGCTCGAACGTCCCCTTATAATGTCCGCGGAGTGGGGAACGGATAAGTTTTTGAAACCCTCGCGTTAAGACGGGGCTTTACTCCTCTATACTATATGATCTCTATGGTTTAGACAAAAAAGTTTTCCTTCACTGTCAAAACCTTGGTTTCATGCTAATTCGATTGTAGATACTTCTTCCATTCTACATTGATGCCATGACGTTTTTGATAAATTTGTTATAAATCTATTATATTTTTTTTGTAACCGCGTATTTAAGATGATATTAAGTATAATATTGTCTATCGTTTCCTTACCAACCTCAAAATAATAATGAGACTGAGGGATATTAGTAAGTATGGGCCGCTTGGGCCAGACAGTTTTATCAGATGTCGGTAAACATTGGCACTGTTTTATCGATCGTACACTACATTTAGTTCCTTCCCCCTTACGCCAATAGCTTCCCATTACAAGTATCTGTTTGAAGCAGATCAAACATGATCAGCGTTTTATCAGTTCTGATCAAGCTTGATCTTCGATTTACAGGTTTGATAATGTTTGATCTGATCTATATTGCAGATATCTGTAATGGGAGGCCTGGATTGATTGAAGATGGAGGAGTCAAAAGCTTGGTACGATTGGTAGAACAGTGCTAATTCTTACCTTCATATGATGGGACCACTTGGAACAAACCCAGTGGTCTGATATGTAGTCCTCAGTGGAACGATATTCGATTTTCAAGAGTCTTAGCTGAAGTCTACGTTAAATGTAAACACATCAACAAACTGTACATTCAATTTGTATAGGTATTTATCGTTGAAGAAAATGTTTGTGTTATATAATTGTTTCTCAAGCATTAGTGTTTTAGATGTTTCCCGTTCGTGCCAAAATATCTTGGTAGAACTTTGATTTACTGGAAATCTGTTATGGAAAAAAATTAACATCGCGATTGTGGGATCTCAGCCGATTCTGATGGTGCCATTTGTGTGTTGCAGGAAGGCGCTGTTGCGAAGTTGGTTATTTCGGACTACTGGAAATCTGATATGAAGATGTTTGGATATCATGCTGCTCAATCAGGTGAATTTAACTATGGTATTTTAAAATGCGTTGTTGCCAAGTTATGGACGTTGGAAATCAATTATTTGGAGAAGTTTTTTGGAAATTTTGGTAGAAGAGCATTAATGTAAATCTGCATCTTAAACAATAGGTGTAATTCACGGTTTTGTGAAATGCGCTGCTGCCAAATTTACAAGTGTAAATCATTGGAAGTCTGATGTGCGGATAGTTCAGAAATTGTCTTCTATATAATGAAATGAATGATGATTCTGTCTCTATTCACAAAATTATTTTCCTAAAGAATTAGCATTTTCTTGTGGGAATTTTGAAAATGCTTTTTTTTGGAAAAAAAAAATATTTTAAAATTTTATTTACAAATAATTTTATTGCAATTTTTTTTAAATTTTTTCTGTTTGAATGAATGAAATATATGTTTCCTTTTAATTTTAAATTTTTCATTTATAAATTTTTTTCGTTATAATTTAAATTTTAGAATAATTAAAATACATATTTATTCATATCAATAAATGAAGTTTTATTTGAATGAAATTTCAAAGGTATATCTTCATAATTTTTTAAACGTAATTTCAATATTGAATCTATCAAATTTTTATGGTTTTTGAATATAAAAAGTTTATTCATATTTGTAATGATAAATTTCGAACTAATTTGTAGGGAATTATTATTGTTGTCCCTTCTATAAAATAAAGGCCCACAATAGACTGTGCCAAAATTAAAATCAAGTAAATGAAGCCTTATCTGCTTTCTGATCGCCATCAGGAACAACTGGTCAAAGAAGGAAAAACTACTCAAACAAGGATCAACTACTCAAAGGAGAATCAACTGCTCTATTATGTTCCTTCTTTGAGAAAATCGAAGAATAGATGAAACCACGATCATAAAGCATATAAACCCGCGACGTTGTCGAGGGCTTGCAAGCTTTATGATCGTGACTTCATCTGTTCTTCGAATTTCTCAAAGAAGGTGCAACTGCTTGAAGTCCTTCTTTAAAATAGAAAAGCAGAAAAGGTAATGTCAAAGTTTAGAATGACGACGAGCGCGCTCCTTCCTATTACTATTTCATGTACGAACTCAAGTCCACTGCGGTTTGATTATACCTTTTTTCTTGGTGAATGCCTTTCATTCGTGAATGTGCTATTGTGCCTTTCGGCACCGGAATCTTGTAGGTGGTATTAACATTTGGCTTAGGGTGAATATGTATCTTTACGCAGTATTTTTTGCTGATTTGTTCGCATTCCAAATGTGCCCGGTCGGGATCTCCTCTTCAAAACATCGGTACGTCCCGAATGAAATAGTTATATCAGGTCGCGAGTTCTTCATGAAGCAGTTGAATCTCACATATAACTTGTTTCTTCCCATGGAAATGGACACGCCAACAAACTCTAAATTTGTAGTATGTCAGGCTCAAGCTACTGATTTATTCATTTGTGATTGGAATATGAATGCAGCAATGAATCCAGAACCTTAACATTTTCCGATGTTTCGCATTATTCATATACTCATCAACTTTCAAAATTTTCCCATGTTCGTAACTTGGCATATAGCGCATTACTGCAGAATGAGGAGTTTGAAGTAAGATGGCAAAATAGCCTTTCAACTAACTTAGCAGCAGCGCATTTTCTTAAAAGATAATTACACCAATTGATTGATATGAAGATTTATATTAAATCTCTACCAAATTCTCATAAATCTTTTTGAAATGATTTCCAGCATCCATAACTTGCCAAAAACGCAGTATCGCAGAGTTAAAATGAACAGCATGGTATTGGTATCCACCTCGAAGTATCTGCACAGCAGATTTCCAGTAATCGGAAGTGACCATACCGGCAACAGCGCATTTCCGCAAAACAAAATGGTACCATTAGAATCAGCTAAGGGCCCACAAAATAGCGATGTACCCCTTTTCTCACAACAGATTTCCAGTAAACCAAAGTTCAGCCGATTTCTTTTCTGCGCACGACTGCAGTTAATCAAACGACGCGAGTCTGTTACGTCTATTCCTACCTTTTCCCGTGTATCCAGAACTATGATGAAATTGAATACAATGACGGTGATAATCGAGAACTGGGTAATCAGTTTATTGAGATGTTAACAAGAATAAAATATGGAAAGAGCGATTTTAAAATTTCAATCTAAAGCATTGACAAAAACAGAGCAAACTTGACAGGTACCTTTTCGTGGAGTCCTGATAGCCATCTTTTATTTAAATGATTAATGTAATAGTAATATCTACAGAAAATTATTAAGTACTTACATGTAAAATAATTTCGATAAGAGACAAGCTCTTTCTTGAGGATTTTGTTTACTGTTTTCCACAGATCTTTTACTTTCCATTTGATGAAAATACTGCTGCACTAATACTTAAAATAACCTGTAAAAAATGTTGAAATCAAAAACGTTCCTGAATAAAATTCAAGAGATTGATATATTATTATAGCTACTCGATAATCGGTTCTCCATCTTTCAAACAATCACCTACGACAATTATTAGTGTTATTCTCAGTATTAACTACTATGATGAGCGTGATTGTTCAAACAAAATTGGAAAATGAGATACTCAGATGTGGTATATTCTGATATCCACAGGTATTAACTTTTTATTGTTGAAGAAAATCTTTTTGGAAATCCACATACTTAAGAGTTAATTTCCGCGCCTTTTCTGGACTAATCAACCATGTTCAATCTTTATCTCAGTCATCGTTTTCGAAAATCTATGAAAGTACTTTTGATATTAATGACGTTGGATTATATATTCACTTTCGCTGTCATAACATATTTTGATGCTCTAACATTTTGTCATAGCTGTCAACACTGGCGTTTGATGATGAAAAGTCATGTGACAATTGTGATAATTTATTTCATGGATGACTGATTCTTTTGTTTCTATTCAGTCTAATGGATATATAGAGGTCGCTTCTGTTACGATTAGGTAAACTTCGAATATTGCATTCGAAACCTATAACTTCCTGCGGATGCAGATGTAGGGAAAATCCTACATACGATTAAAAGATAAGTTGAATTCATTATGTTATGAACGACTTATTTATAATCATTCTATTTTAGTGTGTCGTATCTGCACATATTTTTACTCTTCTTATATATCGACTACACAAGAGGAGAGGAAAGCCTATCACGTTGGTAAAACATCAGGTGAGTCGGCGAGATATGGGAGGAGACAATCATTGAAATTTTTCTTAAGAGTTTGGAGGTTATAAGCACCAGGAAAGACTCCAAAGAGTGTCACCCCACCGAACGATAGTAAATAAAGTCTGTTAGGAAGGCGTTCGGCAAGCCTCGAGCATGACAATGAAGGGATAACCCGCCTGAGCTCTATACACGCTTTTAACTATCATGCATCAAATAGTCCAGGCAACGAACCGGAAAAAAAATATAGTAAGCTAGAATTTTATTTTTTTTTTCGCATTTTGTTCCTAATACCCCATAGATCATTCATGACTATCGAGACCGCGGGGGTCGGCCTTTCTACCCCCTCAAAACGGGGTTTCAACCCCTCAGAGGAGCATTCTTATAAAAACAGTCCAAAATTAATTAATTAAGAGCCGAAAATGACCCCTGGTATGTTTTTTGGGTAGTTGATCACTATTCCGCAGCTAGTTTCCTCGGAAAACTCCCTCCAGATGAGAAATTTGGGAAATTTATACAGGGTGAGTCACAACCCTGTGACAAGTATTTTCAAGAAGAAAAGGTCAATAAACATATGTCGTAGAAAGCTTCGTTTTTGAGATACAGGGTCTTGAAATTGAAGAAAAAATTTCGTTTTTTGCGAATATCTCCAGAACCGTTTATCGTACAGAAAACTGCTTCAGTGAGCTATTTCTACCCATAGTAAGCTATGTTCTGTGTGATAAAAATATTTTTTTGCTACTAATTGGTGAAGATTTTGAAGGGGTAGTGGGTGTTTTTCTCCCCAACCTCTACGCCACTGGAAGAAAAACTGTTTTGAGACAACCATCAGAACCGCCAATGTTTTCTACACAAAAAAGGTTTCACTTGGTTATAAGCTCTAAAGTTGACCGTTTCCGAAAAAAATCAACTTTTATATTGAAAAACATGGTCAATCCTTTGATTTTGTTACTTGTTCTACTCTCGAAAACGGTCAATTTTAGAGCTTATGACCAATAGTACCTTTTTTGTGTAGAAAACATTGGCGGTTCTAATGGTTGTCTCAAAACCGGTTTTTTTTCGGTGGCGTAGAAGTTGGGGAGAAAAACACCCACTACCGCTTCAAAATCTTCATCAATTATTAGTAAAAAAAAATTTTTTATCACACAGAACATAGCTTACTATGAGTAAAAAATGCTTACAAAAGCTGTTTTCTGTACGATAGACCGTTCCGGAGATATTCGCAAAAAACTAATTTTTTTTTTCAATTTCAACACCCTGTATCTCGAAAACGAAGCCTTCTACGACATATGTTTGTCGAACATTTCTTCTTAAAACACATGTTCTATCTCATGTTGCAGTTTGGCTACAAAAACTGACTCATCCTGTATACAGGGTGACATAGAAAAAAGTACCGTGCATAGTGTCAGGCGATAGATGACACTAAAATAAGAAAAAAAGTTCTGAATAACATATATGCTCAGACGCTTAGTTTTTGAGATACAGGGTGTTGCAGTTGAAACAAAAATTTCGTTTTTTGCCGATATCTCCGGAACCGTTCATCGTACAGAAAACAGCTTTTGCAAGCATTTTTTTTAGTCATAATTGGTGAAGATTTTGAAGGGGTAGTGCATGTTTTTTTTTCCAACTTCTATGCCACTGAAAGTAATACAGTTTTTCAGACAACCATTTGAACCGCCAATGTTTTCTACACAAAAAAGGTACTCCTAGTTATAAGCTCTAAAATTGACCATTTTCGAGAAAAATCAACTTTTATGTTGAAAAATATGGTAAATTTTTTGGTTTTGTTACTTGTTCTAACGTTTGAATAAATTTTGTTTAATTAGTAAGAATTTACCATGTTTTTCAACATAAAAGTTGACTAGAGGTCATTACTAGAGGTCATTTTTGCAACAAAATCATACTTTATCATTCATAACCGTCTCAGGAAAATCTCAAATTTCCCGAATTTTCCATCTGGAGAGACTTTTTTGGGAAAATTACAGCGGAATCGTGTTCAGCGACCCAAAATACCTACTATAGGTAATTTTTGCAACAAAATTATACTTTATTATTCACAAACGTCTCAGGAAAATCTCAAATTTCCCGAATTTTCTATCTGGAGAAACTTTTTTGGGATAAATTACAGCGAAATCGTGATCAGCCACCCAAAAAATCTACTAGAGTTCATTTTTGCAACAAAATTATAAGTTATATATTATATATAAATTTCCCAAATTTCCCATCTGGAGGGAGTTTTCCGAGAAAACTAGCCGTGAAATCGTGATCAGCGACCCAAAAAACATAGTAGGGGTCATTTTCGGCTCGTAATTCATTAATTTTGGACTGTTTTTGTAAGAACGCTCCTCTGAGGGGTTGAAACCCCGTTTAGAGGGAGTAGGAAGGTCGATCCCCGCGGTCTTGATAGTCATGAATGATCTATGGGGTATTAGGAACAAAATTCAAAAAAATTTTTGAGGTCACCATATTTTTTTTATGGCCTCTTTCCTGGCTTATTGCCTGGACTAAAATCTTGAAACTTCGGGAATGAATGGTGATAAAAATATAAAGAAGCACACAGTTCACATGAATGGTATATATAAATGAATAGACTGCTCGAGACTAACAAAAGGCGGGATATTTGAAACGGGAAGTGCAAGAAATAAACAGAGGCAGACATACGAAGAGATGGCTTGAAGGAATGAAACAACACTATACAGGGTGTATCAGGATATATGTAAAAAAAATTTATGTGTTATTCTATAACATATTTCTAACAAAAAAGTTCATATAATACATATTCCGATTTTCAACGGTTAACAAATAATTCGCTATTTTCTATTTTCTTATGAAAATATCACATTTCTATACAAAATGACCTCTTCCTACAATCAACAACGAATGTAGAAAAAATTGAATCATTCCAAATAGAAGAGCAATGAATAAGCTTTCATATGATATCTTATTTATCGCCGAAATGTTATTATTCTTATTATTTTTACGTCATAACATTTGGGTGTCACCTGATATTTGATGAAGTAGTGAAAATTCAAACCTCAAATACTCAATATTTTTTTCGAACAATATGAAAGATAACCATTGTCAAAATATCGCCAAAGATCAAGCTTTAGAATAGTATAAAAATTTCTATTATCGCACATTCAATGGCGAAGATATGGTGTTGAATGTAACTCAACATCAAGGTTTGTGAATCACTAAGTTTACTGTTATTCCTGATTTTGTTGTAGAGAAGTTGTACAGCAAGTTACAAACACAAGCTCATAGACTGGAAATTTTCCAGAAAATCTGAAAAACCTATACACAGCTTCCTATTATTCACCGTTCGACGGCTATTCCACGGCATACTAGTTTTCCTTTGTTTTCCTTAATTTTCATCCGATAATTATGAAATTCAACAATTCGAAAAGTGGTGAGTTTACTTATACTATTTTAACAATGATAAAAACAATAACAATGAGAAGTAGCACGTATTACAAAGTTTTCTCAAAGTGGCCACTATGTTGACGCAAACATGTGCCCTTCGCCGTCACCGCATAGCTCATTTATCTCCTCAATGATACGTTGCCTCAGTTCTTCCACCATGTGAATTTGGTTCTTGTAAACCTCCGCTTAAATGTAGCTCCAGGTTTAAAAATCGAGAGAGGTTTGAGGTCGGGTGACCCGGCAGGCCAGGAAACTGTTCCTACCCGACCAATCCATGTCGGATGTGTTTCCCTCAAATATCTGGGGACGTTTCGAGCAAAATGGGGTGGAGCTCCGTCATGCTATGATATCAGTGTCGCTCTTTTGTTCTACGTTAGAGAACACTGGCATTGTGTATTCTTAACAAGAAGATAAACGGGGCACAAGAACTAATGTAAGATATTTCTAACGTTTGCCTAATGCAAAACATTTTTGAAGTTTTATTTAATAATAATTACAGGAGTACGTACAATGTAGCGGTTATTCTAATGTACCTTCAATTCCAAATTAACACGGAGGAACAGCGGATCATCCAGAGAAAATGTTGTAATTTGTACTACTTCTAATTGTTATTGTTAAAATAGTATAAATGAATTCACTATTTCTATTCGAATTGTTGAATTTTATAATTATCGGATGAAAACTAAGTAAACTAGAGTAAATCTAGTATGCCATGGAATAGCAGTCGAACGGTTGATCATAGGAAGCTGTGAGTAGGTTTTTCAAATTCTCTGGAAAATGTCCAGTCTATGTGTGTATGTTGTAACTTGCTTTACAACTTCTCTAGAAGCAAAATTTGGAATTACAGTAAACTTGGTATTTCACAAACCTTGATTTTGGGTTACATTTGACACAATTCCTTTGATATTGTATGTGCGATGAAAAAAATTTTTAAACTATTCTAAAGCTCAATCTTAGGCGATATTTCGAGAACAGTTGCCTTCCGTATTTGTATTGAAAAAATATCGAGTATTTGACATTTGAATTTTCAAATGAAAATTTTCAAATTTATAAAATCTTATGACCTAAAAATAATAAAAATAATAACATTTCGGCAATATATATAGTATCATATAAAAGCTTATTTATTGCTCTTCTATTTGCAATAATTTACATTGTACATTCGTTGTTGATTGAAAGAAGAGGGCAATTCCATTGAAACTTGATATTTTCATAAAAAAATAGAATATAGCAAATTACTTGTTAACCGTTGAAAATCGGAATATGTATTATGAGAACTGTGTATCCTGATACACCGTATATATAGGAGGGGAGAAATGGGAAGAGGAAGGGAACAAAATAGGAAGAAATGGCAAAAGATATAGATGAGTCAACCAAGGGAAGCAACTCCACCTTACACTATACACCAGAAAGGGTAGAAGGATATGCAGATTAAGTATATAGAGAGAGAACTTAGGTTAGATCAAGTTAATCTAAATTCAAATTAACAAGTTTCTCAATTTCTATATACCTGCGACCCAATTTTCACATCTATAATACACACCTAAAATATACAGTTTACTTGTACTTCCATGAATTTTGATACCATAGTTGATTGGACAGATATTTTGTATCGAATATAAAATATAATGGGCGTAAAACATGGTATCAAAATACAGATAATAATTAGTAATCCGTTGGATATACACACACTTTTAATTATAGTTAAGAATGTAATGATACTCAAATAAATTTTGATCACATATCAATGACCTACCTGAATACAGTAATAGTTTAGTAGTTACATGGAAGAAAAACAAGAAAGTTCAGTTTTATATCGAAAAGACTGTTCACCCATAAAGGTGTTCCACTATATCGATGCCATTATATCAAGGATGTAAGTGAGAATCAAGTTTTATTTAATATTTCTACGTTAGAGAGAATGAAACTATGACAACAGGTACACTTATTCAACGAATGTTAACTTACCATTCGAATATAGATAAACTAAAAATTGTACTACAATTTAGTTATCACTTTTGAGCGATTATGGAACACTCGTTATTTGAAGTTGGGCTGCACTGTGAATGTTTTGAATGTGAGTGTACGTACGTTGTTTGCCAAGGAGTAAAGTTCTCTAAGAAGGTCAGAACTCGGTGAATCCCCTTTAAAATCATCGATATTTTATCACATATCCTGACAGAGAAATTAATATTTTCTGTCATTACCGATTAAATATGATTCAATCACATTTTACCAACCGGTGATCAATGAATTTGAGCAGTATTTACGTGTGAGTGAAACGCACCGTCGCGTCGATATCAATATTAGAATAGAGTTGAAAAGAAGTAACATGTAATACAATAACGCAGTGGCAGCTGATACTAAAGGGCACAAGGCACGTGCCCACCCAACCACCAAGATAAACACAAAGAAATTCGAATGTAAAGTATAGGAAATGAATGCATCAACCTCTTGATTTTTATTATATCAATGGATTTTGATGAAACCTTCTGCATTCGCTTCATTTTTTGATTAATAAAAAATGTCATCGTTTAGATTGTGGAGGTCACATTCCCTGTAATTGCTACAGGGGTTGATGGCACCCCATTTCGTATCTCGCTGAGTTCTCAACTGAAAGGATTAAAATTTATTTACAAGGGGTTTTAGGGGTCGCAGATTACGGATCTGAAAATTGAAAATTTCAAAATTCAAAATGGAGGCTTCGATACGGTGGTTTCAAATATAAAATTACATTTTCTAGCCTTACAGTTGATTTTAGAGAAAAACATGAGGAGTTAAAAAGTGTTTAGAAGTCCATTTTGGATGAGGATACCCTACTTTTAATATCATTCAACAAGCATCCCTTACCTGACTCGTTAATCACCCATACCCCGCATATCGGAAATCATAATAGAAATGGAAAATGCAGTCAGACCTTTGATTTTAGAGAAAAATTTCAAGATACAAAAAATGTTCTAAATTCATGTTTTTGTAGGAATTGGCATTTTCAATGACATTTACTACACCCCTCCACTTTCCCCCACCCCTATGATTTTAAATGCATTTTGTGGCAGTTCTATTGGCTTTAGGCAAAATTGACATTTTTTTTCCATATTTGTCACGAAAAATTCTTCATAAATTATAAAGTTCATATATAATACAAATTGTTGTGTATTGAGTTATTTGTATAATATAAATAAGTTTGTATGGTTACTTATATACCCCTTAACACACTAAGTGGGTTAACGTCCCGCTATTTTAGTCGGATTTCCGCATTGGGGAGGGGGGTGTAAATATTTTTGGTTTTTAGGATATTAAATATGAAGAGTCAAAAGTGTTTAGAATTCTATTTTGTACGAGGATACCCTATTTTCAATATCATTCATATGATATATTGACATTGAAAATGCCAATTCCTACAAAAACCTGGATTTAGAACATTTCTTGTATCTTGGAATCTTTCTCTTAAATCAAAGGCCTGACTATAGTTTCCATTTCTATTATGATTTCCGATATGCGGGGTGTGGGTGATTAACGAGTCGGGTAAGGCGTGGTTGTTTAAAAGTAGAATATCCTCATACAAAATGGAATTCTATACACTTTTTGACTCTTCATATTTTTCTCTAAAATCAACTGTAAGGCTAGAAAATGTAATTTTATATTTGAAATTGCCATTTTGTAGCCACTATTTTGAATTTTGAAACGTTTTCAACGGCCATTCGGTTGAGAACTCAGCGAGATACAAAATAGGGGTGCTATCAACCCCTGTAGCAATTACAGGGGGGTGCGACCGCCACACTCTAAACGATGACATTTTTTAATAATCGAAAATGGAGCGAATGCAGAAGGTTTCATTAAAATCCATCAATATAATAAAAATCAAGAGGTTTGGGTCATTTTACGCATTCATTTCCTCTACTAGTAATTCAATGCATTATTTTATTCTGCACGTCAGGCGACAGGCGCATGCAATTCTAACCCTCAAAACTATGTTCCGGGAACCTATTTAAGTATGATTCGGCTGACTACGGTTATTTTCTCCTTACCCGTTTATACCGTTGGTCTGTGCACAAAACAACGTATCTACAGTAAACGTCTGGCCTTCACAGTGTACAGTGTGTGAATTCAATCCGAAGACGTGAAGTTAATTGTGTGCAAAATCTTTAAAAAAAATCCGTTTTCCATTTCCAGTAACAAATAAACTATTTTGCTTTATGTGTTTCATTTTCAAGAAAGAGGTTAGTGCGTGGAATAAACAAGGGTTGAATGATTTAAAACACATCGCAGAGAGGTTAAGAAACATGAAAATTCCGTTTCTCTCATGAATGCATACCTGGATTTTAGGGTTCCAGGCAAAGTGAACAGTTAAACCGTGCATATTTGCGACATTGAATTAAGTATAACGAAGTTGTGGAAAAAAATCGTCATATTTTGCGCCGGTTAATTATGTGTATAAAATTTTGCGGTGCCTTTGAATTGGCGTACGAGGCCATGATGAGATATTGACGTCAGAAAATCCAGGTATTTATGTAGGCTTAATCAACTTTGCAGCTGAATTAGACGCTGTTTTCGCAATACATATGGAAGGTTTGGGTTCACAAGTGTTTAAAGGCGTCTCAAAAACTATTCAGAACGAATTGCTAGGTGCAATGTTGCAGATTTATAAGCAAGGATTCTTTCAAAGAATGTTTAGACAAAATTATTGACGAAGATGAGATTCAGTTATTACTAGTGAAGCAAATGGTTTATTGAAACATTCGAATTGCCCGGAATTTCTCTATTGCATGATTGAAAATATGTCATTTCATCATGCCACATGTTGAAATTTTATTTAATCAGACTCGAATGCTTGAGATTGACAGTGCTCAACTGCAAAAAGCAATTAAACAATTCCAACAACAAATTATCCCAATTAGAAATTCTACTGACACTGACAATCAAGAACGTAATAATGAAGAACCTGAAAAAAAAAACAAAAAAAGACAGGTGGAGATAACAGAGTTGTTATTGCAAAAGAAGTATGTGACACTATTTCAAGCCAAATAGGCGATTTTTTCTTGTGAACGCCCTCTTTCATAACTCATGACCTGCCAACGCAATAACGGATGTTGATTATAAGCTTTTCCTCTTTTCCATATGTTCATTTCAGAAGTTAACCCATCGTATATTGACGATTATTTATGACTAAGTCCATTCAATATATTATATTTTCAAATAATAATACATACTATAACCACTATTGAAAGTTCGATTTTCAATTATATGATAAATAAATGTTACTTAATTTCGCTAACACCATAGCTTCTTCAAAAAGATAAGTGGTGTTTCAAACTGGAGGCCAAGATTACGTGATTTTAATTCATTTGATTTTTTCAAAAAATTGATCAATTGAAGTTTTCATTACATTAAAAACAATTGTTCTAAGATATCTCAAAAATGTGTGTATTATTTCATTACCGGTTCTTTAATTACCTAGCTCTTCTTGAGCTACCTTGCAAACCTGATGCCACATGACACTAAAGGGACATTAGATAGAGGTATAGTTACCGTCTTAGCGGAATCAAACGTGCACTAAATAGAACTAATTTCGTAGAATTACTAGTAAAACTCCCCCCACTGTTTAGTACATACACATATTCATAGATAGTTCAATTTATATTTAATGAAAGTTGTAATATTCATCAATAGAAATCAATGAATTCAAAAAAACCTTGATCTCTTATTGAATCATCCTCCAGAACAGATTTCAACTAGTAGGTAATGTTGAAATACTACAATTAACTAAGCTCTTGGGAGCTTGATTGAAGCCTCACAATTCTACAAATTTTAATCGAATGTCTATTTATGGGTGTTGTTGAGTTTATGTAGAACGTATTGTAGTTGATGTGTATGAAGTGAGTCTGTCTATTTATGGGTGTTGTTGAGTTTATGTAGAACGTATTGTAGTTGATGTGTATGAAGTGAGTCTGTGTAAAACCCATCCTCATTTCGACTTGATAACACTGCGCGTTTCTAATTTGTAGCTTCTCATTTGTAGCTTCTCACACATGTTTTACATGAATAGGAATTGTAATATTGAATATAAGGATATATTCACTTTGTAATTGAATACAATTTGTTTGTACTAAGTAGATGAACACCGCGCGTTCTGCCTCAGGATATCCGGTCTCCACATTCGGTCTAGCTGTCGATGTGCATCCGGTGCATGAGCTCGTCCTTATCAGTTTTGAAAGGATGTAGGTGATAAGGATTTTATTTTATTTGTAAAGAGTATACAGGGTGTGTATAAAAAGTGTGTCACATGTACAGAGTCACGTGACTAACACATGACAGCATGGCGACCATAAGGACCAGCTGTCATGGCGGGCATAAGGACCAGCTGTCATGGCGACCATAAGGTACAGCTGTCATGGCGACCATAAGGTCCAGCTGTCATGGCGGGCATAAGGACCAGCTGTCATGGCGATCATAAGGTACAGCTGTCATGGCGACCATAAGGTCCAGCTGTCATGGCGGGCATAAGGACCAGCTGTCATGGCGACCATAAGGTACAGCTGTCATGGCGACCATAAGGTCCAGCTGTCATGGCGGGCATAAGGACCAGCTGTCATGGCGATCATAAGAACCAACTGTCATGGCGACCATAAGGACCAGCTGTCATGGCGATCATAAGAACCAACTGTCATGGCGACCATAAGGTCCAGCTGTCACGGTGGGCATAAGGACCAGCTGTCATGGCGACCATAAGAACCAGCTGTCATGGCGTCCATAAGGACCAGCTGTCATGGCGACCATAAGGACCAGCTGTCATGGCGTTCATAAGGACCAGCTGTCATGGCGGCCATCAAGTGACAGCTGTCATGGTAGACCTAAGGTACAGATTGCTTCGTAGAGATGTCGCCATCAAGTGACAGCTGTCATGGCGGACCTAAGGTACAGACTGCTTCCTGGAGGGGGGCTCCGCCACCTCTAGGAAGTAATCTGTACCTTCGGCCCAAAAGGTACAGATTGCTTCATGAAGATGTCATCACCACTGTCAAACATCATCATCATCAGGGTTAAACCGGGAGTGGGTTATATATTCGACACATTGTTACACCGGAAGTGGAACCGGAAGTGATCATTTTATTGCATATTCAGAATCTACGTGATGTGCTGAATAAGAATATACTATTTATATGTCGATCAGTTTGACCGATCTCTCGCGATAAGGATTTGAAATTTTCATTTTTTAAGTGGGGCTTCATGGGTATCAAATGAAAGGTCTTAACGCGTAGAATATGAATTTCAAACTTTTTTCAGAAAAACTCTCCTGGGGTACATGTAAATGAGGAAAAACCCGCAAGCGACTCGGAAGCGACTCGGAAGCGACTCGGAAGCGACTCGCAAGCGACTTGGAAGCGACTCGCATGCGACTCGCATGCGACTCGAAGTCGTTCATGATGTGTGTGTGTGTGTGTGTGTGTGTGTGTGTGTGTGTGTGTGTGTGTGTGTGTGTGTGTGTGTGTGTGTGTGTGTGTGTGTGTGTGTGTGTGTGTGTGTGTGTGTGTGTGTGTGTGTGTGTGTGTGTGTGTGTGTGTGTGTGTGTGTGTGTGTGTGTGTGTGTGTGTGTGTGTGTGTGTGTGTGTGTGTGTGTGTGTGTGTGTGTGTGTGTGTGTGTGTGTGTGTGTGTGTGTGTGTGTGTGTGTGTGTGTGTGTGTGTGTGTGTGTGTGTGTGTGTGTGTGTGTGTGTGTGTGTGTGTGTGTGTGTGTGTGTGTGTGTGTGTGTGTGTGTGTGTGTGTGTGTGTGTGTGTGTGTGTGTGTGTGTGTGTGTGTGTGTGTGTGTGTGTGTGTGTGTGTGTGTGTGTGTGTGTGTGTGTGTGTGTGTGTGTGTGTGTGTGTGTGTGTGTGTGTGTGTGTGTGTGTGTGTGTGTGTGTGTGTGTGTGTGTGTGTGTGTGTGTGTGTGTGTGTGTGTGTGTGTGTGTGTGTGTGTGTGTGTGTGTGTGTGTGTGTGTGTGTGTGTGTGTGTGTGTGTGTGTGTGTGTGTGTGTGTGTGTGTGTGTGTGTGTGTGTGTGTGTGTGTGTGTGTGTGTGTGTGTGTGTGTGTGTGTGTGTGTGTGTGTGTGTGTGTGTGTGTGTGTGTGTGTGTGTGTGTGTGTGTGTGTGTGTGTGTGTGTGTGTGTGTGTGTGTGTGTGTGTGTGTGTGTGTGTGTGTGTGTGTGTGTGTGTGTGTGTGTGTGTGTGTGTGTGTGTGTGTGTGTGTGTGTGTGTGTGTGTGTGTGTGTGTGTGTGTGTGTGTGTGTGTGTGTGTGTGTGTGTGTGTGTGTGTGTGTGTGTGTGTGTGTGTGTGTGTGTGTGTGTGTGTGTGTGTGTGTGTGTGTGTGTGTGTGTGTGTGTGTGTGTGTGTGTGTGTGTGTGTGTGTGTGTGTGTGTGTGTGTGTGTGTGTGTGTGTGTGTGTGTGTGTGTGTGTGTGTGTGTGTGTGTGTGTGTGTGTGTGTGTGTGTGTGTGTGTGTGTGTGTGTGTGTGTGTGTGTGTGTGTGTGTGTGTGTGTGTGTGTGTGTGTGTGTGTGTGTGTGTGTGTGTGTGTGTGTGTGTGTGTGTGTGTGTGTGTGTGTGTGTGTGTGTGTGTGTGTGTGTGTGTGTGTGTGTGTGTGTGTGTGTGTGTGTGTGTGTGTGTGTGTGTGTGTGTGTGTGTGTGTGTGTGTGTGTGTGTGTGTGTGTGTGTGTGTGTGTGTGTGTGTGTGTGTGTGTGTGTGTGTGTGTGTGTGTGTGTGTGTGTGTGTGTGTGTGTGTGTGTGTGTGTGTGTGTGTGTGTGTGTGTGTGTGTGTGTGTGTGTGTGTGTGTGTGTGTGTGTGTGTGTGTGTGTGTGTGTGTGTGTGTGTGTGTGTGTGTGTGTGTGTGTGTGTGTGTGTGTGTGTGTGTGTGTGTGTGTGTGTGTGTGTGTGTGTGTGTGTGTGTGTGTGTGTGTGTGTGTGTGTGTGTGTGTGTGTGTGTGTGTGTGGAAGGTGTATGAGAAATGAAATATCAAATATTAATAATATTTTTTATTTATTTTTAAGAAAAGTACATTTCATTTAGGTAGTATGATCGTGAGGAACCAATGTTGTAGGTTATCGACATGGTTGACTGCACACATATATTTCCCACCATCATTGTGATGATTTAGACAGCTCAGTCTGTTTGTAGGCTCGAATTTCCCCGTTTGACATAGGGTGTTGTCGAAACTGCATACATCTACGATTCGTGGAAAGATATCTAGCTCCTTACACTTATTCGCGAGAAATTCTGCTTTTTGATGACCTCGAACATATATAATGTCTGCTGCACACAGTAGAGTCAATCTTAGGATAGTATCAATTTCTCCATATTCCACATCACCCGATGTATATTCCAAACCATGACAAAAATGTTCCAAATACCAAGCGGATTTTCGGTCCTTCTCACTTAACATCGTTAGCGGTGTGGGCGGCTTAAACAACGAATAATGTCGTTTGAACCCAATTTGTATAGACATTTCTTTGGGGTGAAACACATCATCGATGATGAATCCCTGAATGTCAACCAATGCTATCCTCATGATGGCTCGTACTAAACTGATCGCTCATAGTCGTTAGACAGTAAGTTTTAGATTAGACTCTTCACTATTTCCGAGAGTGGGGAGTACTCCATCAAACAATCGTGAATGATGATACAATATGCTTTCGTATTGGCTGGAAATCCCTTATCTGCCTCGATTTCCAATCGCACATCAACAGTTGCAGATTTCACTGCTTCCTCCTGTTTCGAACAATCGATTATGTAGAGAGCGCGCTTTTTGAAACTGGTGTAATCTAACATTGGTTGTTTCACAGCAGTCGACGAGGAATTTGTATAGCTAGAGTAGAACTCTGTGTAGTTATGGTGAGCGAGCGCGAAATCATCCTTGGCAAAGTCCAAGTTCATTCGCTCGTTAGGGTAATATTCGCCGTTTAGAGATAAGCGAATACTTGTTATATCCAGATGATCAAATATTGTGGGGTTAGCCTTCACATTGTTTCGTTTGTCCGTTTGAAAGAATACTATGACATAGCGAGGTTTTTCAACTGCCGCACTAGTCTTGACCGCCCAAATTTCTCGTCGGGCCTCGCTTGTTATGGCAGGAAGCTCATGGTATTCCCACTTCCGGAATGGAATTAGGATGGGCGAATCACTCTTGATTGCTCGCAAGAGCTTTTCTCTAATTATATCGTTAGGATAGATATACTTCACTTTCAATTCCATGCTATCAATTAGGAATTTAACGGTGGTCGTGGCGGTTTCAATGTTAACGCAATCGTTATCGTTTCGAGCACGCACCAGTCGAATAGTCTGCCTACCAAATGTAATCATCGGGTAATCGTTGAAAATGTTGAATATATGCTTCAGCGGAATCAATAGACTGAATGATTTAGTTTCATGCAAAACTACGCTCTCAAGGGGGTACAACCAACTAGCGGTAGCCATATGCGTAGAAGCTGTAGGGGTGTAGCAGGTAAATGCTCGAACAGCGCTGACTATACCAGGATCTCGAACTGTTTCGATCTCCCTACCACTCTCAACGTACGAGCACGAGTCGAAAAGGAAGGCTCCATAATTCGGTAACAATATAACATTACCTCCACCCTTCTCTTCGATTTTTCCCTTGATCACCAATAGAGTATCCTTCATAGAAAAAAACGCGTCTACTTGATTTATTCCAAACTCCACGATGTCGCTGTTATTGAAGGCTTCAACGAACGGTGTAATCGATCTATACTCGGCTTTCCGAATCGACTCATCGAATTTCGGCTGCTGGTATAAATCGAAAATTGATGAGATAACATTGTTATCTCCACCATCAACATCTACACCACCAAACTTACGCTTATTAGGCATTTTATTTAAGGCGAAACCCTAAAGATTGTAGAACTAATCGGTTGGCTTTGGTGAGGGTTAGCTCTCGCACTTTCGGTGTTTTGTTGAAGACTGATGGATATGAAGCGTGTGAGGTTCTTTTATTACCCACAGCAACAACTAATCCCATATTCTGTTCTCAGACTTCTTGTAAATGTAGATGCAAAACACTTTCTTCACCTCGAAAATTTATCGGGTTCGAATGTTGATCTAGGGCGAGTACGGTGATGTTGGTAATTCCACCGATATCTGACACTGGTAAATATAGAGGATTCTTTGGACGTTCCACAATTCTATAGCCAGGATCGTCTGTGATGGGGAAGTCGTAGATCGTATGCGCAGGTCTATCTCGGTAGAAGGCTCCCACGGTAATGTTTGATTCGAATCGGATGTTGCTTACTTTTATAATGTTGACTGGTAAATCGGACATGTGGACCACGCCCTTTTTCAAGACTTTACGCGAGAACCCCAATATTTTGCCTAGGCTATCTTCCTCAACAAACGAAATGTCGTGGTTCTTATAGAATATCTCACACTTTAATGTATTGTTATTGGGCTTCAGCGAGAAGACATCTTCTTTCACGTTCAATTTTTTCCGAATTAATTCTTCAATGTCGGATAGTTCGTAGTTACCCGAAGGTATTTCGATTGTTTTCAAAGTCTTTCCATCGTCCTCCAAATAGTAAAATTTCTCGTTCTCGATATTCGGTATAGAGTTATAAGAAGTGAATCCTAACAAAGCCAAATAGTATCGCTTATCAGACTTCAACTCGATCGAATTCTGCGGTGTGAACGAGAATATATGGTTGGTGCTTGTTAGCGTGAATAACTGCGACATGATACTGATAAGAATTTATTGTAACATTTCTATTTATATTTGCACATTAATATATGGAATAAGTATGATCGCATAAAGTATGGATCGTCTCTGCACACTTCTTCAATCAACACCTGCTTCTCATGATGCGTTATTCCCTCGGTCTCCATGACCTTCGATATCTGTTCAGATAAACATTGCGAACATAGTTTGCGAGGAGGTGGCAGACAATCACAATCTTCGTCGATATGTTCCGTACACCTCATATGACGGTAAAGGGTGTTCAACATATATTTCGGAACTTCATTCTGATTGAGAGACACCAAATCCAAATGTTTTAGAATGTATTCCATCGGGAGAAATAATAAGTCTCTTTTGCTTAGTTCGCTCGAAGGTTTTTCTATTGCTTTTATTAGATTATCATATACGTATCGGATGATTGCATGCATTCCAGGTCTTTGAATATAAACAGAAAGTTGTTGCATAATCTTTCCGATAAATTTATCGTATGATTCAGACATGACTGCTCACTCTAGATGTTTACGTAGAACTGAGGAATTTCAAACATAAATGTCCACAAATCACCTGATCATACTTTTGATAAGCGTCGTTATTATAGAAAATTCTAACCCCACCACCACCACCACCCAAATATCGAACTAGTTCCTTGGGTGGTTTTAAATTTCCAAAAGAGTCAAAGTATTCCACTTGGTTATTTATTTTTCTAAAGGCCACCCAATGAGTACCGCTGTTTTTGATCGAATCCAAATTCAAAATGGCACATTCTTGCCTCCAAGGACGTTTCCTAGGTAAATTGTCTCGCATAAAGACACCACGAAAATGAGGTATTTTCATTTTTTTCGCGAAACGCACCAAATCCACATCATACAACGGTCTATTGGGTAGCTCTATTGGAAGTTTTTTTGTTGTTTCTTCAAAAACAACCCAAATCCACCTTTCGCATTCTTCCGCAAGTATAATCCTTTACCTAACGATTCCATAGCTGCATGATGACGCTGATCCTCTTCAAGCTTCTTTTTGGCGTTTCTAGCATTGACTACTGTATTAGCGATGGCACTTGCACCACCAGCCACAGACCCTAAGGCCCTCAGCGCCCCCAAAATAGGTAGTAATAACGGGAGGAATCCTCCAGATTTCGGCAGGGGTATTATGCGTGGTACTTTAACACGCTTCTTACCTCCGACTCGCTTAATAGCTATTCGTGCAGCTTTCAATGCATTCATAGCAGACTTTCGCAACGACGCAGACGGTTCCATAGACTTGGAAATATTTCCCACGATATCTTTCCGAAAGCAACATCCTCCACGACGACCACCACGTTTCTTAAGACCCATTCCTAGTTTACGTTCAACTTTCATTCCCCCAGTAACCAATAGACTAGCTAGTCTTTCGCCGGCCTTAGCGTCCTTAGATTTAACACGCTGCCAAGCTGCGTCCTCTAATATTTTATCGGCCTTATGACGATCTTCTAGAGATTTGTGCTGGGAATAAGCTATGTCGTGTTCGCGACAGGCCGAATCCAACGGATTAACACCTTTATCGCCACGCGGAAGTCGCTTCTGTAGCTTAGTACCAGGTCCACAGAATTGATACGATGGAATATGTACTTCGAACGGGAGACTGTTTATGAGCGAATTTAACAGACCTTCACCCTGATAGATCAACATTGATACTGAGCTCGCGATCTCCAAACGTTTCTATTTATAAAAGCAATCATCAGATTCAAACTACCTCACAATATGAAGACCGTTCAACAAGAGCAGACACTGCCCATCGAAAATTTAGACCTTGGGTCGGCGACTACTAATCGCATAGGTGAACATGGTAAATTGTTACCCGACTCTTTTCGCGCTATAATTTGTGGACCTAGTGGGTGTGGTTAAACGAACGTGATGTTATCGCTATTATTTAATCCAAATGGGGCAAAGTTCAAAAACGTCTACGTATACTCAAAGTCGTTGTATCAGCCCAAGTATCAACTGTTGCAGGAAGTTTTAGATCGAGTTAAAGGTGTCGGCTATTTTCCCTATAAGGACAACGAGGAAATAATAAGCCCGAACGAGGCTAAAGCTAATTCCATATTCCTTTTTGATGACATCGCGTGCGAGGGCCAACAAAAAATTCGAGAATACTATTCCATGTGTAGACATAAGAATATCGATGCGGCATATCTGTGCCAAACGTACTCGAAAATACCGAAACAATTGATTCGCGACAATTGTAATTTGATCGTTCTTTTTAAGCAGGACGAGATCAATTTGAAGCATGTATTTGATGAGCACGTATCGCCTGACGTCGATTTCAATCAGTTCAAGAAGATGTGCGCCATGTGCTGGACGGATAATTTCGGAACTTTGGTCATTGCAAAGGATTTCGACTTGAACGATGGTAGATACCGCAAAGGTTTCGACGTATATATAAAAACGTGAATTGTTAATTTTAGTCCAAATACAAGATGGACGCCGATCAGTTAGCACGTAAGCGAAAAATCTTCGAATTGAGTAAGTCTATAAGGAAGAAATATTTGGCCTTGAAGCTAGGTAAATCTGAAGAAGACGAATCAATAGAACAACTGTTCAAACCTATCGCCACACCATTGAAAGCGATCGTTAAAAAAATTAAACATCATACTGCGCAGTTAATGAAAAAAGAAATAAAATTAGAACCTAAAGATAACGATGACGAAGAAGAAGAAGAAGAAGAGGGGGAGGGGCGAGAGGAGGATGACGCGTTCGATGATGCTATGACTGAGATTGAACCTTCACTCGCACATTACCCACCACAAGTTCGTAAATACGTGCAAGAGCATTGGGAAAACAACAAGAAAATCGATAAAGTATATGGACCTGTTTATGATGCGAGCTCTGCCGGTTGGATTCTAGGTGTTAAAAAGATAATATTCGGGGAGAATATCGAAACTGCAGGATATAGCGCAAAGGGAACACCTGGATTGTACGATCTCATATTCTACAAAACACCCACAAAATTCACGAATAACGATCGAGCAGCATACAAAGAAATTTTGAGGTTAACAAATGCACATAAAAATGTTAATGGTCGTTTGAAGGGTACCAGTGCGATAAAGTACATGTCCATAATTAAACCTATGTTTAGACCAGCCTCTGTATCGTCGTCGGAGACGACTTCGACAGCAGCAGCAAGCGGTAGCGGTTTACATTTAACATACAACAAGAAGCCTATGGAATATATTTTTTGGGATGATCCAAACGAGCTGGTGGACCGACTAAAACTACTGATGGCATCACAACAAGCTGGAAATACTTCGCACGATAATGAAATTGTTGCTATAATAAATGAACTAAGAGAGGCAAACATCATATATTAGTACTGGATACTTCAACCCAACACCATTTATATAATGAGTCTTGATAAGTTCGGTAGACGATCAGCGTTGTCGGGTGATAGCATCGTCGACGTTTTTAAACGCAGATCGATGTTTATGAACATTTTAAGGCATACGCCCGAAGGTGATGTAGATATGGAAAATTTGAAAATTTGTAATGTGAAAATACCTATCTCGGATAATGATGTTGCAAACAAAGCATATGTAGATAACACTATCACTAGAGTGAATGCGAATTTAAGTGAAGTTTTGGTAAAGTATGCAGCCATTCATATAAACGTCAATAACATCACGAATTCCTCAATTCCAAGTTTAACACGATTAATAGATGCACTTCGCGAAGATTTGAAGATCCTTTATACCGAAATACAGTCATACAAAAATCAAAGTGATGTCAACTCTACAGCTATAAAACAGAGTATACATAATGAGGGTGGGTACCTTCACATCGAAAATAAAAAATTCACAGACTCTCTGATTGCTTCTACAACACAAAATAGAATTAAAATTGAAAAACTTGTAGATGGTATGATAGCATCGTTCAAAACTAATAAAGCAAATGAGGCAAATCTTGAAAAATTATTGAAGAAAATACGTGAAGACTATAAAACACTTGTTAGTAACGACCAAGAAAACAGTTCGAAATATAACGACCTATTCGATAGTATACAGACCATCAATAGTAAACTTATAACCATAGAATTGGACTATAAAACGCTTAGTAGTATTGAGCAGACATCTAGATCGAATTATGCCACCGTAAACCAAAGTATACAGGACATTAGAAGCGAAATATCGAAAATTGAACAAATAGACATAGGTATCAGACTGGCTGGCGTAGAAAAAAAACTATCCACATTTCTACAGATACCTCCATATCATCCTTATAAAAGAGCTACTACCACCTCCCCACCACCACAAAAGTTATTAGCTCCGACAACACCGATCGACCCAAAAAAATGATGAAGGGTAAAGCGCAGGTGGTTGATGAGCTTCATAAGCCTGTTCGAAAGAATTTTAAACGTCGCAGAACAATCATAAATGGCTTGGATGACTTGTGGCAAATGGATCTTGCCGAAATGGGTAATTATGCGGGGCGAAAATCGTGGATTTAAATACATTTTGGTGGTGATCGATTGCTTCTCGAAATTTCTGTGGACACGCCCGCTGAAAACGAAATCAGCCGAAGAGGTTCGGAAAGCGGTCAGTTCTATATTGCTAGAAGGACCACATCGTACGCCTAGGAACCTACAAAGCGATCAGGGAAAAGAATTCTTCAACAGGCACTTTGACGAGCTAATGAAAAAACATAAAATCAACCATTATAATACGTATTCTGTGAAGAAAGCCGCCATTGCTGAACGCGTCATTCGAACGTTGAAAGAAGCGATCTACAAGCAATTCAGTCTGAGTGGGAAATACAAATGGGTGGATACACTCCCTGAAGTCACCGAAAAATATAATCATCGTAAACATAGAACTATAAAAATGGCTCCGTTTAAGGTTACGAAACAGAATGAAAGTCGCATATTGAAGCAATCTTACTCACACATTAAGTTGGCCCTACCTCACAAATACCACGTAGGGGATATTGTGCGAATAAGTAAAGCTAAACATATTTTTGAGAAGGGATTTACGCCCAATTGGAGTGCGGAATTATTTAAAATCATTAAAGTTAAAATTACCAACCCGGTCACATATCTACTAGAAGATATGACCAACGCACCAATCAGCGGCTGTTTCTACGAGGAAGAATTACAGAAAACCAAACAGCCAGATGTTTATTTGATCGAGAAGGTGCTTCGAAAAAAGGGTGATAAAATGTATGTAAAATGGTACGGTATAAAAGAGAAAAGTTGGATTGAAAATTCTGATGTTGTATAATGTACTGCTGCTGCGCATGTCTTCCTAATAAAATATTTGACTGGTGGTTCAACCCAGTGGAAGTCAAATAATCGAATCAGTCTGCGTGAAAATGTCTTTGCAATTATAGAACAGTTTTGTTCATAATGTACTTACCACCGTGTACGATGCAAAACAATTTATAAGTGTAGCATGTCCTCCAAATTTGATGGAAACCCTTGAAGAATTACAATTACCATCTAAAAATTGGATAATCGCCGGAGAATTTGTAACGTTCGTTATTGGGGCTGTGAAGGAATGTGGTTATGTGGATATTTTCTATTTTGGGGGAGATTTCAACCCACCCGAAAACGATTGGGAGATAATTGATATGAATGTTGAAGGCTACTTTATATACGAAAATAGATGGAAGAAATTTATATTACATCAAATTCCTGGTATAACCCCAAGACCTCAGTCCTATATACTTGATTGTTTCAAAGTGCTACATGAAATTCATGTTGATTTTTATCGGATCGCGCTTCTGCCTTACCGCTGTGAAATAATGGATCTACGAGGGATTCGTAGAGGAACTTCTAATAAAACTTTCTTCTTTGACTCATACATAGTCGATGGACTACGCAACCAACACCACAAATTTTCTCCTCCCCCCACACTTCAAATTTTATGCTTCGATGTTCTCATCCAAACTTCCAATCAAATCAAAGAAATATGCTGCTAATGACCTGCGCATGTGCAAGTAAATATTTTGTGAGCGAGGGTTAGGTTCTGGTGAATCGAACAATCCAGAACAGTTTTAATAAGATGTTGCCCCAGGCTAGTGTTGATGAAGATAGCAGCAGCAGCAGCAACTGTTCTGAGTTGGATCATATTTTAGAAGAGTTCGAGATGAAGGCAAAAGATGAACCATTCCTATTGATGAATACAACGTACCCGTTGGTGGGGGCAAGTTATGAAATCAAATGTGGATTGAGTCCTGTACGAACCTTCTCACCTACAATCTCACTCGTTCAATACGTTCAAAATTACAAACTCAGCTTTAGCCTGCTAGAATGGATCGATTTAATCGATATTCTTCGAGTGAAAATCATTGAGTTCTGCGCAAGTTTACGATCAGATTTCGATGCTACACCCATATTATCGGATGAATACTGCCAAATAGTCCAACTTGTGTACTCCAATAATGTTAAATTACTTCAAGTTACAAAGCATAATATCCATGTGTGGTTGTGCGAGGAAGATGTTCGGGAAATTATTCGAATCAACGATGGAGTGCTATTGCATCGAGTGTCTTTTCTCGAACATTTTGGATTTTCCACATACTATCATAATGTTATTGATATGATTAAAAGTATGAGAGACCCACAGCAGCAGCAGCAGCCCGATGAAATGACCCTCTTGTATTGTTTCATCGGTATTTCGCTCGACTGTTTATTAAGCAATACACTTAGAGAAATGTTATTTTTCTATAAGAATGAAGTTCTGTATGATTTAGAACAATAAAAGAATTGATGCTATTATTTTTGGTTTTATTAAAACATCCAAATTTCCACATAAAATATTTATTTAGATAAAAAATACTTGGAAAAAAAAAAAAAAGTACACATATATAAAAAATACTTGGAAAAAAGTACACATATATAATATAATATAATATAATATAATATAATATAATAATAATAATAACTTAACCTATAATTTTTGAAACAAAAATACATATATCTTTTATAATTGAAAAAAAATAATTTAATTCTAACCTAAAGAATAATGACCATAAGGTAGGGTGCTTGTTTGTCCCCCAATATTACCCTTTTATCATCAAAGGGGCTCAAACAGATTTTATTTTGATCTATGGTATAAAGCTTTAAGTCGAAAGAGCGGATAGATCTCTGCACGCGATACATTTCTATGTTCTCTTCCAAACATCTAACATAGTCTTCGAACGTTATCGTATTTCGTAAGACATACTCGCGCACCCCTTTGGCTTTCTTTGTGACGTCACTAGCGTCATGATTTTGGACAGTGAAGCTGTACATTTTTGCCCGCAAACCGACGAACTTATCCATGAGGAGGCCTTTATTCTCGTCCTTCATTAAGCCTACTACCTTCTTATTAACCAGGGGAATCTTAAAGAGGTTGTTTAGGGCATAATCACTAGTGTAAAATTTTTCAATATTCTTATTTATAATTGTCTCATAAATGTCATCGTTCGTTATAATGTGGTAAATCAAACTGTCAGTATCAGTGTAACATAATCGCATCAATCCGGGGTCTTTATATAATTTTAACATGAAGCCATAATGAAAATTGTAAACACAGGTTTTGGAAATGTCCAAAATGGACATCCCCACATGAATGGGTTTGTTAAATAGGACTTCTAATTTATTCTGTTCTATGGCTACCAAATTCTCCTCAAATATCTTACTGCTATTGAAATTAGGTTGTGAAATATAATAGCGAGCCCCATAGGGTCCATACCATTTATTAACTAATCTAACTAGTCTATGCTTTCGTACATTTTCCATAGATTTACCGAAAATTGCGTTGATCAGCAACTTGAAGAGAGCTATTTCAAACGCATTCTTAGAAGCTGCCCTCAATCTAGTGTTAAGATCTATGTACGCTTTAAGCCATGGGGCTTGCTTAAATTTTAAAATCCTATGGACTTTTTTCAGCACCATCCCCAGCGCCAAACATTGTTTTAAATTTCGATAGTGAATGATATATTTAGTTTTATTGTGGAGAGTTGTTAGTAATTTAGGTAATTTGCTGTTGGGTGGTGCTGTATGTGTCGGACAAAGAGGAAGATCTTTGTGTAGATCATGTAGTTCCGGTGGGTATTCTAAATCGACTTCCAATATGTAACCAATTGGACTTTCGTCTGAGACGTTTCTGACGTCTACATCATCGAGGTTTTCAACCCACTCGAACCCATCATAGGGTAAATATTGAATCATAGCCCACCCATATAGATTGCATACATCGAAATACATGAGATAACTTGTCTCTTTTTCGGAGTCATGATTATTCATGTATTTATTATTAGCCTTTGCAAATCGATTACTGCATTGACTCACACCTCCACGAATTCCCTTCTCCACAAATAAGACCATATCGATGTCTTTCAAATATTGTAAAGACACATTTGTATATTTCAACATACAGTCCCACGTGAAGGAGGGAACCGTGAAATAGTGGGCCGGATCTAAAGCAAAAAGATCTATACATTTGCTGCGGGAATTCTCAAATACATCTGCCAATAATAAAACATCTGTTTTCAAATATAAATCTGAATAATCACCTAAATTTCTACAATTAAAACTAGTCCAAATTGTTTGAGCATGCCTATAATCATCCTCACTTATCGATTCGTCGCGTAATTTATTAAAAAATTTCTCTATTGGAGGAAGATTTTCCTCGTTCAATTTACCCCAATCATCTAAGTGCTCATAGGGAAATACTCCCTTACGAGTTAATAATTTAAATTTTTCATCGGATAAGTGCGCAAACTCGCTTTTTAGAATACTCAAGTCACCCACATTCAAATATGAGACTAATTTATCTAAACTTGAATCTAAAAACCTACATGAATCTATGAAACGGAATTTAACCACAGAATTTTTGGTGCTTCTAGTGAAACTTATATACTTCTCTTTATTGATGGGGAGTACTTGAATATTCTGCTTGGACGTTTTGGCAATATCTCGAATCAGCAAAAACATATCATACCCGCTGAGGTTATGAGCCACAACAGGTACTACGAATCGATACTGGAAGGCTCTCAACTCCTTGGGGAGGACAATTCTACAAATTCTAGTTTCGAGCAAGATTTTCCTGTCCCGATGGTCTCTTCCCCTCGATATATTAGGGCTGTGTTCTGTCCTTTATTAATGTCCTCGATGAGGGGGAGAAGTGTTGCTGTGAGTCGTTTCGGCAGGAAAACCGATAGTTCTCCTTCCAATTCAGCCAAAATAGCCTCCCCAAATTTAGAATTTACAATTTTCAAATTAAAAATTGAATAGGGCACATCCAATTTCAACTCAGCAATTTTTGTTGATGTTGCCCTCTGCAAGAGAGAGATGCGGTTCAATTTTGTGAAATCCATTTTTTAAATTATTTTTAAATCTAAAACAAATCAGTGGAAGTTAGAAGTGAGTGAAGAATTGTTTTTTGTGTGTTGAATTTACCCCGCCAAATTGAATAAAAGAAAATTAATAAATACCCTCAAATTATTATTAATATTTACCCAATCAAATTGTATGAAAAGAAGATCAATAAATACTTTCAAAAAGTTAAAGTTTAGCCTGCACAGTTTCAAGAAAAGCAAAATAAATATTCCCTACATAGAAATTAACTCTACATATGAAAACAATATTCAAGTCAATAAATAAACTCACCTTGATTTAAGCACTCACAAAACACGTCTAGTCATTTCTGAAGCTAGTAGAATAATGATTTGATAATGGTATGAGGTATGCGCACATCGAGTTTTATAGGAACTTCTTATCACTTTCCCGTTATGTTCACACGGTATGCATGATGTCTCGTCGCCTGTTATATCATGATAATAAGTTAACTGTAACCACAAGCAGGAAGTCTCGGTCGACTGTTATATTCATATTGGTAAGATCTACAACCACAAGCAGGATGTTACATTCTATTTGAAATCGCGTGATTGCAGAAACTTCCTTGAAATATTTATCCGCATATATTTTTTCCTCAACCGATAACAACTTTATCATTTTTCCTGGGAACTAATTTAATTCGTAGGACTTTGGATTAAATATTGTGTGTATAAAACTCTAGGTACTTCATACGGAAAAAATAGTATCCTTGTAAGTGTTGTGTGACATAGTGAAAATGGGAAAATTTGACGATTATGTTCAAGAGTTGACCAACAGGTTGGATATATTTACGAAAACGCAAGTGCGCCGGTGGATGATTGACAAGTAAGTTGTTCTATTTCATTTCAATCTCACTATATATCATAAGTGCATTAATTTGTTTTTAGTGATTATTCTGAGGAGGAAATTAAACAAAAATTGATGCATCTCGATCAATTGGCGGTAGCTGATGATGCGGAAGATTTATTTCCTGAATTGGGCGGGTCTCCAGAAATAATTGCCCAAACGTATGTTTTTTAATTTTTATATGATATTTCTATTACTAAATTACTCTCATTTCCATCAGACGTCCAGAGATTCAATCATCAGAGTCGCAGTCATCGCCTCCCCCGCTGGATATGCATGATATAGTGTAGGTGGTTTTTTCTATTGTGAAATATTTGCTACTAATTTTTAATAATTACAGATTAAACGAACTACCTACCCAACTTCCCTATGATACCCCACCGTCTTCAGCGAGCTCTCCAGGCATTTTGTATGTATTCGTATTAAGTCTAGAATTATTTCAATTCTAATTGTACTTTCCCGATAGCTCAATCGATGATTTGGTCACCCCAAGACCTGCACCTTCACCGACACCTCCTCCACAGCAGCAGCAGATTTACGAGGGATTTTGCATCCATGCTTTCCGCCACTACTTGGCGGAGCTGATGTTTGAAGTATGTTTACCTCATGCTGATGTTTTTTTTATTATTTAATGAGTACCCTTGTTTTATTCATAATTACAGATGTCACAACTGCGGGTTTTGGAGGGGTGCAGGTATTTGGTTTCACCCCTAGATGGAGAATGTTCCCTGGTGGTGGGGTTACCTCGCGATTTAAATCGCTTGAAAGAAAAAGTGAGTGAATCAAACACACACTATTATTATTGTATTCATTATTTATCAACTAAAGTTATTTTTCTTTGTTTTCGCAGATGGTTGAAATGCGCCTAGCTCGGGGTATGGCCTTTTTTGTCGAGTTTTTAGGGAATAATTTTTAGATTTAGGTGTTTATATTGTATATATTTTAGGGAATTTTTGTAAAATAATTTTTGTGTGTGTATTCAAGAATAAAAAGTTAAAAGTTAAATGTTTGTATCTAACTGATTCCCTATCTCCTATTCAAAATCAAACGACAGCAATACCTTTCATTATTTATTATTAATATGTTTCTTTACATTTTTAATGAGGATTTTCAGTAGTAAAACTGATAATGCACTAAGATTGAAACATTGCATAGCATAGATTTCATTTTCTTTCTGTGGTGGTGGTGGTGGTGGTTGAGATGTTGATGGTTGAGCTTCAGATACATTGCTTTGACAATTGATTGCTGCTGCCACCACAGGTGTTGGGACTATAGTTTGATGCCAATTCACCACGTCCCCCTCACTACCATCATGGAATAATAACTTGAGTTTATAGTTGAAAGTTGCTAACATCCTTTTAGGAATAACGTATGAGAATACCTCTAGGTGATTTTCATTAACTAATTGATGGTCCATAGGCTGCCATTCAGTTCGATTACATTCCTTCTCTGCGAAGGCATCCTTGTTGGGACATATATAAATTCGATTCACTTGAAGTGGTACGTTTGTATATAGGACCCCATTCAATATTGCTGTTAGGATTATGAAATTTGATTTCCGCACAGCCATCTCCACCACTTATACTCAAATTGCCTAGTTGATTTATAGTTAACTTTTTATCTTCGTAAAATTTTATGTCTTTATTCAGTGCTACTAATTTCATATGGAATTCAAGCAGTTTACGTGCGTATTCTTCCGAAGACATATCAATACTGGTTAGTTCGGTGGAGTGCCGCCCATACCCATTTTTTGAAACCCTCGTAACATATCCAGATGGGCATCTTCCTTTGTAACATATTCAAACAATTTCCAGCTGTTTACACTGCAGCACATAGAATTATTGCTGGTAGAGTGATGAAGGCAGATATATCTACAGTTTTCTCGAACAAATTGTGGGCAGCTGCCTTTCAAATTCAACACTTTCACCTGACGATCTAACCCCAATTTTTTGAGAATCTTCACTATGAATTTGGCTTTGCCCACACCACTAACGTATATGATGCTATTTGGATCAATATTTTCCTTGAAAATTTCCTCCATCCGAATATAGTCCTGATATCCAGAGTTGTATGGAATCCCATGATACTTTTCGCAAAACATCACTTGCTTCATTTGATTTTCTGAGAGTTCACTTAGCGGTGTGGGTGGCTTGAATAGAAAATATTTTTCTAGCTTCTTTTCACAATCCAACAAAGCTAGTTCCTTAACTATCATTGTATGGTGAGAGATTTGGAAGCTCTGAATGTCAACCACCCCCGACTTCATCTTGAACTAAACTGTTTCGTCGATAATTAAGACCATCAATGCAAACTAGAACGAGTCTGATGAGTCGTACGAGTCGCACGAAACGTTGCAACCGATGATTCCCGAGTGCAGATCTTTCATTTGCTAAAGTCGCATGAGACGCATGAGTCGGGTGAGTCGAACTGGTGGCGCCACCTCTACGAAACAGTCTTTACCTTCGATGACAGCTGTCACGTGGTGGTGACATCTTCATGAAGCAGCCTGTACCTTTTGGACCGAAGGTACAGATTACTTCCTAGAGGTGGCGGAGCCCCCTCCACGAAGCAGTCTGTAGCTTAGGTCCGCCATGACAGCTGTCACTTGGTGGCGACATCTTCACAAAGCAATCTGTACCTTATGGTCGCCATGACAGCTGGTTCTTATGATCGCCATGACAGCTGGTCCTTATGGCCGTCATGACAGCTGGTTCTTATGGTCGCCATGACAGCTGGTTCTTATGGTCGCCATGACAGCTGGTTCTTATGGTCGCCATGACAGCTGGTCCTTATGGTTGCCATGACAGCTGTACCTTAGGTCAGCCATGACAGTTGGACCTTATGGTCACCATGACAGCTGGTTCTTATGGTCGCCATGACAGCTGGTTCTTATGGTCGCCATGACAGCTGGTCCTTATGGTTGCCATGACAGCTCTACCTTAGGTCAGCCATGACAGTTGGACCTTATGGTCGCCATGACAGCTGTCACTTGGTGGTGCCACCTCTACGAAACAGTCTGTACCTCAGGTCTGCTTAATGCTCTATGGTTTTGACTTGGGGTTAGCTCTATAACTTCCAGCTCTATGGTATGCACATTCACAGCTAGACCGGATGTGGAGACCGGATATCCTGAGGCAGAACGCGCGGTGTTCATCTACTGTACTACTATTAATTTTTGAGTAGCGTCCTGATGAAACCATACATTATACGGCTTAGACGAAATAGCACAATTGGAAAGAATAAAAACTGACAATACTAATAGATTTTAACTTTATTTTATTCGATTACATTGTTGCGTAAGAATGATTAAGCCTCTCTGTTCAACGATGAATTTTTCAGTGTGAATTCCTGAAGATGATGTGGGTAAGGACCCATTCTGCCTCTCTGTGCAATGATGAAACTCCCAATGTACATTTCTGATGATCTTAGCTTCAATTTACTACTATACCCAATACGGCACAAACGAGATGACATACTTAGAAACAATTTTAACTGAGACTTATCATAAATTAAACTTTTTTTTTCAATTTATTTTTGCGAAAGTACCCATTCAGCCTCTCTGTGCAATGATGAAACTTCCAGTGTATATTCTTGAAGATGTGAGCTGCCGTAAGCTTAGATACCCAATACGGCACGAACGTGATAGTAGAATTCTCATGGCTTAAATTTTTTTTTTTCAATTTCCTTTCCCGTATGGACCCATTCAACTTCTCTGTGCAATGATGAAACATCTAGTGTACATTCCTGATGATGTTACCTTCGATTTGATACTATACATTATACGACATAAACGAGACAGCATTCTTAGAAAAAATTTAAACTGAGACTTACATTTTCTTTTTCAATTTCTTTTTACAATTGAAAAAAAATAGAAATCAGTTATAATTTTTTCTAAATATGTTATCTCGTTTGTGCCGGATTGTGTATATCTTCAAATTGAAGCTAACATTATCAGGAATGTACAATAGATGTTTCATCATTGCAAAGAGAGGATGAACGGGTCCATACGCAAAAAGAATTGAAATAAAAAATGAAAATTCATGAGAAGGCTCAGCTTTCATTTAATTTAGGTATGCTATCTTGTTTGGGCCATATTGCATATGATAGCAAATGACATCTCACATCTCCAGGAATGTACACTGGAAGTTTCATCATTGCACAGAGAGGCTGAATGGGTCCTTACGCTGAAATAAATTAATAAAAAATTAAAAGAAGAAGTCTCAGCTTGAATTTTTTTTATGTATGCTATCTCATTTGTGGCGTATTGAGTATAGTATCAATTTGAAGGTATCATCATTAGAAATATACACTGGAAGTTTCATCATTGCACAGAGAGGCTGAATTGGTTCTAAACGGGTGAGAAGCTTCAAGTTATAAGCGCCCAGTGTTGTCAAGTCGAAATGAGGCTGGGTCTTACACAGGCTCACTTCACACACAATTGAGTGTGAGTTTTCCATTAACAAATTGGTAAATGTTGATAAATCCCTTTTTTTAAATTCAAGTTTTTGGAAAAGGTGTTTGTATGATTTGAGAAATAAAGCTTCTCGTTAGAACCTTAAATAATTGGAAAAATAGAATATTTGAAAGCTTGATATAAGAGTTTATTTAGCTATCAAATTTACGTAATTTAGCAAAGTTCATTATATTCGTTCATAATCATTTTGGTCCTCCATTAAATCATCAATCATGGATATCAAACGTTTTGTATAATATCACTATTACCAAACACTACAAGATGTACAATCTATGCACCTGTACTCACTTCGAACACTAACAATACAGCATTATTCAATCGAGGAAAAAAATCAATACGAAGGTTCTGGATATCATTTTTTCATACATACTACATAATTAAAATCTGTTGGTACGTCTGTGAATTATGTTTGATATCACTGAGTACCTAACCGGAGGGAAGGATGACTTTCCTTTTCGTCCAGTATTCTGTTCTGAAATTCCTCGCTACGTTGTTCATCAGTTAGCTTTACAATATGCCTGTTAGTTGCTAGTTGTACACAACGTGATTGTCAAATTTGGCTGTACGTATTTGTAGTACTACTGGTATCTTTATCTATGGTCATTGGTAGTTAAAAAAAATTGTTTGAATAACTGTCAAAAAAACAATCTTTATCGATAAGTGTTTCTTATCTTTTTTTCACCGAGATATAAGTCTTTTATCATACTTTCATCATAACCATTGTCTAAAGAACTAAAAGCGTGCAAAAACTCAAAACTGAAATACATCGTGTTTTAAAGGTTACTGAGTAACAAGTTCAGATTTTAATTCATATGTCAAATCAAATCAAAAATGAAAAACAAATGATTGAAATAAATGTAAAATGTAAACAATGCTGATTGTTTGATATTTGAATGCCCTTTAAATTATCGAATTATGCATTTTTACTGACCCTATGAACATAATATAGCAGTCGATGACGTGAATGCCATATTTCGTCCATAGATATCAACTGACGATGTTGATGTAGAACTTGTTCTTCCTTCAACGACTCGAATTATAAGCTTCAAAACTTTTATGTTGTTCACTACATTATAAGCAGAAGCAACTTCGGAGGAATTCCGACCTACTTGAAATTTAAGCGCATCCACATTCATCTCTCCATTATCCATAATTGTCGCAGACATTCGCCTAAAGGCATGGCTTGCACATTCATCTGCATCTGGCAGACTCAATTAACATGCTACAAGAGAAGAGCAGTTTCCAGTAGCAATCATTCCAACAACTTTTTAATGCATTTGCCATTGGTGTATTTCAAAAACACCCCCTCTCTTTAGTGACTTCGGACGTAACAAAAAAACTTACTTGTTAAATATATGTATTCAATATCAGGATCGTCGATAGCTGCACATTTCCGATGAAGGAATGTAAATAATCAGGGCTGATCAAAGATTTGTTGATTGGTTACTAGAGTTTGTTTGTCACATTGCTATGTCACAGGTCGATGAGCATGTCAGTGTTCAACGGATCGCCAAGAAAAATTCTTATATATCAAACAGAAAGAAAGCTGTGATCACTTGATCACGTGACATCCCTTACTATTGTTCGCAAACTAGCTTTCGTAAACTCCTGCGGTTCAAATGTATATGATTGTAGGAACAGAACATGTATCGGATAATAAAATTGAAAGTGAAAAAATTCTTTTAAGACAATCTTCTATTCTAAAGTGTACTACAAAGAAATAAAAAAGCATTATCTCCGACCATATACCAATCTTATAATGTTCATCGCATGAGGATTGAAAGGGTTACGACTTAGTTGAATCTATTCTGAATATTGAAAAATTAACGTTACGTAGAAATCACAATGATCTAAAATTTTTATTCAAACTCATTAATCGGTTAGTTAACTGTCCTGATTCACTATCACGAATTAATTTCCGCATTCCACAAAGGAATACCCGCTCGTCTTATATTAATATATTTCACATAACATATAGCAGAACAAAGTACGTAATGCATTCCCCATTATGTCTCTAAATCATTATTCAAATCCCAATTTTTGGAACATTTCTTTGGTTGCTTTTCAAAGGGCTTTAACTGGCTCAACATAGATAAGTTATGTAATTTCGAATGTATGTATATGTCTGTGTATACTTGCAATGTAAACTCTTTATTTTATAATCCTTTTATTCTTTTTCCGATACATTATATCTTAATGAATTTGTTATACTATAAAAGGATTCGTTCCGTTAATAAATGAATAAATAATCAGAAAACTCGTCCAGTATCTTGAATTTTGAATGAAAAGTCAAGCTCTGCGGCACAAAAACTCCAGAGAGCCATTTTGAATCGGACCATAATAACAAAACTCGTCAGCCATCTTGGATTTATGAATTTTGACTAAAAATCATGATATCCAACCCCGAAAATTCCTTTGTACCTACTAATTTTGAATAGAATCTGACTATAATCACAAGACTTATCCGCCATCTTGAATTATTGAATTTTTACTAGGAATGGCGTAATCGTCTGTGGAGCACACGCACATACACACACAAACACACACACACACACACACACACGCACGCACGCACGCACACACGAACACGTACTTGTCTTATGATAACGCTGGGACATTCTGCACATTCTACAAACGCAGGATTATCAAGGGATTTGACTAGAGAATGATAAGAACCAGTGGCGGCTCGTGAACTTTTGAAGAGAGGAGGCTGGACATAAAAGGTTTTTTTTTTAAATATACTCTACTCAGCCAATTGATTTAACTTTTGCACACCGACCGTACCAGCTACTTCAGTGACAAAATTAATTGTTGCCCAGCAAGAACCAACGTGGAGGTGTAGAGTTTCTCTTGGCAAACAATTTTTTTTTTCATTTTTTGTTTTTTATTTTTTTTGGATTTTTGATATTTTTTCTTTTTTTTTGGAATTTTTCATATTTTGTTTTTTTTTTTATTAATTTAATTAACCTTTTTTTATATATTAACGGAATTCTACGGTCTTTAGTTTGTGAAAAATGATCAATAATATTATCATAAAATGTATCATTTCTTTTTCATTGTATAAACGATTTTGGTCCATTGTATTTCAAATGTAAGTTTTAATTCGTTTGAGAGTAGAAAATGATCTCTCCACCGATGCCGACGTGACAGGAATGGTGACTGTCAAACAAAGTAGTTTATAAAACTGAGATGAAACTTGTTGCAAATCATTGTCTATCATATATTTTATCATATTGGCGTGACTGTCGTACTGGCCTAAAATATCTTTATCCGAGTATAAAACGCATAATTCATTGTGCAGTGTTATTTTATCAAAAAATTTATATTTTAGAACTAAGTTATCTAAAAGTGTATTGGGAAACTCTTTTGAAAAAGATTCGAAAAATCTTCTATTCGTCAAGTCGAAAAACTTCAATTCATGTAAATCGGAAAATCGAATCTCAATTTGACCTTTAATAGTATCTAAAATTTCATAAAAAAGTTGTTTATAATGTAGTTTCTTGTCTACCAAATCATATGTTTTCCTCCTTTTCGCGGGAGGAGCCTCATCAGTTGAAAAATTTTCAAATAAAATATTAAAATGAAATTCTGTATTACGGAAACTTGAAATTTTATCAATGAGATGTTTTAAACGATCTCTTGAATAAATTATATCAGTGAATTTATGTTGTAAAATTTGAAAAATAAGATCAGTTTGTTCAAATATTAATTTAAAAGTATCAAGAAAAAACAAAAATTCATTTTCTAAATAAGATTTTAAACCAACAGCAGCATTTGATGAAACCTGATCTGTCGGAAAGTCATCACTGTTTAATATAAATCAAATGTTTCAATTAATTTGTCTTAATTTTTGTGGATGTAAACAGTAAACACTGCACGTGATGTAAAAATTCATCGAGTTGGAGCATTACAGGGAATTCTGTTTCCTACTATGTTATTCAAAATTTCAGTTCGTTTGGTGGATTTGCTAAAAAAATTTGAAAATGAATATAAGTTGGAAAAAAAAATTCTACCTTCCTTAATGGAATTACATGCATTACTTAACACCAAATTCATGTTGTGAGCGTAACAATGGGTGAAAATAGCCTGAGGCGAAACTGATTTTATTTTTGTTTGAAGACCGTTTAAATGTACCGCCATTACAGATACGCCGTCATAGGTTTGAGCAATTACTTAATTTATTCGCAAAGTCAAATCGTTCAAATGTTTCCATTAAGAAATTAAATAAATTGATCGCTGTTTCTATTTCGCGTGTACGAGCAGAATCAATCACATTAACAATATTCTGTTTACCGGTTAATTTAAACTTAATACTCGATGTAGTATGTTCCAGCGATTTTGAAACTTACCTATGTTGTCATAACTAATCTTTTCAAATCCGGTAAAGGCCGTTTGTTTTTGAAGAACACTTTTCTATCATATGTTAATCCACTAAATGGATTTTCTAAGAACTCAGCAACTAAGTCACTCATCATTTCAACGTTCACCGATTCCGATTAGATAAATTATAACTTAACTACTTAACCTTACTAAGCCTCGCGGAATAAAAAAAACAACTAACCGAACACGTGTCGCATCCCTCTAGCAGCGGGAGGCGTGAGCAAGTAATCGTATTTCATTCGACCAACGAGTGGGTACGAGAAGACGAGAAGCTAGCCTCCCTAGACTGTTGCCATATTCGCTGTTTTACCCCACTTGGCAATTGAATGAGTGGAAAAACGGCAACTGTGTTGACCACACGTAATTAGCGTTTGAGATATATAGAGAATCTAGCCTCTGGCCACTGTTGCCAGATTGAAAATAACTACTGAGAACGGGGAATTAATTGTAAAATTTAAAGAATTATCAGAGAAACAGGAAATAAAATGGAGAATGCTCATTAAGATAAATTGGTGAGGAGGCTGAGCCTCCTTAGCCTCCTTCGAGGAGCCGCCACTGATAAGAACTCATAAATAATGTTCCTAGGGGATCCCACGAATATCGTTATGGGTGGAAATGCAGTTGAGGGATAATCTGCAGATCACAATTTTGTTGTTGCATGTGGTAATTCATTCCTCTAACCGCTGAAAAATAAAAAAATCCTTGACAGTTTCGATTACTTTCAAAAACATAGCTCTTCAAAGTTCAGAAAATGGTAATTCTCATGCACCTATTTCGGTAGTAAAAACACTTAAAATGTATCTTCCTTCAAACCATCACACCTTTTCAAGAAAAATTATATATTTTTTCACAACTAAATAAGAAAATGTGTGATGATGGAGTAACAGTTCAAACAAGAATGAATTTTACAAGTTCTTAGTGTCCGAAATGGGTTCCTGAAAATACCATTTCAAGATTAATGGGCCATATCTACGGAAACAATGGAAACGCCAAATTTTGCTTTCATTCTCAAGCTTTCAGAGGATTAAACCACCAACTGTAATAAAAAAAACTGTAATCTGCAGATTCTAGCTAAACCGCATTTTTTCCTGAAGTTTGGACACTTCTGCGGGTTTAATATATGAGTGTTATATATATTTATTACCGGAAAAACACGATAATTCTTACGGTTTGATAAAATACTATATTTCCATTTGAAAAACCGAAGATGGATCTCGGAAATACCACTCGAAATGGGGCTACCACTCCCAAAACAATGGTTATCTATTTTCATCACTTTATAGCGGAATCCGTACGAGCAATACCCATAAGCACGCACACGCACACGCACAAGCCCACGCACACACAAGCACACGCTCAGTCACACGCAAATACACACACAAGCGCATACACGCACACATGACACAGACGTTTTGCCAGAAATAGTCTAAATCGAATCAGAATTGCTCAAAATGGATATATCATCGAAAACATTTTTTTGGCCCGATTACAATAGGTACTTCCCTTACACTATATACTACGTAGTAGTGAGGGAAGTGAACAGTATAAACTCATTCATTCCTGCTGAATTTTCTACACGGTAAATTAATCGAACTTGTTGTTAAATGGAACTAGTATTTCGGAATTTGCACTTTCATATGATATCATGATATAAAACTGAATGATAAATTATCAAATATGGAGAACTAGCTAGCAACAGAATAAAGCTTTTCTAAAAAATCAATCCACACGATCTTGAAGTTCATTAGAAAGAAGCATGTATATTCCAAGCAATAGAGTTAATACAACTCATACTGAGGTTGCTACCATGTGGTGAAACATTGGCAGTAGTAGGTTGTTATTGAACTGATTTGTTTCATTTATATTTTATTAATAAATCGCAATGCCTGCAGTGAACGCAGAAACTCTTGAATCATTTGCATTTTCAATTTCAACAAGCTAAAGGATTAACGATTATCACCTTGAAATTGTATTACTGAATCACTCAATAACTACAGTCGATGTAGTTACTACAACACATTACGCACATTATGATTAAAAATCACTATTATCACTATTATGTCGAATATGCTGAACGACAGTTCAACAAATACTGCTTGCTGGTTTAGTTGTTTGATGTAAGTAATTACATAGTGTGGGGGGTCAATCATTATTTGACATCACAATCTGGAATTTAGTAATATTACGGAGTGTTGTGCAAACTTAATTACACTTTAAGCAATTCAATTCATTTAAAATCTCCATCCAAATCAGCGTGCAAAGTGCACAATTGCGTTTTCATTTCTCGGGAGTACTCGTATGGTCGTATGAGTCACAGACGGGTCCAAAGCTTGCGAGTCTTGAGGAGCCGGAGTTTACTCGTGCACACCAAGGGTTCATTTGTCCACGCATGAGCATCTACAGTTAATGAGCATACTAGAATGTTCAGCACTGGCTTCTCTCACACTTCAACTACATCTCGGCAGCGCGGACTTGCCGCTTCAGGCCATAAGCGTAAGATTAGAGGAACAAAATTATCATCTTCATTGTTGGTTATGTTCTTCAGAATTTGATTTCTTTTCGATTCGTGAGTGTGGAATATGACATTCCAAACGTGTTAGTAGGTTATACTTTCTCTAACAAGATATTAGAAAATTCACAAAATAAGTTATTTTTTATTTGGAAAAATATCACGAATTCATTATGAAAATATCATCCTAACATACTGTGTCAGAATGTACATTTCATCACTGCTTTCGACCAATCAGAAACAGTTTAGCCGCTACCTAGTGATAGAAAATGCTTCCTGACACAGACTGTCAGAATGATATGTGCTACAATATAATCTTTAATTATAGAGAACATATACTTTCTTCAAATGTGTTGGAGAAAAATTAATTGTAAGTTGAAAGAAATTACAAGATCCAATAGTTCAATATGTCATATTATCAATTCCGCCTTCTATTGCAACATCTTTCCGATGCAATAATTGTTTATCGACGGAAATTACAGGGCATTTCCTATTAGAAAAATTCTTCAGTAGCAATGACTAGGAAAGTGAAGAAATTTATTAAATGGCATTGAAATACCCTGCTTCTATGTCCTTGCCGTATCTTCATGTCAATACCACGTCTTGTAGCATTAAAAGCAGTTGGGAGGACATAGATTCTATGACGATTAGAAGAAGGAGACGTTAATGCTTTTCCCGAAGCCGGAATCAATAAAATCCAGTGGAAGGAACGAGTGCATCAAACCGCAGATTATATGAATGAAATGTGATTAATCGATCCCTGACTTATCTCCCCTTTGTTAGCAAAATAGGTTTCGAACACTCCAGTGGGTCAAATATATGATTGTAGGGAAAGAAAATTGGGAAACTCAGGAGCCGCTATTCTAAGACATTGAGATATATTCTGTGGTACATTGAAATTTCATTCAAATAGTCTACGTAATGTATTTTATCACTAGATATCTAGATCGATTCAGAAAGGATCAAAAAAGATATTTTTGCGAAAATCAAGGAAACCTTTTTAGACAAATTGAGACACTTCCCTTATACTACGTATAGTGAGGAAAGTGAAAATTATATCTATTCTGTTCAGCATAGAATTGAATAAAAAATAATTCTCTGGTTATATCTGATTCACCTTCGAAAGTGGAAAGTAAATTATTCTATAACGATTGAAACTTTGATTATGGTTGAACAAAACGTCTATAATATAATACTTAAACTAATATAATTCCTACCATATTGAGTTTTGTTGTTCGAAATTATGAAAATCATATTAGATAAGGATGATGAGCAATTCAATTATTGAATCATACAAAATTGATTCGATCATATAAAATCAATATCTCTTGGAGTAATTATCTAATACCTTCCATCAAGTCGCGCATCTATCGATTTGGGATTCTTGTAATAGATTCAATATGGACGTACCTTTATGTATGAGAAAAATTCAATAGTCAATATAAGAAACTTCTGGATCGTTCCTAATCAAATGAAGAACTCAAACTTATAACTAATTGTTATTTTAAGATTAGTGAAAAGTGTATGTCAGATACTCGTATAATTCAGTACTATATGAATATATTCCTGATATATTAATTTTCTAGCAATTTACAGAAACCTGTTGAATAGAAAATCAATTATTATTAGCTACAATAAACGGTTATAAGTTATTATATAACAATTGACGTTATGTAATAACCATGACAAGGACCACACTGTTGGGAATCACATTAAATTGTTATATAATTATGATTGTCACAACATCTCACTACAAGTTGGAATTAAAATATTCTGATGTATTGTAACAAAGCTCGAAATTTTCGAATAATTTTTAGTACAGTCAAGTAGAGAACACGTGTGTTGATCATAAATTTCGGAAAATCGGTTCATATATACCATTATGCTAGTAAATTCCAGATGGTTTAGATTATGTTAACAGAAATGTTTACAAAGTAATAGATTTCATTAACTCCGGATATTAAGTATAAGCTATATTATAAACACATAATTCTATACTCTCATTTCGCAACTCGCCTAATATAACGATAGTTAGTTAAAGGAAATGAATTCATAGCTGACATCATGTTTGCATTCGTTCCGATGGATTATGTAGAAAAAACGAGAATCGATTGAATCAAACACATCAACTTTGAGCAGGTAGGCAACCGATGATAATGATCCCTGCAAAGAAATTTGGAATTGGTGGAGGATCATGAGCGCGAAATAGTGATAGAAAAAGTGGCGTACATATCAAGCAATGGTCGGGACATAAGGGGAAAAGCTTCTGCGGGAATTGGTGTAGTGGACCTGTCCACCAGCTTGAAAGTATAAAAGGCTCAATCAACTGAATGGAATATCAGCTCCCTTCAAAACAATGAATCTTATTTTGGAATTGTGGATATATAATCAACTCAATATTCATTATACAGTACCGACTGTGAGTATGATAAATACATATGTTCTAGTAATCAATTATACTTCATACTTTGAAACTCATATGATTGCAGTTCCGTTTTCATGAAAATTCAAAATCGGTTGCCACATTTTGAAAAGAATATTTCAAGATCATTTTATGATCATCGCGAATGCCAAGTACCTACTATAGTATGATACATTTGTCAGAAAAATGTGGCTTTTGTGGATAAAAATGACCGAAAGCTATTTTTTATTAATCGTAGCAAGGCATATGACGAGGCTACAAAGCAGTCATCGTCAAACTTAGAAACTTTTTACTCCAACAATTTTACGATGTTTTCGAATAAATCAAGTTGAAAAAATAGAAATATATTTAAAAATTTTGTTTTGAATAATATATACAGTATACGTTCGTTGATCCGCTCTTCCTAATGCGACAAGCCCAGTAATCTGCTGTTTTTGGCGCCCAATAACGGAGCTCATAACTTTAAAAAAATAATCCAAAATTGATACATTTTACAATAAAACTTAGAAATGTAAGTTTTTCACTGGAGAAATCCTTTTGTTTCTTGTACCCTTATGTGATAGGTAATGTATGTATATCTAATTACATAGTAAATACATCTACTCCTATCAAAACTGCTTATTTTGTTATAAACATCCAGAAATCCGCTGTTTCCAATAATCCGACACATACAAAATATGTATGGTGTCGGATTAGTGAGCGTGTACTGTAATTTAATATTAAACTTAACTTAATCCATTAGAATCTATAGAAATATTCAAACAATAATTCTTCAAACAATCTTCTTAACGAGCAACTAGATTTAGCAAATTCCACTTGTTCACCCTGTTAAATTCCACGTAATACAATGTAATCACCGATAGTTTAATCTCTTTCTGTTTACTATTTCAACACATTATCCTCAAATGTCTATATTAGTCCAGGCTGTGAACCGGGATTTTAGCTATAATAAAAAAAAAACATGTAAATTCGAATCAAAAATTTTTTTTCGCACTAGCTTCAGGAGGTTCTCAGGATCATGCATACACCTTAAAACCTATTGGGAACCTCAACCTCACCCATTGGGGGCGAAAATGGCCCGAAATCTCCAAGTCTTGAATTGTATTTTCTACAAGAAAAGGTGTTTTGGCATTTCGAGTGCACCTAGGGGATTTTTTGGGTAGCTGACAAAATTGGCCAATTTCGCATCCCTAATACGTTATTTTGCAATTTACGTGTTTTAGGCATTTCGAATGCAGCAAGAGGTTTTCTTGGGTCGCTGATCATGAATCCGTAGCCAGATTTACTTGCAATCCATCGTAGGGGTCATCAAATCGTCAAAATTGGCCAATTTTGCACCCCTAATATATTATCTTGCAATTTTATGTGTTTTTGGCATTTCGAATGCACCAAGGAGGTTTTTTGGGTCGCTGAGTACGATTCCCAAGCCAAATTTATCCCGAAGTAATTTTAAAATGCAAAAATCATAAAAATTTAGAAGCCTGTCAAATTTGCCATTTTTGTAAATTTCTCACCCCTACGATTATATTCGAGTAAATCTGACTTCGGAATCGTATTCAGCGACCCAAAAACCCTATTTCGTGCATTCGAAATGCCTAAAACACGTAAATTGCAAAATAACATATAGGGGTGCAAAATTGGCCAATTCCGTCGATTTTACCACCCCTACGATGGATTGCAAGTAAATCTGGCTACGGATTCGTGTTCGGCGACTCAAAAAACTGCCTAGGTGCACTCGAAATGCCAAAATATTTTTTTTTATAGAAAATACAATTCAAGACTTGGAGATTTCGGACCATTTTCGCCCCCAATGGGTGGAGTTGGGGTTCCCAAGAGGTTTTAAGGTGTATGAATGATCCTGAGAACCTCCTGAAGCTAATGCAAAAAACTTTTTTTGATTAGAAAATACATGTTTTTTTTTTATTTTTCGGTTCATAGCCTGGACTACATGTGCAGGTATTAATGGCCTACCACTTTGAAAGGCTTATAATTATATAGTAGAATTGAACAGATTGTGAATAATTGTTACACGGACTATACATTCGAGGAACTTGCCGTTCTCTGCCTCTGTTGCAATATGGATCTTTCACTCTTTGTTCCACGCATCTCAGAGGCCAAGCCAGAACAGGCGAGCTGTAGTTGACTGTGGCAATACCCTCTAGATATACAAGGCCTCAGTGCTCGATTATGACGGTTACAATCCAGAGGCTATATTGCATCTGGTCACTACGGCACGGCACAATACTGTAATACCGTCAGCAAAACAAAAGTTTTATTCATCCGTAGGGCATCCCTGTTTAAACAGGGATGTCAGACGTAAACTAATTCTTTAGTGGCACCCCATTTGCTATTGTTAATGTAAGAAACCTGTCTTCCAATGGATCTTTTTGAAAATTTCTCAACAAAATGTAATTTAAATTAAGCTTATTGAAACAACACGAAATTATTTCCAAAGTTCCGTGAACTGCGTGTGACTATGTGCAGTATGTGCGTGCTTTGCTACAAGATAAGGACCTGCCTGTGTAGTACCTAATTTTGGATGGTTGTTGCGTTATATTTTTTCAAGTGTTAGCATCAAAAAAAAAATCCCATTGATGAAAATATTGATTCGAATATAAATCACGTATAAAAAACCTTTAATCAGTCCTGACGTAAATTCAGCTCAAAATGAATTTTCAAGGTTTCTATATACAAACTATTTACCTACTACAATAGTTCAAATAAGCATCACACGTTAGATTATTTTGGTTTACTCTTACTACATATTTACAGCTATATTTTCTACATAAGGTAATGAAGGTCAATATTGATGTTTACAGATGAAATAAACTGAATTCTTATTTATTTGTCACTAGTAGCGATCAAATCCATTTTCGGCAAACTTTCCCCTCAACTCCTTAAATGTTTGACCGAAAATGATTAATCGTGATAGTAAATGATTCGTGATTATTATCTTAGGTTTTTTGCTAATTTACAAATGAATGAATGAAATGCGAATTGAAATAATTAGTATTATATGTTTCTTCAATCAAATACCATTGGTTCTATGTCAGTACAATCTGGTCTAATATACCAATACGCAATTTTATTATTTATATCCTGAATTTCTTTTGTCCCTTGACATTCCTCAGGTTTTATTGAAATTACCACATACTAGTATTTGTTAATGTAAATTATTCTGCGAAAAACTAAGGAGAACGGTATATCAACATGAATAACTTTTATTTGTACTAGAAAGTTTGTCATTCTCTATGTCTTTTAAGTAATTGTTCAAAGTTATTCATTTCATTGTGAAGGAAGTATATCACTCATTACACATTTTTCACAGCATATCTTTCAGACCAATTCAGATGGGAGATGGTGGGTGTTATGACAAACTACAAAGAGCACTTTTCTTGTATTAATAAAGTGAGGGGCCCATATTCCAGACTTAAATTTTCAGGAGATGGACCCGTCCAATTAGGTTATGTGCTATGTGCTATGTCTAGAGCAACTTTTCTTTATATATTTTTTTGTAGAATGAGATGATGTAGTATTACAAATGAACATTTTATTGAATAAGCTTTTATTATGAAAATAGAAGAAAACACAACATGTATCGCCCAACAATGGCTTCTTCAAGTGAACAATGGTATTTAAACTTACAACTGCGTTACTAGCTATTCATACAGGAAAAGAAAATAACCACGTGAGGTGACTCAGACTTGTATCAATTCCAATGTCATCCCAAAATTTTCAAAGAGAGTCGAATATTATGAATGAAACAGATAGCAATTGACAATAATCCCAACCACAATCTTATAGATAGTGTGTTGAAGAAGAAGGAATTTAATATTGCTATTTAATAAAATTTCCCTCCAAATCTGATTGAATTGGAAAATTATATAAGCATCACATATTTTGGTAAAATTAACTAATATTAATTTAACTACTTCTTTCAAAAGTAATAACCTAATAACACACTTTTTTTACGTTCGTAATTAGCAGCTGCTAAATATTAAAACGGTAATGAGTTAAAGAAGTTCATTCCGGTGTCTGCCATTTCTGTGTTAGCCATAACACATTGCAACAGCTAATTGGTGCTCTTAATTATGCTTCAACTTTGAGCAGTTGTGTTCTGTCAGAAAAGCAAATCAACGTTTTCACCAGACTAACCTAGCTTCCAGATGGAAGTAAGAAGAAGGTCTGTGAAGTACTGAAATGACTCATGACTGGCCATGCGCCAGTAAAAGGGCACCTAAGCAAAATGGGACTGTACAATGGCGACCTGTCATGCAGACTCTGCGGTAAGAATACAGAAACAGTGACACACACACTGTGTCAATGCGAGGCACTGGATCGCAAAAGACAGTCAATTTTTGGAAAGCCTAGCAGCGAAACAGAATTATACAGTTCCCACCCAGTAAAGAACTTGTACAAGCTCGTACAAGGTACAAAATACTCGAGTGGATACCGTAAAGGAACAAAACATAGGCGAGATATAATGGGCCAGCAGGCCTAAGTGTCACCAGAGGCAATAGCCAGACAAGCCTACAAAGGGGGTGAAGTTTTTAGTGAGTATGCCTGGAATGGTGACTCTCACATTGGACCTTGAGGCTCAAAGGCTCATAACCTCCCCATAAAGGGTTTTCACCACCTCCGCAACAAAAAATAAGAAAAAAAAACACACTTGGCAGGAAATTGCAAACCTGCTAGAATGTAGTGTCGTGATAGCCAAAAAAAAAGATGTACTCTCTTCATGCGTCTTACCGGCGTGAAAAGCAAAAATCGATTGACACAAAAACAGGCAGTAGTGCTGATTGCACTTACAATTGAAAAGTGGTTTGCTTTTAAGAGAATGCCCTTCTTGATGGATGAATATAAAACGAAGAAAACATTCGACACAAAAGGAAATGAAAACACTGTGAGTATATGTTGAATTATGTATAATTTACTTAACTCCCTGAGGATTTTTACTTATAGGTACATTTAAAAACATGATTTTACCATGACAAACAATCGGTGTAATTAAAATAGTCAGAAAATTCTTGCTGAATATTTTCAGTTTCTATAGTATGCCTTCGATCAGCGTTGGGGAATGTGAGCAATGATGATAAAAGTTCCAAATGTCTGCAATGGTCTGGAGTATCGATACCATCTATAACTCTGCCTATCATATCAGGTGAACCTAACAACACTTTGAAGCCATTTGTACCTAAATCAAGTACAACAAAAAAATCTAAAACTGAAGATTCTCGAGTATTCGAAGCCTACAATATTTTAAAAGATATCAATCTAAGTTAAGGGACAGCAGACATGGTTTTGGAAATCACGCTACTTCAAAATATCGTGAATATTTAAAACGTACTGAAGCATCAGTTGAACGTTATATAAATAATATACTGTTTGATGCTATAATATGAATCAAGCTTAACATCAACTCTGATGTCTTCATATTCTCCGGACTATTCACAAAATACATTCATGACAAGAGATCAACTGCATTCTAACAAATATTCTGTAGACATAGATCAACTACCACCCAAGGAGATTACAACAGTATTTTTTTTGCATAGAAGAGGGGAAATCTTGCATAGACTCCTCGGGGGCCCTTATTCCTTATAGGTTTTCTCCAGATGCTTCCCAGAGGTCAGCCTTTTATTTAGGCTTATCCGAAGATACTTGGCCGTGTCCGTGATCTGTATCTTTCCCCCATACAAATCTAAGTCTTGTATGTTTCCAATGTCCTTTCTCCTCATGAAAGGTACAATGGTTATTCTCGAGGGAATCACTTTGGGTCCTTCCTTATTGCACCATTTTTCCCCACGGTGTTCAATGCTTACTGCATCAGAGATGCTATTGTGCTCCAGCACTTCCCTTGTACGATATCATCCGCATATCCAATTACGCAAAATCCTTCACTCTCAAGGAGTATTAAAAGCTCATTCACGACCACACTCCACAGTAGAGGTGACAGTACATCTCCCTATGGACATCCTCCGGCGATCCGCACCTCCTTCTCAATCTCATTGAGAGTTCCTATGACAGTTCTGCATCGGAGCATATTGTGGATCCATCTGCACATCAGATCATCAGTAATTGATTTGAAAGAGGTGTTATCAAAACCAAAAGCTCCCTCTATGTCCAGAAAGCTTGCTAGCGCAATTTCTCTGCTCTGTGCTCTTATACCGCCTTTTCGCAAAATTTCCTGGTTTGGTAGGCATACTGGTTACGTAGGGGATCCCTGACATACCTGTCGATCAGTTTCTCTAGAGTTTTTAGGAGAAACGATATTAGACTGATGGGACGGAAAGATTTTGGCTGGGCGTAAGACTAAGGCTTTGAAATAAATACCACCTTTGCCGCCCTCCACTCTTTCGGTATATAGTTCAGTATTGGGTAACAATTCACAAAATAAATCTATCTACTAGAAACACAGGTGAACCATTACTCATTCCGAACCAACACTTTTCAGAAGATGAAGATGATTTAATAAATTACTTTAACTTTTTTAAGTAATATTTCTTCACTTATTTTTGTTAATCAAATGTCTTGAAAAATAATGAGCATAATTTATTTGTGTTACTTACTTTTACGTAATCAGGCAATGCTTTTATTATCGTACAACACATTTCAGAGATAATATTACATATTGTGGTTTCAGATATTTTACAAAAAACATCAGGCTTTCATAAGAATTTCCAGTTGCCAGGAACCTTGAAGTCAATGCTATTGTGTCATATGCTGGAATCGAATCTCTATAATTCGTATTTTATTCACCAATTTTGTCTTTGATTAGAGACTATAAGTAGTAAAAATCCTGGGACGCCATTCTACAAAAATGTTTGTAGTGACCACTTCCCTCTTCTTGCATTTTCACCATTGTATCACCCACATTATCCAATCTCCCTCTTTGAAATAAATTCGTCACCCATCAACTTGTTTTCTTTTTTTTTTAATATTTGAAACACCAAAAAAGCAACAAACAACGCTCTTGTTCTAGCTCTAGCTCTTTATTCGTTCGATGTTAGCCCACTTTGACATGTGGTAAATAAAGGACTTTAAGATAGCTTATAATAATCAGAAATTGATAAATATAAGCACAGTAATTACTTACTCAATAATCAGGTACATTTTTCATACTCTCCGCATAATATGCGTAGCCTGGGGGGGCTGGATGCCTTAGCTCCCCTGAGAAATTTCGCATCGAATGGTTTTCAATTATGCTACCTTTCATTTCTGAATAAATATTATTGGATTACAAAACATTACTAGTTAGAAGAGTCAGAGTCCGGGTTGGATCAAAGGAGTCATTCCTGGTTGAAACGTTTCACTTTAGAAACATTATCACTTAAGGCAAATCAAGCTTCTTCTCTGAAGATGACGTGAATTCCTCGTTCGCCAGAATCGCTGATCCAGTACCGTTTTAGGTGTCTGGGAACGTCCGCTGGACTTGAACATATCAGCCCGACCGAGCAGAACGAACAGCGCACAGGAACAAGCAGAACAGAACGGTCCGGACAAAAGCACGTTGCATATTCGCGCGATTATTAACGTTTTCACTTGCTCGAAGTGTTCGTAGTGCCTAGCCAATTTAGTTGATATTTTGTTTTTATCGATTGAAAGAAAACGGAGCCACAATTACAAATAAAAATGTTTGACGTATACATCGATACTGACCTAACGGTAGCAGCCAGTGTTTTTTTTATGATTGATAAATAATGATTACGAATGATTTTTTCCCATCCCACATCATTTTCAACGTTATTTATATAGGTTCGTGAATGATTGAATTTAAGCTTAGACGCCCCACAAATCGTAACGAATTTTGGGAACAGCGCGAACAGACTTAATTCCCGTCAAATGAATAGTTCGGCGAACAATAACTTCCACTGAACCATTCAACTTTACCGATAATTACACTACGCAAATTCGGTTCGTTCGGCTTGTCTGGTCGTGCGGGTTAAATGTTCAAATCTGTAGGCACCATTAGAGAGATTCCGGCATAACCTGGCCACCGACGGCATCTTTTTGATGATAACAGGCCCGAATTCTGTTATCAGTTTGCAACATCACCTTTTTGAAAACTATTTACTGAGATTATACAATGTACTAGCATTAATAGTAGATATATATGGCACAAATTCAGCACTATATATGCTTTGTCTATTCATAACTTGATATTATCTAATTCTAAGGAATGCAAAGTTACCTGAATAAATATAAATAACCTGTAGGAAGTAAACATCTACTTATCAACTACATAACTCACGCCTATCTCTCTCTCTCTCTCTCTCTCTCTCTCTCTCTCTCTCTCTCTCTCTCTCTCTCTCTCTCTCTCTCTCTCTCTCTCTCTCTCTCTCTCTCTCTCTCTCTCTCTCTCTCTCACTCTCTCTCTCTTTCTGTTTCCCTCTCTTTCCTCTCGCTCAGCACGTCCTTGTGGCTGACCATGTGGTATCAACATGATGGATGCCCAGCACACGCTTCGCAAAGGTACCGTGATTTTTTTAATACAGTTTTTTAAATCGCCACAATAGGAGGGTCAGTTTCCCTCTCTCTCTCTCTCTCTTCCTCTCTCTGCTCTCTCTCAGCACATCCTTATGGATCATGTGGTATCAACACATGATGGATACCCAGCACACGCTTCGCAAAGGTACCGTGATTTGTTGGATACAGTTTTTTAAATCGCTACATTGGGAGGGTCAGTTTCTCTCTCTTTCTTTTTCTCTCTCTCCTATCTCTCTCAGCACATCCATGTGGACCATGTGTTATCAACATGATGGATGCCCGGCACACGCTTCGCAAAGGTACCGTGATTTTTTTAATACAGTTTTTTAAATCGCCACAATAGGAGGGTCAGTTTCCCTCTCTCTCTCTCTTCCTCTCTCTGCTCTCTCTCAGCGCATCCTTATGGATCATGTGGTATCAACACATGATGGATACCCAGCACACGCTTCGCAAAGGTACCGTGATTTGTTGGATACAGTTTTTTAAATCGCTACATTGGGAGGGTCAGTTTCTCTCTCTTTCTTTTTCTCTCTCTCCTATCTCTCTCAGCACATCCATGTGGACCATGTGTTATCAACATGATGGATGCCCGGCACACGCTTCGCAAAGGTACCGTGATTTTTTTATTACAGTTTTTTAAATCGCCACAATAGGAGGGTCAGTTTCCCTCTCTCTCTCTCTTCCTCTCTCTGCTCTCTCTGAGCACATCCTTATGGATCATGTGGTATCAACACATGATGGATACCCAGCACACGCTTCGCAAAGGTACCGTGATTTGTTGGATACAGTTTTTTAAATCGCTACATTGGGAGGGTCAGTTTCTCTCTCTTTCTTTTTCTCTCTCTCCTATCTCTCTCAGCACATCCATGTGGACCATGTGTTATCAACATGATGGATGCCCGGCACACGCTTCGCAAAGGTACCGTGATTTTTTTATTACAGTTTTTTAAATCGCCACAATAGGAGGGTCAGTTTCCCTCTCTCTCTCTCTTCCTCTCTCTGCTCTCTCTCAGCACATCCTTATGGATCATGTGGTATCAACACATGATGGATACCCAGCACACGCTTCGCAAAGGTACCGTGATTTGTTGGATACAGTTTTTTAAATCGCTACATTGGGAGGGTCAGTTTCTCTCTCTTTCTTTTTCTCTCTCTCCTATCTCTCTCAGCACATCCATGTGGACCATGTGTTATCAACATGATGGATGCCCGGCACACGCTTCGCAAAGGTACCGTGATTTTTTTAATACAGTTTTTTAAATCGCCACAATAGGAGGGTCAGTTTCCCTCTCTCTCTCTCTTCCTCTCTCTGCTCTCTCTCAGCACATCCTTATGGATCATGTGGTATCAACACATGATGGATACCCAGCACACGCTTCGCAAAGGTACCGTGATTTGTTGGATACAGTTTTTTAAATCGCTACATTGGGAGGGTCAGTTTCTCTCTCTTTCTTTTTCTCTCTCTCCTATCTCTCTCAGCACATCCATGTGGACCATGTGTTATCAACATGATGGATGCCCGGCACACGCTTCGCAAAGGTACCGTGATTTTTTTATTACAGTTTTTTAAATCGCCACAATAGGAGGGTCAGTTTCCCTCTCTCTCTCTCTTCCTCTCTCTGCTCTCTCTCAGCACATCCTTATGGATCATGTGGTATCAACACATGATGGATACCCAGCACACGCTTCGCAAAGGTACCGTGATTTGTTGGATACAGTTTTTTAAATCGCTACATTGGGAGGGTCAGTTTCTCTCTCTTTCTTTTCCTCTCTCTCCTATCTCTCTCAGCACATCCATGTGGACCATGTGTTATCAACATGATGGATGCCCGGCACACGCTTCGCAAAGGTACCGTGATTTTTTTAATACAGTTTTTTAAATCGCCACAATAGGAGGGTCAGTTTCCCTCTCTCTCTCTCTTCCTCTCTCTGCTCTCTCTCAGCACATCCTTATGGATCATGTGGTATCAACACATGATGGATACCCAGCACACGCTTCGCAAAGGTACCGTGATTTGTTGGATACAGTTTTTTAAATCGCTACATTGGGAGGGTCAGTTTCTCTCTCTTTCTTTTTCTCTCTCTCCTATCTCTCTCAGCACATCCATGTGGACCATGTGTTATCAACATGATGGATGCCCGGCACACGCTTCGCAAAGGTACCGTGATTTTTTTATTACAGTTTTTTAAATCGCCACAATAGGAGGGTCAGTTTCCCTCTCTCTCTCTCTTCCTCTCTCTGCTCTCTCTGAGCACATCCTTATGGATCATGTGGTATCAACACATGATGGATACCCAGCACACGCTTCGCAAAGGTACCGTGATTTGTTGGATACAGTTTTTTAAATCGCTACATTGGGAGGGTCAGTTTCTCTCTCTTTCTTTTTCTCTCTCTCCTATCTCTCTCAGCACATCCATGTGGACCATGTGTTATCAACATGATGGATGCCCGGCACACGCTTCGCAAAGGTACCGTGATTTTTTTATTACAGTTTTTTAAATCGCCACAATAGGAGGGTCAGTTTCCCTCTCTCTCTCTCTTCCTCTCTCTGCTCTCTCTCAGCACATCCTTATGGATCATGTGGTATCAACACATGATGGATACCCAGCACACGCTTCGCAAAGGTACCGTGATTTGTTGGATACAGTTTTTTAAATCGCTACATTGGGAGGGTCAGTTTCTCTCTCTTTCTTTTTCTCTCTCTCCTATCTCTCTCAGCACATCCATGTGGACCATGTGTTATCAACATGATGGATGCCCGGCACACGCTTCGCAAAGGTACCGTGATTTTTTTAATACAGTTTTTTAAATCGCCACAATAGGAGGGTCAGTTTCCCTCTCTCTCTCTCTTCCTCTCTCTGCTCTCTCTCAGCACATCCTTATGGATCATGTGGTATCAACACATGATGGATACCCAGCACACGCTTCGCAAAGGTACCGTGATTTGTTGGATACAGTTTTTTAAATCGCTACATTGGGAGGGTCAGTTTCTCTCTCTTTCTTTTTCTCTCTCTCCTATCTCTCTCAGCACATCCATGTGGACCATGTGTTATCAACATGATGGATGCCCGGCACACGCTTCGCAAAGGTACCGTGATTTTTTTATTACAGTTTTTTAAATCGTCACAATAGGAGGGTCAGTTTCCTTCTCTCTCTCTCTTCCTCTCTCTGCTCTCTCTCAGCACATCCTTATGGATCATGTGGTATCAACACATGATGGATACCCAGCACACGCTTCGCAAAGGTACCGTGATTTTTTTAATACAGTTTTTTAAATCGCCACAATAGGAGGGTCAGTTTCCCTCTCTCTCTCTCTCTCTCTTCCTCTCTCTGCTCTCTCTCAGCACATCCTTATGGATCATGTGGTATCAACACATGATGGATACCCAGCACACGCTTCGCAAAGGTACCGTGATTTGTTGGATACAGTTTTTTAAATCGCTACATTGGGAGGGTCAGTTTCTCTCTCTTTCTTTTTCTCTCTCTCCTATCTCTCTCAGCACATCCATGTGGACCATGTGTTATCAACATGATGGATGCCCGGCACACGCTTCGCAAAGGTACCGTGATTTTTTTAATACAGTTTTTTAAATCGCCACAATAGGAGGGTCAGTTTCCCTCTCTCTCTCTCTTCCTCTCTCTGCTCTCTCTCAGCACATCCTTATGGATCATGTGGTATCAACACATGATGGATACCCAGCACACGCTTCGCAAAGGTACCGTGATTTGTTGGATACAGTTTTTTAAATCGCTACATTGGGAGGGTCAGTTTCTCTCTCTTTCTTTTTCTCTCTCTCCTATCTCTCTCAGCACATCCATGTGGACCATGTGTTATCAACATGATGGATGCCCGGCACACGCTTCGCAAAGGTACCGTGATTTTTTTATTACAGTTTTTTAAATCGCCACAATAGGAGGGTCAGTTTCCCTCTCTCTCTCTCTTCCTCTCTCTGCTCTCTCTCAGCACATCCTTATGGATCATGTGGTATCAACACATGATGGATACCCAGCACACGCTTCGCAAAGGTACCGTGATTTGTTGGATACAGTTTTTTAAATCGCTACATTGGGAGGGTCAGTTTCTCTCTCTTTCTTTTTCTCTCTCTCCTATCTCTCTCAGCACATCCATGTGGACCATGTGTTATCAACATGATGGATGCCCGGCACACGCTTCGCAAAGGTACCGTGATTTTTTTAATACAGTTTTTTAAATCGCCACAATAGGAGGGTCAGTTTCCCTCTCTCTCTCTCTTCCTCTCTCTGCTCTCTCTCAGCACATCCTTATGGATCATGTGGTATCAACACATGATGGATACCCAGCACACGCTTCGCAAAGGTACCGTGATTTGTTGGATACAGTTTTTTAAATCGCTACATTGGGAGGGTCAGTTTCTCTCTCTTTCTTTTTCTCTCTCTCCTATCTCTCTCAGCACATCCATGTGGACCATGTGTTATCAACATGATGGATGCCCGGCACACGCTTCGCAAAGGTACCGTGATTTTTTTAATACAGTTTTTTAAATCGCCACAATAGGAGGGTCAGTTTCCCTCTCTCTCTCTCTTCCTCTCTCTGCTCTCTCTCAGCACATCCTTATGGATCATGTGGTATCAACACATGATGGATACCCAGCACACGCTTCGCAAAGGTACCGTGATTTGTTGGATACAGTTTTTTAAATCGCTACATTGGGAGGGTCAGTTTCTCTCTCTTTCTTTTTCTCTCTCTCCTATCTCTCTCAGCACATCCATGTGGACCATGTGTTATCAACATGATGGATGCCCGGCACACGCTTCGCAAAGGTACCGTGATTTTTTTAATACAGTTTTTTAAATCGCCACAATAGGAGGGTCAGTTTCCCTCTCTCTCTCTCTTCCTCTCTCTGCTCTCTCTCAGCACATCCTTATGGATCATGTGGTATCAACACATGATGGATACCCAGCACACGCTTCGCAAAGGTACCGTGATTTGTTGGATACAGTTTTTTAAATCGCTACATTGGGAGGGTCAGTTTCTCTCTCTTTCTTTTTCTCTCTCTCCTATCTCTCTCAGCACATCCATGTGGACCATGTGTTATCAACATGATGGATGCCCGGCACACGCTTCGCAAAGGTACCGTGATTTTTTTAATACAGTTTTTTAAATCGCCACAATAGGAGGGTCAGTTTCCCTCTCTCTCTCTCTTCCTCTCTCTGCTCTCTCTCAGCACATCCTTATGGATCATGTGGTATCAACACATGATGGATACCCAGCACACGCTTCGCAAAGGTACCGTGATTTGTTGGATACAGTTTTTTAAATCGCTACATTGGGAGGGTCAGTTTCTCTCTCTTTCTTTTTCTCTCTCTCCTATCTCTCTCAGCACATCCATGTGGACCATGTGTTATCAACATGATGGATGCCCGGCACACGCTTCGCAAAGGTACCGTGATTTTTTTATTACAGTTTTTTAAATCGCCACAATAGGAGGGTCAGTTTCCCTCTCTCTCTCTCTTCCTCTCTCTGCTCTCTCTCAGCACATCCTTATGGATCATGTGGTATCAACACATGATGGATACCCAGCACACGCTTCGCAAAGGTACCGTGATTTGTTGGATACAGTTTTTTAAATCGCTACATTGGGAGGGTCAGTTTCTCTCTCTTTCTTTTTCTCTCTCTCCTATCTCTCTCAGCACATCCATGTGGACCATGTGTTATCAACATGATGGATGCCCGGCACACGCTTCGCAAAGGTACCGTGATTTTTTTAATACAGTTTTTTAAATCGCCACAATAGGAGGGTCAGTTTCCCTCTCTCTCTCTCTTCCTCTCTCTGCTCTCTCTCAGCACATCCTTATGGATCATGTGGTATCAACACATGATGGATACCCAGCACACGCTTCGTAAAGGTACCGTGATTTGTTGGATACAGTTTTTTAAATCGCTACATTGGGAGGGTCAGTTTCTCTCTCTTTCTTTTTCTCTCTCTCCTATCTCTCTCAGCACATCCATGTGGACCATGTGTTATCAACATGATGGATGCCCGGCACACGCTTCGCAAAGGTACCGTGATTTTTTTAATACAGTTTTTTAAATCGCCACAATAGGAGGGTCAGTTTCCCTCTCTCTCTCTCTCTCTTCCTCTCTCTGCTCTCTCTCAGCACATCCTTATGGATCATGTGGTATCAACACATGATGGATACCCAGCACACGCTTCGCAAAGGTACCGTGATTTGTTGGATACAGTTTTTTAAATCGCTACATTGGGAGGGTCAGTTTCTCTCTCTTTCTTTTTCTCTCTCTCCTATCTCTCTCAGCACATCCATGTGGACCATGTGTTATCAACATGATGGATGCCCGGCACACGCTTCGCAAAGGTACCGTGATTTTTTTAATACAGTTTTTTAAATCGCCACAATAGGAGGGTCAGTTTCCCTCTCTCTCTCTCTTCCTCTCTCTGCTCTCTCTCAGCACATCCTTATGGATCATGTGGTATCAACACATGATGGATACCCAGCACACGCTTCGCAAAGGTACCGTGATTTGTTGGATACAGGTTTTTAAATCGCTACATTGGGAGGGTCAGTTTCTCTCTCTTTCTTTTTCTCTCTCTCCTATCTCTCTCAGCACATCCATGTGGACCATGTGTTATCAACATGATGGATGCCCGGCACACGCTTCGCAAAGGTACCGTGATTTTTTTATTACAGTTTTTTAAATCGCCACAATAGGAGGGTCAGTTTCCCTCTCTCTCTCTCTTCCTCTCTCTGCTCTCTCTCAGCACATCCTTATGGATCATGTGGTATCAACACATGATGGATACCCAGCACACGCTTCGCAAAGGTACCGTGATTTGTTGGATACAGTTTTTTAAATCGCTACATTGGGAGGGTCAGTTTCTCTCTCTTTCTTTTTCTCTCTCTCCTATCTCTCTCAGCACATCCATGTGGACCATGTGTTATCAACATGATGGATGCCCGGCACACGCTTCGCAAAGGTACCGTGATTTTTTTAATACAGTTTTTTAAATCGCCACAATAGGAGGGTCAGTTTCCCTCTCTCTCTCTCTTCCTCTCTCTGCTCTCTCTCAGCACATCCTCATGGATCATGTGGTATCAACACATGATGGATACCCAGCACACGCTTCGCAAAGGTACCGTGATTTGTTGGATACAGTTTTTTAAATCGCTACATTGGGAGGGTCAGTTTCTCTCTCTTTCTTTTTCTCTCTCTCCTATCTCTCTCAGCACATCCATGTGGACCATGTGTTATCAACATGATGGATGCCCGGCACACGCTTCGCAAAGGTACCGTGATTTTTTTAATACAGTTTTTTAAATCGCCACAATAGGAGGGTCAGTTTCCCTCTCTCTCTCTCTCTCTTCCTCTCTCTGCTCTCTCTCAGCACATCCTTATGGATCATGTGGTATCAACACATGATGGATACCCAGCACACGCTTCGCAAAGGTACCGTGATTTGTTGGATACAGTTTTTTAAATCGCTACATTGGGAGGGTCAGTTTCTCTCTCTTTCTTTTTCTCTCTCTCCTATCTCTCTCAGCACATCCATGTGGACCATGTGTTATCAACATGATGGATGCCCGGCACACGCTTCGCAAAGGTACCGTGATTTTTTTATTACAGTTTTTTAAATCGCCACAATAGGAGGGTCAGTTTCCCTCTCTCTCTCTCTCTTCCTCTCTCTGCTCTCTCTCAGCACATCCTTATGGATCATGTGGTATCAACACATGATGGATACCCAGCACACGCTTCGCAAAGGTACCGTGATTTGTTGGATACAGTTTTTTAAATCGCTACATTGGGAGGGTCAGTTTCTCTCTCTTTCTTTTTCTCTCTCTCCTATCTCTCTCAGCACATCCATGTGGACCATGTGTTATCAACATGATGGATGCCCGGCACACGCTTCGCAAAGGTACCGTGATTTTTTTAATACAGTTTTTTAAATCGCCACAATAGGAGGGTCAGTTTCCCTCTCTCTCTCTCTCTCTTCCTCTCTCTGCTCTCTCTCAGCACATCCTTATGGATCATGTGGTATCAACACATGATGGATACCCAGCACACGCTTCGCAAAGGTACCGTGATTTGTTGGATACAGTTTTTTAAATCGCTACATTGGGAGGGTCAGTTTCTCTCTCTTTCTTTTTCTCTCTCTCCTATCTCTCTCAGCACATCCATGTGGACCATGTGTTATCAACATGATGGATGCCCGGCACACGCTTCGCAAAGGTACCGTGATTTTTTTAATACAGTTTTTTAAATCGCCACAATAGGAGGGTCAGTTTCCCTCTCTCTCTCTTCCTCTCTCTGCTCTCTCTCAGCACATCCTTATGGATCATGTGGTATCAACACATGATGGATACCCAGCACACGCTTCGCAAAGGTACCGTGATTTGTTGGATACAGTTTTTTAAATCGCTACATTGGGAGGGTCAGTTTCTCTCTCTTTCTTTTTCTCTCTCTCCTATCTCTCTCAGCACATCCATGTGGACCATGTGTTATCAACATGATGGATGCCCGGCACACGCTTCGCAAAGGTACCGTGATTTTTTTATTACAGTTTTTTAAATCGCCACAATAGGAGGGTCAGTTTCCCTCTCTCTCTCTCTCTTCCTCTCTCTGCTCTCTCTCAGCACATCCTTATGGATCATGTGGTATCAACACATGATGGATACCCAGCACACGCTTCGCAAAGGTACCGTGATTTGTTGGATACAGTTTTTTAAATCGCTACATTGGGAGGGTCAGTTTCTCTCTCTTTCTTTTTCTCTCTCTCCTATCTCTCTCAGCACATCCATGTGGACCATGTGTTATCAACATGATGGATGCCCGGCACACGCTTCGCAAAGGTACCGTGATTTTTTTAATACAGTTTTTTAAATCGCCACAATAGGAGGGTCAGTTTCCCTCTCTCTCTCTCTTCCTCTCTCTGCTCTCTCTCAGCACATCCTTATGGATCATGTGGTATCAACACATGATGGATACCCAGCACACGCTTCGCAAAGGTACCGTGATTTGTTGGATACAGTTTTTTAAATCGCTACATTGGGAGGGTCAGTTTCTCTCTCTTTCTTTTTCTCTCTCTCCTATCTCTCTCAGCACATCCATGTGGACCATGTGTTATCAACATGATGGATGCCCGGCACACGCTTCGCAAAGGTACCGTGATTTTTTTAATACAGTTTTTTAAATCGCCACAATAGGAGGGTCAGTTTCCCTCTCTCTCTCTCTCTCTTCCTCTCTCTGCTCTCTCTCAGCACATCCTTATGGATCATGTGGTATCAACACATGATGGATACCCAGCACACGCTTCGCAAAGGTACCGTGATTTGTTGGATACAGTTTTTTAAATCGCTACATTGGGAGGGTCAGTTTCTCTCTCTTTCTTTTTCTCTCTCTCCTATCTCTCTCAGCACATCCATGTGGACCATGTGTTATCAACATGATGGATGCCCGGCACACGCTTCGCAAAGGTACCGTGATTTTTTTATTACAGTTTTTTAAATCGCCACAATAGGAGGGTCAGTTTCCCTCTCTCTCTCTCTTCCTCTCTCTGCTCTCTCTCAGCACATCCTTATGGATCATGTGGTATCAACACATGATGGATACCCAGCACACGCTTCGCAAAGGTACCGTGATTTGTTGGATACAGTTTTTTAAATCGCTACATTGGGAGGGTCAGTTTCTCTCTCTTTCTTTTTCTCTCTCTCCTATCTCTCTCAGCACATCCATGTGGACCATGTGTTATCAACATGATGGATGCCCGGCACACGCTTCGCAAAGGTACCGTGATTTTTTTAATACAGTTTTTTAAATCGCCACAATAGGAGGGTCAGTTTCCCTCTCTCTCTCTCTCTCTTCCTCTCTCTGCTCTCTCTCAGCACATCCTTATGGATCATGTGGTATCAACACATGATGGATACCCAGCACACGCTTCGCAAAGGTACCGTGATTTGTTGGATACAGTTTTTTAAATCGCTACATTGGGAGGGTCAGTTTCTCTCTCTTTCTTTTTCTCTCTCTCCTATCTCTCTCAGCACATCCATGTGGACCATGTGTTATCAACATGATGGATGCCCGGCACACGCTTCGCAAAGGTACCGTGATTTTTTTAATACAGTTTTTTAAATCGCCACAATAGGAGGGTCAGTTTCCCTCTCTCTCTCTCTTCCTCTCTCTGCTCTCTCTCAGCACATCCTTATGGATCATGTGGTATCAACACATGATGGATACCCAGCACACGCTTCGCAAAGGTACCGTGATTTGTTGGATACAGTTTTTTAAATCGCTACATTGGGAGGGTCAGTTTCTCTCTCTTTCTTTTTCTCTCTCTCCTATCTCTCTCAGCACATCCATGTGGACCATGTGTTATCAACATGATGGATGCCCGGCACACGCTTCGCAAAGGTACCGTGATTTTTTTATTACAGTTTTTTAAATCGCCACAATAGGAGGGTCAGTTTCCCTCTCTCTCTCTCTTCCTCTCTCTGCTCTCTCTCAGCACATCCTTATGGATCATGTGGTATCAACACATGATGGATACCCAGCACACGCTTCGCAAAGGTACCGTGATTTGTTGGATACAGTTTTTTAAATCGCTACATTGGGAGGGTCAGTTTCTCTCTCTTTCTTTTTCTCTCTCTCCTATCTCTCTCAGCACATCCATGTGGACCATGTGTTATCAACATGATGGATGCCCGGCACACGCTTCGCAAAGGTACCGTGATTTTTTTAATACAGTTTTTTAAATCGCCACAATAGGAGGGTCAGTTTCCCTCTCTCTCTCTTCCTCTCTCTGCTCTCTCTCAGCACATCCTTATGGATCATGTGGTATCAACACATGATGGATACCCAGCACACGCTTCGTAAAGGTACCGTGATTTGTTGGATACAGTTTTTTAAATCGCTACATTGGGAGGGTCAGTTTCTCTCTCTTTCTTTTTCTCTCTCTCCTATCTCTCTCAGCACATCCATGTGGACCATGTGTTATCAACATGATGGATGCCCGGCACACGCTTCGCAAAGGTACCGTGATTTTTTTAATACAGTTTTTTAAATCGCCACAATAGGAGGGTCAGTTTCCCTCTCTCTCTCTCTTCCTCTCTCTGCTCTCTCTCAGCACATCCTTATGGATCATGTGGTATCAACACATGATGGATACCCAGCACACGCTTCGCAAAGGTACCGTGATTTGTTGGATACAGTTTTTTAAATCGCTACATTGGGAGGGTCAGTTTCTCTCTCTTTCTTTTTCTCTCTCTCCTATCTCTCTCAGCACATCCATGTGGACCATGTGTTATCAACATGATGGATGCCCGGCACACGCTTCGCAAAGGTACCGTGATTTTTTTATTACAGTTTTTTAAATCGCCACAATAGGAGGGTCAGTTTCCCTCTCTCTCTCTCTTCCTCTCTCTGCTCTCTCTCAGCACATCCTTATGGATCATGTGGTATCAACACATGATGGATACCCAGCACACGCTTCGCAAAGGTACCGTGATTTGTTGGATACAGTTTTTTAAATCGCTACATTGGGAGGGTCAGTTTCTCTCTCTTTCTTTTTCTCTCTCTCCTATCTCTCTCAGCACATCCATGTGGACCATGTGTTATCAACATGATGGATGCCCGGCACACGCTTCGCAAAGGTACCGTGATTTTTTTAATACAGTTTTTTAAATCGCCACAATAGGAGGGTCAGTTTCCCTCTCTCTCTCTCTTCCTCTCTCTGCTCTCTCTCAGCACATCCTTATGGATCATGTGGTATCAACACATGATGGATACCCAGCACACGCTTCGCAAAGGTACCGTGATTTGTTGGATACAGTTTTTTAAATCGCTACATTGGGAGGGTCAGTTTCTCTCTCTTTCTTTTTCTTTCTCTCCTATCTCTCTCAGCACATCCATGTGGACCATGTGTTATCAACATGATGGATGCCCGGCACACGCTTCGCAAAGGTACCGTGATTTTTTTATTACAGTTTTTTAAATCGCCACAATAGGAGGGTCAGTTTCCCTCTCTCTCTCTCTTCCTCTCTCTGCTCTCTCTCAGCACATCCTTATGGATCATGTGGTATCAACACATGATGGATACCCAGCACACGCTTCGCAAAGGTACCGTGATTTGTTGGATACAGTTTTTTAAATCGCTACATTGGGAGGGTCAGTTTCTCTCTCTTTCTTTTTCTCTCTCTCCTATCTCTCTCAGCACATCCATGTGGACCATGTGTTATCAACATGATGGATGCCCGGCACACGCTTCGCAAAGGTACCGTGATTTTTTTAATACAGTTTTTTAAATCGCCACAATAGGAGGGTCAGTTTCCCTCTCTCTCTCTCTCTCTTCCTCTCTCTGCTCCCTCTCAGCACATCCTTATGGATCATGTGGTATCAACACATGATGGATACCCAGCACACGCTTCGCAAAGGTACCGTGATTTGTTGGATACAGTTTTTTAAATCGCTACATTGGGAGGGTCAGTTTCTCTCTCTTTCTTTTTCTCTCTCTCCTATCTCTCTCAGCACATCCATGTGGACCATGTGTTATCAACATGATGGATGCCCGGCACACGCTTCGCAAAGGTACCGTGATTTTTTTAATACAGTTTTTTAAATCGCCACAATAGGAGGGTCAGTTTCCCTCTCTCTCTCTCTTCCTCTCTCTGCTCTCTCTCAGCACATCCTTATGGATCATGTGGTATCAACACATGATGGATACCCAGCACACGCTTCGCAAAGGTACCGTGATTTGTTGGATACAGTTTTTTAAATCGCTACATTGGGAGGGTCAGTTTCTCTCTCTTTCTTTTTCTCTCTCTCCTATCTCTCTCAGCACATCCATGTGGACCATGTGTTATCAACATGATGGATGCCCGGCACACGCTTCGCAAAGGTACCGTGATTTTTTTAATACAGTTTTTTAAATCGCCACAATAGGAGGGTCAGTTTCCCTCTCTCTCTCTCTCTCTCTTCCTCTCTCTGCTCTCTCTCAGCACATCCTCATGGATCATGTGGTATCAACACATGATGGATACCCAGCACACGCTTCGCAAAGGTACCGTGATTTGTTGGATACAGTTTTTTAAATCGCTACATTGGGAGGGTCAGTTTCTCTCTCTTTCTTTTTCTCTCTCTCCTATCTCTCTCAGCACATCCATGTGGACCATGTGTTATCAACATGATGGATGCCCGGCACACGCTTCGCAAAGGTACCGTGATTTTTTTAATACAGTTTTTTAAATCGCCACAATAGGAGGGTCAGTTTCCCTCTCTCTCTCTCTTCCTCTCTCTGCTCTCTCTCAGCACATCCTTATGGATCATGTGGTATCAACACATGATGGATACCCAGCACACGCTTCGCAAAGGTACCGTGATTTGTTGGATACAGTTTTTTAAATCGCTACATTGGGAGGGTCAGTTTCTCTCTCTTTCTTTTTCTCTCTCTCCTATCTCTCTCAGCACATCCATGTGGACCATGTGTTATCAACATGATGGATGCCCGGCACACGCTTCGCAAAGGTACCGTGATTTTTTTAATACAGTTTTTTAAATCGCCACAATAGGAGGGTCAGTTTCCCTCTCTCTCTCTCTTCCTCTCTCTGCTCTCTCTCAGCACATCCTTATGGATCATGTGGTATCAACACATGATGGATACCCAGCACACGCTTCGCAAAGGTACCGTGATTTGTTGGATACAGTTTTTTAAATCGCTACATTGGGAGGGTCAGTTTCTCTCTCTTTCTTTTTCTCTCTCTCCTATCTCTCTCAGCACATCCATGTGGACCATGTGTTATCAACATGATGGATGCCCGGCACACGCTTCGCAAAGGTACCGTGATTTTTTTAATACAGTTTTTTAAATCGCCACAATAGGAGGGTCAGTTTCTCCCTCTCTCTCTTCCTCTCTCTGCTCTCTCTCAGCACATCCTTGTGGATCATGTGGTATCAACACATGATGGATACCCAGCACACGCTTCGCAAAGGTACCGTGATTTGCTGGATACAGTTTTTTAAATCGCTACATTGGGAGGGTCAGTTTCTCTCTCTTTCTTTTTCTCTCTCTCCTCTCTCTCAGCACATCCATGTGGACCATGTGTTATCAACATGATGGATGCCCGGCACACGCTTCGCAAAGGTACCGTGATTTTTCTAATACGGTTTTTCAAATCGCTACATTGAAAGGGGCAATTTGTTTCCGTGGCCACCTAGATCCTCGGACTTAACTGTCTTAGACTTTTACTTGTTGGGACGAATAGAACACATTGTTTATGAAATGCGACCAACCATATGAGACAACATGATTGAGCGAATTTGAAACAGCTGTTTCTAGTTCTACAACAAGAATTAGTACTAGTATTTTGCAACGGAGGTTATTTTGAACATTTATAGACTTTTTCAATTGTTTCTTCAAAAAGTTTTCCCATGATTATTATCTTTCGATTGTTTTTTCAAAAAATATTGTTGTTATGGAACGTTGGCCTCTAAACACGCTCCAAATTTTACCTTTTACATAATTTAGACTGGTTCTAAGCCTAGATAAAGTGTGGAGGGAGATATGGAATATGACAAATGAAAACTTATTATTACATATCCAACCTACAAAACTGTGAAAAAAATCACTTCTTCAATTAAAGTGTTGAAAATTATTCTTTTGGCAATAAACTCTGAAACGAACGAAGACATCCAACTGCGTTTTCCACGTTTTTTCTTCAATATTCAATCTACTTTCCGACTATGATGTCATAGATATACCGTATAATTTAAATTTTCGGGATAAATAAAAAAACTGTTATGATAATCAAAAGTACTTAACTTTCTCTTCTAAACAAACTTTAGTTTACTGAAATCGGATAAGTCAGTTAGAAACTCCGTCGATCTAAATGATGACACTTTCAATAGCTTCCTCCACTCTTATCAAGATCGGTACGATATAAATGTTCTATATAGCATGTTCCTTCTAGTTTGGCCGGCAGATTTGTCGAAATATCAATCTTGAAACACAGTAATAACATATATCTAGCTAATTTACAAGGGATGGGAATGAGCGAAAGAGCAATTTAATGAATTTAGATGTATCTGAGCTGAGGGTAATCACTCAATTTCTCCATTAACTTGAAATTGTATTTAACAGGCACATTAGGATTTCTACTTTACTGGCACACTTGGTAGCTGAAAGTTCCTCAGTACTTTAATAACAGTATTTTTAGCGAATAAGGGTGATGGTTTCTTCTCCATAGTATTATAGTGTATCCACAGTGTGTACCCTTTTTCAGTTTATTGATCAATTATGTTTGCTGAGGAAAAAAATATTGTATAAAAGAGCTAAACTAAATCGTTTATTATCATTTATTATGAAACGACTAATTCCACCAGAAGACTGTGACATACGCATCACAAAATATGTATTGATTATAACTTCTAAATCATGTAACATAATTATGTTCCAGTTACAAATATGTTCTATGCAATGCAGCACATTGATATATTAATGTTAATATTGTTATGTACTTATAACCTATCATGCATGATACTTAATATTCCTCCATTTGCGTAAAAAATGTTCAGGCTATTAGCGTCATTATTATTTGTTTCAGTATTTTGCCGCGTTTCATAAAATGTCCAGACTCATGAAACGACCAATTCCACAATAAGACATACCAATCATAAAATATGCATTGAATATAACATCTGAATCACGTAACAAAATTATGTGCCAGTTACATGTATGTTCTTTGGTTAAGATTCCGCAGTTTATTGATGTATTAATGTTAATATTGCTACACACTTATCTTTCATGTATGTTACTTAATATTCCTCCATTTGCGTAACTGGGGAGTAAGTTTGTCTTTTGTAATGAATTTCGCGGTAGGTATCATTTTCTTGCTTTCACCTGGTTATCTAAACTTTCAAACCCAGGGAAAAATATACGATATTGATATACATCAATATCAATATGACGTTTGCTATTTCCAAGTTAAGTAGGTATACTAATATAGTTATGAAATTTTAATATTCCAGTACTGTGATGAAAGATCACTTAAGCATTCGAATTATATAGGCTACAAATAATTACACCAAAGTATTCGATTTTGCATTAAATTACCCCACTGAGGTATATTCATCTAATGACACAGAAAAATGAACAATTATGTTCCTTAACGGCTGAAAACGATAATAGCTGCATTCAATTATTCTAATAATACTGAAACTTCTAGCGGTTTAATACTGGCATCAGAATCAATTTCAATAATATTTCCATATCACCATGGGAACATTATGAATGATCTTGTTAGCGTTTCATGCTCTCGTATACTTCTAGCCTTCATGATCATGGCCTTCGTAACCTCATGGTTTCAAAACTCTGTAATGTGTAACTTGAATTATCCATGAATTGAGAACACGCTTCGGACTTACCGTTTTAGCAGATGCTATCAAATGATTCTTAAGTTCTCCAGGACAATCAATCAGAGAAAAGAAACTGCTATTCTCGTCTTGTGATAATTGATATGGGTGGCCATATTCGGTAATACTACCATCAGCCATGACCAAAATCATGTCACAAGCAATAATGTTTTCTAGTCGGTGTGCTATAGTAATCACTGTCCGATCTTTAAATTTCTCTTTCAGAATAGCTTGAATTAGGTCATCTGTATCATGGTCCACATTGGCAGTAGCTTCGTCTAGGATCAAAATCTTACAATTCCGGCAGATGGCCCTAGCTAGACAAAGCAGTTGTCTTTGACCAACGCTAAAATTCAATCCTCCTTCTGAAACACGATACAACAAACCATCCGATAATCCTTCGATAAGATCTTTCAGCTGTACTGTTTCCAGAGCATTCCACAAAGTAATATCATCAAATTCTTCTGACGGATCTAAATTTTTGCGTAATATTTCGTCAAATAGGAATGGCTCTTGAGGAATAATTGCTAATTCTGATCTTGACCTCTGTAGAGGAATGCTTTTGATATCGACATCGTCTATCAATATTTTTCCATCGGTGTGAGCTAATCTAAAGAGAGCTGAGACTATAGAAGATTTTCCAGCTCCGGTTCTGCCAACAATTCCTATTTTACTTCCTGCTTCAATAGTGAAATTAAGATTTTTCAATATGTTTAATCCATCTTGTGAATATCTCAAATATACTGACTTAAATTCAATTTTTCCACATTTCGGCCAGTTTTTATCGAAATCTAGGTTGTTATCTTCTTCTTGTTCAATTTCTGTATATTCTAAAATTCTTTCTACAGACGTCATGTGATTTTCTGTTTCCGTCATTAGACGGATTCCTCTCTGTAAACGGAAGCTCGTACTTATTGCCTGGGTTATGGCCAAACCAACGATTCCACTATAAGTCTCTGGAAACAAAATTGACAATTTTCAAATTCAGCTTAACATGAAGCAAATTTGAAGGCTATTTATTGGAGGGTACTCCTGAAATTTCTAGATGCATTCTTATTGATGTATATTATGGTTAGTGAAAACACTACTACTAACTATAGTTAGTTAGTAATACAACTATTATAAACACATACCGTTCGAAAATACACACAGAGCTACAATTGATATATAAATCATGCAGGTAATATCCAATAATACTCCAAAGGAGCGACAGCATCCTTCATATAAGCAATTGGCGGAAGTATGCAAGTCTTGATGTTTGTCAAATTCACGTATCAGCTTAGTTTGAGCTCCGGATGCCCGAATTGTAGCCAATCCCTGAAGAGTGGCATTCATATGAGAATAAATAGGACTCCTACCTGGAAGTAAATGATAAGGAATCAAGCATATCTTCTCCAACACTTTCAAGACACTTATTGAGTGTGATATGTGGTGTTCAGGTCTTTAGTATGTATTAAAAATCGTAGATTAACGCAGAATATTAATTACGTGTATGTTACATTATATCGTCATAATCTTCATTCATACTCCTTTATACTCTTTATACTAACTTATTCTAACTGCTTTTATTCTCTATACATAAAGCATCAACCTTGTCTTCTTACGAAGGTTGACATTGACTCCTCACATTGCGGTCCTAATGTTCAATTGCATTTATTATATCGGTAGCGTACCTAGGTCACGGTAAGAAAGTAGAGCAATTTATTGAATTAGGTAAATTTATGAAATCCAGTGAAATAATCTCTGTTATTCCATTACACCTTTCCCGAAAGTGGGAAAAAATTAGAGCTGACGGCTTACATTTGTTTCTATTGCACGAATTTCTTTCACATTGGATACATTATTTATTTATGTTATGAATGATACAGTTCTATTTGTTATTCTTTTAACATATCAGAATAAAAATTATAATAGATGATAATTCAATGTTTATTCTTTGGGAATTGCGTAATCTTTACTTCGTTGGTAATAATTTTTGACATGCTTGCTGTATTTGATATTCCATTTATTGTCGCTGTTATTATTATTATTACTTCTACTATTACGCCTTTAACAAAAAAATTTATATATTTTCTTATTTATTCGTAGTCCAATCTGATCTTCTAAAATTCTTTTTTCTTCCATATCTCTTTCCACTTGCTTTATTTGCCCATTTGGCTTAACCAGTAATTTGTTAATCCCCTCGATTCTACAATAATTCATCCGATATGTGTTGCTGCTAAATGATCTCAATGTTCTACGTGAGTGAACGCCGAACGATATTTAGGTACATATCTTGCAGATCTCTATAACCTTTCAATAGTCTGTGGTAACCTCCTGGTGCATCAATCCTCTTACAGTCACTTCGTTCTACTGAAATTGTTTATTCATTTGTCTGCATAACAATAGCGTAATACGGTCACTTCTAATTTTTTTACATATTAATATTTGAATTTACAGCTTGCGATATATTTATTGCCTAATAGAGTACATTATTCTCCATCATGACCTTTATCAACTTAATATGATTGTTCTTTGTATTCTAGAATAAAATTTAGTATCCTAGTTATTTATATTTGAATTATAAATAACAAGTTTTCTCTTGATTTTGAATCTAACCTCTAGTAGCCTAAAAAACCCTTGGTTAAAATTTTTTGTAATGGTTGGCTAGAATCGGTAACTATTAGCATCGAATGAAGAATGTTTGATCATTATGTTGCCACACGCGATATACATTTTCCAAAAAAAACATTATAAATGGATATAACTACAAACAAGAATTAAGTTGTATCTAGTAATTACATCATTCCTATATTCTAAAGAGAGAGAATTTTCCTCAACACTTCATATGCTCTACATTCGTAAATGTATCCACTCTGGGATATCCTGTGTTATTCAAACTTTCTGGGGATCTAGCCTTCATTATTATTAATGCTTATTGGGAGAATTTTTTTTCCTACCAAAAAATATATCTTCGTATGAATTCATTCATGTTTTGAATTTTATCAATTCTCAATTGATATAGTATATATACATTTTAATATTATTTAATATCAAATTAAATTCTTAGTTCACGTGAACTAATATCTAAATATTATCTACTTTGAGAGAAATCTAATAATTTAATAATAATCAAAATAAATTAGCATTATCTGATGTTTTACGTCTTAAATCTGAATTTTTATTGATTATTATTTACTTTATGGTAAATCTATCAATCCTAAATACTTTCTTTTAATGAATTCATATCCTTATAAACATATTATATAGTATGATAGAATTAGCTTTTTGTAGTTTCTAATTCTCAGTAATTGCTTCAAGTAGATAACTATGATACAAATTGAAGGAACTGAAATCGAACACTTTTTGATAGTCGCAAATGGTCCAAAAAAAATGGTAAACATGACCAAAACCAGTTTTTCGCGTCAGACATCATCGGATTGAATTAAAAAGGAGAAATCTTCCAATAAGCTTATGTGCCGTGAGAAGGCGGAAAAAATGAGCTACGGATGAACCCTATTGGACTAGCGATGACCCCGCAAATTGCAAAGAACCATCTATTTTGCTCGAAATTTCAAATACTCATTACTCTAGTTCTTTTGAAGATTAAGAGCTGAAATTCCAACAGGTTGTAGCTTTTGTCCCACCAAGTACCACACAATTTTTCAGCAAGACCGTATGTACACTTTTTGCAAAAAAGTTGTGGTTTGGTACCGCGCTATTTTTTTTACGGGATCATCTTCAATAGCTATTGAACAACCGACCTCTCATCTTTCGTAGAGGTTGCTAAAATAATTATTTTGAATAATGGTATTTCGTGCACTTGGCAGTACGGCGCGCGTGGAAGGGAGAGCCCTCGCGCTAGGCTCGTATAAAACAACAATATTTTGGGAACCCTTGCTCGAAAATTGATGTTTTTTTTATCCGTACTACCAATCAATGATATTGAGATAACGAGTGTTTTCAAACTTCTAGTAATGTCGAAAGTACTCTAAAAAATACATTGCGCTATTCGATCTATTCATTATTACTATTTATTCGTTATTTTCGAATGTGTATGATATTTTAACATATTTTTTATTGTAATATATCAAATAACGATTGAAAGTGATAAAAAAAATTGAAAAGTTACATTGATAAAACGTATTTAGTACATATTGTACTAAAAAATTGAATGTAAGTAGTAATATACGAAATTGCTGTTACTTATAGCATGTAAAACATTATGAAATATTTTGTTATTTACTTCAGTTCTCGAGATATTGTTGTTTTTCACGAGCGTTTGCATTTTGAACCCATACGCTAGCGCGGCAGCTCTTTCTTCCATGCGCGCCAGACAGTCAAGCGCACGAAATACCATTATTTAAAATAATTGTTTTAGCAACTTTTACGATAAGAGATAAGAGGTTGAAAATTTGGTAAGCTGTTCCTTATTTATTGAAGAAGATGATCCCGTAAAAAATAGCGCGATACCGCACCACAATTTTTTTGCTTTTCTCTTCTTGCTTTTGTGTGGTACTTGGTGGGCACAAAAGATACAACCTATCAACATTTCAGCTCTCAATCTTGGAAAGAACAAGAGTTATGAATATTTGAAATTCCGAGCAAAATCGATGATTTTCTGCAATTTGCGGATGCACCACTGGTTCAATCGGGCTCATCCGTAGCTCATTTTTTTCGTCTTTTCACGGCGCAAAAGTTTATCGAAAGCTAATATACCTATGCAGTTGCGTGCATTTGCGCGCTTCTCTGCACTGCATTGTCCTATATTGTCCTGAAAAATTGTACATAAGACACAAAAGATTCCACCAACACAGTGTTGATGTGGAAAAGTGGATCTGCCTGGGCTGGCTTCACCCCTTGGTCGCTTGTGTTTCCCATATTGCAGCACATAGTCCATAATAACATTTCTATTTGACTTGCTTGTGGTTGTTTCCTTTTCCAACTCCAATTCAGTCTCCATTTCCATTCACCTTTTGTTTTCCACTCTCTTATTCGATTTCCAATGCATATTCCTTATTCATTACCCTCAATTACCATTCCATCCTCAAATTTTCGATTTCAATTCCAAGAAAATTTGCCTTCCCTTAAAGAAAGGGGGCTGGCTTTTGCGACCTCTGCTTTTTGTATTTTCGATTGTAGCACAGTGACTGCATGTCAAATTGTAGATAATATTGTTGTCTACAATTTTTCGCACGCCCTACGTTCTCGCGGAAAATCAAATCCCAAAACATTTCGATATTCCCAAAAATGCTCAAAGATGAAGTTTACAAAATTTTGATTTTAAACTCGTCACGTGCTCCGCAAACGATTTATAAGAAGCCTGAGCTATATGTTTTCTCCAAAAAGGACATATTTTTCTGACGGATTTACTATACTATCTTGTGAATTGGACTTTTAGCAATGTCATGGTATCATGTATCCATTTTCATAGAGATGTGAATCTCATACTTTCTTGTTCATTCCCTTAATTTCAGAATCCCAACGTGGACCAGGAAATGATTGGTATTGAAAATAAGTACCTACCTATAGGTACAATCTAATAAAAAATGCAAAGGTTTTTTCTACATAGATACATAAATAGATAGTTTTGTTGAAGCGAACTAGGTATATCTGAAAATTTAAATTATTCGATAACTACTTTTTGAACTTACATGTAGCTTCCAAACGTTTCAGACTTCGGCTTGTTCTGATATAATACTGTTTAAATCCATAAAACATTGGTAATAACAATATTGATGGCAAAGTCAACCATGGACTGATAGCAGATACTACTATCAATGAAGCGACTACTTGCAACAAAATCTAGAAATTTGAATTCCATGAATTATCAAAAATATAAATCTTATGAATTGTATAGACAAAATACTCGAGGTACGTCCACAGAAGAGGTTTGTTCCAGACTATTTGACCATTTTAGGCAATCAGTTCTTCAAGAGGTTTTTTTTGGGGGGGGGGGGCGAGGTGGTTGAAACCCATAAGGTAGTGTGGGAGTCACCTCAGATATACCCACTAAACACTCCACCTCGTGTGGTAGGCTCGATCCTGCAACCAGGGCAGTCACGATGACACTTACTCGGGCCACACCACTTACTCGGGCCATCGGAAAAATTCTGAAGTCGCTGGATTCGAACCCGCGACCGGCAGCCACAGTGATTAGAAGATCGATGCTTCTACTACTGAGCTTCCTGGCCCCCCTTCAAGAGTTATGAACAATAATTAGATAAAAAAATTCCAACAATCCAATTGTTTAAAATATAAAATACAGTGATTCACATTCTTTAACGTTTTTAGATAGAAATCACATCCATACCAATACAATAGTTTTGAATTTTTGATTTTTATTGGATCTCTCAAAAGTTAAAGTTATTAAAGTTATGGTGGACATCTGATAACATTTATCCAAAGTTATCAATTCATAATTGACTAAATTTCGAATCCTTATAATCTGAAATAAATTTACTGTATTCTGGTTTCCTAATGTTTGACTTATAGGTTTTTCAAATACAACAAATTTGCATGAGATGAGATATATTTTGGCTACTGTGAAGTATTTTGTCATAATCAAGTATGAACATCATGACAATATACATTGCACTGGATTGTATTTGAAAAAACATCTGTATATCTGACTAGCAAAATTGCAACTTATGAATTACTTCAGATAGCGATCTACGGGGAAAAGGGGGTTGGGGTCAACCTCTCCCATATGGACTCTTTTTGAATTCGATGTGATATGAGCACGATAATGACATTTATTTTCATCAATGAAAGGTAACGCTCCCACAAAATTCTGAATTCGATACTGACGTCACGTATATCGATTTATCATTTGAGTAAACTTATCTGAATACCATTGTTTGTTTTCCCCGAATCAATTACACTTTGCATTCTTAAGTGGCACTCAATGTCGAAATACCGAATTATGTGTAAAATTTGTTACTTCATGTTTGCGTTTTCTGTTAGTAGATTCTCGCAAATCCACTCATAATTCACGCGCCAATAATTGAGACAGCCACAGTACTTTGTTCGGATAGTTAGCCACCTGTTTTTGAAGAATACTAGCTTCAATCAATCATTTATTATATAATAGTTATTTCGGGTGGAACAAAGGGATGATCGTATAAATATGACTTTTGAATCTTTACTTACGTCGATAGCTTCTATTAACACCATTGGTAGAAGTTCATCCATGGAATTAATGTCTTTGGAGAATCTATTCAATATCCTCCCCGAAGGGTTCTGCCTGAAGAATCTCATGGGTGCTTTAAGAAGTGTAGCAAACATTTTTCTGTGTAGTCTTGCAGATACATTCAGGCAAAAGTGATAGAATATAATGGAGGTTCCTATTGATGACATTATGATCAAAATCACAATTGTAGAGTAGATGTAAATACAATTATCAGTACTCAAATAATATTCGTGAAGGTCTGGCTTTTGACTAATATATGTGTTCATCGTTAAGTTTTCCGATATATTTGTTCTATTAGCTACCACCTCTGAAGACGTGTAATGAGCTTTATGTTGTTCTAAATTAACCCTAAAATCAAATACTGTTATTTTATGTACAGAATAAATTTAATGCTTGAGGGCTCGTCCAGATGGGAGAATAGAGATAATTGTCGATGTTAGCGGAACTGATATGAAGTACAAACGAATATACCAGATTTTTAGAGGGAGTGGCCATAACCATACAAAACCGTATTTAAAATTTTTTCTCTAATTTATGCCAGGCATTTCTACAAATTGTTGCCAGTCCCTCATTCCAAATACATTAAACTATTGAGAAATAGATGATATTGATGGGTCATATTTGTTTATTCATTTATTTATTCATATATTTATTATTGAATTCAACATATAGCAAGAACTAAACTGCAACATGGAATATTAAAAAAAATACTGCCATAACATTACAATGCAGATGAAACTACAATAAGATTAAGTGATTCAGCATAAGATGCTCAATCTGATGAGTCGAGCTACAAAATTCATCAAGAAAGTCCTGAGTCTGTGCGTAGGTGTGTCTCAGCTTATCTATTTGAGGGTGAAAAAGAAATTGGTTACGAGGGATCTGGAAACGAAAAGTTAGGGAATTCTTTGTCCCGAGTCTAGATGAGAATTCAGGTAGTAAGTAAATCTGGACTTTTCCCCGTATCATTCATAAACTTGAACAGAAATACACAGTCAAGGTTTGATGCCTCCTCTCCATACTAACAAAACGAAATGTATCCAGCAGTGAATCTTGAGGCTACCCTCTATTGGGATAAGTCCTTCGATTCGAATTACTCAAGAGATATTCTCAATACACGCTCAATCATGTCAAAACTCCTGACAGTAGATCGAAGTCACACAATTCTAGTATACTCAAACTGAGGGAGGATCAGGATCTTCATTAATAAAATGAGAGTCTTCGTATCAACAATAGTCAGGCTATTAAGGAGAGTGTGAAGCCCTAGAGTGAATGTTCTCTAAATGAGCATTAAATGAGAATTGTAAATCAAAGATAACTACAAGATACTCTTACTTGCAGATTTGAAGCAGAGGGATGTTAACAATGCTGTATGAAAACAACAATGGCGACTTGGTTCTGGCTTATGAAACCTTGTGCATTTGGAGATCTAGCTCGTTAGATAAGCAACATGAGTGTCACCTATGGGTATAGATCTTCCTGTAATAAAATAGCATCTGACATGAGAACTGATTGCCTGAGAAGAATCAGTATGGTGAAAATCTATCGAAAATTAATGGGAGTCTGTAGCAGTCGCATTGGATATCTCCAAAGCATGTCACCGAGCCTAGCACCAAGGCATTCTGGAGAAACACCCATCATATGGTTTGCCGCCTTAACTTGGTCGCTTACTATCGAGTTTTCTCTTAGATGGGTCATTCCATGTGATGATGGATATAGCCTCCTACTTGGTTTCTGGAACGTATCAAAGATCTGTTGGAAGTAAACTTCATGTCCGTCCTCAGCTTTGCAGATGATGATACACTTCATACGGCTCATTTATGATCCTTATCTCATCCAATGAAGCCAGAAGAGCGAGGCAGAGAGAAGTCATCGCAATTAATGGAGATCTGGCAACGATCTTGAAATGAAGATCTGATAATCTAGTAAAATTTAATGCAACTAAAACTCAAGCTCATATTTTCTACACGAGGATCCTACAATTCCTGATATTAAGATATCAGGTACAACTGCATCTATGAAGCCTACCATATACATGCTTGGTATCACCATCAACAGCACCCTCTCATGGGACAATCACGTCAGGTCATAATATACAAAGTACAGATTTCACTATCTTTTGGTAGTGTTGGCGTTTTCGGACGTCTGATTGATGATATCACACTTACGAATCCGTTGATATCTCTAGAACATCGTAGAAAGTTGGGCGGTCTCTCCCTTTTCTAAACATATTTACATGGTCGGTGTTCAATAGGAATCGAGAGATTCCTGGAAGGCGGACTAGACCAGTTCAACTGTCGAACTTCTCTCCACCAGTTTTCATTTTTCTATCGAACAAAAGACAAGTTGTGGAACTTCCAACTTTGAAGGAAAATTTTGATGTGTATCTCCTCTTTCAATATTCCACCGGTATCAGTTATCCTCCATTGTAGTCAAAGTATAAGATAAAAAATATATATCTAATCTATAAATAAGCTTCATATCATCCGCAAAAAGCTGTCATTTCACCCTGAACATTGCTAACATCATCTGTGGAAAGTATTAACAGGGGAGAGGCAAAGACCAAAACATTTTGGAACAAGGGAGTCGCAGTTAGATTTGATGAATCATTGAATGATGCATTTGGTAGTTTCATATTTGTGTTTATGTGGGAAAATAACCTGAAGAAACTCTTCTCCTTTCGACTTCACAACTACGACATATAAGCCTATCTTGAATATTAGACTTCCGCGGATAGCTAATCTTGAAAAATCTTGGCTTCCGGATGTACCGCCAACCATTACAGGTGGCATCTTCGGGGCAGGCTTGAGGCTTGAACTGAAGTTCCTTTGGTTTAGAATAAGAATCTGTACGTATGAAATTTGATATAATCAATTGAACTTTTCGTCAGTTATTTGTAAAAAATTTCAAACGAATCTTGGATAAGTTTATTCCGAGATTAGGTAAATAAAGAAAATCACTCAGACTCTCAGGCCCTTTTGAATTGGCTTTTAAGAATACAGGTTAGAAATATTGCCTTAACGTATTTCAGAGTTACCAGATAATAAGAGAATCAACTTAGAAATTCATAATACACACCATTACTTCATCAGATAAACTATAGTATACAAATGTCAGCCCCCAATTTTGTGCCTTGGGAATATCGTCATCTACTGTTAGACTTTTACTGATTGGGCACCGAATTGACTGTAACCTTGGTTATAATTTGGAGGTAATGCATCTGTATCCTTTTATCATTCAAGAGCCTCAACTGACATGTATGACACACGATGTCGATAGCTTTTGTCTCTCTGAGCATAACATGCTGGATGGCAAATTTACAAATTACAACAGTGACTTCCGTAATCCTGTGTTCCAAGAGGGTGACCATATTGATCAATTTGAATTTAATATTTGAATATATTGTTATGATTTCATTTCCTAAACAACATAAAATAAGAAAAATTGAACTTACCGAACATTAAAATCAGAAAAGAATAATAAAATATATGAATATGGAATTAAAAACATTATTAAAAGTTAATTTGTAGATAGTATAAGGTATTAAACAATGTTTAACAAAATAAACCAGAATGTAATATAGAATAAGAAGTGTAAACAAGAAAACAGTGGAAGTGGATAAACGTACAGTGATACGAAAGAAGAAATCAGAATTGAAATGATTCCCAGACTATCATAAGATAGAACAAACTATTAAAATATGTTACAGATTTAAGATAGAATTAGGAAATTTGAGTTATATAATGTTATAGAAATGTTATTGATATTTTATATTATGTATTAGTTTTAAGAATTAGCAAGTGTCAAAATTGATATAAATATTGGAATAATCAAGTTAATATGAACCTAATCATAGGTTATCTTATACCAAAATGTGTGGAAAAATTTAGGCAATATTAATTCAAATAACAGAAAGCATAATCACTTTAAATAATTTGAAAATTTTCAATAATTCAAAATTTATAGAATACTTCTGATTGGTCGAGACAATTGAGAAACGTCAAATAGGTCAACAATTGAAAGTTATGTCAGTTTTCAACAATGACCAAAGCATCCTTGATAAGCAAAGAAAACATTTCATTGGTCAATTATGACATCAACTGGCGTTCTTTTGGAAGTCCTATAAAAGGAAACAGGAAGGAAGCTAGGTCAGTCTTGCAATAACATCTAAGATCCAAGCATCTTCTGCAGCTCAAGCATATTTCCATAACCTTAGTTTTTGAATAACATCGGAGAACTCAAGTAGTCTCAGTAGCTTCGATAAGTTAAAGTAACCGAAGCTAGTGAAATATTTCTACGAATCAAGTAGTGTTCTTGAATCTTCATAACAAAGTAAGGTTATAATAACCACAGCTACTAAATAGCATTGTATAGTATCCAGTCTTCGATAAAGTTCCAGAATATAATTGAAGAAGTTTTATATGTTTTATATCTTGAAAGAATAAAACAAGTTAACAATGTATCATCAACAGTTCCGCAATTTCAAAAGAAATAACAACGTAGTTTACCTGTGTTTGTGAATGTTTCAAAGCAGAGTAATTGTGTTTTAAAGTGAATAATTAAATCAAATCACCAAGAAGATAAAATCAACTGAACATTGCCTACATTTTCCATCATATAATTGGATATAACTTGAAAGTAAGTTTGTTTATAATATCATCATTGTATCATCATTTGTATATCTGAAAGTAAGATTGTTGTTTATAAATAATAAGTAATATTAACCAGTTTTGGAGGTTAAGCATAGAATTTTAGAACATAAAACAAATCGTAAGATATAACATAGAATCATTAATTTTAAATATAGAACTTTTAACATTCCAACAAAAATATTGTGTTTAATTCCATAGAATATATAAAAAGAACATTTTCAATTCAAACCAAATTAAAATCAAATCAAAACAAAAATAAGTAAAAAAGCTAGCCTGAATAAAATTGAAAAAAAATAGAATTCAAACATAATAATCAATAATCAATAAAACTCATAAGAGTTTTCTTAATAATAATAAGAGTTTTTCTCAACAATATGTTTATCATACCAATTTATTCATAGATAAATCGGTGTTGCAGCTTCGTTAATGATCTTATTAATTAATTGTAAGCTAGGAGGAATGATGTATAACCGATTAAAATTAATTTATAAGCTCTATGAACGGATTTAATTTCAAGTCGAGCTATTGTGACGCGGAATCCATCCGGAAGCCAAGATTTTTCGACATAAGCCTGTTTATAATGAAGTATGTAGGAACGCTATTCGAACGTACTGGCAATTGTTAGTGGTATGTATTACTTATTTATTTTCCTTGTGAGTAGAGTTGTTCATTGGGATTGAGTATACGACTTGTCAAGTAGTAATTCTAATCGGAAACAGTCTCAAGGTTTGTATAAATGGTTCTGGTTTCGTCAATAAGTGAAGCGGAGCATGTAAATTGAATCATCTGAAGAGACATATACATGCCCTATAAATGAGAAAACGTCACCCTCATTCACTAAACGATGAGTAAGTAGTTCAGTGCAACTAATAAATTTCAACAACTTCCCTAAATAACTGCCGCGATATCTTCCTCAAATCATGAATATCTTATTTTAACGGTTGACAACACCAAAGTTGCTGGATACATTAGTCAATTTTAACCAATTGACTTGACAGTTTATATATTCGTTGTTAATTTAAATTTTAAGAATTGAAATTCAGAAATACAGAGGCAGTTTATCTCAGGACTGCAACTCTGACCATATTTCCGTCATGTGCTGTGTAACCTGCAAAACAGTCGAAGCTACCAGTGTTCAACTAATGGTATCCTCAAATAATAAATTTCTTTGGAAAGTAACCTGAAAATGGAGGACCAAATCTTCCAATCACTTCGGTTAGTCACAGAGTTGCTGCAGCTTTACAACTGATTGTTTCAGCAGTCAATAAATCAGCAGGTGAATGAAACAGAGGAAAAAAGGCAATGTGCTCAAAATCGTTCTAAATATGGATTATTTTGGAACAAGTGTGGCTTTAGCTGAACATCAAATTTGTAGGGCAAAATGAAGAATTGATTAGTGATAAAGAAGTGAATAATCTTGTGCAATATTGAAATGAACTATACTGTGTGAAGCAATGAAGTGATATTTATTATTATAATGTAGTTGTGCAGTGAGCTGGAGAAGAAGCTAAGGGACGTTTAGGTCTTCAAAAATATTCAAAACCTGGTCAACCTGACAACATGTATTACTTGCTGCTGTGACGAACAGACTTTATTCGAACATGTTGCACCTCTAGAATATTATATCTTCATTGATGTTGAGTGACATCATTTTTTTGCGTGGATAGTGAATTTTGTATTATGATCTTCCAATTGCGGTTTATCTTCCTCAGTTCGAAGTGAATAGGAAAATGTGAATATGATCCAATTTTCACTTATACCGGGTGGGCCAATCAAAACGAAACACGGTCGATATCTCAACTATACCGTTTGTTTGAAAAAAATCGCTTGAACCCGTCGATTTTTATTTCCCGGGGGAAAGATTTTTCCCATACCATCAATCTTGTAACTTTCACTCGTGGGGGTGAGTTCATTTATAAATTCATAAATTCTATACAAAAACAGAATTCCACAGCAGATAAAATGAAGTACTTTTTTCTTCGAACGATAAAATTAGAATTTACATTGCCTTTTGTCAGTGATAAATGGATTGAGGAACGTAGAAATCATTTCCTTATTAACATAAATAATAAAAACAAATTAATGTTAATAAATTATGTTGGATTTGCTGGAACGAGAATTAAAATATGGTATCACACGAATTTTAATCCCATTTTAATTTAAGGGTTGAGTTGAAGTAACAGGGTTGATAATTATGCACAAAAGACTTCTTCTCTGAGATAAAAATCAAGAGGTTTCAAAATTTTTTCATCCAGGAATAATTATTGAGAAATCGTTTTGCTTTCATTGTTGTTCCATTTATTTCTCAAAAACGGCATCAAATTTGTAAAACTAAGATGCATTGAACAGAGAATTTGATTACCTTTAAAATAAGATAACACTCGACCCCTATTCCCATTCAAGATTTTGGGGTTAAAGGTCACCCCAGCCAGGGGGTGAAAGTTATAAGGTTGATAATATGACCAAAACCTTCCTCCCGGGAACTGAAAATCAACGGGTACGAGCGATTTTTTTTCAAACGAACGGTATATGAGATATCGGCCGTGTTTCGTTTTGATTGGCCCATCCTGTATAACAAATATATTGACAATTGTTTCACCACATACAGGTATCCTCCAGAACTACTGATTTTGAGAATTCAACTAGTTGGTGGAATATATATTGTTATCATATTATATATTCGTACTTCACTGTCTTTTCATCATACAAATGACAGATAATTTGAAAAATACGTACCAAAATGTGATAAAATAATCTGCTCCGGTTGTTACGACTTTATTTAAAACAAACAGCAGTGCTATAAATGTGCAGTATAAGTATGATCCACCAAACTTTAAATAACTCGAATAAACATTTCTGGACATAGACCCATTAGTTATTTGTTCCTTCTCTACCATTGCATTAATTTTTCCTTCATCCTCCGAGCTGTTTTGAGACTTTTCCATCGGAGCATATATTTCTCGTTGATCATATTGTGGATGGTGATTTTTCCATCTATTCTTAAAATTAATATTCGAGACTTGCAATGACTGGAGCGTACCACTTGCGCATATCGAACCGTCTTCCATTACATGAATATAATCTGAATACTGGAGATGTTGGAGCTGAGATGTTATCAATAGTACAGATTTTTGAGCTAAAAAACCTCTGATACATTCATCGTAAAGTTGTTTTCCAACTTTAACATCTACTGCAGAGAGAGGGTCGTCCAATAAGTAAACATCCGCTTCTTTATACACAGCTCTAGCTAAATTTATTCGAGTCTTCTGACCTCCACTGAGTTGCACCCCTTTTTCTCCAATGAAACTCAAATCTCCGGAACTGAACATATTGAAATCGTTGTCCAATGCGCAGACTCTGACAACTTCATTATACTTCTTCCGGTTCATTTGTTCACCAAAGAGAATATTTTGACGTATCGTGCCTTTAAACAACCAAGGTACTTGTGAGGCGTAAGACAATTTCCCGTTAACTTCACATTCCCCTTCGCTCAAAACCAGTTCTCCCAATATTATATGCATTAAACTACTTTTACCGCTACCAACTGGTCCAATCAGAGCAACAAATTCATTCTTATCAACCCTGAAATCTATGTTCGTTAATGCGTTAATGCTTGATGAGTTTTCCCAATCAGTGGAAGCATCCGTCAATTTGAGTTCATGTTTATAATTTCTGTAACCATTCAAATTTTCAAACGTAGAATTTATTTCCACTTCTTCCAACATCAAAAAGTTGGAAATACGATCGCAGGAGATTTTAGCTGATGCACAAAACCTTATAGCAAGAGGTAAAAAATTTATTATAGCAGTTGTTAATAAATTGTACGAAGTTGTGCATACAAAAACATATTCCGCCTTTGGTGAAATCCCTGTTAATACTGAAGTTAAAATGCTCACAAAAATCGCGCTCCTGCTCATATAAACTTGGAAGGAACTCAAAATTGATCCAAGATAAGCATGTCTTTTGATTTCTTTGAGTTCAAACCTGAAATATAAAGTTGAATTATTTTTTGCTTTCATAAATTAAGTGATCAGTGATCACCTATCACGATGTTTTTTGGTATATCATAGATCTCTGCTCGTGTATCCAATATTTAATTAGCTTCATCATGTGCATTATTTCGATTGAGCTCTGAATAACAGATATTGTTCTGAAACTATTTGCAATATGTTCATAAAACTTACCTGAGATACGAGATAAGAATGGGATTATATGCATTAAAAATGATTGAAAATATACATGCAATATGCACTAAAAATACAAAACTATGCAAAATATGCATCACTATATGCAATTTTAAAAACGAAAAATCCAACAAAATGCAAAGGGCAACATATATTTAATCTTTTCTGAATATGAAATCTCAATTAAAATTGAAGACGTGGTGAAACCTTATCGAATGGAAAAAGAGTTACTGAAGTTATTTTCTTATAGAATACATATTATATTTTAAGAAGTATGTACATGGTGTTCTTATTTTGGGTGTCAAATTATAATTCGCTGAGAAATTTAGTTGATTGAAAATTATTTTTTAGAGAGTATTATTTGATGGTTAACCCTTTTTTCACAAATATGGCAGTTCAGAATTATCACCAATCCAGTTTTTAAGAGAGTTAATTGTTTCTCGGCAGATTTCGGCATTTTCACAAAGAACTATATATCACCACGTTGAAAATGCTCGCTTGTTTGTTTATCGACAAAACAATCGCTGATGGTTAAATAGTTATGAACTAGCTGTAAATGTACATTCAATTCCAAATAAGCGGTACACCATCAAAGGAGGCCGATTATCAATATCATCTATTTTATTATAGGAGAAATCCAATTGTATAGACAGGTAATAACATTAACTTATCCAAAAAGAATCATAAAAGCTGACATTGCATTGTCTGTAACAAGGCCATTACCGTTTTAATTTCTTCATGTTCATATAATATGAAAACACCAAAACATTCTATAATATGCTCTTACACATTCAAATATGCCCAGTTACTTCAGCAACTAACCCAGGAACTTTTCCATGAGAGACACTGCCACCTCCATATTCAACTACAGCGTTCTTGAAGGACAATAACAAATGATGACATCGAAAGATTCATATTACCAAGTGTCGGAGGTGGTTTGACGGTGGCAACTTTTTCATCAGATGACCTGTTTCCTTCATATTCTGTGGGAGGGTTCTTGAGGAAGAATAATAAATGCCATTGAAAGATTTGAATTATTGAGCATCGGAGTCGAGTTGACGAAGAAAACTTTCTAACCAGAGACGCTGCCCCCCCCCCTTTATTTGGTCAGAGCATTCTTGAGGGGAAGGTGGTAGGGTCTCTAATAAAAAAGTTGCCGCCGTCAACCTGCCCCCGATGCTCGGTAATTTGAATCTCTCATTGACATATTTTGTTATTCTCCTTCAAGTACGCTCTAACAGAATATGGAGGTAACATAGTCTCTAATAAAGAAATTGCTGTCGTCAACCCGTCCCCAACGACCCTTAATTCAAATCTCTCGATGGCCTCGTTTGTCATTCTCCTCCAAGAATGCCCCGACAGAATATGGAGTTGGCAGGGTGTTTGATGAAAAAGTTGCCACCGCAAAGGCATCTCCAATGCACGGTAATTTGAATCCCGATGGCATCGTTCGTTATTCTCTTTCAAGAAGGTACTGACAAAATATGCAGGTGATGAAGTAGGTTGTAAAAAAGGTGCCATCTTCAACCTGCCCCTGATGCTCTGTAATTTGGAACTCTCGACGTCATCATTTGTTATTCTTCTTGAAGAATGCTTATATGGAGGAGGCAGGAGCTCAAGTAGAAAATTTGCCATCGTCAACCGACTTTGATGCACGCTAAGTAGAATCTCTTGATGACATCGTTAGTTCTCTTCAGAGAACGCTCTGACAGTCAATGAAGGCGACAGGGTAGCTGATAAATAAGTTTCCGTCGTCAACCCATGCACGATGTTTAGTTATTTGAATCACTCGATGACATCGTTTGTTATTTTTCTTCAATAACAATTTGACAGAATATTGAGGTGCCGGGGTCCCCCTAATAAAAAAGTTGCTGCCATCAACCCGCCCCTGATGCCCTAGTGATTTGAATCTCGCGATGGCATCGTTTGTCATTTCTCTTCCAGAATATGGAGGTGGTAGGGTGTCTGATAAAGAAGTGTCTTCCATCAACCCCCCCCCCCCCCCCCCCCGACGCTCGGTGATTTGAAGCTCTCGACGGAATCCTACATTATCCTTTTTAAAGAACGCTCTGACAGAATATGGAGGTGCAGAGTCTCTGATAAAAAAGTTGCTATCGTCAACCCGTCCCTGACGATCGATAATTTGAATCTCTCGATGGCATCGTTTGTCATTCTCCTTCAAGAACGCCCCGACAGAATATGATAGTGGCAGGGTCTCTAATCAAAAATTTGAATCTCTAGATAGCAACGTTTGTCATTCTCCTATAAGAACATTTTGGCAAGATATGAAGGTGGTAGGGTTGCTATTAAACAAGTTTCCGCTTTCCGTAAATTTTGACGCTCGGTAATTTGAATGTCTCAATCGTTCCTTCAAGATCGCTCTGACAAAATGTGAAGGAAACAAGGTTGCTAGTGAAGAATTTGCCACCGCCAACCGACCTCCCACGTTCGGTAATTCAAATCTCTCGATGGCATCGTTTGCCATTTTTCTTCAAGAACACTCTGAGAGCATTTGGAGATGCAGAGTCTCTAATGAAAGAGTTGCCACCATCAACCATCCCCCTGCGCTCGATAATTTCAATGTCTCGACATCGTCATTTGTTATTTCTCTTCAAGAACGCTCTGACAGAATATGGAAGTGGCAGGGACTCTAATAAAAAAATTGCTGACAACCCGCCCCGATGCTTTTATTCTCCATCCATGATTTTCAATAGGATCCCCAACTCAAATTAATGAAACACAATTTCATCTCCAACTATTACTCGAAAAATCTTTCACAATGTTGGAAAATTCAAAGAATATACCAAATTCCGAAGAATAAATTCAAAAATGGACATTGTACAATAACCCCGAAGTTGCACATGGAACAGATGAGAATCAAACATTCATTAAAATCTGAGAGAATGATAAAAAAATTTGATGCTGAGAACTAGTCACGGGTTTTTTTCAATTTTGATTGTGCAACAAACTTATTGTTTGCAAATTTACTTTTTATCTAGGTCGAACAGTAACAACACGGCTTTCCAGTGCCGCCACGTGCCGATGAATGTGATTTGTTGGAAACGCGAGAGATCTTTGAATTAATTCATTGCATTGACAATGATTCTTTCAGTAGGACATCTATCTTCTAGAAGATGGCGTTTGGTTCTCTAGCATTTCCAAATGTTTTTCGTTACCTCTGGCGGAGATTTTTGAATAGTGACATCGTCCTACTCATTCCACTGATGATCTCATGAGAGAACGAAACAGCTGACTAGAGCTAAGAAGACATGTTGTCACTGTCCGACCTAGAGAAATCTCAACTCTGTCAACTGACTTTATGCTCAAGCCTATGCCGATGACTGGCGTCACCTTGGGGCGACAGTTGAGGACGTAAGCTGGGCACACTACCAGAGGCTTTTTCTAGGAAGGTCCTGCAATTCAAAGGGTGGGTGAAGTTTCTGGGAGAGTGATCCTAGACACTAAGCTGACCTGGTGCGAACACCTTGAATATAGAGTGATAAAGGCCTCTGCGTCCTTTTGATCGTGCAGAAAAGCTTTCAGCAGCACATGTGGATTACAGCCAAAGATTCTTTATTGTATATATACCGCTGTTATCAGGCCCATGGTCACCTATGTTACGGTAGTGTGGTGATCAAGGACAAGGACTGATATGTCCAAGCGCCCCCTGAACCGCCTGCAGCGGCTGCATACGTAAGTATATTGAGCGGTATGAGGTCGGCTCCAGTGGGAGCCCTTGGAGCTCTAGCCGGATAACCACCCCTACACTTATATATAGAAACTGAGGCCATGAGAACAGCGTATAGGTTAAAGGGCCTAAGAGTCACTGGACCGAAATGCACTACTCTCTTTGAGATTTTAAGTGAGGCAATCTCTAAATGCCCCATATTAGAAATTAAGCAAGATAGCATGATTCCAGCTATATGTCTCACTTCTCCCAAAATCCTCATCTCGAGTAAAGGAGACTGGAGTAACAAAACTCTCACCCTACTGCCACCAGGTGGGCTCAACTGGTTCACAGATGGGTCCAAGGTAGGTCGGGCTTCTGGGGGCGGGAGAGTACCTAATAAGGCCAAAGATCACTATCTCAGTGACTCTAGGCGGGTACTGCATGGTTTTTCAGGCGGAGGTCGACGCAATATTGACTTGTGCAATAGAAAATCTGCAAAGAAACTAGGTAAATAATCGCATATATATTTGCACAGACAGTTTGGCTTCAGGAGCTCTCAAATCACCCAGAGTCACATCAAGGCTTGTCAAAGAATGCAGAGATACACTAGCTGAACTAGCCAGGTGAATTAAAGTTCAATTCATCTGGGTCCCTGGACCCAGTGGAGTTGAAGTGAATTAAATGGCCGACTCCCTGGCCAGGCAAGGGTCGTTCGGTGCCACTGTCGGGCTGGAGTCTGTAACGGGCTGCGTTACGAGATAGTATAGAACTTGGTAATGAACAGATTAGATTTCTTTTCGGCTAGCAAACTTGTCATATCATTATTTAAAGACATCTGTCGGTCAATAAAACATCGACTATTGAAACTACCATTCCTGATGTGTGATGTCGCTAAATATCGCAAAGTGGGGAGGTAGGATAGCGGAAGTCGAAGAGAAGGAATTGTGGTGTTAACCTTTAACAGGGTAAGTCGAGATTTATATTTCATTGTCTTTACATACTTTTTCTAAATTTTTGCTTCCGAAATATGATGCACATCAGGCTACATATAATTTGATTTAGATTTGTTATTAAACTTCTGGATGTACAGTACCTGAATGTGATTATATTTCGGAGGAAGTTTCACTCGACTTATTCTAGGTCACCCAATCAGATTTGCATTTAGCATGATCCCAGGTATATCTTTTTCATCATTACAGGGATTGTTGTAGTCATTGTATGAAATTACTCTAACGAGACGTGGGCAGTTGTTACAGACAATATTTAATTTCCACCTTTTTACTTGACCCCGCAATTTGTGCACATGTTATTTGCGCGATTTTGTAGATCGCCATTTTGTTATCCTAGTACAAGATACATAGGGTGGTCTTATAAGACAAACGTGCAGTAAAGATTGATGAGGGTGAACACGAAACAAATAACCTAATTACTGCTTATTAGGTATACATATATTTATTACACTGTCACGCCGTTTGGGAGTTAATACAGTTTACATTATCAATCCACGTGTACAATTCATTTCAAGCAAACCAGAATTTTATGCTAACTAGCAAATTTCAATCTTTCAAATAATATTCTTTCAGATACAATTTAATTATTATTCTTTCAAGTCACGTTTTTAGTATTATTAATTCAGTCACGTGTTAACTATTTGCTAATTTTAAATATCAATTGTAATCGTTTATTCCTTTCAGATTAAATTAAATTTTTGCCTAAATTGATATCTCGTCAAGATATCCATTTTGTAATAGTGTTTCACAATTTGGGAAAGATAACATTATCGTTGTGGAATCACCTGGTTATTCCAACCGACGGTGTTGCTTGTCCTTTTGATCTCAAGTCAGGTACTGTTCGTTCTCTGAAATTACAGGGTTTGAACGTCTGAGGTTCCTCACCCCTTCACTTCAAGGCGGTTTAGTGACTTTCCTGACAGGACCGACTTCCAGTTCCTACGAGTTCCAAGGAGGGTAACATTTTCTTGTTTGAATGACCATAATTTCATTCTCTGATTTTGTTGTTTATCCGAAGTTGTATTCCACTAATTTTTATAGAATCCTTCGAGGTCTACTTTAATTCCTCTTATTGGATATTTCGTTCTTTTCAATTCAATAATTGATTTAATTTTATAACTGTTTTCTTAAAATTCAATTTATGTTACAAACCGATTTAAATTTATAATTGTTTTCTTAAAATTCCATTTATGTTATAAATTGATTTAATTTTATAATTGTTTTTCTACGAATTCAATATTATTTATATTTCCAATTGTTATTCTAAAAAATTTGTAATTCAATTTTCTTTATAATTCAAAATCTGATGGAATATACGAATTGTTAAGTTGAACTTGTATTGTTTTTCTGAAATTCCATCGACTGTTGAACCATCTCGTAGTGCTTGTATTCTTGACTGTGAATTCATTTAGTTTCATAGTTTTTTTTAAGCAGTTGGCGCTTTGGCAATTCACCAGTCTTGAATCACAAGGCACGTTTCACTACGAGCCCTGAGATTAATTAATTCAAATTGAGCTAGTTGGGCCAATTAAAACCGACCCAAAGCGGGTCCGTTTCACTGGCGCCCAGCATATCAGAGCTGCCGTTTCACATCCGTTTCAAGCCAATGATCACTATATCAAATTGCGTGGGGGGCTCACCCTTCTTAGCTTACTGAATAAAGAGTTGTCTGAACTGTGGCGAGAATCACCACGCATGAATCAGGCCAAGCTCTGAATCAAAGAGCCTGTGCCTAGGCTCTCAAAGAAATTTCATTCTCTGAACAGAAATGTAGGAAATGCTGGGAGGCGGAAGAAACTGCCTCTCGCATTCTGTTGGAATGCCAAGCATTGGCAGCTCTCAGGCATCGATTCTTCGAACAGGCCAAGCCCCTCAAACAATGGTGATGATGATGATGACAAACGCGCTAGATAAAAAAAATGTAATTCATTCATATGCCACATCAAATTGTTCTGCAATATCCCTAGACTTTTCTGATGAGTGTAATATGTTACAATGATAGAAGAGATCGTACGTGCTATACAGATTCGTCAAAAAAGTGCTGCTAAACTGATTGCAGAAGGTTTCAAGCCAATTATCTTCTATCCAGAGCTGGTTCGAAATTTAACCTGATATGCTACTACTATAATATAGGAAATAATTATTAAAATCAGTTTGCTCATCACTTACTTTCTGGCGATTTCAATCATTTGCCCAAACGGCTTTTCCCAAGTGTACATCTTGATCGTCTGGATACCAGACAAAATTTCGTTCATCATGAGCAGACGTCTGTCTGTTCTATTTGCAATCTTCGATCGATAGTTAGCACACCTTCCTGATATATACACTACAATTGATAGAAATTCATAGAATTTTATTTTGGAATATTGAATCTATTACATGAAGCTGGAGGCATTAGATCAAGAAAGATTAATAGTATCTTGAACAATAAGTTCAGAATATCAAAGTTTTACTAAACGAATATATAATAGCTTTTGGCTGGTTGCTCATACTATTTTTTTGCATTTTGTGTTAGTAAGTATAAGCAAATATAACAAGTTTCATATTTGTGAGTTGGATTATTTTTAAGTTACATATTAATTATGAAATGTCAAAACAATTAAAAAAATTCTTCTGAAGTCATTTTAATTGAATGCCGCTCGAGAAACGTCTTCGAGTTTACTTCCTTTAAGATCTTTGTATATGAAATATTTTGTAATTGGAGGATTACAAAAAAACGCACTAAGAACTGATAAAAGTGTAATGCTGAAGTATTTTATTGAGAGGGTAAGCTATTTTTATACATGTAGTAGTGTTTTTCATCCAATGTCATTATTTTAGGCAAAAGCTCTTAAGGCACCCGGTTTATGGTCTACATATTCCATGTTGAAAAGTACTATTCAAGTTAATGGAAATATGAATATATCACAACACAAAAAGCTGATTGTCTTTCTAAAACGTCAAGATGACACATACGAAGCGAAGAAATTAAATATTTTGTTTTTTGTTCTAGATAAGTTCTTATTAATGAAAGTGGTACTATTATTTGGTTTAAATGGGACATGTCGGTATGCAGAAATGTGCAGCCTAACTGTAAAAGATAAAGAAGATATCAACTCCCCAAAAAGTTGCAGAATTCATAAAACTCCCAGATGCATCCAGTTACATTGGCCATTCTTGAGGATGACGTCTGCCACCTTCCTCGATAGTGGAGCTATCATTCAAACACTTAAAAGACATGGAGGATGGCAGTCAACTAGTGTGACTGAAGGGTATATCGAGAAAAGCGTCGTCAATAAGTTAAAAATTTTAAAAAGTATATTTCTTAAGCAAGCACTACATGCACCTCAAGATCTTTCAGGTATGCAGATGGAGAATTATAACAGTTATCAGTAAAGTGAGGCATTTATGAAATTTTCATATTTGGCATATTTTTCATATTATATGACATTTTTCCGAATTTTTCATATTTCTAACTATTTTTTAATTTTTAGCATATCTGTAACAATTTTACAAACGACAGATGCCTCAGGACATTACATTGCCCATTTAATGATTGGGGCTCTTAAGAATGAACATTTTACAAAATAATACTCAATTGCTTGCAAAGAACTTCCTCAAACAAATGTCTCAACTGTTACTAGATTTATACAAGACACTTTAACAAACTTTTTTCTTCCTGAGGCTATTCCTAACGAAAAGTGTATACTTCTCCTATCAGATGCAGCACCTTATATGGTCAAGACAGGCCAAAAACTTAAAAATTTTTATTCGCAATTAATTCATACTACTTGTTTGTCCCATGCATCAAATGGGGTGGCAGAAGATTTTATAAAAAACTTCACCCTTGTAAATGATTTGATATCTTGCGTAAAAAAAATATTTTTAGAAGCTCCACTTAGAATTCAATTTTATAGAGAGCATTTTCCTAATCTTCCTTTTCTACCTCAACCCGTTTTAACACGTTGGGGAACGTGGTAAGAGGCTGTTCCTTTTTATGCCGAAAATAAAAACTGTTATACAAGAATTTGAAGATGATTCTTCTCAGCCTCTCTTACAAGCCAAAACATTGCTGACCAATCACATTTTATGTCAACTAGTTTCATTCATAAGAACCAAATTATCTTTGATAGAGGCGGTGAATTTAATAGAAGAATTTGAGCAAAAATGCAAAAATGTTCTGGGACATATTGGGAACCAAATATATAAAAAATTCAAAGCAGTAATTGATGAGAACCATGGCTACAAATTCATTTTACAAGCAGCCAATGCTTTAATAGGAGATTTTGATGAAACATTGATTTACATTGGAACCAGAAATGTTGTCACATTTAAAAAACACCCCTATTACGTGTGTTGACCTAGAGAGAAACTTTTCTGGATTTAAACATATGTACTCGTATACTGATAGGAGGCGAAACTTTTTGTTAGAGAATTTCGAGAAATACTTAATTGTTTATTGTTTTAATAATTAAATTAATCATGTAAAAATTGTTTTGGTAGATATATTTTTAAATAACAAAATATTGAACTATGTTTTGTTTTATTAGAAACTACCCCATTAAAAAGCAATTGATTGTGAAAATTAAAATATTAATTTTTAAATAATTTCATATTTAAATTATTTTTTTTCATATTCCAACTAAATTTCTTTCATATATATGATCATATTTTCTACTTTTTTTCTTCTTCATATTTGCCTCACTTTAGTTATCAGGAATAACAAATAACATTTGATGTTATAAAGTTTTCAAAATTGAATAATTATTGTACTTTTAATACATACGACAATATTTCCAACATTCAAATAAGTCAAATTGTGTTCTATTAACACTGACATTACTGTGTAGTTAATTGTCACTTAACCTATTCCGAATTTAGTAAAACAGAACATTATCAGTCAAAATGCAAAAAAAGCATTTAAAACACTTCAGACCAATAAATCTCCAGACATGTTTATATATCTATATATGTCTATTATGTGTATAGTTATATATTCTTTGAGTTTAAAATTAGAAACGAAAGGGAGAAAACTTCGAAAAACTTCGATGAAGCTAAATTTCTTGGACACCTCCATTTTGATGACCTAATCGTATCCTGTAGTCTCTTCAATTTAGGCCGTGGGATTATTTTAGTGGGAATCAAATCAAAAATTATTAAATTGTCGAGAAAAATAAACATGAAGAAAATTGTAGCTCCTAAAATTCTACATGAAAAGGTTTATAGACTTTTTTCCGCATAATCCATCGGAGATATAGGATGCATTAGGTCTGAACATTGTTATAACATTCGATTTCATATAGGTTTTCTCATATTGGGGATCGGTAGGAATCGATTGAACTCGTATATTTAACAAGGAAAGTTCCCTAGATAAATTGTATTAAATGTGTATTATATCAGTTTCATATCAAACAAAAGATTAACATTATCAGCGGGTCTATTATTTCCATGAAATTTTATTGAAACTTTTCCATTCCCGTTAAGAAACCAAATAAAATATTATATATATTCTACTTGAATACAGATACCTACTTACTCTGAAGAGGTATTACTGCTAGCAACAGCCCCATTCCAACCACTGCAGTTTTGTCTAAGATAACATACAACAATACGAAATTAGCAGTAATCTCCAGCGGAGCCAAAGCTATAGTTCCTATCCTGAGGGGCAGTGTATCAAAAATACGAATGTCTGTTGATAATAATGTCATAATTTGTCCTGTAGAGGTTTTGTTCATCGCAGCTTTGCTTAGTTGTAGTGTTTTTCTATATATCAAAGAACCAGAAGATGAACGTAAATTCATTCCCAGCTTTAACATTCTCATGTTGTATTTTTGAACCGCAATTGAGTTGATCCCAGTATTGATTATCAGTAGTAAAACATAACAGTATGCTTCATTTCTTGTGATGGAACTATTGGATTGATCAAAATATGTCAGGATTCCCAAAATAAGGTACGGTTGAGCCAATCTGTAACATGTGTAAAGCTGTTAATTGTACTAAACTATAAAATAGTTCACACTGTTGATACACTATTACACTATATGGAGGCGTTCAGATAATGCAGTGCCTGTTTGAATGCGATTGGGTATTGTGTTAACATTCTACAGCATGTTTTAATGCCGTATGCACAAGAAATAAGGAATGATATTCTGTTAATTCATGACGACGCACGCTCACATACAGCTAAAGCTGTACGCGTATTTCAAAACAATGAAATTAATAATTTACAGTGGCCACCACAGTCACCCGATATGAAGTCAATATATCCCGTCTGGGATATACTGGGCAGACGTATTTCAGAGCAGAATGATGAAGTGTTCCAAACGAAACAACAGCTCATTATAAGACAATGAGATGAAAGCAGGAAGAAAATTGAAAATTTGATTTCGTGTTTTCAAAAGACGTGCATTTCTGTTATTTATAGTCGTGTAGTGCATAACGTATGAATTTTGTTCCTCTCATGTTTTTCTTCCTCACAAACATAAAATTCTGAAAGAATAGCCAGCCCAATAATATTAATAACTATTTTTATTTGTAAAATTTTTATTGCAGCATAAAGATGTTGAATATGTTCCATTAATTAATTGAATATCTAAATGACATATATCTTGATAATCATGAAAGTGTTTTAAAGCTTATTTTGATACATTTATATTGATCATACCTATTACATAGAACGTTCTTAAACAACTATTTCCCCTGACCAATATCTCGACGGATATTGAATTACAAACAACATATTTATGTAGAAAATTATTATAAAGACTTATGTTGTAAAACATGAAACACAGAACCTTGTCGGAAAGCTGCTAAGAATAAATAGTTGTGAGTTATACTATACCTTCTATGGCATGTAATCGAATATTCATATAATAGGATATGGATGCTAGAATCTCTCTGGCATCCAACGATGATATAGCTAGCCTCTCATGAATCCACAACCTCCTAAATTACATTTTTTACTTTTAAACCCCAGCGGTTAAGATATCTGAGAAACTTATGAAAACCATTTTAACAACCACGAAATTTTCTCCGAGATACACAGTATTAGAAACTTTTAATTACAAAAGGTAGTATTCCCAGATAATTCTAAATTAGTTTCATTCGATGTGCAAAATGTTTTCTCAAGATGGCCTCTTCAGTCACTTTGAAATTAACATTTAATCTTCTAGATGAAAAAAATCACATCAACCCTTGCATTAAACAAGAGATAACCAATTTACTTAAGATTTGTTTAAAACAAAATTATTTTCAATTTGATAATAATATTCATCTGTCTACAAATGGTTCAACTATGGGTAACTCGTTGAGCCGCATGTTGGTAGAAATATTATGCATAATTTAGAAACTGAAATTTATGAACACTCTTTTATGAAGAATTTCATACTTTGGTACGGATACGTTGACGACATCATAGCATGTTTCATTGAAACTAATAGACAATTGAATACATTCCTAGAATTCACAAATACAATCCATCTAAATATTAAATTCACAATTGAAATGGAGGATGAAAACTCCATTATTTTTTTGGACTTGACATCAAGAAAGTTAATAGCAAATTTTATTTTCCAATATTTTGTATACCCACGTATACTGATTCGACAATTCTTAATACTATCGTATTTTTCAACATAAAATAGCAGCCTGCAATAGTTTAAACACAGACTTCTCAACGTACTGATGTCAAACGATAATTTTGATAGGGAGTTGAATAACATTAAACAAATCGCGTGAAATAATACTCTTCCGGACTAATATATCATAGTCCAGGCAATAAGTCGGGAAAAAGGCCATATTAAAAAAATATATATAGTAAGCTAGAATTTCAAGATTTTTTTTGCATTTTGTTCCTAATACCCCATAGATCATTCATGACTATCAAGACCGCGGGGGTCGACCTTTCTACCCCCTCAAAACGAGGTTTCAACCCCTCAGAGGAGCATTCTCATAAAAACAGTCCAACATTAATGAATTGAGACACGAAAATGACCCATAGTGTGTTTTTTGGATCGCTGATCATGATTCCGCAGTTAGTTTTCTCGGAAAACTCCCTCCAGATGGGAAATTTGGAAAATTTATATATGATATATAATTTATAATTTTGTTGCAAAAATGACCTCTAGTATAGTTTTTGAGTCGCTAATCACGATTCCGCTGTAATTTTTCACGGAAAACTCTCTCCAGATAGAAAATTCGGGAAATTTGAGATTTTCCTGAGACGTTTGTGAATAATAAAGTATAATTTTGTTGCAAGAATGACCTCTAGTAAGTATTTTGGGTCTCTGATCACGATTCCGCTGTAATCTTTCCCAAAAAAGTCTCTCCAGATGAAAAATTCTGGAAATTTGAGATTTTCCTGAGACGTTTGTGACTAATAAAGTATAATTTTGTTGCAAAAATGACCTCTAGTAGGTATTTTGGGTCTCTGATCACGATTCCGCTGTAATTTTTCCCAAAAAAGTCTCTCCAGATGAAAATTCGGGAAATTTGAGATTTTCTTGAGACGTTTGTGAATAATAAAGTATAATTTTGTTGCAAACATGACCTCTAGTAGGTATTTTGGGTCTCTGATCATGATTACGCTGTAATTTTTCCCATAAAAGTCTCTCCAGATGGAAAATTTGGGAAATTTGAGATTTTCCTGAGACGTTTGTGACTAATAAAGTATAATTTTGTTGCAATAATGACCTCTAGTAGGTTTTTTGGGTCGCTGATCACGATTCCGCTGTAATTTTTTCCAAAAACTCTCCAGAGGGAAAATTCGGGAAATTTGAGATTTTCCTGAGTATAGTATAATGAACTATAATTTTGTTGCAAAAATGACCTCTAGTCATGACCTCTAGTCATTTAAGTAACAAAATTATACTTTATTATTCATAACCGTCTCAGGAAAATCTCAAATTACCTAAATTTTCCATCTGGAGAGACTTTTTTAGGAAAAATCACAGCGGAATCGTGATCAGTGACCCAAAAAACCTACCAGAGGTCATTTTTGCAACAAAATTATAGTTTATTATTCACAACCGTCTCAGGAAAATCTCAAATTTCCCGAATTTTCCATCTGGAGAGAGTTTTTTGGGAAAAATAACAGCGGAATCGTGATCAGAGACTCAAAAAACCTACTAGAGGTCATTTTTACAATAAAATTATAAATTATGTATTACATATAAATTTTACAAATTTCCCATTTAGAGGGATTTTCCCAGAAAACAAACTGCAGAATCGTGATCAGCGACCCAGAAAACATGCTAGGAGTCATTTTTGGCTCTTAATTCATTAATTTTGTACTGTTTTTATAAGAATGCTCCCCTGAGGGGTTGAAACCCCGTTTTGGGGGGGTAGAAAGGTCGACCCCCGCGGTCTTGATAGTCATGAATGATCTATGGGGTATTAGGAACTAAATGCAAAAAAAATTTCGGAATTCTAGCTAACTATATATATTTTTTTCCGGTTCGTTGCCTGGACTATCAGATCCTATCTAAAAAACGATACAAGTTAGCTATCAACTCAGTGTTGCCTACAAACTATTTCTATTAGTATTACATATATGAGGCCACCCTATTTTAAAATTTCAAATTTTCTTAGTAATTCAGATATTCACGTAGCGTATAAAACGCAGAATAATTAAGCCAAGTTTATCAAACATTATAAGTTTAAATTATCCGATGGATACAAATGTGGGGTTTACAAGCTGACATGTTGCATATACATTGTCAAATTGGAATGACCTTTATAAAACGGATTTATGATCATAGGCGTTGTTTCATCAATAATAAACTTGATTCAACATTTGCAGAATATTTTGTTACAGAAAACCATAACTTCAATGACAATTTCAAGATTTTACAAATTCAGAATAAAAGTAATGACTTAAATTTGCTGGAATCCCTAGAAATTAATAATTATAAGTCCGATATCCTATTGAACGATCAACAAATACTCAATAATTCCCCCTTGTTAAATTTGTATGATTAGATTTTCTGTAAGCTACCAGTTAATTGTTTAATCCCTCAATGGGTTGAATTCAATTAGGTAAAATTCCAATAACCATCCATCTTGGATTATCATTCAAGTTATATATCAGGTAGCTCTCTTGTAGTAAGTTAGTACTTTGTAATATTTATTTGAAGAAGCTACTGTGTTAGTGAAACTACAGTCACATTTCTTTATTGAACTAGTGAAAATCGAACTTTTAACAGTTATTCTATTTAAGTATAATGGTCAGCTCTACTTTCATGGTAAAATACTCCAATATACTTAAGACAAAGAGAAAAGTCTAGTTTCCTAAGGATGGTGTTAGGTGAGAGCAATTAGGTACTCATAGTTTGAATTAAATTGCGTGTTATTAAACCAAAATGAGGCCTTTAACATGAACATAACTTTCGATATTCTGTAAATAGATTAACTTACCTAACCATTGAGCTGAAGATTATATGTAATGCAAGGTTGAAGAGTAAATCTGCTTGGAACAATCGCCAAAGTGTTCGCCTTAACGACCTGTTTCCTAGTATAAGTTGAGATTTCCACGTTTTTTCTAGTTTATTGCCCAACAGATGAGCATTTTGACTGTTAGCTGTTATGTATAAGTCGTCTTCAGTAAGGTCCCTTCGGAAGCCTTTCTTGAACACGGGTAACGTCCACCTAGGAACATAATGCTTTCTATTTCAGATTTTATCACTGGCTTTTACAAAATATGCTCATGTGTTTTATTGAAACTATTTCTTCGGTAAAATCATATTATTAAGAGTGGATTTCTATGCGAATCGACATAAACCTTGCGCAATCTCTAACCCCACTTTTGAGTCTTAAAAATTGAAAAAAGAAGTTTAACATCAATTGTATTGCAAATATCGATCTGAAATTCAAGTTGCTAGTAACTAATAGTAAAACGCGAAATCTTTCCCTTCATCCTTCTGCAGGTGCGCAAATTTTTTTTTATTGTAATAAATCCTGCAGTACCATAAAATATTACTTTTTTATCATAGAATATACTTATCCTAATTTTATTTTTATATCATCACTAGATGTCGCTCGAATCGCGCTTCTAATTTTTTGAGAAACGTTTGGAGTCTGTCAGGTCTATCCTTAGCGACTTCTACTTCACCTCAATATTTTGAAGACAGCTGTATGTTCTATATAGTGTAAGAACTTTTTCCATATCTTCGCTCTTAGTTTTATCGTTATAGGTTAGGGTTGAACTTAGAACTTGAACATCTCAACTGTAGAGTTCCAAAAAAATTTTTTCTCTGACTTGAGCTCGGGTTGACCTCCATCAGATGAGAAAAACCGGAGATATAGACAACTTTGGGCCTCAAAATGGGCCCCTATCAATTTTTTGGCCCAGGAATACATTGAAAACGTCCTATTCACGTGCATTGAAACTAGGTAATTTACAGTGAAATTGTTTGTGAAATGAAAAGGTAATATTCTGTAACACATTTTTTATTCAAAAGTTTTTCGAAAGATGTAGAAGAGAACCTGCTACTACAAATCGTATCTCGGCATTCAAATTTCGAGCGCGATTCTGTCAAAAAGTGTATTACTGAATCGTAATAACATCCAGTTTGAATACCAAGTAGGAATACAACTTTTGGACTTGAAGCTCTAAAAAGTTTCGCCTTTCATTTGAATCAAGTTTTGGAACATGAAATTGAAAAGGACGTATTTTAGGACCCAAGCAAAAATGTCTAGACCTCTGGCTCTACTCATCGGATCGATGTCAAATTAGGCTCAAATAAATGTAACAAAATAGTCAAAACCGTATTTCTACGCGATTCTCTAGAGTAGGGATATTCGACCCTAACCTATGAGGAGCGCTCAGGGGGAAGGTATGGAAAAACATTCCCTACATTATTTACAAAAAATAATGTAGTTTGAAGTATACTTAAGAGATACTGAGGTCAATAGTCCACGAGTCAACCAAGTATTTTGTTTGGGAATATCTTTGTACATGTGACTTTTGTCTGAAACCTTTTCAGACCTTTCGGGATACCCTAAGGACTATTCGTCACCCACTCCATACTCACCAAAATGGTTAATTAATTGTTTAATTAACAGATTCGCGAAATATAAACAACAAATGTGATATTTCAGATATGACGTTTTGCTTTAATGCGAAAATGTTACCTAGGAGGTTTTTGAGGTCACTGATTACGAAACCGATGGCGGATCCATTATAGCCGGCTATTCGGGTCGAAAATGAACCAAAATTAATACAATTTACGACCGGAATGTGAATTTTCATATATAATACCACAAGAGCTTCAAAATTATCGGGTATTTCCCGATAGGTTCGTTGCAAACAAATGAAGGAGTCAAGTTTTTCAGGTTAAAAAATCACGAGCGCGAAGCGCGAGTGATTTTTCCTGAAAAACTTGACGACTTTATTTGTTTGCAGGGAACCTTGAGGGAAATGCCAGATAATTTTGAAGCTCGTGTGGTATTCGGGGGATTATTTTTCCGTCCCAAATGAACATTTCCTTTGACTTTTTTATCGATGGTGGACATAGAACAAACTCCAAATCGACTCATTTTCATGCAAAATCTCCAATTGTCACAATTGAATTCAACCTGTCAGTTTGACGTGTGGTTAATTTGACTTGATCATGTTTTGTTTTTTATATATAGCAACTACCAGAGAAAATTTTCAAAAAATTATCAGTATAATACCATGTAGGTTGTACCACGTGACGTCGAATGGTGCAATTCTATTGGTCGATATTTGGGTCGGAAAAATAATCAGAAAAATTACAAAATCAAAAAATAAAATTGCTCAGAATGATGTTTTCCATGAGAAAATATATTTTATTCTTCATTTTTGATAATTCATATCGGTATACATTTAACAAACCGTACGGTGAAAATATCCTGTTTTGAAATAGTATCAACTTGAATCCATTATATAATCAAGATTGAAATATTGCTCAAAATAAAAATTAAATACATCAAATCAACTCTCGAAATTTGAAATTTTTCGGAAAATGCACATTTTTTCCAAATATGATGTGTTTTAAAATAATGATGCCAAATTAAAAAATCAAAGAGGGGTCAATAGCTCCGACTCAAAGCTATCATTCGCATATAATTTCATTCCAATGAACCTAGTATTTTCCGGATAATGCCATTTAAAAATCCAGAATTCAAACAGGGGTCAATTAGCTGGGGCATAAAGCTAAAGTATATTCCTGAAAATGAACAGAAGACGGAGAATTTTGTTTTCATTCCGATTGCTCCACCATGTTGTTATCAAAATTTTGGTGTATTTTCGACTGATCTGATGTATTTTATTTTATTTTGATATAACATAATATCAATCTTGATTATACAATAAATTTGAAATAATGTAATCTTGAAACAGTATGTTTTCATGGTTTGATATACGTATAGGGGTTGAAAATTATAATTTCTTATGGGAAACAATAAAACATTATTCTTCATACTATTTGATTCATGTCATGTATCTGTAAACTGAATTAATGAAGTTCAACCTTGTACCTCAAGACTCATTGCCTATGTTACGCCGTCATTGAAATCATGTGTAGAAGGAATGAATATGGATTTAAATGTGAAAAATGGTTCTGTTAAGTATGTTAAGATGAAGGACTATTTCTCTGCCAATATCAATCATACGTTTTCTCGACTATTTTGAAACCTACAATACTTACGTGAAGAATAATTTCGAGAAATAATTTGCGGATTCCTCTGGACTTTTAGCCGCATGATCTGTGGGCAAAGCTTCCATATTCAGAAGATATCACTCTGGAATACAATATTATGTAATCTTCAGCATTAATGTGCTCAATCTCGGAAGGTTAGAGAATTAACTAGAACAAATTTTCTTTCTATTATTTCATATTCCACATTGAGATTTATTGATCAATGAAAAAAATGGAAATTTCGTAGTAGCTCATTACAAACATTTCAAATGAAGGAAATACTGCCGAAAATCTGTGTTTGATAATAGGTCCTTCGGAACATGCGTCAACTTTGCTGATTTCTCTAAAAGTTTTGAGAGTATAAGTTATGAGTTTTTATTTCATCATTTCATCTTTCTAGGAATCATTAAATTACGTAAGAAATATAGTTCTTATTGATACTCCATTTGGCCAACAATAGATTCATTTTCTTATCACTGAAGTGTTTATTAGTCAAATTATCCATTTTAATAACCTCAAAACACTTTCTGTGCCGTTAAAATCCTCATAAAACAAGCATTCACTATTGCCAGTAACACAATTTTCACATAATCATTTCAAAGTTCTACAGAACCAAAAGAATCTATAGATAATTTTGTTTTGTAATAAATTCGCTGCCATATTAATTAATTATTCCTTCTTTAGGCTTTTTGAGTGTCGTTGGCTTATAACACACTATTCCGGCGATTTTACGAACACGGGAATTTACCTGGAAAAATATGCATGGAAGTTCTGGAAATAGGCTTAACATATATTTTTGGTCGCTGGATTCGAATGTTCCTCGTACCAAAAATTCCTCTCACAATCTTCACAAAAAACATATTTTGTTGATTTTCCTGAGACAGTTATGAATAATATAGTATAATTTTGTTGTAAAAATGACCTCTAGTTAGTTTTTTGGGTCGCTGATCACGATTCCACTGTTATTTTTTTCCAAAAAACTGTCTCCAGATGGAAAATTCGGGAAATTTGAGATTTTCCTGAGACGGTTATGAATAATAAAGTATAATTTGGTTGCAAAAATGACTAGAGGTCTCTGGAAAATTTCAAATTTCTCGAATTTCCCATCTGGAGAGAGTTTTTTTGGGGGAAATAACAGCGGAATCGTGATCAGCGACCCAAAAATCCTACTAGAGGTCATTTTTGCAACAAAATTATAAATTATATATTATATGTAGATTTCCCAAATTTCCCATCTGGAGGGAGTTTTCCGAGAGAACTAACTGCAGAATCGTGATCAGCGCCCGAAAAAACATACTAGGGGTCATTTTCGGCTCTTAATTCATTAATTTTCCAAACTTTTGGATTTTTATAAGAATGCTCCTATGCGAAGGTGGACCCCCGCGGTCTTGATAGTCATGAATGATCTATGGGGTATTAGGAGCAAAATGCAAAAAAAATTTGAAATTCTAGCTTACTATATATATTTTTTTTTCCGGTTCGTTGCCTAGACTACTAGGTCATTGTATGGCAACTCCGCAGTTGTTCGAGTTACCCGGCTGTTGTTTAGCGGCTGTATATTCACTGAAATTCAAAGTCTAAGCTAGGCAGGACTCCAAATGCAGACCCATATTTGGAAGGGTTGAGGGAGGAATTTTTGGTGAAAAATTGAAAGTTCTGATTCTGACAAAAAAGACATGAAGCTATTTCCAGAACCACCTTTTGGTTCCTGTACTGCCTGGACCAGATGTGTAAATTGTAAAATTCACTAAGAATGCTTCATTCATATGTTGCTAATAAATTATTTGGGTTGAAAGGTCATGTTCTTGAACTTTTCGAAAAATGTTGTACACATCATTGTTTTCCGTTCCATCGAGCAATACAATGTTCTCATAAAAATTACATGATGCCGATAAATATGGCATCATATGATAGATAAGAGTATCACAAATCTTCATTGCTTAAAATATACCAAAACTTTAAATCATATGGCAATACAGATTATGCAAGTTTCACAATAAATTTAATGATGATGAGTGGTCTATGAGCTGGTTGAATCATCTACTAGCTTGTTAGTATTTTGTAATATATCTGTTGGAAGAAGCTACTGTGTTACCAAAACTAGTACTTCATGTATTAAATTAGTGATTATCAAACTTTTAATAGTTATTTTATTTAATTTTTCGAAGTCACTATTTTTGAAGAATAATAATTGTGGATCGTCATTTAGTATATTATAATAATGTGTTGAGTACACAAATATGTTGTAGATCATTTTATAAGATACATTTATAAAGAAAGTTATATTCTCACAAAAAACGGCAGGCTCAGTTTAAAAATAAATGACAAAACAAGTGTTACTTTGTTCTTTATCTCTTATATTATAGAAACACTACGGCGACATTCAAATAATAGGTATCGAACAGTATACGGAAATATGTAAAAAAGTATAAACAGATGTTTTAAACCTTTGTTTTTGAGGCTGCCAGATGGTTTACCTAATTCAGATATACCGAGACTACTAAATTTGTATACCAGTGGCGTACAATATAAATCTATTCAATCCTATTGCATAAGATTACTGAAATATTAATGATTCCAGATCAGGACTAAGTTATTTCAAGAATTCAAAATGAATCCTTGTTTGAAGTGTAATAATTCTTCCGAAACGTATCCGTGTGATAGCTGCAAATGTTTTCATATGTGGCGATCTTACATCCTCAGAAATGAAATTCTTACAACTGATAGGAAAGCGGAAGTTACTTTTTTATTGTGAAGACTGCGAAGTTGGTATACGTCAAGAACTCACACTCATAAAAATAAATAAGTGCAGATTCAGTTAAATGATATTCAATTAAAATAAGAAACTAACAATAGTGTTTCCCAAGATGAACCTAAAAATACAGATGAAACTATTTTTGAAGAAATTATAAGTTATACATTCGAAGTAACCATTGCTTTGCGAATTGCGATATTACTAGTTACATTTGGTTATACGTTTATTCTTTTAGTCCCACAGCTGTGACACCTGTATACATGATTCGCAGAAGAGTATTGTATTATGGGAACATTATACCAACCAAAAAAACAGGGGCGCGGGGCCCCCTGGGGGTGGCGGCTACAAACAGTTGCTTCATTTACTTGTTGGTAAATCCGGCCCTGCATATGAAATCATGTGTAATAAAAACTGATTGGGCGATCATCAAGTAAATCATCACTACATGTTTATTTCCAGAATGTCCATGGACTGCGTACAAAATTAAAATCTTTCAACACTTCCTTGACCATATTAAGAAATTACGACGTGATACCACTAGCTGAAACATGGCTTAATGAAAATTTTTTAACCGCAGAACTAGGTTTTCACAATTATTATAATGTATACAAACAGTAGTGTAAATCTGAACGTGGTGTTGGTGTTTTGATCGCAATAAATACAAAAATTTGTTTCAAATCGTATATGTATATATAAATATAAATTCTAGAAACGTCTGAGTTCTGTTTGTCGGCATAAAATTATATAAGACTAAAATTATTATTGGAAACGTTTACTTTCCCCCCGAACTCAAATGAAGATGTGTATATTAGTTAGAGTTAGAGGATCATGTGTTGCAAAACAGTCCAAAGTGTTTTTGTTTGGTGATTGCAACCTACCAAGTTAGGTATGATCAGGTCAGCTAGAAATCTGAATTATTGTCCAATAATTTTGCCTTCTGGAATTTATTTCAAAATAATACTATTCGTAGTGTTAATGAAGTTTTGTAAGACTTAATATTCTCAAATGATACTTAGTAGTTGAATTAGCTGATGATATTGCCAACCAATAACCATCATCCTGCTCTAACCTTCAAGTGTAAAAGTAACAAAGACGTGTATCTTTGGATTATGACTATGAATAGTTTAATTTTAGCTTTGCTAACTATACTGATATAAATAATTATTTGTCAACATTCAACTGGGAATATATACTGAATTGTAATAATTTTCGTTCAGCTATAAATGATTTCTATCATATTCTTCATTCAGCAATTGGAAAGTTGGTACTCGAAGTTCGATTTTGGTTTTAATTTAGATTAAAATAAAATAACTAATCACAGACAAAAAATTGCACATGGCACGGGTTGGGTTCTATAAACGATTTTCTGAAATTTTGCAATCTTCTCTCTTAATGTAAAGATATATCAAATTTATGTTATACGGATTATGTTAAAAATGTAGGATTATCACTTAAATCTCAGCCTGCACAGTTTTGGTGCTCTCAATCTTTTTCATTAGCTATAATTATCATTAGGTACCAGGAATTTGGAAACTTAGTTTTGTTACTCCAACCAATTCCAAAACACATAATAATAATTAAACAACATGGGTTCGTCAAAAACCGTTCAACCGTGTCAAATTCATTATTATTCCAAGATTTTGTACTCAATTCTTTAATGAATGAACAACAAGTAGATAATCTACACAGACTTCTCCAGATATTAAAATCTGGAGAATATGGTGGATGACGAACCAATTCATAGCGCAGTTTATGCAATTTTGCCATTGCGACGGTGCGTTGTTCTGGTGAGAGAGCACTTCTTATTTTGCCAAATGTGGCCGCTTTCGCTTCAAATCGGTATTGAATCGATTCAACAGCTCTGCATAATATGCGCCGAAGATCATTTTGCCCTTTTCAAGGGAATGTGAACGATACCATGTGCATCCCAAAAAACTGCCGCCATGAATTCGTTGCCCGATAAACTCACTTTAACCTTCTTCGGCTTCGCTAGGACAAGTTCACTGTTCTTTGTTCTCTGGTATGTTGTGATTAATCCATGTTTCGTCCACCCGCTTGAACATTGCCAAACACTCCTTTGCAGTTGTCACACGTTCGTGCTTGTAGTCAACAGAGAACAAATGCGGCACCCATCTCATATGCAAAAATGCCTCAGCAATCTCGCCGATCGTTCAATATCAAACCATGGATTTTATCGATGATTTCCGGCGTTGTAACCTCAATTGTACTTTGTGGTCATACTACCACAAAGAAAATCAGTAAACCACTTGTGAATCATCCAATCGATGGTGAAAAGTCCCCATTGTGTTTAACAAGCGATGCTTTGGTTTGCATAATGTTTTTCCACGGAAGAAATAATGTTTAATCAAGACGCGAAATTCACTTTTTTCCATCTTTGAGGTTGCTTGATTTCGATGGGTGTCAAAACAGAACTGAACGACATATTAGTCTGAAAATTTTTATACGTTCTAGTTGAAGATGATTCATCAGAAATGTTGAATTGGATTTTTGATTGTGGCGCCATCTGTTTTATTTTTCAGGGATTTTTCACCTCGCCCTTTTATATTGGAATATGCCTCTTCTATTTCGAGTCCACATTATTTGATATACATTAAACAGTTGGAAAGAGTTCAAAATAAATGTTTAAAATGCATACCTAATAAGCAAAATTTATCACATCAAACACTTGAAACGCGCAGACGGAATTTTGTTATGATGTTATTCAAAAGCATACGTAGTACTATTGACTGCTCCGATTTACTAGCTAAAATTGAATTGTATGTACCTGGTAGGCATATTCGATCGAGCTTAATTTCACCAAAGTTTTCGTAGATCGAATTATGAACAAAATGATATACTAATTAGAATGTCAAGATCGGTTAATTAATCAGGATTAGATTTCTCAGGTTTTACATCACTGGATACGTTTAAAAAAGAGTCATTGGTTTACCCGATTTTTCTAGGTGTTTGTATTAATATTCTAGTATAAGTTGATATACATTTTATTTTATTTTCTATTTTTTACTGTATGCACATAAATATGTAAAAAATTTCTTTTTGTTATCCATCTTTCTGTTCATCTATGTATTATATAAAGAATAATATGGAATTTATGTTAATAAAGTATTATTACTTTTATTATTATCATTAGTATAGTTTCGACAACTAGCGTGTCATCTTGAAACATTTGTATCGTTTTGAAGATGATACGCTAGATGTCGAAACTATAGTCACGTTAGTGTTTCTATAATATAAGTGATAAAAGAAGGTAATAAATGTTTTATTATATATCAACATGATCAATTTTCACAAAGTAAATGTTTCCACCATGGATTTTTTTGAGGTGGAGGGATCCGGATGTACCATTCTTGTCATTTACGCTGAGGTGAACTTTTTGGTCTCAAAATATGTAATTTGTACCCTGTCCATTGCGCCTTCGCTTGATAAAAGTTAATGCTAAGGGTGGATCGGTGGTATAGGACATGCTTTCGAAAGATCCGTCATTTATGCTGAGGTGAGCTGTTTGAGCCTAAAAATTTGCAACTCTTCCCCGTGCTGGGCCTGATGAAATTTGAAGGCAATAATGAGTTGGTGTTTCGAGAGATGTCATTTTTTTCGAATGGACTCATGCTATTTTATTGAACCGTGAAGCGGGTTTTTCTGGTTATAAATATATATCGCACGTATATATTTAACCTGCAGAAGTGTCCGAAATTCTCATTTCAAGATTCAAATGACGTCATCGATGTGACATCACGACCTATTTTATGTATTTATTCTGTGCAAGAAGTCGAATAATTTTTGATTCTATGATACATGTTGATACTTCATGTGACAGCAAGAGTCAGATGAAAGAACGTTTTGTTATGAAAGTCAACCTAACAGCGTGGTCAGTATGAAGCATAGAGTCTTGAAATACATTATGTATACCATTTGGATGAAATTTCAATGTAACATGGAGTATAATTTAACGTCCTTCATTATCTGTTTCTGAATCATTTCCAATGTATTTACTTGTTCCTTCAATCACTTACATTTGACCCGCAGGACTGTCCGTCAGCTTTTTGCTAACAAAAGTGAGGGGAGTCACGTGATCAATTGATCACAGCCTTCTAGACCAATTTTAAAATGAAAATGTACTTATTTAGGATAGGCATATTCCAAATAAAAACTGATAAGGCATTCTGAGTTGAAACGTATTTTTGAAATGATAATGTTTTTTAAAAAGTCCTTTAGTAAAGTGGATGCAACTCACCTAAGTAGGCACCTAGTTCTAAAAGTAAGCAAAGCTAGGACGTTTTGCGCTTTTTACTCATTATGTTTATCACTGAGGCCGTCGTGTCATGCTGTTACCGATGTTCCCTTTAGTTTATTAGTCAGCAGCTCTCACTCATTATACGCAATAACACGCAACAAAATTGAATCAAATGTAAACCTGTAACTAGCAAGTAGAATAATATTCATTCAGAAAATAAATAAAAATAAAAGGTAACATAATCAAATTCGGGTGCTGAAATTCTCAGGCGAGACTATTTTCAGATCAGGAGGGGGTAAGCTAGGGGAGCTAGCTACGCCCATGGAACAGACATAATAAAAGAGCGTGATGAGAACGTGGTTTTCGGATGCAGTGTTTCAATTGGTTGAAAAAGGTGAGAAGTGAGAGTAAAGTGATATTCCCCACAGTTTGATTACGGGGATCGGTCAAAGTCTCAGGTGAATTTTAAGGGTGCCTGAAACTCGTCACAGAGCTTTCTTTGCTAAGGTAAGAACAGAAAGGATGGGCGGATGTTGATAATTACGGCTAATTGAATCTTTATTGTATATTAAGGCTAGATAGGGGTTTGTTTCCAAACTTACAATCATTATATTTTTCGTATTATACGTGATAACAAGTAAAAAAATTGTAAATGTCATTTGTGGAAGGAATTATCAGTGAACGCGGAAACACCCAAATAGTCTAAGAAAATTATAAGTTTTCTGTCTGGATGTGCATCAAACGGCCTAAATGTAAGGTTTATGTGTATTCCATTGGTGAATCGGGTAGTTTTGTAGTAACAACATTAAAAAATCAACATAATCACGAACCTGAAGAAAAAATTGCTAGACAAGTTCTTAGTATTGCCTGCAAAATAAAAGCGGAAGAAGAACCTACAGAGAGCCCAACTAAAATATTGCACAAAGAATTAGTTTCTAATGGTTTCCCCTAAAATTTTCGTCAGAACATTGACTTGCCGGGACTTAAAATGCGTCAATGAAAATATGTACAATAGACGTCGCAAAACATTGCCAACTTTGCCTCGCTCTGCCAACGAAGTTCACCGTTATATGCAAGAACATTCGTACAAAACATCAAGAGAGGAAAATTTTGTTCTGGATAATGATTTCCGAAATGAAATTGTAATTTTTGGCTGCCAAACAAATTTGAACTTTTTATGTGAGTCGAGTTTCATATGGATGAATTCCAATACTGCACAAAAATTTTCAGACAACTATTTACAATACATGGTAACATAAATGGACACTAATACCGCTAGTGTTTAGTTTACTGAAAAACAAATCAAAAGAAACGTATAGACTCTGTTTGGAAAGAATTACGTTCATTTGTTCTCTTAACAACTTAAGTTTTATTTTTGAGAAAATAGTAGTTGATTTTGAAATTGCCATTTATAATGCAGTTCGTAAAGTGTTGGATAGCGTTACAATTTTTGGTTACCGCTTCCATCTTACTCAGTCTTGGTGGCGTAAAATATAAAAGTTGAGGTTAAGTGGTGAATATAAAAACAAAATTGTGAAACTGGAAAGTGGCTTCGTTATTGTTTTGGTATGGTATTCTTAAATCCAAATTTGATGAACGATTTTTTTGTTTTTGAGTGACGATAAGTTTTTGCTGATTATTTGGTGGATTTTTATACCGACGAAGCCACTTTTCCACCCCATAGTTGAAGCTTCTTCAACTCTAAATAAAACCAATAAAGCTTGCTAGTCCTTTCACTCTCATTCAAATAACTCTTTTTATTATAGTTCACCGAATATTTTTATTTCATGAATGTTCTGTTAAAATTTCAAATAGAAGCGTACATAAAATGTAATAGTGTAGCTACTCCTTGTAAATCTGAAAACTCAGCCACAATTCGGAGGAAAGTTTTGTTGCAAAAATTGTTGTTAGATTTGTAACAACAAAAGATAACTACCCACCATTTTGTTGAAGTTGTTCCAAATATATATGGACACAATTCATAGAATATGCAGTATAATTATGTATAAATTGTTAATGTTTTTCTTCCGAGTTTTATGTAAAATTTATGTATTATAAGTAGATTATATTCTTGATTATATGTTACACAGATTTTTATCACACTAATCCAGTTAATAAATATAGTAAAACCGAACTCATAATTTAATATAAACGTAAAAATATTACTTGGGCACCTATCGTGACAAAATTATTGCATCAACAAGATTTTCATTGTATTTTAGAACTTTAAAATCAAATATTTTCTTTGTTACGAATTTCGTAGTACCAAAACCGGACGATAGAATGCCATGTGACGAATATCGTAGGTACAGGAAGTTTATGTTGACCTGCGTATTATGACGAATTTAAAATCCTCCGCTATATGTGCCATATTTGAGCTTATCATCATTCAAAATATGATAAAATATATAAGACAAGATGCATAGGAATTTCGAGCTGTTTCAAACTGTTGGTTTTCCATTTGTCCAAGCGCTCGCCGTTACAGGTCGATCGGACTATTCAGTGTCATTTATATTCACGTGGAAGCTATTTCTTTTCATGAATCAAAGTTATGGATGAAATCATAAGACATTCTCATAGTTGTAAAAATGTTCGAATGGAATTCCACTTGGATACAAAGGGAATCAATTAGATAAAACAGTGAAATGCGAATGGAACTCGAGTTAACAATTTAATGAATTACTCTATAAACGTTCATTACCTAAATCCCCCATCAAATAGTATACGTTAATATAATCCTATACTAATCGAGTTCAGTCACTTGTTGACATTACATAATCATTATTTACAAATCATCCATTTTGCTTCTATATTTACTTGTCTACCAGACGAATTTTCCCAAGTTTATCTTCTAGCTTCTACTCTCAAACCTATTTATCAGTCCGTTATAACAACCAAATAAATATTTACCGAAGGTTTCCGGTCGGCACAGCCTTCTGCAGGTCAAATGTAGTATTGTATGAACAGAGAATATATTGAAAAAGATTTAGAAACAGCTAATGATTATACTATATGTTTGTTGAAATTTTATTTAAATGATATACCTAGTTATGTTTCATACTGACACCTGCTATCAGGTTGACTCACGGTCGTACATACAGGTTTGGAAACTCTATGTTTGACATGAGGTTCTTACATGTTGCCAAACTCGTAGTCCCTGGCTCAGCCACCAGCTAGCGCTTGGATCGAAGTATGGCAACAATCACATTATTAAGTAAAATCATTTTTCTCGTAACGCAATATTTACTATTCTGTTTTGAGAGATGAATAGAACTGTTACTCTTGTCAAAATGTATTACTCACCTTGAAAATAACTTCCCCTTTTTCGTTATACATGCTCGCACACATAAAAGACATCGCCGTTAAAACGATTTCCGGGATCGCACGCATCCACTTTTTTTGCATTTCCGCATCTTTCGGCAATTTAAAAACAGAAGTTTCTTGCTTTACACTTTTGTACCCCATTTTGCATTTCGGCACAATGCACGGTTTCGTAATTTTTTTTTTAAAACGCCTATACCTTGTGTTTACAAGTCAACAATGACAGTTGCCAGAGAACACGGTCGTATACGTGCCAGAGATCATTCCTCGACTCATGCGCCACCCTTTTGGTACTATGCAACAGATGACGCTTAGCGGACTCACTCCTCACATAAGGAACAGCCTCGAGTTCCCAGACCTGTATATAAGACCGTGGGTTGAGTTACTTCCAAAATTATTATCAGACACAGAGTAAACGTATCTGTGACGTCACATCGATCAAGTCAATTGAATCTTAAAATGAGAATTTCGGACACTTCTCTACAGATAGATTGAATATATGAGTGTAATATATATTTATAACGGGAAAAACACTGTTGTCATTACGGTCAATGAAATAATATTTCTTTTCGAAAAGTTGAAAATGCATGTTCAAAATACCACTTGAAATGGGGCTACCGCGTCCAGATGAATGCAGTTCCTATATTCACCATTTCAAAGCGATTTGCAAAATACTGAATTTTTATATTCCCATATTACGTGATGTTTCTATCATCATTTGGGAAATTGTACTATCTATATACAAATATACATATTCCTCTTGATGTTGAGGTTAGAATTAAACGTCTACTAGAAATAAAATTGAACTTGGTTTTGACATTTCGAAAGTTTATTGCCATTGTTCTCAAAAGATTTTATGTTTATTAGAGTCACGGTGTAATTTAGAAACGACTAGGTGACTACAATTAATAAATAGCTTCTGCAGCCGACTTGTGTATCAAAAACCAATCAAAAGAATGCTGCGTTCGGAAACCGTCAAAATGTGAGGAGACACTTTCACCCCTGTGGTATTAAATTGCGAAATATATTGGTGCTTACACATCATATACGGAATTTACCTGCCAATTTTGAAGTCAATCGGCTACGCCTTAGAAACATCTAATACCCGTAAAAACAGCCTTCTTCGGTGATTTCACACAAAAATTATTGGTTAAAATTAGTCAAACATGAACGGTTCCTGTGAATATTATTAAAGGATAGCCTATTGAATCCAATGAATCAATACGTATTTTAAAGGCATATGTTAAAAGCGATAGTAATTAATACTAATGTTTTATGTATAGCTTGAATGATCTACTCTTTAATGTAGCTCATGCAATGACTTACACATGAAGATGAATCAGACATTCATCTGCTATTTTTCTACAAATGCATAATATGGAACACAAACAGATTCGCAATTTGCTTTCCACTGACACTGAACTTATATTATTGATAACTTATTTGAATATCTCACAGGATATGAACGATTACTGCATGTTGAACGCAATAGTTTGTAAAAATGCGTATCCTGGTTATTTTAAATCAACAACTTGCGATGATTACAGCTAACTGCTTGTAATGCCTTGCATATTTTCACACATTTTGGAAGTATTGAGAACTTGCTTTGGGAAGGTATTAAATACTTTACACTCCAAAACTTGAGCGAGTGATATTTTATGGAGTTTAACTTAAGTTGTTTTTACAACAAAGTTTGTTGGTCGTGACCACGGTCGTACATACAGGTCTGGGGACTCGTATGTTTGACATGGGTCTCTTACGCGTCGCCAAACTCGTAGTCCCTCGCTCAGCCACTAGCTAGCGCTTGGATCGGTAAAACGATTTCTTTCCGGAATCGCAAGCAGTGTTACAAAGTATTCTGATTTGAGAGAGGAATAGAACTGTTACTCTTGTCAAAATGTATTACTCACCTTAAAAATAACTTCCCCTTTTTCGTCATACATGACGCACACAAAAGACCTCGTTAAAACGATTTCTATCCGGAAACGCAAGCATCCACTTTTTTCGCATTTCCGCATCTTTCGGCACTTTAAAAACAGAAGTTTCTTGCTTTACACTTTTGTACCCCGTTTTACATTTCGGCACAATGCACGGTTTCGTAATTTGTTTCTAAAAACGCAGGTATTCCTTGTGTTTACAAGTCAACTGACAGTTGTCAGAGAACACGGTCGTATACGTGCCAGAGAATATCCCTCGCCACCCGTGACGTCTTTTGGTACTACGCGACAGTCGACGCTTAGCGGTCCCATTTCTCACATAGGAAACAGCCCCGAGTTTCCAGACCTGTATGTACGACCGTGGTCGTGACTCATTCTGTAATAAACGTTAATGCACTTGTGTACGACATTAGAGAAAAGCTTGCCAATAATCAATTATGATGTGTTTGTGGAATTTTATAGAGGTTAGTGGGTATTGTAAAATAATGTGATTCCTTGAATACATTTTTATGGAGGGAGGTGAGTTTAGCAGAGCCTGCATTTGGACTAACGTTCCGGCAAATATTGGCCTGTTAAAAAATCATTCGAGATCGCAAAAGAATTTTGCAATCGAGTATCAAACAAAATTTTTCCGAAAACTGTATTTCGCAGTTCAAAAATTACTAAAAACGTGAAGAAAACATTTTGCCATTTACAATTAATTTATTTGACTTATACTTATGACATGTATAATTGCACATATTTTAACGTCAAATATTCTTAGCGCCTCAGTAACAATAGCAGCGCAAGAAACAAGCTTTAGTAAACAATCTACAAATCTACAAAGTGAACACGCGTTCTCTTAGGTAATGGCAGTAATTCAATAAATTGGAATTGTAGCCCACCGGAATTAGCATTTGAGGTTGAAGTAAATAGTACAGGAATGTGACATATACCAAATTGAAGGTCATTACATGCGAAATAAATCTGTGAAAACAGGAAGTAAAAAAAGGTTGATTTCCGAGAAATAGATGTATACAGGATAGATAAGAACACTGAAAAATAAGTGAGTTTGCTTTGTAAGAAATTTTCGTAACGGCATCGGTATTCAAGATACAGAATGTTCTAAAAAAAAATGTTGAACATATTTTTCACGATTATGTCAAAACTACTGACAACATTGTATGAAATTTTGTATGAATATGTTTTGGAAGCTGACACATAGCATGAATTTATTTTTAAATCTGACTCTAATAGAGGGCGCTAATTACACGGTTCGTACCGAGTAGTTTTGATCATAACTTTTTTGAGATTAGATTTTCTAATTCAAATTTCAGGTGATATTAAACATCATTCAGTTTTACACCAAAAAGGTACTCCTGATTAAACTCGGTACTGTATACTGTTTTCGGATTATTTTGATTTGAAAATGATGAAGTAATAAATGATGCTGGTATAAAGAAAAAGACGATTACCAATTCATTAAAAACCAAAAACATCAACATTTATCTAATTCCAAAGTTATTATTCAAAAAAGAATCAAAAGAAGAAAATTTAAATAAATTTGAATAAAATCATAAAATTTATACTTATTTCTCGGAAATAACCACCCTTTCTTTGAACTTTGTATTGCATTATCTCATTTATCGAAACCTTCAATTTGGTATGACTTATGATGTATTTTTCTATCAACGATGAGAATTATTGATTTTCATGACATGGAAAAATAAAAAAAACATATATATATATATATATATATATATATATATATATATATATATATATATATAAGTTATGTCATCGCCCTCTATTACAATCACATATAATATGAACAAGTGTCATGTTTCCGCTGACTACGGAAACATCTTCATAATAACTCTGCAAGCATATGATAATTCACGCTACTGCGATAATTCATATTTTTATTAACTTACTTCTTTTTCTCAGCTGTATCGAACAGCACCTGTTTTATTATATCTCTAATCAACCTGCAATATTAATTGTATCTTTCGTTATTTTATTAATGTACTTTGATATTTGAATATAATTGTGAAATCGTGTAAACGAAATAAACATTTTTTAAAAAGAAATTCCTCAAAGGGAATTAAATAATTGGCGCAGTCGGTAGGATCGCGCTGAACAGTTCCGCGAAAAGGTCCTGATCCGTTTCAACGGTTCGTCAGTGCTGAATCAGAAAAATAAATCAAACTATTGGTTACTGGATCAAATCGGAAGCCACGTTACAGAAGCCAACCTATCGTCATCTGTAGAATGCTGGGAAAGCTGTTTGTCTCACTGTAAGTACAATTTATGTCTTATAGAGGTTCCGAAAGTTCAGACTCTGAAAACAGTAATTTGGAATTTGGCTATATTAGTGAAGATAATATAGACCCAACTAGTACAAATTCTCAAATATCAATTAAACCCGCACGTTTATTGTTATCAAATAAAGTTAATAATCCCAAAATGGTAGAACAACAGATATCAATCTCAGAATTGAAAGAATATTTAGAAATAGTACCAATATTTAAAGGCGAATCAGAATTATTGCCTTATTTTATTCAAGAATCTGAAAAAGTAATCAATTATTTTTACGATGCTCAGAATCAATTGAATCCACGTAATGACTATATCACTTCACGAATTAGATCTAAAATTCACGGTGAAGCTGCACTTTATTTAGCAAATAAAAACATAAGAAGTTGGAATGAATTACGTCAATTTCTTTTAACTGCATATGCTGATAAATTCCCTCAAAGGGAATTAAATAATTTATATATATATATATATATATATATATATATAAGTTTAAAGTTTCTTTGCCTAATTGGCCACTATCGTGTATGTAACTTAAGAGATATAGAATTAAATCTTCTGAATTATGGAGATAACTTAGATAATTTAACATAGGATTATAAAGATGAATAAACGTAAAAGATTGAACCATAGGCGGGATTCGAACCCACATTTCTGGATTTCTAGTCCAGGGTGTTAACCAATTACACCACTTCGGTCCTGTTAGATTTTTATATTTTTGTAAATATAAACCTCTGAAAGGATAGTAGATCATTGATGAACACAATGCGATTCGATGCCCTACCATAGATCAACTATTCACGCACATTCATCTGAAGTTCAGTCGTTTTTTGAAGTAAGGATTGTAGGTTAGTACTGCTATGGTTGGCAGTTACTTGACAGTTCTTATTCAAATGACAGCATCCCGGTTCTTATATATTTCAATAGAACTGACTGAGAATTGTTCTGGTTAATTATAAACAAGTTTAAAGTTTCTTTGCCTAATTGGCCACTATCGTGTATGTAACTTAAGAGATATAGAATTAAATCTTCTGAATTATGGAGATAACTTAGATAATTTAACATAGGATTATAAAGATGAATAAACGTAAAAGATTGAACCATAGGCGGGATTCGAACCCACATTTCTGGATTTCTAGTCCAGGGTGTTAACCAATTACACCACTTCGGTCCTGTTAGATTTTTATATTTTTGTAAATATAAACCTCTGAAAGGATAGTAGATCATTGATGAACACAATGTGTTCATCAATGATCTACTATCCTTTCAGAGGTTTATATTTACAAAAATATAAAAATCTAACAGGACCGAAGTGGTGTAATTGGTTAACACCCTGGACTAGAAATCCAGAAATGTGGGTTCGAATCCCGCCTATGGTTCAATCTTTTACGTTTATTCATCTTTATAATCCTATGTTAAATTATCTAAGTTATCTCCATAATTCAGAAGATTTAATTCTATATCTCTTAAGTTATATATATATATATATATATATATATATATATATATATATATATACATATATATATATATATATATATATATATATATATATATGTAGAACTGGATTCTCGGGTATTGATCCGCGTTGTGTGGTTTCGGTCCTCAAAAGGACCAATTTCACGACGTTTCGGCAAAGTCGCATTTGCCATCTTCAGGTGATTCGACCGTAGAGTTTGGAAAATCTAGGCGAACTGACGCTTACTTGGAGGGACAGGTATTTATATCCCCCGTTATGTTTGACCTTTGGACTTTCGAACTATTTCACGCTTGGTTGATTTCTACGTGTTTGGCTCCGAGTGACACGTTTGGATGACGTCATTGCGACGCTGGAATCAGCCGGAAAGTTTCCGTGACCTGTTGCACGTGCACTGGATATCACGTTCTCTCTTGTTTTTGGTTTTATCTTCCGACTTTCTAAAGCGGGTTTCCATGTTGCTGGTAATCTTAGTCCGTCATCTCGTTTGTTAAGACTATGTGGACGTTTCTCGATCTCTATTGCCTCCCTGGTTATTCTGGTGTAGAAGTGTTCAATGTTGGCTAGAGTCTTTGTGCCGCTAAAGTTGATCATATGGCCAGTACTTCTTACATGTTCAGCTAGTGAAGACGTGGTTTCGTTTTTCGACACAGCGTTTGCATGTTCAGTCTTTCGCACATCAATGCGTCTGTTGGTCTGCCCGATGTATGTCTTTTCACAATTACCACATGGCACCTCGTATACTCCTTGGCATTCTAGAGGAATTCTGTCTTTTGGATTCCGAAGAACATTTTTGATTTTCCTATCTGTTACAAAATGTTCTTCGGAATCCAAAAGACAGAATTCCTCTAGAATGCCAAGGAGTATACGAGGTGCCATGTGGTAATTGTGAAAAGACATACATCGGGCAGACCAACAGACGCATTGATGTGCGAAAGACTGAACATGCAAACGCTGTGTCGAAAAACGAAACCACGTCTTCACTAGCTGAACATGTAAGAAGTACTGGCCATATGATCAACTTTAGCGGCACAAAGACTCTAGCCAACATTGAACACTTCTACACCAGAATAACCAGGGAGGCAATAGAGATCGAGAAACGTCCACATAGTCTTAACAAACGAGATGACGGACTAAGATTACCAGCAACATGGAAACCCGCTTTAGAAAGTCGGAAGATAAAACCAAAAACAAGAGAGAACGTGATATCCAGTGCACGTGCAACAGGTCACGGAAACTTTCCGGCTGATTCCAGCGTCGCAATGACGTCATCCAAACGTGTCACTCGGAGCCAAACACGTAGAAATCAACCAAGCGTGAAATAGTTCGAAAGTCCAAAGGTCAAACATAACGGGTGATATAAATACCTGTCCCTCCAAGTAAGCGTCAGTTCGCCTAGATTTTCCAAACTCTACGGTCGAATCACCTGAAGATGGCAAATGCGACTTTGCCGAAACGTCGTGAAATTGGTCCTTTTGAGGACCGAAACCACACAACGCGGATCAATACCCGAGAATCCAGTTCTACACATTACGTCCGCGAGAACCTAAGAAGAAACATATATATATATATATATATATACACATATATATATATATATATATATGTATATATTTGTATGTTTTCTTGGTATATTTGTTCGTATATATATTGAAAATGAAATAAAAATTCTGTTTGATGATCCATATCTAGATGTCTATATAGCATATCCGGAATTTCATATGCCAGACTAAAAAATAAGAAAAATTCGTATCAAATCAAGTCCGAAAATGTTTCAATGAAGAGCTACGGAGCTTTAAAGATGAAGACTGAAAGATGTTTTTCGTTTTATGACTCAGGAACCATAACATGCCAAGCTTTCAATTTTGGTAATTTGGCTTTAGTAATTATCGATGCAAAATTTTTTATATGGTAGGTACCGGTCGACGAAGCTTCTCAACAGAAGCGACGGTACGGGGAATTTGCAAAACATTTTCTGCTTTATTTTGGATCGCATCATTTTATTTTATTTTAAAACTAATTATAGGTTTTTGAGAAAATTTTGCTTCAAAAAAGTATTCTTAAATTTTTTTTCAGAAAAAACATTTTCATGGAAAATCTATTTGAAAATGGTGGAAATGGACCTTTTATAATTCCTCCTCAGTTAAATGATGAAACATATTTCAATTTATTTGAGAACGACCTTACAGATCTAATAGGTAATGTACCACAAGCAAATAGATCAGTAAGATGGTTTATGCATGATGGAGCACCTCCTCATTTTATTCAGATTTACCCTCAAAAGAGGATAATGCCGTACAGTTGCGTGGCTTCCTCGTTTACCTGACTAACAATCCTCAGATTCTGTTCCATGGGGTTATTTAAATGTACTAGGTGCAAATTGAAAATAAGAGAAATTTTGAACAAATAGTAATAGAGCAATACGAAATAATTCGGAATAAGGAAAGCTTATTTGAGAGAGATCATCCATGAGGAATCGACTAGACAGACGGACATTTCCAGCACATGCTATATCTATTAATTTTTGCCATTTAATTTTGAATCGAGTTATATGGCATAAAGTATGTTCTCGTGTAGCGGCCAAATGATAAATGCAATCAACTTAAGATTTGGACACTATAAACAAGGAACTATCATACTTATCCAATTGAAATACTGTCAAGTACTTAGGACCTTTCAGCTACCAAGTAGCCATCATCAGAGTAAACAGAACAGTATTATTTGTGGATAACAGCGATTGTTTCTTATTTATAGTGTTATAGTGTGAACTCTTTCATAGCTTATCAGAAATTTTAACACAAATTATGGAATGATGCTCGAAACTTACTGGCTTAAAAGTTCAAAGAGGTACGACTGGTTTTGAGTTATTGAGTAGTACGACTTGTCGAAATACTCGACACTTTTCGCTCTGTTTCGCGCGTCATTTGGAGCGCTAATCATCTGGCCGATTGCCGATTGTAGAGAGAAATATTATGACAACACGTTCACTGCCGATCACACCAGCAGGTGCGGCACCCGATAAAGGGATAGCGCGTTCGGTCAGTAGTCCAGGCATTTAAGGAGGAAAATTGACGATTTTTGTCCGAATTTCCGCGAGGTCTAATTTTGGTCTATTCTATGTATTTTGACACGCTGTAAACGAGCGGGTAGTCTGAATTTGCATTAACCCTGTGCTAAAAAAGCTATGCTCATATTTTGGAAGCAAAAATGGCCTTTTTTCAATTTTTTGCGTTTTGAGACAAAGCTTTGAGTTGTATGGAAAAATGTTTGAACGAAAGTTTTTGGAAAAATTAATACGCGATTTTTGGCTCTGGTCTGAAATCGATTCGAGGTCGTGGACCAGGGTCCATTCACTCTGTTTTTTAGCACATTGAAAATGGAGTATATGTCAAAGAGTTTTTGTTTTTTTCATATTCTGTTTCGGTGGAAACATAGTATTTTTATTTCTTCTCTTTCGGTTTCTGGTATTTCGACCTACTTCATTTTTTGGCGCCAAAAAAGGCCATTTTGAAAAATCTGTATTTCACGAATTCCAGACGAAATACTTAAGTTCTCGATCTAAAACTAAATTGATTTGAAAGATTTTATTATTCTGCACTCAATATTCAAAATTCAATCATTTTGGTTCAAAGACATAGCTTTGGCGCCATTTTGAAAATTTTGGACAGCTTAAAAATTCAAATTTTGGGGTTAGAAATTTTTCACGAAATTTAAATTCTACGTTCTTTAAGAAATTTTCATAGCGACTATTTTAAGTCCAAGCAGATCGATTTGAGTCGAGTAGAAATGAAGTTATCCTAAGTACAATTTTTTATACAACCACAAGAGATTACTTTGATCAACTCATCGGGACGTGCATTTTTACTGTTTGTGAGTCCATTCGGACTATTTCTTCAACCCCCTTTCGTTGGATCAATGTTTTTATTACCGATCAGAACCTGAACTTGGTAATAATCCTAAAAATACGTTGCTTTGCAGCATCATCGTATTTTCATATGGTTACCTTGTGATGCCTTGGCGATTACATTATCGTTCGCTGGCATGAAAAATTGGGAGCTTTTTGCTTAACACATTTATTAGCAAATTACAATTTCCGATCTTCCATACTCGACATAAGATTTCAACAAGGTAACCATATGGAAATACGATAATGCTGCAAAGCAACATATTGTTAGCGTGTTCGGTAATCAAACCATTGATTCAACGAAATGGGGTTGGAGGAATAGTCTGAATGGACTTACTCCTATACAAACAATAAAAATGCACGTCCCGATGAATTGATCAGAATAATCCCTCGTGATTGTAAATTAAATTGTACTGGTAAGCGTTCGTGAAAAATTTAGGATTACCTTGTAGCTCATATGTAAGCATTGTGAAGGTGAAGAAGTCAGAAATCAGTATATCAGATGATGATGATTTTAATATGTAACACCCTATAACGACATCATGTCACGGTCACATATACACCATAGACTCAGATTCACACAAAACGATTATAAGCATTCAGGTGCATTTTGAAATATTTAAAAATATAGTTTCTCGCGCGGAATCTATCGTACCGACCCTCGTTTATTGCCGCTAAATGAAATGCCGCACTAGTTCTTTATGATTAAATTCGTTATAACTTGGAATTGTGAATGAATTTCCGTACGTTGTTTCAAATCTGAATAGCCGATGTATTTCTCTGTTTGCTCTAAAACTTTGTTCATAGGCCAAAAATTGGGCCCTCTAGAGGCCCAAACACATTTATTAGGAGACACTTATCGTCATCTTCCCATCATACAGATAATAATAGTGAACCCTACAAGTATGCAATCATTACTGATTATGTTTCCGTTCTCGCAAGAGGTGATCTTCGAAATATCTTTATGTCTGTAAAAACAATATCAGCGTATTCAACAGCTGGTAATGAGAACAATCTTTTCAATCATTTCCAGGAATATTATTAGTTCTGCTGAATTAAACACAGCCGATTAGTCAGAGAATATCTTTGAAAAGAAATATTGATATTTCTATCCAATTCGAAGATAAAGTTATCGACTCATCTCGAGCGTCTATTTCTGGATATAAAAAATTTAAATTATTTCTGATCTTCAATCTGGAGATTGAATATTTTCAAATGTTATTGTGTCTGCATCAGACTTTAATGATTTTGTGAAAACTATGTTGTCATCTATGGGTGAAAGTCATCTATCTTGTGGAACTGGAAATTAAGACCAACTAAGCGGAGATACCATTCCATGTTCCCAGCTTGTTAGAAAGGAATATTTCCAATCATAGTTGAAAATCAAGTCATTCCGAAAAAATCCTCTGTTGTAGACCTTAATATTGCTTGTTGACTAATAAACTATAAAAGAGTTACTGTGGATAGCACTATAGATAAGAAATAATTATAGTGATTATTTTTCCGTCCCAAATATCGACCAATAGAATTGCACCATTCGACGTCACGTGGTACAACCTACATGGAATTATACTGAATATTTTTTGGATATTTTCTCTGGTAGTTGCTATATATAAAACTTCAAACTGACAGGTTGAATTCTGTCCACCATCGATAAAAAAGTCAAAGGAAATGTTCATTTGGGACGGAAAAATAATCCCCCGAATACCACACGAGCTTCAAAATTATCTGGCATTTCCCTCAAGGTTCCCTGCAAACAAATAAAGTCGTCAAGTTTTTCAGGAAAAATCACTCGCGCTTTGCGCTCGTGATTTTTTAACCTGAAAAACTTGACTCCTTCATTTGTTTGCAACGAACCTATCGGGAAATACCCGATAATTTTGAAGCTCTTGTGGTATTATATATGAATAATGGTGATTATTTTAACGAAATAATAAATATAACTACTTTGTTATACTATCACTGATATTGAATATAGTCGTTACTATAGTTTCAACATTAAACATGTCATCTTCAGACGAAAACGAAGATATGAATTTACAAGTACTATATCTACTATTATATAGGTTGAAGAAGGAATACAAACAAATTAAAACCAAAAATTATACCTAACACCAGTATTTTGGTATGCTATGATGTTTCTAATATGTTTCCACATATCCCTCCCATTGAATGTTGAAATTTAATCACAAATATCTTAGAAAAGTCACATATTATTCCTTCGATAAAATCAGATATAGAACAGGCCGATTTATGTCTCAGTCAAAAGTACTGTCAGTTTAATAACAAATATTATACTCCAAATAACGGATTAGCTATCGGTTCTCCATTAAGTCCACTTCTCGCAGATATTTTTATTTCCCACATAGAAGATTCTATGATGAGTTGACTTAACATTATTACATCATAATAATAGCATCTCATTCGAGATTTACAGAAAACCTACCTTACACAGATACAGTAATTTGTACATATTTACATAGCCCCTATAGTCATAATCTAGCTGCTTTTCATTCAATGATACATAGAGCCCTTCCCTTATCTCAAGAAAATCTCTTAGTAAAGAATTAGATACAATTAAAGTTATTGCTACAAATAACGGTTTCGTTCCTCAAGTAATTTCTAAATTAATAAATAGAAAAAGACAAAAATTAATTTACAATAGCACTTATCCCTTTATGGAAGACAAAGATAACTCATTAAAATATGTTTCTTTAACTTATTGTGGTCCTATAAGCGAAAAAATTGCAGACATGTTATCCCATCATAACCTGACCATCAGCTTTAAGCCCCCAAACGAATTATCTCATATTCTGTTCAATGCGAAAGATAAAACTGACAAATTTGAAAGGCCCGGAGTTTATAAACTAACTTCTTCAGAGTGTGATAGTTTTTACAAAGGTAGATCTTACCGTAATATAGCAGTTAGATATAAAGAACATTTTCGTTCCCCTAAAAATAATAAGACCGATTCTTCATTTGCAAATCATATTTTAGAAGCAGGCCATACCTTTCCTATTTTGAATAATGTCTAAATTTTACAGTCAGGATAAAATTTCAAAACTAAATATATTAGAATCAATGGGAATTTTCAAAGCAATGAAGATGTATGATAATAAGATCCTAAACGATCAACTAGATTTATATTACAGTAATCTCTTCAATGTATTAATGACCTGATTTTCGTATTTAAAGTCCGTTAGTAAATATACCCCCACCACTAAGGTTCTCACGGAACTACCTAATCACTTTACACCTCTCTGGTTTTACCTACAACTATTTCCCATAGCCATAAAATTCGTTTGTATTCCTTCTTTAACCTATATATAGTAGATATAATACTTGTTAAATTCATACCTTCGTTTTCGTCTGAAGATGACACGTTTAGTGTTGAAACTATAGTAACGACTATATTAAATATCAGTGATAGTATAACAAAGTAGTTTTATTTATTTTTTCCTTAAAATGATAAACTATCACAAAGTAACGGCATCCACAATTGAATTTTTGGAGGGTGATTATTTCTTATTCATATTGCTTATTGACGATAGTTCATAACAACAAGGTTGAGAAAATTCTCAACCAACCAGATATTCCAATTCTACAACATGAGGTCAGTTAATCACAACATATCTTATGTGAAACGTGCTTCTCTAATCAACTCAACTGTAGAATTCTGTTTCGGATTTTTAATCGCCGATAATGAAAGTCTTCATGAATTAAGAACAGATTATCGTGGTATTTTTTAAATTTTCATTACTTTTGACTCGTAAAATCCTTCCTATGAATTCAGCTACCTTAAAAAAGATTGATGGGCGCTCAGAAATGTGCAGAATGAAAGCCACTATACGCGTACTTTCCGATATAGACATTTAGAAATATGTTTTGGATGCTTTGAAATCTGTAGATTGTGAATATTATTTAGCTTTAGCGGTAGAAACATGTGGTGAACGCTCAGAGTAGGAGATGGGAAAGGTGTTTGTATATAGTACATTCAGGCCGTCGATTTGTGGGCGTCCCAAAACGCCGGTTCTTAAATTCTTCGGTATTTTTTACATTTTACGTTATACTACCAGTTACAGTTATTCAGTGAATCGTAGAGAGATGCTTTGAATGATTTATTTATTTACATATTCCTTGACCCAACTCCTGTATATAACAAGAAAAAATTGTTATTTCATTTGTTTGAATCTGTCATTACCTGTAGATTGAATAAATGTATTCAGTATCCTCTTTCAAGCTTAAACATGTTTGCAATCGTTTTATGAATGATGATCTTGGATACGGATTTTCAAAACTGCTCTTCTAATCAATTTCAAAAAAGGTTTTATAGCTCAAAAGAGGTTTTTAAGAAGTTAATACCTTTTACCTATGTGGACAATTTTTCACTTATGTGGACAATTACTGCCGTTGGGTTATAGAACGATTATTATTTAGTTATATATTTTTCTGTCTATTTCTTATAGTTTTCTATTTTTCTGTCTATATAGAATAAGAGAAGGTTTCGTTTCTTTTTAAGTATGATTATGTTGAATAAAGTGCGTTTTTAGTTAAGGAATTTTTCATTCTCATTGCCTTTAAATTTTATTAAAAATTTATGTATGATCACATCAATTCCCACAGAAAATTTCGTTTGGTTAGAAAAATAACGCAATTTCAAGTTAAGTAATAAATTTATCTATACATTTTCTTATAAAAAATACATTACATATTGAATATTTTCAATTTTGAACTTTAAATATAACTGAAATGTTCATCAGTTATTCAAGAAAGAATATGATATGCAATGTAAATTTTGGGACTGTTATAGAGGACCCACAAAACAGTTTTATTCAACAACGGTCTGAAAGGATTACCATTATCTTTTGATTTGTAAAATCCTTCATATCGATTATGAGCCTTCTGAACTGGCAACATCGCTGGACGCTCAGAAATGTGGTGTATGAAAGCAAACTATACTCCGGGGACGCTGAGGACCCGAAATTTGAAAGGTTTACTGTATATTTTGGACGCTCAGGAGCGGCTTTATGAACGGACGCTCTGAAATCAGTGGAATGCAAATTTTAAAAATTGTTTCCCATAATATGGAAGCTATGAACTTATTACGACCTCTACTGTTCAAAGATGGAATATATTCATACGTTATAGTGGGGATTGCATGAGAAATACGCAGTGGACGCTCAGAGTAGGAATAGTGAAAGGACGCCCTGGAGATAGCGGGATGTAAATATATATATATATTCACTTTAATAAATATATATATATATGTATATATGTAGAACTGGATTCTCGGGTATTGATCCGCGTTGTGTGGTTTCGGTCCTCAAAAGGACCAATTTCACGACGTTTCGAAACCACACAACGCGGATCAATACCCGAGAATCCAGTTCTACACATTACGTCCGCGAGAACCTAAGAAGAAACATATGTATATATATATATATATATATGAGGAAAGTAGTCTCTTGACTGAACAAGTTAAAAACTGAAAATTTTTGGAAACAACTAAAAGATGTTTTCCTTGAGGTTGCAGTCAATGGGAACGGCCAATATAAAGAGAAACTCTTTGTTAAATTGTCGAGCTTTCGAAATAATTTATTTTCATTTTCAAGACATTAACTTGAGGTTGCTGGCATAAAACTAACAGCGCACAAAATCATCAATATCTTATAAAACAACATACAAACATATTAAAAGTGATTTAAAAATTCCAGTAACATTAAAGATAAACATTCCTGCCTGCCATTGGAAACAATTTTAACAAAGAGTTTCTCTTTATATTGGCCGTTCCCATTGACTGCAACCTCAAGGAAAACATCTTTTAGTTGTTTCCAAAAATTTTCAGTATATATATATATATATATATATATATATATATATATATATATATATATATATATATATATATATATATATATATATATATATATATTCACTTTAACGCGCTCTTGTGGAGTAAATGAAAATTTAAATGACTCTTGTCGATCAGAAATTTTCCGCTGTACAATTTTTAACTCCTATGTTTTTTCTCTAAAATGCATATTTTCAGAGAAAAATGCAAAAGAAACAAAAACACGTGAATTTTGATATACAGAGTATTTGTACAAACTTCGAAAAAATGAATCTTTCACTAATTTTAAGACAAATAGTTCATATGAACATCGGACCACAACGGCTTGGTTCTTGAGATACAAGGCATCCAGAAAAAAAAAATTTATTGAATTTTTTGTCGCAAAAATTATGGTTATTTCAATGCAGGTATAACACTGTATGTGGCGCCCTCTAATATTAAACAAAAAGCTAAGTAAATATTTTTTGAGTTTCTCATCATTAATACTCCCAGTATCGTTTTCGTCAAATTGCCATGCTATTGAACAAAAATATAATCAAAAAATTAAATGAAAACTTTTTTTTTGTATCTGAAAAACCAAGTCGTTGCGGACCAATGTTGATATGAACTTTTTGTCAAAGAGTCATGCAGTTATATTTCAAAGTTTGTACAAGTACTTAATAAACACCTGTATATTAGGTACATCTATTTCTCGAAAATCACCTTTTTTTTACTTCCGGTTTTCTCAGATTTATTTTGCGTGTAATTACCTCCAAATTAATACAGGTTACATTGCGTTACTATTTACTTCGACCAAAGGCCTTTCTTTTGTATAATTCCGGTGGACTATTGAATAAAAGCATAAAACATCTTATCAGCAAGTAATGAAAAAGATCTAAAGAGAAAAAAAGTGATAATTTCAAAAATTTTAGCTCATCTGAAACGAATTATAGTCCCAAAACCATTCTACCCCGATATTTTGTTCACCAGGAGAAATATAGAATATCTAGGAAATTACTAATTTAAAATATAAACATTTATCACGAACCGGCCCACACAGATACCACACAGATACATAATACACAATACACATAAGCTTGCTTCATATAATATGCCTACAATCGTAGACTAATTAACATTACCTTGAACAAAGATATTATTGAATGTAAAAAGCCATTTCTCAATCGATGATTGCTACCGCACCAATACACATTTCCTTGGAACTAGCTCAAAGCACAATCGGAGATACAGCGTTCACGCCTCCCTTAATTATAACTATATTATTGTTATTAAAAGATACATTTTTTATCGTTCCCATCTTGGGACTGAAATCTGAGTGTGAGAAAATTATTTTCCATATATTTTTATTGAAGTATATATTTATTTCTCATGAATTGATTGACCAACATTGAAATAACATTATTTCCCTATTTTTGCAATAAGTTATGAAAATCAACTCACCCAAATGCAATATTATTGACGTGATCCTGAATGTAGTCTCACCCTAATAAGCCAACACTATATTGATATAATAAAAGTGAGAATTAGAGAGCAATTTAGACGCACTGTATCAACGTTCATGCAATAACAAAACAGTGCACTGGTCACTGCTATTATATTTTTCAGCGGAAATAAGTTCCAACTCATACGCGAGTGCTTGAAGCTGCAAGATCTAGACAAAATAATCGTTCTTGACAGTGACAAAGTGTAGAATAAACATAGGCAAATCTTGCATGATGGAATCACAGTTCATATCTCCACCATTCTCTGATAATTATTTATCTTTCAGGTGTGTTCAGCCCTGTGCTACATATATCTAATAAGACTGTATGTGTGTAGTTTAGGAGCCAGAGCGATACTGATGGTCTGAACATTAACCCAATGGCACTATGGTTTATCGTTAGAGGACGGTTCAATGACCAATTCATCTCATAGACCGAATTTTCGCCGGCTGCTAGATTTCGAGATACAGCATCCGAATTTTTTTCTTTGACTGGAGGTTAGCCCTTTCCAAGTTGCGGTTACTTGAGAAGCATGCCATTCTTATACACTTCCACGTTGTGCCATCATTTTTTACCGTGTCCGTTTATCAGGCCGACCAGTTAAAATTGAACCGAAAATGGACTACAACTTAACCCTCCCAAACCTAGCTCAAAGCACAATCGGAGATACAGCGTTCACGCCTCCCTTAATTATAACTATATTATTGTTATTAAAAGATACATTTTTTATCGTTCCCATCTTGGGACTGAAATCTGAGTGTGAGAAAATTAGTTTCCATATATTTTTATTGAAGTATATATTTATTTCTCATGAATTGATTGACCAACATTAAAATAACATTATTTCCCTATTTTTGCAATAAGTTATGAAAATCAACTCACCCAAATGCAATATTATTGACGTGATCCTGAATGTAGTCTCACCCTAATAAGCCAACACTATATTGATATAATAAAAGTGAGAATTAGAGAGCAATTTAGACGCACTGTATCAACGTTCATGCAATAACAAAACAGTGCACTGGTCACTGCTATTATATTTTTCAGCGGAAATAAGTTCCAACTCATACGCGAGTGCTTGAAGCTGCAAGATCTAGACAAAATAATCGTTCTTGACAGTGACAAAGTGTAGAATAAACATAGGCAAATCTTGCATGATGGAATCACAGTTCATATCTCCACCATTCTCTGATAATTATTTATCTTTCAGGTGTGTTCAGCCCTGTGCTACATATATCTAATAAGACTGTATGTGTGTAGTTTAGGAGCCAGAGCGATACTGATGGTCTGAACATTAACCCAATGGCACTATGGTTTATCGTTAGAGGACGGTTCAATGACCAATTCATCTCATAGACCGAATTTTCGCCGGCTGCTAGATTTCGAGATACAGCATCCGAATTTTTTTCTTTGACTGGAGGTTAGCCCTTTCCAAGTTGCGGTTACTTGAGAAGCATGCCATTCTTATACACTTCCACGTTGTGCCATCATTTTTTACCGTGTCCGTTTATCAGGCCGACCAGTTAAAATTGAACCGAAAATGGACTACAACTTAACCCTCCCAAACCTGGTGAAAATGTTCATTCGTGTTGGCAATTGTTGAGATACCCTATGCCATCAAAAGTTATCTGTCCATTTCCGAGTAGTTGGCCATTATTTGAACTTTAAATGGTTTTTTTTCTTATTTTGTGGCTAAACCTTGTGGATTACAAGGTAAATAACTTTATTGGAGGTCAAATGAAGATTTAAAATTATTGCCTATTCAACGCCCAAAAATCCTCTATGTCCACCCTCAGAAATATATGAATAATATGGATAATATGACCAATTTTATGATAAATTAGTTAATTTTTGAGATTCTGGCTGGGTTTAAAATCGAAACGGCAGTTTTTTTGTTTTTGTTTTGTTTTGGGGGGTGATTTTAGGGGGTTTTGAGGGTTTGAAATAGGCAAGGCGTTATGGCAATAATTTCAAATCTTTATTTGACCTCCAATAAAGTTATTTAACATGGTGCCATCATGTTATCTTGTAACCCGCAAGTTTTAGCCACAAAATGGAAAAAGAAACATTTTTGGTCCAAATAATGGCCAATTACTTGGAAATGGACCGATTACTTTTGATGGCATAGGGTATGTTAACAATGGCCAACACGAAAGAACATTTTCCCCCAGGTTTGGGAGGGTTAACTTGCAGTCAATTTTCGGTCCAATTTTAACTTGTTGGCCTGATAAACGGTTACGATTAAAAATGATGGCACAAGGTGGAAGTGTATAAGATTGGCATGCTTCTCAAGTAACTTGGAAAGGGTTAACCTCCAGTCAAAAAAAAATTGCGGATGCTTTATCTCGAGATATAGCAGCCGGCAAAAATTCGGTCTGTGAGATGAATTAGTCATTGAACCGCCCTCTAACGATAAACCATAGTACCATCGAGTTAATGTTCAAACCATCAACAGCGCTCCTAGAATAATTTGGCTAATATTGTGTTTCATTGTATCCGCTGGGAAGTACCTACTATTAAAAACGAGTGGCGTATTGAGATATCTGAGCATGAATGAGAACTACCCGTAGGCTCTTGATTAACACGGAATGGTCAGTGAGCCGAAAGGAGGTAATACTTCCTTTGCTATACTTACTCTGTTTTTGGATAAGCCGATCAAGAGTAGTAGTAGTCTCACGAGTTGCGCGAGTTCGATTTTAGAACACTGCCAACGGTATGGATGGGCGTTTAAAATATATGACTCGAAAACGGCTAAAAATATGCAATAACCCCTTACTTCCGCACCAGAGCTCTTTTATTATATTAATCAAATGAAGCAACGTTTAGAGACTACATTCAAACAAAATTTCATTTATCATTTCAAAAGACAACGTTAATGACTGTGGTTGGCAATATAGCACCCGTAGGGCCACGTTATGGCTGCTTTTCTTTTGTCTCAGGCACCTTTCGAGGCCCTGCAGCTCACATCAGGAACCTGCACAACCATCACGTTGCGGCGATAGACCAAGGTGTTGATAATGCAATGTTGACAAGCTGCGGATAAACCTTCAATCACGGATGTGAGCCCGGCTAACCTTAGATATCCTTGTTGACAAGCAAAGCGTTTCAATTTTTCTGTCGAAGACATCGTGTATCGGCTTGATAACATGTCGCCTGAGCATTAGATCTTGCTCTGCCGCATTTATCTGAACTTTCAGGCGAGAAGGTTGAAACTCGAAAACCCTCTAGTCGGCCTTCTCACCTGATGTGAAACTCGCGACCGAGTCCTCCCGCAGCTTTATGTGCTGCCTTGACAATAAATGCCCCCACCTGGCCAATTCTTAACTTTTGACAAGGCCTAGGAGGGAGTCCGAACTCCTAGGAACTTTACAAGCAATACTCAGAGTCACAATTCGATGCTGACCCTCTAGACTAAAGAGCTCCCTACCTCCCTGGTGACGTGAGAAGTGAATTTGGAAAATGGACGACCTAGAATACAAACTATGATGGATATGCATCATCTTCCGGATGTCTTTGTCAAGTCTATGTAGCCATCGGCCGTACATTTATTTCATCACTACAAAATAGTGAAGTAGGACTAGAACGGCAAGCACATTTTTTGCAGACGCCTTGTTCTCACTCGAAAGTTTGGAAGGGAGTCTCCTTGGAAATTACCCCCCTTGAATGTTACCATTTCTGTCAAGACTCTTCGGGGGCCTGATGTGATGACAAAACGAGTCTTCCAGAGTGGCAACAGATGTTCTATGCATCTCACTATCTCACTAGTGAGTTTGGTACCGCAAGGTATTGAAGCAAGTATAATACTAGCTCATGTGATGTTGATGCCTTGCGGTAGTCAATCCAGGCCATGGAAAGGTTGCGTTTATAGGGTATGGAGTTCTGAGTGATAAATCTATTATAACCAGGTTTTCCCGGAATCATTCATGCCTTTGTTTGCCCCTCGCTGCTCGCTGATGTTATTAATTACCGGACCGATCGATCTCAACAACCTAGCATACAAGATACGTGTAAACAACTTGTACCAGATGTTGAGACAATTGATCGGCCGGTAGTTCTTGAGATCAGAAAAGTATTCATTCTTTGGAAGCAGCACAGCGTACCCCTCTACAGCCAGCCGTGGAATTTTCCTCTCCTCTTCAAGACAAGAGTCAAAGACTCTGTCCAGGTAGCGGTGAGAGGGAAGAAATGTTTAATACCACCATGTGTTGATGCCATCAGGGCCGGGAGCAGGAAAGTTTTTGGTACCAACAAGAGCTTGTTGGACATCATCCTCGCTGACTGCCTCGCACACTTCTGTTTGCGGAAGTATGAGTATTTGTTCATCGCAAAACATTTCGAAGTGTGCTAGGGCTGGAGTGTCTAGGTGAATAGAACACGGTGACTCATACACTCCTGGTCGACCTCCTCTACAGTCGTGGGAGGGGAGAAATTGTGGGCGGTGGAGATTCAAAAAGCTGAGGCGGGCTATCGCGAAACAAAGAATTCTTCTTGATGTGTCTAACCCGTCGGGCCAGATTTCTTCTCACCATGCCCATGGCTTCAATTCTATCCGCACAATGTTGCTTCATGATCTACAGCACTGTACGTTTTAGTATTTGATAGTGGCGGCGCAGTTTGGCAGCTATACACCTAATTTTTGGCGTGAAAGCTCTGCCGCTAGAAATAAAATCCATCACATACTGGATTCGAGACGCTTGCTGCCTCGCCGACTGAATTTTGGCCTCGACTTTCTGTAGGCACCGTTTCGTTTTCTCGATCCGGTCGTACGTATCCCACTCAGCCCTTCCGGGAGAGTCGCTTTGCGGCACCATACACGGCCTCGTTGATTTTCCAGAGGTCGGCGAATTCCTGAAGCTAGTCATTCTAGTGCTGGAGCCTGCCGCAACGTTTGTGCGGAAAAATCACGGCATTGAGGATGCATGATGTACCAAAGTGCGTGCAGCCGCGATAAAATATGTATTCCCCTAGCTCGCTAAGTTCGAAGCAATCCAGTAAGTCATCCCGAAGTTCATTAGTCCACTCAACTAAAAATGTTCACTTTTACCGCCATCAGATTTGTACTGACTTTTTTTTTGTTTTCTTAAGGATAAATGAAGCATTTCCAAAAAAAATCACTTTTACCGCCGTACTGACGCTTTTTTTTCTATAATAACAACAGTGATTTCATTATTCACACCATCTTAGTACATCGTTGTGAAGGCACAATTTAGATCTTTTAATATTCATATCATATTTCTGGAATATAATTCTCATTACTTAATCCATTATATTCAGTTATTGATTGTGTCTGCAGCCGCGAATCCTACATAACTCATTCTGCAAATGATTGTGTGAGGAACATGTTGCCTTGATTTAATATTATATTCAATTCAGTGGAGCATTTAGTTGTTAGTAGTTGTAAGAGTTTCAATGATGATCACCCAAAAGATATTTGGTGGATTGAATTCAGAAGAGTGTCTCCTACATTTTCGTTCTGACTACGGAGTAAATAAAAGTGTATCTGCTCATTCAACCACTAATTTATATAGTGCTAAATGTGTGATTCTCTAGGAAGGCTGATCCCTTAAACCCTTATGTCTCCTCAATATCCATGCTCGGTACCACCACAAACAGCATTCTCTCAAGGGACGATAAAGTAAGATTGAGAAAACTTCTTCGCAAAGACTGGGTTTTCTATTCCGTGCCGAGAACTACTTTACACCCCAACAGCTCCTCATGTTCAACAAATCACAGATTCAACCTGTCCTGGAGTACATACGCTGAATCTCTAAGATTCTATGCAGACAAGAGATATTCATCTGGTTGGACCTGCCATACTTTACTAATTCGTCGACTTACCTAGAACATCTTAGAAAGGTGAGTGTTCTCCCTTTTCTACAGATGTTTCCATGGTCGGTGCTCATCGGAAATTTCGTCTGTTTCCCCCCAAGAGCTTCCAAGTAGGCAAACTGGATCGCTCGGGACATGCCAACGTCTTTCTAGCAGACCTCATTTTTCTATCGAACTCCAAATGTGTGCAACTATTTGCCTAGAGAGGTTTTTCCTGATGACTATAATATCCTCCAATCTTTTAAGAACAATGCGAATGCTTATCTTCTCCCTCAATACCCCACTGCTGGTTCATACGATGTTCAATTAATTAAAAAAAACGAATAAAATGACTCTAATGTTGTTCTTCGGTATTTAAGTTCTGATTACAATAAGATTTTGCATGTTTTCCGATGGTCCACCAAAAGAAACAGGTGACTAATTTTCGTGATAGTAGTTAAAGAGATTTAATTAAAAGAAAATAAAAATCGCAATCTAAAATATCGTCTTCAGAACAAAATTTATAATTTATAATATAAAAGAAGAGGAACATTGTTTTAGTAGACAACTGAGAAAGATATTTACATGAAATAGAATTACATCAAACAATTTAGAATACTTTTTCAGACTTGATTAATATTACATCGAAACACATATTCTCAATACATTTTTTAATGAATTAAAACATTGGCTCAGTATATCTGCCATTTTTCAATTATGTTTTTTGTTCCTTCACGAGATAATGTCAATCCAAATATAATAAGTATAACAGAGATTAATAACCAAATTTCTAATAGTAAGTGAACAATTCGTTCTTTAAAATATATTTCCTAGAACATCTACATGATTTCCAATTAGGTAACTATGAACTTCAAACTTACTGTTACGGTCCTGAATACAGAGAAGCTTTGATACATCAACACTATTTCTTCTGAAGATGAAGTAAGAATTGGAGAGGAATTCGGATAGAAATGTAGGTACTTACTGATATTATATATTTTGAAGAAATGCGTGTAACAGTATAAACTGTAATATCATACCAATATATCGTTCCTAACCAAATACAGGATTATAAAGTAGATATAATGAAATGACGAGTATTAACTCCATACAATTAGATTATTTACTTTTCAGAGGTGCAGATCCGTGTTGACTCTGATTTAATACGCTTCGAGGCCATTCAGGCTAGCTGCTTTTTGTAGGTATAGGTACCTATTTCTTGCCATCTTAATTATCTTCTTCTTTTGTCTTTACAAGCTTTGTAAGCGAGACAAGTGTGTGCACTAATGTGCCGTTCTTATTACTGAGGTATCATCCGTTTTGTCAGCAAAGACGCCTAGGCAAATACGCCTAAGTCTGGCCACACCCCAATGGTCGGCCATCAAAGCATTAATAATAATTAAAATATAAAAACATGTTGTGTTATATTAGTCAAGGAGCCAGAGCGATATTAATGGTCTGAACATTAACCCGATTATCGTCAGAGGAGGGTTCAATGACCAATTCATCTCACAGACCGAATTTTCGCCGGCTGCTAGATCTCGAGATAGAGCCTCCGCAAATTGTTTATTTTTTGACTGGAGGTTAACCCTTTTCAAGTTGTGGTTAGTTGATAAGTGAAAACTTCATTAGGCGCGTTGAGCTATTTCAGAGGGGGGTAAAACCTTGAGTCCGTTACGTGATATCACGCTGTATATATTAGCTATTATGTATACTGCCGCCAGAGCAACTACTTGGTCAGGCGTCAGGCAGTGTCTATAATACGCTTACACAGCGTGCATATATCGACGTTATTCATTTACTGAATCCTCGGTCCTCGTGCAGACGAAAGTTATATTTTTATTGTATTTATCAATTGTACATTGTGTACTTAGTATCGTATTTACGTGCAAGGTTTTAAATAATGTGAATATAATTCTTGTCATAAGAATATAACATTAGTGATGTGTATATTTCCCAACTGTTAGCATTTCAATCAACAATTATATACATTTCTATATTTAATAATAAAAAACGTATAATGGCCGGTACAATCTCTGTAAAGAGTATGAATGTAACCCGACAGTCATTATAATAAATACACATTATTTTATTTTCAAAACATATTATTTATTGATATTCACATCGATGTAAATGAAAGTAATGTTAAACAGCATTAGTCCGAATTGAAGATGTCTACCGATGGTGGTAAAAGGAATTAAAGGAAACATCTTCAATTCGGACCAATGAACAAATAATCTAAAAAGAAAAGCAAAATGTAAACATATGAACATTTCCGTCAAAAGTCAGTATGATTACAGTAAATTACACCACAAATAATTATTTGAAATAAAATGTTGTATTTTCGTATCAGTAGTATTACTCATACACATCACTAATGTTATATTCTTATGACAAGAATTATATTCACAATATTTGAAACCTTGCACGTAGATACGATACTAAGTACACAATGTACAATTAATAAATTCAATAAAAATATAACTTTCGTCTGCACGAGGATCGATTCATACTCTTCACAGGGATTGTACCGCCCATTATACGTTTTTTATTATTAAATATAAAAATGTATATAATTGTTGATTGAAATGCTGACAGCTGTGAAAACTAAAGAAAAAACAGGTGACTAATTTGCCATCATGTTATCTTGTAATTCGCAAGGTTTAGCCACAAAATGAGAAAAAAAACATTTTTGGTCCAAATAATGGTCAATTACTCGGAAATGGACCAATAACTCTTGATGGCATAGGATATTTTAACAGATGCCAACACCGATGAACATTTTCCACCAGGTTTGGGAGGGTTAACGGACACGATAAAAATGATGGCACATGGTGGAAGTGTATAAGAATGGCATGCTTTTCAAGTAACCGCACTTTGAAAAGGGTTAACCTCCAGTCAAAAAATTAACAATTTGCGGAGGCTGTATCTCGAGATCTAGCAGCCGGCGAAAATTCGGTCTATGAGATGAATTGATCATTGAACCGTCCTCTGACGATAAACCATAGTGCCATCGGGTTAATGTTCAGACCATAAATATCGTTCTGGCTCCTAGATTGTATTTTCTACGAGGCTTTATTTTACTCATTAATATCTCAAACTGTTCCAAGATTACACCTTTTGTTGCGTTTTTGCCCCGGCCGAACATTAGCAGGCTAGATTCGTTAATTTCCTAAAATTGGCTTGTGGTGGCCGATATTAGGACAATTGCGTATCTATTGTAACTATGATTCTATTCATTCTTTCTTACTTACTATCAGAATGATACACGTGAATACAGTCAAGTAGCCATTAGTCGGCCACTCTAATAGAACATTTTATTAAGTTTAGAATTAATGGCCGAACTTTCGTAGATTTGCTGCCGATCTGTCTTTTTTTTGTGGTATTTTGAAAAAACTTTTTATGAATTACACATTTTACTTATATCAAAATGCCTTAATTTGATATTGATTTTGGTTGAGATGGTAGCGGGGTAATACGAAGTTTAGTGCACTTAGAGAAACACCCTTGTGCACTATCCCCTGCTACTGATATTTGGAGACCCTGCTGCTCGATAAAATACTAAGATCTGTTTTACGCTTAGATCCTTTATGTAACAGATCTGGGTGATCTCATTTATCTTACCATAGCTGAGCAATCTCTCAGACATCTGTAGCATCTCGGCTTGAAAGACTGTGTTGAGATCCCCCATTCACACGGAGTACCTATCAATATATCTAGGACCGCAGAAGACTGCTCCGACTCTGGTGAAACCACAGGGCTTTGATTCCGTCCAGCGGTTCTAGTCGCAGCCTTTCAGGCTGCCCCCTAAATAGACGGGATTGATCTGCACTCCATCTCTTTAGAGTTCAGGGAGCCATTGCAGCTAAACCTATAGAATGCCATCATCACGAGATTCCTCATCGTCACTGATAGGGGAGGCACGTAGATGTACTCTTACGTAGATGTACTCTTCCTCAAGAAAGGAGAACATTTCTTAAATGTTCCGAGAAGTTTCTGAATTTAATTCCAATAAGAGAGCATAACTCAAGCATACGAGAAGCAAGCATATTAATTAGATAAAGGGTACGAGAAGGATCTAGGCAAATGGGTAGAAATCCAGTGCTTACAAAAGAAGAGGAATCAAAGATAATGAGATGGTTGGTAGATTTATGTAGATGTGGCTTTCCTCAGAAAAAGTCGGATCTTTTAGATACTGTAGAAAAAATTGTAACTGATGACAAGAGGCACAGATAATCGTCCGGGGGAAAAGTGGTATGAAGATTTTTCAATAAGGCATCCAGAATTATTGCTTCGGGAACCAGAATGGGAGAGCTGTTGTAACTGAGCAGTATACTAGAAAGTGGTTTTCTGATTGGAACTTGTATTTGGAAGTAACAAATAACTCAGATATAATGTCTGATACAGAGAGAATCAAAGCGGAAACGGTAAAGAGAATATTACCTCACTTCTTCTCTTCACAGCCAATAGCAAAACCGCAGTGCCATGCGTTGTCTTCAAGTATGTGTGAATTGCTAAGGCAATTATAGGGAACAGTGATCCATTGGTAATAAAATATGAAGTTCCCAGTAATTTTTTTGTTGGCGGACATAAGTCGCATTTAACTGTAGAGCGAATTCTGTGAAGATCATGGATTATAATGTACAGCTTGCCCCGAACACAACCCATATGATACAGCCAGCAGATGTGGGTGTTTTCAAACCATTAAAAAGCAAGTGGAAGACAATCATTTATTAATGGTTAAGAAAGCCTGGAAACGTACACTTGACTGTTACCAAAACGACTTTTTGCCCACAGAAAACTGTTCTTGAAAGGTTTTCTCTACTCCAATATATCATAAAAGATTTTAAGAAAAGCGGATTTCTACAATCTAATCCTGACGCAGTTGATTATTCCAAATGCGTTCAAAATAACGTGGAATCGATGCACAGCAGGAAACTCCAATCACAGACAAAGAAATTGATATTGCCAAAAAAGTATTATTGAAAAAGTTCAAAAACAGATTGGATGGACGTCTCAGTATTAATGAGTTGGTGTATCAACTCGAGAGCTTTAAAGCTTCTTCGGACCTTAGAGAATAACCGGAGGAATAATTTTGAACTACTCACAGACATGGATAATATAAATAATGAAAATCCGGTTCGAAACTCCAATCAAATTTGTTAATGATGCTGTCTCTGCACTATGATGATGATGCACTTATGATGACCATGTAAAGGCTGATGGAAATGACGCACACGAACTTTTCAACAAAGCATATGAAACTATAGAAAAAAAAGAAAAAAGAGCACAACTGTAACGGGTATACCAGATAATGCATCAACTATTGGGTCTGAGAAAACCGAAGATAAAAAAGAAACATATTCGCGGAGAAGGAAGAGTCTGAAGCTATCGTTTTGTTACAAGTTTTATAAAAAATTTCACAAAATATTTTTTTTTATCATTATATAGGCAGGTAATTGCCCATGCCGAATGTATGCTATTGGCCGATTGTTAAACAGTAGGTGACAATATACAGCACAATATGATTTTATCCATGATTGCATAAAAATCATTATGGAGTGATTATTACACATCGAGTAGAAATAATATCCTAAATTAACAGTGATATATTTTCTTGAAAAGCTCTGTTAAATGGCCGACTATTGACACATTCACTTACATATACTAATTAATGAATTCTTTATTAATTGAATGATTTTGTATTTTTTAGTGTTATTCATAAAGATCCACAGAAGTGGACTATAGTCAAACCTTTTTTAGCCAAATACATACTATGGGTGTTGAGCTCCTTAATAGCAGAAATACTTATGGATAAATTGGAAACTGTTATTCATAAATACCCCTCTATTAAGACATTTAAATTTTGATATATTTTTCAGATCTAAGCATCAAGAAAATCTATAACTAATTTGATGTTTGAATATTTCGTGAACACACCTGTACTGGTCTCATAATTCACAATACTTCAAACCAACCATTTCAACATAAAATAGCAGCCTACAATAGTTTCACAAGCAGACTACTAAACGTACCGATGTCAAACGATAATTTTGATAAAGAGTTGAAAATGTATGATTAAACAAATTGCGGTAAATGATAGTTACTCTTCCGGTCTAATTTGATCATATCTAACAAACTGTACAAGTATGCTATCAACTCAGTATTCCCTACAATAAAATAAAAATATTCTTATGTCGGTGTCAGCACTGTCAGCTAATACTAACATTTGAAAATTTCTTGGTAATTTAAGTATTGACTATAATAAGAAACGTATAAAACGCATAATAATTCAGCTAGGTTTACTGAAACTAATAAAGAAAAATCATTCGACAAAGTTAAATGTAGAGTTTACAACCTGACATGTGGGTTTTGCAATTTCTTCCATAGTGCTATTTGTTTCAACCACGGTCGTACATACAGGTCTGGGAACTCGAGGCTGTTTCCTATGTGAGAAGTTATATTCATTGTATCATGTGTAAGAAGTGAGTCCGCTAAGCGTCATCTGTTGCATAGGTGGCGGGTCAGTCGAAGAATGATCTCTGGCACGTATACGACCGTGTTCTCTGTCAACTGTCATCGTTGACTTGTAAACACAAGGAATACCGGCGTTTTTAGAAAAAAATTACGAAACCGTGCATTGTGCCGGAATGTAAACGGGGTACAAAAGTGTAAAGCAAGAAACTTCTGTTTTTAAAGTGCCGAAAGATGCGAAAATGCGAAAAAGTGGATGCTTGCGATTCCGGATAGAAATCGTTTTAACGAGGTCTTTTATGTGTGCGAGCATATATAACGAAAAAGGGGAAGTTATTTTTAAGGTGAGTAATACATTTTGACAAGAGTAACAGTTCTATTCCTCTCTCAAATCAGAATAGTAAATATTGCGTTACGAGAAAAATTATTTCACTTAATAATGTAATTGTTGCCATACTTCGATCCAAGGTGGCTGAGCGAGAGACTACGAGTTTGGCGACATGTAAGAGACTCATGTCAAACATACGAGTTCCCATACCTGTATGTGCGACCGTGGTTTCAACTCATTAAATCTTTGTTCATTTTGTTTAAGATATCAATCAAAGTTCCATCTTCAGATTTTAAATTTCATTCATCTATACTATATTAGATGGAGTAGACTATGAACTGAATCAAACAATATCAACTAGAAAAAAGGGTGGTCAATTAATCACATTTGTTAGCAAAATAGATTTTGGACAGTTCTGCGGGTCAAGTGTAAATGATTGTAGGATTTGTAGGAACAGAAAATATATTGGAAAAATAAATTATACTCTATGTTACAATGAAATTCCATCCAAATGGTCTACATAATGTATTTCACAAGTCTATGTTTTATACTGACCCCGCTGTCAGGCAATGTAGGATTTCTTGCATAGAATAAAGACATAAAATGGATCGAGTCGTCACTTGAATCTTTAAGTAGGACACTTCTGCAGGTTAAATAAATACGTGTAATATACATTCATAACCAGAAAAATACGATTCTCCATACGGTTCAATGAAAGACCATGATTCCATTTGAAAAATTCGAAATGGGGTACCGCGCCCAAAAATAATACAGTTCCTATTTTCACCAATTTGAAGCGATCACATACATCCACACACTCACGAGTCAAAACCATGATTTGAATAATTACAAAATACAAAATTTCAAATTACAATTGAATAGAATTACGTGATGCAATTGCATTCTAAACTTAAATAAAAACCATTAAGAGTTTGATTTTCACTAATTTAATAAATAGATGTGACTTAATTTCACTAACACCGAGCTTCTTCAAACATATATTACAAAGAACTGCTACTACTACTTTGAAAATGATACTAACAGCTTGCTAAATGGTGCTCGCTGCCATTGGCATGTGCCCTGCCTGTTATCCCCTACATTCCTAGATACACCATTGAGACTATGTACTCTAAAGCAGGCACATATTTCTGAATGTCAGTTAATATGTTATCGTTGTGATATGTATTTACCAATTTGAATTATAAAATTGAACACAAAACCTACGAAATATTAAAGTAGACTATTCGTGGTTCACGATGATTATTACAAATCTACATTACTTAAGGGAAAAATAGATGTAGAAATTGTCTTTCTTCCAAAGAATTCAAAACGAAGTGGATGGAAATACCATAAAGCAAACAAAGAACGTCTAAACAACAAACTTGCAAATGTTAGAAACAGAAGAATTTTTCTTTTGAAATCAAGAGGTCATCTAATCTGACCGAAATTCTTGGGAATTCCATATTCACAGATTGGTTTTAAATTTGAAATTATTATTACTCGAAAAAGGTTATCATGGCAGCCGAAACGTTGTAAATACTAGAAAGTTGATTTTGGAAATTTAACTTTTGTATCAAATTATAAAATTGAACCAAAAAACCTACGAAATGTTTCCATTTACGATTTGTCTCAATGCAGCTATTTTCCCCCTGATACTGGAGATATGGCATTCTAGGAATAGGTATTTTAGGTTGGGATAAAAAGAAACAAGCTGACGATTGATCGATTTACAAAATTCTGAACGTTTCCGTGTTTATTCAAAATAAAATAACATTTTCATTTTTAACAATTGTTTTATTATAGGACATCTGCTTCAAACTTCTGCTTATAGTTCTGAAAGAGAAAATTAAATTAAGTTTTCAAGCTTGCATGAAAGAGTACCGTTCCCCAAATCTCAAACATTATTGACAAGAAATGTCTCCCAACTCGAATAAATCGATCTTATTAAGAAAATTAAGGGAAAATTTCACACTGCGTTGAAATAATTATAATCCTGCTGACGGAATTGATGTCACTTCATTTTTCTCCCCACTCCCCAATTTTCCAAAATTGATATTATTAAAAATATTGCAATTAAAAATATAACAAAGAGGAAACTAGCGTTAAAATAATTATGAAGATTAAAGAATATATCAACGTTCATTATTGTTGAATATGGAATTTACATAATATATCTCAATTAAATATAAATAGACAGAAATATGTGAATAAATTGTAAATGTGCACTTTGGAAACAATATCTATTTATGTTAGGTACACCACTGGAAACTAATGTAACGATATATATTAATTATATCATGATTAAAGTATACATTTGTGTTTTATTCACATATTACTAGTCCATTTTTGATAATGATTAAGAAAGAACCTGCTTTGGCGATCTTACTTAGGAGAATGATACTATTAGTGTCCATATTTATAAATTACTCTAGCACATAAAGTTATTGTTCTTCCGTTTTTGACCCAAAGTGATTTGCTAATTTGATTCAGCATTAATTAGCAACTTTATATTACATTGAAATAATAATGAAGAACATCATATGAATCAAAGAATAAAGCGAAATTCATCTCCGACGAGCCACCCCATATATTTCTTATCCCATAGTGAGTGGAAAAATCTCCCGAAACACGTCGAATGATTTTGTTTGGGGGACATCTTTTGACGTATATTTGAGGCTTGAACGAGCAACCCTCTGAAAGGGGGCGCTTCAACCCCTCAAAATTGAATAGGGGAGAGGGGTTGAGTGATACGTCATTTGGAAGGTCTTGGAAGCCTCTTTACAACGGTGTATGAAAAACGTGAATTTTATTAACCGTTTTCGCCAAAAATTAATTTTGTTGCTCGAATGCGCCACCTTGAATATTTTGGTTATTTGTACAATGTACAAGCTCATTTTTATCAAGCCTTTTTTACAAACTTGAACAATCTTCAAAAAATCACATTCGTAAAAAAAATTTATTGTGTTGTCATGCTTACAATGATAAAAATTAAATCTGCGTGTTTAAATCAAATGTTCAAATTGTCCTCCATTGACTTCCATACAATAATACATTCTCTCAAACTGATAAATAAAAAAACAGCAAAACATTTCCTTATGTTGCCTTCATTTTTTGTTCTTAATCTGGTTTTAACGTTTCTTCGATCATTTCATGATTTTAATCACTCTGTTGAGTTACTACTTTGCTGATTTGTTTAAAATTTCAAAAAATATGGTGTACACATTGCAAGAACGTGTTGAACTGGTTAGCCTTTATTACCAAAATCGAAATTATGACAGAACGGCTGCAAGGATATTTAACGAAAACCATCCTGAACGTAGCGTTCGCCATAAGTACGCGTAATGGAATTGATTTCGACATTTGTGGAGACGGGTTCAGTAATGGATAAAAAAAGGGCACCCATTGGAATTGTTAATGATGAAGGAGCAGCTGTGGCGGTATTGGGACATGTCCAACTTATGCCAAACACGCAATCTGTACGACAACTTTCTGCAGCTTCCGGTATTAGCCAATCTAACGTTTTCAGAATTTTACATAAACACAAGTTCCATCCGTACAAAATCAGATTAATTCAGGAATTAAATGATGATGATTGGGATCGAAGGCAAGAGTTTTGCGAAATTATGGTCGAGCTTATCAACAATAACCCAAATTTCTTGTACAACGTTTGATTTTCTGACGAATGTACTTTTTTAATCAATGCAGAAATTAACCGGCATAACTGTAGAATTTGGAGCGATACAAATCCTCATGTATTCCGAGAAGCTCACATTTAACATCGGGAAAAGCTAAACGTTTGGGTAGGAATTTTGGGAGACCACCTAATTGGACCTCTGTTTATTCCTGTTAATTCAAATGGCGAAATTTATCTTGAAATGTTGGAAAAAGCGATTGATCCGTTAATAACTGAACAATTAGAAAACGATCCTCTACTACTTGAACAACAATTGCATTTCCAACAAGACGGAGCTCCTCCTCACTACGCCGCACCATTTCGTCAGTACCTCAATATGCAATACCCCGGTCGTTGGATCGGAAGAGGAGGTCCTATGGAGTGGCCTGCCCGATCTCCTGATCTGAACCCTCTGAACTTCTTCTTGTGGGGACATCTTAGATCCAAGATTTTTGTGACTCAGCCTGAAAATTTGGACGAACTACGCCAACGAATTGTAAATGAGTGTCGTCAAATAACTCCAATTATGCTGAACCATGTTAGAGACGGTTTTCGGTCAAGATTGTATTATTGTATGGAAGTCAATGGAGGACAATTTGAACATTTGATTTAAACACGCAGATTTAATTTTTTTTTCATTGTAAGCATGACAACACAATTCAATTATTTTACGAATGTGATTTTTTGAAGATTGTCTAAGTTTGTAAAAAAGGCTTAATAAAAATGAGCTTGTACATTGTACAAATAACCAAAATATTCAAGGTGGTGCATTCGAGCAACAAAATTGATTTTTGATGAAAACGGTTCATCAAATTTACGTTTTCCATATACCGTTGTAAAAAGAGGCTTTCAAGACCTTTCAAATGACGTATCCCTCAACCCCTCTCCCCTATTAAATTTTGAGGAGTTGAAGCGCCCCCTATTAGGGGGTTGCTCGTTTAAGCCTCAAAAATACGTCAAAAGATGTCGGCCAAACAAAATCATTCGACGTGTTTCGGAAGATTTTTCCACTCACTATGGGATAAGAAATATACGGGGTGGCTCGTCTGAGATGGAACATCCTGTATATAGTTCTCTGAATGACACTACATCCATTCCATAGTGACCAATAAGTTTTTCATTGTTATATTTTGATTATACGAGAGGAAAGTTTATAATGCTCGTAGAACATCGTACGAGCCAGAGATGGAATGTTGGGAGAGGAGGCGTTGGAATTTCTCTTGAATAGTTGCTAAAGTTATTGGAGCAATCATCTCTAAAAAAGTGATGGAATTATCTCTAAATAATAAGTTAATTCCTTCTGAACAACACGGATTTGTACCAGGTCGCTTCGTACTCACAAACCTGCTTGACTGTGTCAATAACTGGAGCTTGTCATTAGATAAAAACGAACCAGTTGACATAGTATACTCGAACTTTTCTAGGGCTTTTGACCGTGTTCCCATAAAACTTTCACTTTACAAACTAGAACATCTCGGAATTAGAAGCAATTATGGATTTCGGCCTATCTGACTCATAGAAAATTTGCCGTGCGTATTGGCGACACATACTCTTCCGAATGTGATGTTTATAGTGGTGTGTCCCAGGGGTCAGTAGTGGGGCCTCTTTTGTTTATTCTATGTCTCTGATATTCGAAACTATGTTCAGTCAATGATCTTTTTTTATGCCGATGATAGCAAGATTTACACTTACCCTATCCAAAAATACAAATTTCTTCAAGAAGATTTGAACCAAATATCGATCTAGTGTAGATTATGGAAGATTCCTTTAAATATTCAAAAGTGTGTTGTATTGCACATGGGAAAGCATAACCCCTACAACATTTACAAGTTGAATCATATTCAATTAAAGACGGTGACCGAGCACGAATATTTTGGACTGACCATCTCGGCAGATTTATCTTGGACCCAGCACATAAACAAAGTAACAAAAAAGCAAAAACTTCTGTTTACTCACTTTCTAAGGCATTTCACAAAATTTCCCCTCATCACTTCTATAACCTTTATACCACATATACACGCCCCATTCTAGAGTTAGCTGGCCCGGTTTGAAGTATCGACTGGTCACGTGATGCAAAAACTTTGGAGTCTGTACGACGCTATGCTACTCGAATTCCATTTGGCGTTCACAGACCGTATTACGAAGAAAGACTCAGCATTCTGAACGCAATGACATTTATGGAACGTCGTCTTCGAGCAGATCTGATCGTGACCTATCGTATTTTAAATGGTTTATTCGAGTGCAATTTGAATCACCTATTCAGTCTTAACCAGGATCAACGTTTGAGAGGTCACGATTGGAAACTCAAAAAGGAACACTAATAAGATTCTTGACCCAGTATGAATTATATATAAAAATTCTCGGGAAATAGGTCACAATAACACTTTGTTTTAACTATTCGTCTTTACGTACGTTTCGGTCTCACGACCATCATCAGAAGACTCACTATGTCTAAAAAGGGGGTTTATTAAAACTAATTATAGCACAAGCGTCCAAATCGCACAATTAAACTTCAATTAAAAGAGCCCACGCCGTCGAAACGAACAGAACCACGAATAATCGAATTGTATCGTCAGAATTAATGTATAAAAAATTATTTTTTTGTAGTAAGAATCCGCTATTCAGTAATATTATTAAAATATATGAGTGCATATTGATTGGTATTCTCACAACAAATGAGAAGAACGAAGTTATTTGTCAAGTATCTACTTTCGAAACCAGATGTGTAGGATTTATGACAAGGCCCTTAAGAACGGTTTCAGGCCTGTACTGGGAAATAACTATTACGAATTCTTCCTAAAAACATTTTCTACACTTATAAAGACGTATGTAAGAATTTGCAAGAGATTATTTAATCAAATTAGTATAAATATGACTTAGATTTTGTGTGTCTACCCTATGATTTACAGATTTGGGGTCCCGTTTTATGTGAATCATCTCCAGGATAGATCTTTTATAATAATTGGTTTCCTTAGTTAAGATATTAACATTTTTGTAATCAAATTGATGGTTATAATCAAAGCAATGCTTAGCAAGGGCGGTGGAATTTTCTAAGTTGTTATTTCTTGTGCTATATTTATGGCCGTACATTCTTTTTTGTAAATATTGTTTAGAGATTCCAGTATAGGTTCCATCACAATCTAAACAATTCAATTTATACACTGTGTGGGTTTGTTTATCTTTGGGTATTAACGGTTTTAGATTTGAGAAATATTTCCCAACACAGTTAGTAGGTTTATGCGCAACATTTATATCATTCTTTTTCAAACATTTTTTGATTTTCTCTGAGGTCTCCGGAATGTAAGGTAGAGTTATAAAATTGTCTGTATTACCTTTTATGTTATTTTTATTAGACGAACCATTATAGATTTTGTTTATTCTTTCTTTAATGATAGGATTGAAAAAAGTTTTTGGGTAGCCATTCAATTCTAGTGTAGTACGAACAATTTTTAAATTTTTGGGGCGGTCATCTGCGTGGGACAATTTTATCGCGCGATCTGTAAGGCTGTTTATGACACTTTTTTTATAACAAGCTGGTGCAACGGAATTGAAGTGAAGATAACGTTGAGACCATACTTCTTTAGTAAACCAAGAGGTTTTTATTCTTCCATCAGCATCATGCCTAATGTTCATATCTAGGAAATTTATGTTATTGTTTAATTCTATTTCACAAGTGAATTGAAGTTTACAGTGAAAATTGTTAAATTTATCAATTACATATTGAATTTTATCGTTGGGAACACACATAAGGCAATCGTCTACATACCGTTTAAAGAATACAGGCCGGAAATCTAATGAACTCATAACAGATTCCTCTAGGCACTCCATAACGAGGTTAGCAATGGTAGCTGAAATAGGAGATCCCATTGCTGTGCCGAATATTTGTCCAAAAAATTGCTCACCATACTGAAAGTATGTGCATTCTAAACAAAATTTTACAGCATTTATAAATTCCGATTGATCTAGAGGTGTGTGGTTTTTAATCTCTGCCCAACGTTTTTTGATGCTATTCAATGCCAAAACAACAGGTATATTTGTAAATAAAGAAACAACGTCCAAGGAAATCAGTTGATGGTTTACGGGTACGGATTGATTTTTTATAAATTCATTAAAGTGCCATGAATCTTTTACATAGAATTCATTTTTTCCTATTATATTATTGATAGATTTTGATAGAAATTTTGATAAATTGTAAGTGGGCGCTCCAATATTACTAACAATGGGTCTTAGAGGTATATCATTTTTATGCAGTTTGGGAAGCCCATAGATATAAGGTGCTAGCCCATTATGGCAAATTAATTTATTTTTTAATTCAATAGGGATTATCTTATTCTTATGCCATTTATTTATCAATTTATTCATGTTGTTTTGTACTGATAAAGTAGGATCAGATTTTAATTTTTTATAAGTTGTTTCATCATTTAAAAGGTTTCCTATTTTGTTTTCATAGTCATTTCTATGCATTATGACGGTTTTATTACATTTATCCGCGTTCAAAACTAATGTTTGAGGGTTAGCATCTAAGAAATCTTTTGTTATTTTTGTATGATAGTTAAAACGATTCTTTGCAATCCCAACTTCTGCCTTCTGTTTTTTCTTTTTGTTTGTCAAGATGTTACAAACTTTGTTTCTAATTTCGTTTTTCTCTTCTACATTTTTATTCCTAATTCCGCATTCTAAATTTGCAATAATATTATCGATAGGCAGTTTATTATTGTTATTAGGCAATGCAAATTTCGGACCTAAACTTAACGTGTGCTGCACCTCATCCGGAATTTTTATGTCAGTTAGATTTTTCAACCATTGTTCATTGATATTCTAAAGTTCATTGATATCCTAAAGTTTTGAAGGAATACGGAAAGTTAATGAAGATACTAGCAAGAGAGAAGAATCGTAGAATATTTCTGGTAAGATGTAGGAATTTGCAAGTTTATCCAAATTTCATAATTTCTAAATCAAAGGAGAATATGTTTAGCAAGGTGCTAAATAAGAAGGCGTACGCAAAATTATTAAATTCTTTTCATAAAAACTGTTTGAACCTGTGCATTAAAGAAGCATGTGCAATTGTAGCTGAGGTTGAAAACAAAATCAAACTGGTTAAACAAACCTGTCATCAAAATTTTGATAGCAACTTTATATCGCAATTTTTTCAAATTCAGCATAACAATTTCGAAAAAAATTTCAACAAAATCAAAGCCATTCAATCTAAAAAGATAAATAATTTAATGAAAGACGTAACATATGAAAAAAAGAATATCAATGAACAATGGTTGAAAAATCTAACTGACATAAAAATTCCGGATGAGGTGCAGCACACGTTAAGTTTAGGTCCGAAATTTGCATTGCCTAATAACAATAATAAACTGCCT